>OY731399.1:27115413-28343040 GCA_963425845.1 Sphenostylis stenocarpa | reverse complement strand
TTTACTCTTTCATATTTATTAATAATATATTATTTGACACCTAAAATTAATGGTTAAAATTAATAAGATACTAACATTGTTTATATAGGGATTGATTATTTTAACTACTCGATATCAATAGTAGATATTTTTGGGAACTAAGAGGGTCATGACCTTTCATATTTACTTATATATTTATAATTTTGTCCTCCTACTCTTTCACTTTCTTTTATCCTTTCATGTTTATTTATTAATAATATATTATTCGACTTCCAAAATTAATGGTTAAGATCTGTTGGAGATAATATCAATATTTATCATTGTCTATTGATATTTTTAGGTAGTTTTTGAGAATCTCGAAATGAATTAATAACCAAATATATTGAGTATTTAGATATTGTCAAAATATCCCGTCTAAATATCTCAATAATTATAATATTTAGTTGTTTTGAGATTGATTATATATATATATATATATATATATATATATAAAAGATTAAAAATTATTTATCTCAAATTTCATGATTAAAAATATAATTAAAATAATTAAGTACAAAACATAGAACTAAATAAATGGTTTGTTTAAGAATTACAATTTTAAACTTTTTTTATTTTCTTTTTCTATTCAACAATCTAAAAAATAATCTCATGAGTTATTTTTATCTTCTTTTATTTCTTAAACCAAATGCTCTTAGTCATTACCCATTTTTTTATTCTTATTAATGACGAAAAATTTTCTAGTTATTTATAATATAATATTTATTTCATGTAACATTTCTATTTCGAAATTGTTTTAAAAATGGAACCACGAAAAAATAGTTATAAAAAAAGAATGATGGAGAATATTACTAAGCTTCCTAGTAAGAGAAAAAAAGAAAGAAAAAAAAGAGCATTTTCGGGTGCCCGACCCGTACATGTCAAACCGTACATACGGAGACGGGTAATCTCATTCCGTTCTCTTAAGCCCTAAAACCCTACAACAAGTTAGTTCAAGAACAACTCGCTACACAGTGGAAGGATTCCTCTTCAACCCTTTGTCTACAAGGTCTGCAACACGCATCTTATTCTTTCCTCAACCTCCATTCTGTATCTGTTTCCTTTCTAATTATTTTTGTTTGTTTGTTGTTTTTATTTGCATCTAGTTTAGGATTTTTCAAGCTTTTTTGCTCGTCGAAGGACCCAACGTTTGGATCACAGATTCATACTAGTTTCCCTCACCTAATAACAGATTGACAACTGTCGATTTTAAATTTCCTTACGTGTTTAGCTATTTTGATCCTATCGCTACTTATTGTGCAATTTCTTCATGCTGGTTAAATCTGCATTACTTAGTATACTCTTTGATGCTTAATGGATCTGTATAATGGCTCGCAGATGAATTTCAAAAACGTGAATGTACCTAAGGTTCCTGGGGGCGGAATCGCTGCTTTGCTCAAAGTTGGCATTATTGGCGGGCTTGCTGTTTATGGGGCTGCAAACAGCTTGTACAATGTCGAGGGAGGTCATCGAGCCATTGTATTCAATCGCATTGTTGGTGTCAAAGATAAGGTTATTGCATGATTGCATTGCCCATGGCTGTTTAATGAATGAGTTTTTGTAATGCAACTAATTGCAACTTTCAAAGCTTTTTTGCGTCATCCTTAGTTGATGTCTGTACTCAAATGAAAGTCTTCTATTCCAAAGTTCAGATATGGTGTCAATTGTTAACACTGGAAATGAACTTAGAAGCAATTGCTTGTCCTTCTTGGGGTTTTGTGATGGCCTTCACCTAGAAAATACATTATCCATGATTGATATAGCTAAATATTTATATTAAGATTCAATTAATGTTGTTGTTGATGAATGTAAGTATTTTGCTAAGTTGGTCCTCAGGCATAAGTTTTCCTAGGTTAAGTTGACCTGCTTATATGAAGACTTTTTTATCTTTTGCAAACAAGATAATTCTTCTCCGAAGTAAGGTATACAATTTTGTTGAAACTCTTTGATTTTATCATATTCTTGTGTTTAGGTTTTCATCTCATTCAATAACACTTCTACTGCAAAAAGGTTTCAGTATTGCCATTCAATAATCTTATCGCCAATTATGTACAGTGTCTATATTTGTATATTCTTGAGGTCTTTGTATTTAGACAGTTAAACACTCAATGTGTGTTTATTGTATCCTAATTTGAAGAGATAATCATTTATCTTGTCTTTCTTCAAAAATATTTCAAACCCTAAACCCAAAATAATCACTTCCCAAACAAACAGGTAGACCTATGTTGCATAGTAATCTTATTGCAATTAACTTATCAATATAGTACACCTCTTGAATGCAGGTGTATCCTGAAGGGACACATGTTATGGTTCCTTGGTTCGAGAGGCCTGTGATCTATGACGTACGTGCACGACCTCATTTAGTAGAGAGTACTTCAGGGAGCCGTGATCTCCAAATGGTAAATTTTTGTTTGTCCCATTTCTTATTATTGGAGATATGATATTTCAGTATGCTTGAATTTGTGGTTGCAAGGAGTCAAACAGGTTTTTCAATATTCTTTTTCTATTCATTTTCTTTACAGCAACATGTTTTTTAGCTATGTATGAGGTAGAATTATCTTCCCTCACCTTGCCCTTTCCTGTCAAAATGAAAAAAATATTGGGGTAAAGCAAAAAGTAGGTTAGGGCCTTACCCTCCCAACTATTGAATTCTCTTCACCTTTTCCTTTAATTTATTGAAGCTCTTGTGCTGGTGCTCATTTCTGTAATGCTATGGCCTGATTGTGTGAAAATCGTTCCTCCTTCCATGTGTTGTTGTGTGTTGGCATTAAGTGTTTATGTTATTCATTGCTATCAGATACCGTATCATTTCCTCATTTTCTTAAATGTTTGAAAGCTTAGCTGAGTTTCTTAAAATTTTAACCCATTTCCCCTTTGCACGTTTTGTACTTTGCTTAGTTCCATTATATTTGAACTATTACACTATGTGGCCATGATATTCTAGATTTATGGTAGAAGAGTTGACACCGATTTGTAAGGATCATCTAAATATATAGTCAGTGTTTGCTCTATTGACGTATGTACAGTTAATTCAGTTTTTCTATCCCTGTATATTTTTTTTGACACGGCATACTTCATAGCAATTTGTACTACAATTAATTATGGATCTATGCTTGTGGTAGGTGAAAATTGGGCTTAGAGTCCTTACCCGACCTCTTCCAGACCAATTACCGACAATTTATCGAACCCTGGGTGAAAATTATAATGAAAGGGTGCTGCCTTCTATTATTCATGAAACTCTCAAAGCTGTGGTTGCACAGTATAATGCCAGTCAGCTCATTACTCAGAGAGAGGTAAATATGTTTATAGATTTTCCCATTTTGTAACTATAACTAATTGAATGCATGCTCTGCACTTCACAGTTGGAGTTTGTATTGTATTCTTAGGAATTGAGTAAATTCACTCTTGCAAATGAAATTACAATCTTAAAGGTGGAACTGATTGTTTCTAGAACATTCTGTTTTACAGACTGTTAGTCGAGAAATAAGGAAGATATTGACTGAGAGGGCCTCCCATTTTAACATTGCTTTGGATGATGTGTCAATCACTAGTTTGTCATTTGGGAAGGAATTTACAGCTGCCATTGAAGCCAAGCAGGTTGCTGCTCAAGAAGCTGAGAGGGCTAAATTTGTTGTAGAAAAAGCCGAACAAGACAAAAGAAGTGCTGTTATTAGAGCCCAGGTAAAGTTAGATGTCCCATTTTACATTTCAGTTGATTCTTAATATTTCTACAAGTGGCTTCCATATTTTTATAGTTTCTGAATTTCTAACAAACCATAACCGTACAAATTAAAAAGAAAATTGATGTTGTAAATGTTACTTGTAAGTTTTGCATCAACACTAAGAAATATTAATATAGTTTTTTTTTTCTACTCCCTTCTACCTTCCCCTTCCCCATTTTGATTTTCTTTATCTTGAATGGCCCTATCTGATGAAACTGTTTATACGTGAAGGAAATTAAATCTGGCTCTTAGAAGTATGTCCTTTCCAGTGCTAGAGGGAGGTGAGGGGCCAAGGCCCCCCAAAGTTTTATAACTTATATGTACATGTATGATTTTAGTCCCCAAAATTTAATAATCATTAAATATATATTTATATATTTATAAATTTAACCTCTTACTCTTTTATATTCTTCTATCTTTTTTATTTTCATTTATTATTTATTAATAATATATTATTTAGTCTTCTAATATCATTAATCAAGATCCGTGATTTTAATGTGATACTTTAGTACTTTTTTCTACAAAAGACTACAGAGGACTGCTTTTATAACTCTATTGTTCACGTATATAAGTTGTTCCTTCCCTTTGTGACAAACAGGGTGAAGCCAAGAGTGCCCAGTTGATTGGTCAAGCTATAGCCAACAATCCTGCATTTATCACCTTAAGGAAAATTGAAGCTGCAAGGGAAATTGCTCAAACGATTGCAAATTCTGCCAACAAGGTTTACTTGAATTCTGACGATCTCTTACTCAATCTCCAGGAGTTCAATTTGGAGCCCAGTGGGAAGAGATAGTCGTGAGGCTCACTTAATTACTTCAACATCTTTCCTTGAATGATCATTCATTTTCACCTGCATTTGCGTTTTATCAACTGTTAAAATATGAGATTCAGTGTCACAAACTGAAATGTTGACAAGCTGATTGTCATTTAAATTAAATAGAGCATGTGAGATAAAGGAGGTTCAATCAGGTTTTATCCGTTTTCTGTGGTTCTGATATTGAATAGTCAAGGATTTGATATTGATTTTGGTGTGGCTCAGTGAGTCAGTTTTTATCTTCAACTGTTGACTTGATTTTGACACTATACCTCCATAAGTTGCATACTTGCTGTAATAATGGTGCTATATACCCTCTCGAAATAAAATTATTCTAAATTTTGTTGAAGATGTAACTTGGATTACTTGTGGAACAAACGATGAGAACGAACCAAAAAAAAATCCAAGCAAACGTAGATATTTCTTGACCGTCGAACTCTTTTAAGTCTGTTATTTCAGTTTGCAGTGTAAAGTATGTGGGCTGTTTACTTGCCTAATGTCGAGAACGTAATTTGATAATTAATTTGTCATATACTTGAGAACGATTTAGTTAAAGATACCCTAATGTTATTTTTAAACATTTTAAATTATTCTACGTATGGGTATAGAGGGAGATTTGGAATTTCTTTTAAAATGACACGTCGGTGAGATAATCTTAAATGTCACTCCTTATTTGTACATATAGCGTGGCATTTTTATTTTATTTTTGACCTTTTTAAAGTGAAAATTATTCATCTATTTTAAAGTTAGGGTTATAAACAAAAATAGTAATTTGTATCCTTTCTCCATGGCTGATAACTTAATAGCCTTGTGTTTTATTGGAAGATCCACTTCTTAAAATGACATTTCAGTATTTTATTATTCCTTTGTAAATAATTTTTCATTAATTAAAATTCTCTTGGATCTTGCTAGGTTGAGAATAATAATCGTCTATTTAATGGATATTATATGAATTTTATCCATGAATAGAATTACTGTAATAAAACATATCTCGTTACTGCTTTGTGATTAAATGAATTTTATCCTTTATATTTCAAAATTTATTTAAAACAAAGGAAAATAGTATTTAAATAGAAAATTTATCAAAGTTTTAATTCAATATATATCCTTTAGTACTTTATAGATTATTTTAAATTAGAAAACATGCAGCAAATACATTGAGTTATTTAAAATACATATGACTCAATTACAATAATATAATTTTTGTCTTGCCAACTTTATTTATTCAAACTTAGTCTCTATTTCTTTAATTAATTGTTATAATTAGATTTTCTCAGAATTTCTAGATTCTTTATTTTCAAGTCTTTTAAGTTAAATAATTAAATTGGTTTAACTATTCACTTAAAATTATCACCAAAATCTTCTTATTTCTTCTCTCCAAGGGAAACCTATACAATGTTCCGAAATGTATCCGTCGTAGCTTCAATGGCAAAAGTTTCATGTTGTGGTGTTTAGTTAACGATTATTGTTGATGCAGAGTTGTTGAATTGAATCCCACTGGGATCGGAATAGCTTCCTTTGAAATTGAGAGTAGAAAATGTGTGAAGGTGGTGGAGGGATGATGGAGATGTTCTTCAGTAGTGGCCACGTTCTTCAACCATCTCAAAACCCTTCCAATCTACTCCTTCTTTCTGGCCCTCCTTCTTCGTTCGTATTTCCTCACTTCCTATCTCTAATCTCTTGTTCAGTTGACGATGAATGAATGAATGAATGTTACGTTAATTAATGTTCAGTGGGAAGACTTCTCTGCTTTTCCAATTTGCATTCAATGTAGCACTCCACTCCCATAAGGTCATCTTCATTTCCAATCGCCAAAGATTCGATTCCAAACCCCCTTTTCTTTCTCAGGTCAGATATCTCTCTCCTGTTACACTTTTTTCCTTTTGATTTCTCCTAATTTAACTTCCTCTTTTCTGAATTTCAGGGTATTGATCCATCCTCTCAAGTCTTCCACCGTATACAAATGAAGTATCTTTCCTAATTCTACTTTTCTAATTAATGCCCCATTTTATTTCTATTATCTCAATATCTCATACTCAATTTTGTTGACTGTTTGTTCGAGGTACGTGAATGATGATGAAGACATCAGGAAGTACTTTGCTGCCTTCCACCTGTATGATACATTGCCTGCAGCCGTTCTTATTGATGATTTTGGTGATTTCTTTGACAACAAGTAATTTTCCCTCTTTCCACCATACACAGCATACCCTTTGAAAACCCCTTTTTTGGATTTTGATTCCGTTCCCTTCGAAAAGGATCTGCCAACAACGATATTGTAATCCCCGTGGACGAGACATGGCCATGGTCAAGACTCTAGCCGTATGCCACAATGCAATTACTTTTGCAAAGTGAGTATCCATCGCTGTTGTTGACAATTTGAATGAATTTACTGCATGCAACTCAACCCAACTCATTATCAGCCTGTTTAACTTGTGCATCACATTGTGATGATTATGATAATGAATAGGGTTTCTTTCTATATTCTGTGCAGTCAAAAAGGGTCTTGCAAGCTTCTCTTGTCTGATACACATACTCACCAGAGAGACGCCCCAAGGTTTCACTTCATCTATAAGAAATGGATACAAACCACTTTTACCATTAAAGGTTAGCCTAGCTGCCTCCCATGCCAAGCCTTCTAAAACAACTAATAATTGATGTGCTTTTTCTTGTTATGGTATTGCAGAAGGGGATGTGTCTGGATCATTTATTCTGAAAGATAGGAGTCATTCACCAACTGATGATCACACAGCTACGATCAAAGCTGCAAAGTACTCCATAGCTCTTCAATGTCTGGTTTTAGAAGGAATTGTTGAAGATCAAGTCTAATATAGTTACTCTCCCCCAGTTAGAACCGATAGATACCTGTGTAACATTTAACAATTATAAACTGAACTTCGGTGCCTGCATCTTCATCACCAAAGTCAAATCTTGGTTTCTGTGACATCAGTTAATTATGAAGAGTAGAAAACCTGACCAGGTATCCTTGCTGCAAGTGTCTACTTTTTGGAAACATTCAACAAAAATATTTGTGGACCCTCAAATCTATTTGATGTCCAAAAAGAAAAAGAAATAGAAAGAGAGTAGGACTGATAGGTGATAGGTGATATGTAATATAAAGAATTATAAACACAATGGAAATTTTCCTGTAAGCACCGGACCTTTTAGCAAATGAGGATCTACGTTCTTCCACCCTTAACTTCTATACACAACCCATCCTTCCATGTGTTCTCAAATTTAAGAATAGTCAAGGACTTAATGTTTAACCATGTTTCATAAAATTTTGTATGAACTATCTCCTATTGGTTAAAGTTAACCAAACACAGTTCATAAATTATAAACACAGTTTAGAAGACTTGCACAATCTATTAGCTGAGAACACATCCTAATAATTGCATGGTTGTGTATGAACCTTAAGAACTCTCACCCACATAGATATGAAAACATTCCTAAACTAATAATTACGTTGTTGTGCATGTACCTTGAGAGTTCTCAACCACATAGTTTAATATGTTCATTGAGGCGATGTGGATCTTCCCTTCCACTACAGTGTATTGCCTCTTTTTAAACCAGAGTTTCAAAACTTATCCACGTAAATATAAAGATAACTCTAAGACAGTTCAAATGAGATCCAATAGGTAATATTGTATTTAAATACAATAACCAACTTAGTTCAATTTTACTCGGTTTAATTATTAATTTTCAATCTAAGATTCCAACTAAACGGTGTGATTTAAGAAAATTAGATTAAAAATCCAATAAAATTTTATATTTAATAAAAATATATAATTAATTAAAAAATATATCTGAAAATACAAAAACAATTTAATAGAAAATCATTCTAAAAATAAAAGAGAATATATTAAAAATATTTAACAAAGTTCAACAAAGTTATAACTTAAATTCAACTATACATAATTTATTAATATGATTATATTTAAAACTTAAAAATAATTTTGAATTTAAATCAGAGGGTTTTTAATTCGGATCAACGCATTTCAGTTATATGAATGTAATATAATTATAATATGTTCAAAGAAATTAAGCTTTGGAGTCTAAAATTAAAACACAAATATTTATTATATACTACACCTTGTCACCACGGAGTTAATTAAATACAATTCTAATAAAATATAGTTGAAAGATAATGACATTAAATTAAAAATTGATCACGATTGAATAATATATAAATTTCAATATCAACAAGTATGAGATTTCTACACATTACATGTCTAATAAAAATTATAAAATGACATTGCCAAATAAAACTAATTAGTTGAGAACTGAAATTTATTCTTTTTATAGACAATAATTTTCATTTATGATTATTTTTCATTATTAGAACCGATTCTAATGGTTCTAACTAGAAAAATTTATTCATCAATTCAGTTCTAGAACCAGATTTTATTAAAAAATTGTTTAAAATTCATTAAAAATTTTGCATAATATATGATAATAATTTATATAATTTTAATCTAGCATTGTGGTGATTGATAATTATTTTAATTTTATTTTTAGTTGTAATTATTAATAGTTCTACAATGTATTATTGAATTTAAATATTATTTGATAAAAAATTAAGTATTGAAACATTACTTTCAGTGGTTTAATCATTGAGCTCCTAAATAAACAAAGATAATAGTAAAATGATAATACTAAATACGAAAATAATTTGATCACAAAAAAAAAATTGTGACAAGAAATATAGATATAAAGAAAATTGTGAATAAAAAAATTAACGAATAAAACGGAAAGGTCACCGCATGACACAGGATGAGTTCCTTGAAGAAAACGCATCCTCATAGGTTCAAGGTTCGGATTGAGGTTTGGTTTGGACTTTGAAAGAGAAGAAAAGAAAGATAATAAGCACTTGGCACTTGCTTAGCTTTACCCTCCATCACCCGCCACTACAAAAGTATACCCCCACTTCCTTGTTCCAACCTTTTTCCTTCCCTTTCTCTCTCAACTCAACTCGTTCCTAACTTGGACAAAATTCTCTTTTTATGTTCTTCTTTCTGCCTCCAAATCATCACTTACTTGCTATGCTATGATAGAGGAAGTGGATCAAATCACCCCACCATAAGAGAAATCAACGCAAACCCAAAGGAACATCAACCACAATCATATATGGTTAGTAGTAATACCACTCAATCAATGCAAGTATGAAATATCCAACCACCTCACACATATACAACTTATGGGGTTCTTTTTTCTTCTATTTTCAAATCCACCCCTCCTTTGATGATATTTTGTTTTTCTAACGTTTTTTTGAATCATCTACCAATTGACAATTTGGCTTCTTTTCTTGTTTCTGGGGCTGTGGAATCAGGGAGGTTTCAATGAAGAATATGGTGTTGTGGGGGGAAAGGAAGAAGAAAACAAGTGGCCTTCATGGCTGCAACCACTTCTCAAGACAAGCTTTTTTGTTCAATGCAAAGTCCACGCAGATTCCCACAAGAGTGAATGCAATATGTATTGCTTGGACTGTGTGAATGGAGCTCTTTGCTCTGCATGTCTTGCTTCCCACAAAGAACACAGAACTATTCAGGTACCGTGTTTAACAGAAAAAAAAAAAAAAAACTTGTGTTTTGAAGTTGATCATGGGTCAATTTGATCAATTTTTGTTGGGATTTGCATCCAATAGTCTAAATTCAAGGATTTTGGTGTCTTTAATCTGATTTTGTAGTTTGTTCCTACATTTTACAATTTTGGATCCAATCCCTTTTGATGGGTTAAAAAAATCTGTCTCTTTGTATTGGTATTATCGGTTGCACGTGCCATTTAATGCGATTTTATGTTTCATGGAAAATTTGTTTATCACTCAATTATATGGTCCATTGGTTCTGCTTAGATAGATAACTGTATTTATTTCACGAACTTAAGCTAGAAAAAATAATGTGGTTATCATCATCTGATGAAGATTTTTTCTTATTTTCTTTCAATTTCATTAATTTCCAAAGATAAGGAGGTCTTCATACCATGATGTGATAAGGGTGTCCGAGATACAGAAATTCCTGGACATAACAGGAGTCCAAACTTACATCATTAACAGTGCCAAGATTGTGTTCTTGAATGAAAGGCCCCAACCTAGGCCTGGAAAAGGGGTCACCAATACTTGCCAAGTCTGTGACCGCAGCCTCCTTGATTCCTTCAGTTTCTGCTCTCTTGGGTGTAAGGTAAACATATATATATATATATATATATATATATATATATATATATATATATATATATATATATATATATATATATATATATATATATATATATATATATATATATATATACACACAAACCCAAGTTTTCATCTGTTAAAATGGAACTTCAAGTCTTTGAATTGCATTAGTTGGAATGAAATATTTCTTCTAGAAATGTTGTTTGTAAAGTAATATAACCTTTGTAATTGTAACTACCTCCTACTTTTTTTGCTGTGTAAAGTATGTAACATTATGGTTGTACTTTTTATGGTTGTTTTGAAAAAGTAAGAAAAATGATGATGAGAACAGGTGGATGCGAAAGAATGATCCCTTCAAATTTTGAATTTTGTTCTCAGATTGTTGGAACCTCCAAGAAGTTCCTGAAGAAGAAAATGTTAGGTGAGACAGATGGATCGGATGGTGAAGAATCAGTGAATGGCACAAGCAATGCAAGTGGTAGAACCAAAATCCATAGCTTTACACCTTCAACACCACCACCAACAGTGGCTAATCACAGAACTGCCAAGAGAAGGAAAGGAATTCCACATAGAGCTCCAATGGGTGGAGGGCTCATCATAGAATACAATGTTGTATAGTGGTTTTGTGTCACTCACCAATCAAATGTTTATACCAAAAAGATCCAGCAGTTGTTACCACTTCCTTAAGTGGCAGCATCAGAAAAAATATGCTCCATATCTTACATAGTTGAAATACCTGTGCCCTGTGTTGGGAACTACTGCTCTATCTTGTATAGGACAAAAGAAAATAGGAAGAAAAAGTTATGTGTCAAAAAGCATGTAATAATATAACATAGAGTGGGAAGTACTTTATGTTGGTGTAAGAATGGCATTTGGGTGCTGGTATGTGATGCTAAATGTACATAGTGGCTTGTAGAAAGGAATTGTATAGACAATAAAAAAATATTATGAACTCATGATGGGTATTAATTATATTCTCTTGGTTTGGTTCATGGCCCTGTCCTTGTCCAGTTCAAAGTTGAAAGTGTATGCATGTATGCCTTGTTTGGCAGGTGGAGGAGTGGCTAACTTTAAAGTCAGAAACTTAATTGGCTTTTGCTTCTCTTTTAGTATGCTTTTTGAGTTTGGCTTCTTATGAAAACAGCATTCTGCTGAACTGTATTGCAACAATACCAAACACACCATATAAACTGCTGTCTCTTGCTTCACGGCTTCTCATTCTTAATTTTCAGATTTTGTCCAAATAAACTTATATATCACATTATTCATAAAGTGATTTACGATTTCACGTATATATTTAAAATAATTATATTGATTTAATGATAAAGGGATCTTCACAAATTCTCCTTAAATGATAAATTAATTCACACCAGTTTAATGGTATGTTTTATCTATAAAATAGCTCAAACAACATAAATTTCCGAAATTTGATTGAACAGTTGAAGTGAAGTATCAATCCAATGACTTTTTGTTGCTCACTAAGAGCAAATAAGTTCAATACCTCTATGCTAAAACCATTGTGGCCAAAGCCAAACTCATTTGTTTCTTTATGATTATTATTGACAGTAAATTGTCCTTCACTACCTAATTTTCTTACTATTAAATATTTGTGACGGTTGTTTTAAAACATGGTTGTACCATGATGTCTTGATTGAATTTTTATTAAATAAAGTTTTTTTTTAATTTATTTATCCCGAAATATTAATATTGTTATTTGAAAAGGATGTCCAAGTTTCTTTCCCATGAGTTCAGTAGGTACAGGCAAAGCAGGAGAGATATTTTCAAAATATTATGTGATGCTTAAGTAAGTATACAGAAAGTTAAAATATGAACGAGTAACGTAAATGAAATACTAAATTAATTTATATTATCATAACTATTTGTGATATGTGGACTATTATACCTCTGTTTGTTTGTTAGGGGATATTTTGGGATAGTTTTTTAATATCTTAGAATGAATTGGTTCTCGACAGTGTTATTGAGATATTCAATATAAAAATCTTGACAATTGTGGTATTTATTTGGAACTAGATAGATATAATTAGAAGATTCTAAATTGTCTATAAAATCCTTTATATTGTTAGAAGTTATTGTTGGATTTTGTACAAGAATTAATATCATAAAAATATTCATAGATAAGACTACCAATCTATCATAAAATAAAATAAATTTATATTATAACTTCTCATCTAAAATCTTAATTGACACTCCCATTTGAATAAAAAACTACTTTTCATCGTTAATTCCAGTACCAATATATACTTTTTAATGAGACAAAAGATAATAAGACTAAAATCAATCATGTAAAAAACAACCATGACTTGAATATAAAACTTTAAAACATTGATTTTGTAAATCTCTTTTACTTCCATTAATTATTTTTTTTATTTTTATTTATTATGAGATTTTAACTTACTTATATTTAAGCCATCATGACTTACACTCTCATTACATAACTTTTTACATATTACTTGATTTTTTATGAGTAGACTAAATTATGTTAATTGATATAATTCTTAAGGATGAAAGTTTTTAATAAAAAAATTCAAATTTTATATATTCTTGACTTCTTCTTTTTTTAAGTTTTTTAAATGATTTTTAATAAGCTATAAAAATCCTTTAATAGGGATTATAAAATGAATTAAGTCTAACGGATCAACCTGTGTAAAAAAATAACAAAGTAGGTTGATAATTTTAATTCTTCCTATCTAGCTCGTCAACCTAACAGGTCAAGGGTGAGATTAATTGACCCGTTGGTTTGATTAAAAAAATATTTATATATTAAAATAAAATTTTAAAATATTATATTTTTTATCAAATATACTATGATATTATTATTTAAATTATAAATATTAATTAATTAAATTTAAATTATTTATTATATTTAGTTATTTTAACATATAAATATAATATTTTTTATTTATCTAATAAAAATATAAATTAATAAATATATTACTTAAAAATTATTCCTATAATTAAAAATATATTTTTAAAAAATTATATATAAAATAATTTCATATAAAAAAATATTAACAAACTAATTTGCTAATTCATTAACTCACACTTAAATAAAAGAATATATATAGTTCATCCTAACTATACGGGCCAAACTCATCCCATTTTAACATCATAAAAGGGATGGAGTTAACAAGTTCAGTTATATAAAAAAATGAGTGTGATTAACATACTTACACACTTGGAGTAAAAAAAAGAAGAAGAATTTAAAAGTATAACTTTACAACAAGTTAAAAATTGTAATTAAAATAAGTAAGTCCAATAATAGTTTTAAAAACCAGTTTGAACCGATCTGTGTTCAATAATCAAAAAGTTGTTTAGGGACCCAATGTTTGAGGGAAAAAAAAATACACCTTTTGTAAGTTATCAAATAGTGATGCCAAATTGCATAAGAAAAGTCTATCAAACCATGCAATATAATAAGGGCATGTTAATTAGAACTCGTTATTAAATAACGTCATTCAACTTACATTCTTAAAAAAAAATTTCACTTGCTATTCACCCATTTTTACCGAGCATAACCTATTTATATTTATCTACATTGGTTCACATCTTCAATATTTGAATATCATTTATTTTATTGTATATATTTGATATATTTATATTTTTTATATTACCACTTTAAAAAATACGAGAGAGATATGAGTAAGCGTACAATAACTAATCAACATTGGAAGGTGAATGTGATGGAGATGTTGACATCAAACGCGTCGTTTTATATCGGTTGAAAATCTAACCGGTAACTGAAACTCACGATAGCATCCTTGTCCTCCTCACATCTACGTCTAATGTTACCCCAACCCCACGTACATGTCGATGCTGCCTCGTGTTCAATTTCTTTTTTCTTATTAATTTTACAATATTATACGCATTAATATCACATTCGATACTCCATGTTATTATTTATCGATGAAAATATAAAAATATAATAACTTCTTATTCTATATAATTTAACAGAAGTACGTTAAATATAACTATATACAAAAAAATTCATTTTATAACTATTTTTTGTGTCATTAAAAAAAATATAGTTACAAAACATTATAAATTATATATTAAAAAATAATAAAATATGAGAAAATTAAAAAAATGAAAAAATATATATTTAAAGAGTAACAAGAAAAAAAGAAAAGAATATTTTAAAATAAATTAACTATAAAAAAATGGATATCACACATTTTAATATATGTGTTTTCATTAGTAGAAATAAAAAAAATATTATGTACCTAAGATGATAAAATTAAATACTTATTGTAAATTCAATTATTAATTGAATTTAGATGTTGACTTAAGTGTCTTATTTTTAAGAATATTTCACAATTATTTGTCTCATTTTATAATATTAATTTCCAATTGTCTCATTATTAACTATTATTATTTAATATAAATAAAACTTTAGTTACTTAGTATATTTTTAAAGTTGGGTTACACATACCAAAGATAAATATTAATTTTTATTATTTTCAATAAATTTATTTTTTCATTAATATCTTTACCATCTCAATATTTTCTCTCTAACCAAAGTATTTTTAAGTAATTTGTTATCTTCTTTTTTCTTTAATGAATATAATTAAAAGAGAAAGGTATTATTGGTAAAAGAATAGTTAATACAGTTATAAACTTTATAAAAGATGTATGGTTAGAATATTTTTTTTATCTAAAATGTCATATATTTTGAAAATAGATAGTACTTAATAATAAATGTTATAAATTAAAAAAAATAATTATCTTTTTTTACTATTAGAGAAAACAATTATAAACATTAAGTATGTGAAAAATAGTTAAGTAAGAAAGTAAAAAAACTTTAAAAGATTAATACAAGTATTTAGAAGGTGAGTGTTTTTAAAGCCTTATTTAGTGTGAAAAGTACATGAGTGTTGCTGAGCGCTTATAGTTTCCAATTAATTTCTACCACGTGCCCCCAATTATTGCATATTCCTTTGTTTGCTCAGCCATAAATTAATTTCTTAATGAATCAAAACCCTATTTGCGCCGTACTTATTTGAAAGCAAAATAAAACATCAATAATAATCAAGAATATGATGCTGTTCGTGTATCATTGAATTTCTCTATTATGTTATTATTTTTGAAAAAATTAAATTAGTTTTATATATTACCCTTTATAAAAAATATTTAATTTAATTTTACTTTTCCATATAAAGATAAAAATGTTATAGTTATTATAATTAATTCTTATATCTAAATTATTGTTCGTTTTAGAGATTATATTTATTACGATTTTGTATTTAAAGATTTTGTATTTAAAAATTGTATCGATAGTTTATGAATTAAAATTATGATAAACAATAACTTAATAATATTTAAAATATAAGAATTGGCTTTAACTATATTATTATAATATAAATTTAAAAAGTGTTAGTTGAATTATTCTGCATTTAATGATTATTTGTTAATTTCCGAGTAATTAAATAAACGGTCCAAGTATTGACCGAATAAAAGGGGTTGAGGGAGCTAGATATTAGAAATCCTAATAGTTAGGAAACTGCCCCTAAAGTCTTGGCAGTTTGAGGAAAACTGTTTCCGCATTCTACTTAATGTACATATGCTTTTGAAAATATGAGAATACAATTCTATAGATGGTATGCAGAAAATTATTTTACCTTTTGTGTTCAACATGTGGTATCATAGCTCCTTCATAGGGGCCTGAACCAAAAATCGTGAGTAAGAGAGCCACAATAGTGAGTTCCGTCTGTTCAGCGTTGGATTGGGAAGAGAAACACTGGTGAGCTTTGGGAAACTCTTACGAACGCTATTTGCAATGGCTGAATCAAGTAAAATATGTTCAACTTGCAATTCCAAGGTTTGATGGTCACTATGACCATTGGGCAAAGCTAATGGAAAATTTCCTACGTTCTAAGGAGTATTGGAGTTTGGTGGAGAATGGTATTGCTGCAAATTCAGAAAAAGCCACAGATGCGGAACTCAAACGGCTGGAAGAACAACAACTCAAGGATCTGAAGATAAAAAATTATCTTTATCAAGCTATTGATAGAGAGATTTTGGACACAATTTTACATGATGAAACGTCCAAAGACATATGGGAGTCTATGAGGCAGAAATTTCAAGGTTCTACAAGGGTAAAGCGTGCGCAATTACAAGCTCTACGCAAGGAATTTGAGACCTTGCAAATGAAGGACGGAGAATCTGTGAACTCTTATTTTGGCCGCACATTAAAGATAGCCAAAAGTATGAAAGTTGTAGGAGAAAAGATGGAGGAGAGTGTTATAACTGCAAAAATTTTGCGGTCCATGACAACCAAATTCAACTATGTTGTTTGCTCAATTGAAGAGTCAAATGACATGAACATTATGACTATAGATGAATTACAAAGTAGTCTATTAGTGCATGAGCAGAGGATGACATACTCCTTGGAAGAAGAACAGGCAATGCAAACCATGTCTGATGAGAGGTATGGAAGAGGAAGAGGAAGGATACGAGGAACATTTCGTGGCAGAGGAAGGGGAATGCAAACATTTAACAAATCTGAAGTTGAATGTTACAAATGCCATAAACTAGGACATTTTCAATATGAATGTCCTATGTCGGAGAAGAGAGTCAATTATGCCGAGGTGGAGGAGAAGGAAGAAAATGAAGAAGAAATTCTCCTAATGGCTCTCACTGAAAGCAAAGAAAGAAAGAAGAATGAATGGTTCCTGGACTCAGGATGTAGCAACCACATGAGTGGCACCAAGGAGTGGTTTTCTGAAATAGATGAGCAGTTCAGAGGCAAGGTAAAGCTGGGAAATGATACTCATATAGTTGTTATGGGTAAAGGAAGCATTCGGATGAAGGTGAATGGATTGACGCATGTTATTACTATGTGTACTATGTTCCTGAATTGAAAAACAACCTTTTAAGTGTTGGGCAACTTCAGGAAAAAGGGCTAAACATTAATATTCAAAGCAAATTTTGCACTGTTACGCATCCTGAGAAAGGAGTAATATACAAGGTGCCAATGAATGCTAGCAGAATGTTTGTGTTGACAGCAGCCATGACAACAGACTCGTGTTTTAAAATGGACACAGAAAACAACTCACAACTCTGGCACAATAGGCTCGGTCACTTAAGCTATGATGGCTTAAACACCCTTGCCTCTAAACAAATGGTGACAGGTTTGCCTTAAATCACTGCCCCTCAAAAGATCTGCACCCAATGTTTGGAAGGAAAACAACACAGGAAAAGTATGTCCAAAAAGGGAGCATGGAGAGCATCCAAAAGATTACAGCTGGTACATGCGGATCTGTGTGGACCAATTCGACCAACTTCAAGCAGCAATAAGAGATATTTTCTAAGTTTTATTGATGATCTATCAAGAAAAACTTGGATATATTTCTTAAATGAGAAATCAGAAACGTTCTCTGTGTTCAAAAACTTAACGCACTGGTTGAAAGAGAAGTTGGGGGAAGTATCATCGGTTTAAGAACAGATAGAGGTGGAGAATTCTGTTCAAAAGAATTTGAAGAGTTTTGCAGAAATTATGGGATTAGAAGACAATTAACTGCTGCATATACTCCCCAGCAGAACGGAGTTGCTGAAAGAAAGAACAGAACCATAATGAACATGGTGCGTACTATATTGATAGGAAGACAAGTCCCAAAGATATTCTGGCCAAAAGCAACGAAATGGTGTGCACGCATTCTCAATCGAAGTCCTACTTCAGCTGTCCAAGATATGACCCCAGAGGAAGCATGGAGTGGGACAAAACCATCAGTTGAGTACTTTCGAGTATTTGGCTGCTTAGCGCATGTTCACACACCCGATCGGCAGCAAGTTAAGTCTGGATAGCAAGAGCGAGATCATGTGTTCTGTTTGGAGTCGATGAAGAATCCAAGGCCTATAGGCTCTTTGATCCTATTAGCAAGAAAATAGTAATCGGCAAGGATATTATTTTTGAAGAAAACAAAGGCTGGAAATGGAAGCGAGTGGAGCGAGAAAATCATCAAGATATTGCTCGAAAGCGAGACAGAAGAAGATTCTCAATCTGAATCGGAATATGAGGAGCAACAACCATCATTACAACCTGGAAACAGTAGCTGAAACCGAAACGAAGAAGCTCCAGCAGAAAAGGTTCCAGCAGAAGGGAGGGCAAGAAGAATTAGAAGAAAACCAGTATGGATGGTTGATTATGAAGACGGAGAAAGTACACATGATGACAGCAGCACTAATGCTATGTTAGTAGCTGATGCTGATCCAATAACCTTTGAAGAAGCAGTCAAGAGCAAGAAAATGGCGAGAAGCTATGGTGAAAGAGATGGAAGCTATAGAGAAAAATCAAACTTGGGAGTTAACCTATGCTCCAAACGAAGTAAAACCGATTGGAGTCAAGTGGATTTACAAGACCAAACTCAAGGAGAACGGTGAAATTGATAAGTTTAAAGCAAGGTTAGTTGCAAAAGGCTATGCTCAACACTATGGAGTGGATTACACAGAGGTATTTACACCGGTTGCCAAACTAGATACCATTCGCATAATTCTATCTATGGCAGCACAACACGAATGAGTTATATATCAACTTGATGTCAAAAGTGCATTCCTCCATGGAGAATTGAAGGAAGAAATCTATGTCTAACAACCAGCCGGATTTATAGAAAAAGGGCAGGAAGTAAAGGTGTATAAGTTAAAGAAGGCACTCTATGGACTCAAGCAAACACCTAGAGCATGATACAACAAAATTGAAGCATATTTCCTACAAAATGGCTTTGAACGATGTTATTGTGAACACACCTTGTTCACCAAGTCAGCAAAGGGAGGTAAAATTCTTATTGTAAGCCTTTATGTGGATGATTTGATTTACACTGGAAATGATAAAGACATGTGCAGTGAGTTCAAGGATTCTATGATGTCAGTTTTTTATATGACTGACTTGGGGAAGATGAGGTATTTTCTGGGAATTGAAATTTTGCAGAATACGCTTGGCATCTTTATGTGTCAACGCAAATATGCTCAGGAAGTCTTAGCGAGATTCAATATGCTAGAATGCAATGTCGTACAGAATCCTATTGATCCAGGAATGAAACTTTCCAGAACCGACACAGGACGTAAAGCAGATGCCACGATCTATAAGCAAGCAGTTGGTAGTTTGATGTATCTAACTGCAACCAGGCCTGATCTGATGTATGTGGTCAGTCTTACTAGTAGATTCATGGAAAAACCTTCAGAAACACACTGGAGTGCTATCAAACGTGTTCTACAATATTTAAAAGGAACCATGGATCTTGGCATACTCTACAAGAAAGGAGAAAGTATAACACTAATGGCTTATACTGACAACGATTACGCATGTGATGTAGATGATAGGAAGAGTACATCAGGATTTGTTTTCTTCCTAGGAACAGGTGCAGTCTCTTGGTCATCTAAAAAACAACCTATAGTGACACTGTCTACTACAGAATCAAAATACATAGTTGCAGCTTCCTGTGCATGTCAATGCATCTAGATTATGAGAATTCTAGAAACCCTTGGTTTTGAAAAGCAAAAGCACATTCTAATTCTGTGTGATAATAATTCAGCCATTAAATTGTCCGAAAATTCAGTTTTTCATGGCAGAAGCAAACATATCGATGTTAGATTTCATTTCCTAAGGGATCTTGTCAAAGAAGGGAGAATCAAGCTAAGTTACTACAGTACTTCGAATCAGATAGCAGATATAATGACCAAGCCACTCAAATCGGAGCAATTCTTGAAACTCAGAAGTAAGCTAGGCATGATTGCAACATCAGAAATAAACTAAAAGCTTACAAGTTTTAGTTTAAGGGAGGGATTGTTAGTTGAATTATTCTGCTATTTAATGATTATTTATTAATTTCTGAGTAGTTAAATAAACGGTCCAGTATTGACCGAATAAAAGGGGTTGAGGGAGCTAGATATTAGAAATCCTAATAGTTAGGAAACTGCCCCTAAAGTCTCGGCAGTTTCAGGAAAATTGTTTCCGCATTCTACTTAATGTACGTATGCTTTTGAAAATATGAGAATACAATTCTACGGATGGTACGAAGAAAATTATTTTACCTTTTGTGTTCAACAAGAAAGAGACATTTTTATTCTTATTTATAATTTGAATTATATATATATATATATATATATATATATATAATTTTTATCGTAATTTTATTTAATTGTAAGATTTTAAATTATATATATATATATATATATAATTTTTATCATAATTTTATTTAATTGTAAGATCTTAACTTTTTTTTTCTGTAAATGATATGAATGATTTGATAAAAATTCGATAAGAATCATTTATTCCAATAATTCTTATATATATATATATATATATATATATATATATATTATAAGAGTTATTTGATTGTTATATATATAAAAAATTAATATATTTTTCATATAATAAATATTTATTTAATTTTTATATAATATTAATTATTTTGTTAAATACTTAGCTGTGATCGTTAAAAAAAATTATCAATTTTATATCATTTAGATTAAATAATATTTATATTAATATATATGATTTTAATTATAAAAAGATTGATTTTATAAAAGATTATACTAATAGAAGATATGTAGAGTGAAGTTTTCTCTTAATAAACTTTAAGAAATATTTAGATTGTTTTAGATAATATTATATTATATTTAACTCCACACACATAAATGTAATGTTCGACATAATATAAAAATCATTTTTTTATTAACGAAGAATAAAAACTTAATATAATAATTTAAAAATATTAAAAATATTTATCATACTTATTATACGAGAATATATTTTATTAAAAAAATATTCATAATATAAGTATTACTTTATTTTTCTGTAATACTCTTAAACTTTGGAGGTCAATTTATAATTAGTACGAGGAGAATATCTTCATCAAACATGAATAATTTATAGAATGTATCATGATTTAAGAATTAATTAAATTAAATAATAAGTTTATTATATTAATTAAGATTATTAAAACTCATTATTAGTATAATAAAATATTATAAATAAGTGAATATTTTAAGATATATAATTTAATTATATTACATATCTATTACTTTAATTATATTTTATTTGAGTTAAAATTTATTCGTACACACCATTTCGAATTGAAAAAAAAAATACTCAATTTATAATACAGATATATCTCAATTTTTCAAGGTCATATATTTTCTGTAAATTTGTTTTTAAAATAGACACTAGACTTAGCACTATTTTATAAATACTAATAAAAAACTTGGATAAATAAAACTCAAATATGCAACCTCTAAATACATATTATATCCAATATCATTCAATCATTTTTTTTTTGTCTTTTCAAATGATTTTCGTATGGTACAAAAATATTTGTTTTATTTGGACTAGGACATATATTAAAAAAAATTGAATTTTTATAATATTTGAAAATAGGGCTTAATGATAAATTATTGAAGATCGTGGCTGTGGGTAGCCGTGTGGGACAGAGATATATTGGAATAGAAGTTTCTTTTTGTTTATCAGCTTTGAAGTCAACGACACGTATTACCCAAAGAGAAACTTATCTTAAACTTCGCCATGGCCATTGCAATTATGACGGAGAAAGGATAATGAAGCAGACAAGAAGAATTAAAATAATAATAATAATAATAATATTATGCCTTGTTTGATTAATTGTCAATTTTAACTTTTTATTCATTACACTCGAAATTTACTCTCTTACAAATTTTTGGTTTAATTAAGATAATTTAATTTTCATAGGTATCATGTGACATTATTTTATCTGCTTAAATAAAATTTTTGTTGAGATTTTTATTTTATTTTTATAAAATATTATTATACCGTTTATATATTATTTTTATTAAGATTTGATATAATTATAAAATATTTTAGTTACTTTTAAACTTAATTAGATATAAATACCTTGTATTTTATAAATAGGATGTAAATATTATAATTCATATCATATATTTTTTTAAGTTGGTACCAAAGTGGCGATAATCCTTTAGATTTTGAATTTTTTTGAAGCCTTTAAATAGATGAAAGAAAATTTGATATATTTAAAATGAAATTAGTTTCTTTTGTTGTTTAAATTTAACAAGTTTTCAATAATCTTTAAAAAACATGTTATGATAGTACCAAGGAGATATTAATGTCAAAATTAAAAAAAGAGTTATTTATTGGCAAACAAAAAATGAAAAGATAATTGTCTTAATACACTTTAACAAGATGAGGTTCTTGAAAGAAAAAATTGATATTTATTAGAAATTATTTGTGCTTTGTTAATTGAAGCACACACCATTGTATTATTGAGAAGAAGTTTTTACTTCAAGAGTATATTTAATAAATCAGACTCCTTTAAGTTTTATTGAGTTTAAGACATTTTTTGAAACTTTACATAATTTATCTGTCACTTCAATAACTCATAATTTATCCCTCCATATATTTAGATGTATTGTATTTGTTCATCTTCATAAACATCAATACAACAAGTTAGTTCCATGGATCATTTGATGTGTTTTTGTTGGATATGTTGTACATAAAAAAAGTTATAAGTGTTATCATTCCCTCCTCATCATATATATATATATATATATATATATATATATATATATATATATATATATATATATATGACAACAAATGAGATTTTTCATGAAGATATAATATATTTTGCTTTTGAGTTTGATTTTCAAGGAAGGAACCAATAAGAAATCTAAAAAATTCAAACTTTAGAGTATATAGATTTAAGTGATATAACTTAATATCATTATTATTTAAGTGATAAAAAAGAAAGTGACATAGAAACATCATAAGAATATCTCAATAGAGATAATATTGAAACATCACAAGAATCTCTTAATAAAGACAATAGTGAAGCACCACACACTACTGTAACAATGACCATTAGTGACAATTAAATTTGGCCTACCACGCTGATTTAAGGCCCGTCATTGATGGAGTTGTCATTGTATGTATGAGATGCAATGACAGTTATTTACCTGTCGTTGTATGTTACATACAAAACAATTATTAAAAAAATATCTGTCATTGTATGTGACATACAACGATAATTATTTACAAAGACACATCGTTGTATCTCTTACATACAATGACTAGTATGATTATACCCATCGTTGAAGCCTTGCGTCAAACATGCATATGACGATGATTATGATATTAATTGTTGTTATATCTTTTTTTTTTTTTTAATAACAATATGTTTTAGGCTCTTTCCCACTTCTTGCATATTCAAATACACAATATATATTTCAGACATATTTATAGTATATACATAATCATAAATATATATAATACTTACTATATAATATTAGTTTTACTAAAATCTTACAAAGTCATTGTAAATCCTATAAGTATAATTAGAAACTATCCTAAATGTACAAGAATGATTAGTCAACTATCCTAAGGTTCAATCATAAAATCATGAAACTAAGTTATCTTAATAAATTAATTATGTTAATGAAATAAGTTGTCTATGTGCGTCTAATATAATGTATGACATCTATATCCATAGGAGATGTGTCTACAAAAATTGCAATATGGTAAAGAAATTTCCATAAGTTTATGGTACCTAATAATATTTAAATAATTATTAATTGTCTTAGTTGATCTTAACCTCTATCTATTCTGCTTGGATAATAATTATCATTTATTGCATTTAGTGGCGGATCTAAGACCCTAAGTCAATGAGAACAATTTACTTTTTAAATAATATAAATTAATAATAATTAGTGTCGGTGTATTTGTACACTCTCAACTATACACAGTGTCTATCATAGAGCAGTGACCGAGCAGGTTCAAATATATAAGATTAGAGGGGGCAAAATAAAAAAATTTGCGAGATACTTAGTAATAATTTTAACTAAATCAAGAGGTGCATCTGTACACTCTCGTATATATATATATATATAGGCCAACCACCGATTGCATTACATAGTACCACACTCATATCCTCGAGATTGTTTGTTACACTCGTTTCTCAAAATATAGAAATTAAATTAGTTTGTTAGTAACATCAACAAACAAAAATAAATAACATAGATTATACCTTTAGATGCAACCCCATGAGCTTTTGTGGTCTTCCACTCGACCTACCGCTCATTATGTTATATCCAAAATAAGTATTAATAACATTTACACTTAATTAAAACATATAAAAATATAACTCTATTATAATAATTTTTATATAAAAAAAAAACAAATTTGGTTATCAATCTACTGTTTGTTAAGGTATAACGATGACTTTTTGTGCAATGAACAAACCATGCAACCTATTGTCAATCATAAATATGATATGATTATTATACATTGAAACATATTGAAATTAGTTAAAATTGGAATTGATTAAAGGTAAACTATAAAGAGAATTTGCTAACTCATAAACGTATGGTGCAAAATATATCTTTTTTTCGATAAGAGACTATTTGTGATGTATGCTTGTATCTATGACTTCTTATTACTAATTGGTTGAATGACTTGAGGATCTAAAAATTCATACAGTTCATTTTTTCCCTCACTCACACATAACTAGGATGGATATCTACAACAAATGATATAATAATTAATATTTAAATAACTAAAATAGTAAGAATTTTAGTTTAAGTGAGAGGGACCTCAACCTAGTAGCTCCTCTGTTAGACTTCTTAGTCGTCTGCTCTAACTCAAGAGGCGCGATCATTCATAATTAGACATTTTCCTATTAAAAAAACAAAATAAATTGTTAGATGCAATTTAATAATAATTACAAGTTTTCAAATAAAAAATAAACAAAATTAATATATATTCATATATATATATATATATATATATATATATATATATATATATATACATTCCTTCATCGTGATCTTTTCTAGTCGCATGCACATCATCAATAATATCACCTTGATCGGTCTCAATAATCATAGTTGATGTGAATGAACTAGTGCAACAAATATTAAGATTAAATTGTTCATTCTCATAAGATTTTTTTTTTCATGAATACGAACTGACCAATGTTCAGAAGTAGGATATTTGAAACACTTATGAAGCCTGATGTGCCACAATAAATGATTCATCATGATATCCTATCTTTCGAAAATCAACCAATGTCATTATTGAGTCATCGATCTTCACGCCACTTTTATTCTCAACCCACTTACACTTGAAAACAGGCACTGAAAACTTAGTATAATTAACCTCCCATATCTCCTTAATTACACCATAATACGACATTAATCTAATAACAGGATTTTGATCCTTAAAAGTAAAGAACTACATGGACTCTGCTTCAAGAGTCACACCACTATTTTGAACAATACTTTTATCATCTAGAGACTTTGTATAGAAGGAACACTTATTAATATCATATACATGTTAGGATCGAGCGCTTACCACTAGGCCAAAAGCTATAGCCATTAGTCAGAGCGCAACTCTTTTTACTTTAACAGCCCAAGCGCCACGATTCAATTGTGACTCGGCCCACCTGACCTTCGTCACAGGACAATTGATGCTACCTGCAACAATTGATCCTAACAATTGGTATCAGAGCCAAGGTCACGAGTTCGATTCCTGGTGGGCAATTGTTGAGGGGGAGATTGTTGCAGGTTGCACAATTGTCCCGTGGCAGAGGCCGGGTGGGCCAAGTCACAATCTAAGAGTGGGATACCTTGTAGGACAATTGCTGAGGGGGAGATTGTTGCAGGTAGCATCAATTGTCCTGTGACGAAGGTCAGGTGGGCCGAGTCACAATTGAATCGTGGCGCTTGGGCTGTTAAAGTAAAAAGAGTTGCGCTCTGACTAATGGCTATAGCTTTTGGCCTAGTGGTAAGCGCTCGATCCTAACAATACAGTACAACATAAGACATCAAATTTAAGTCCATTAGCTAGTCATGTTAATATTTCAGATAATGTTGGATCTTTCATGATTTCCTCTTTAAATCATGCCATGAATGTCTTGTCATGTTGCATCAACACCCACTTCTCTGCTTGTCTTAGAGCATTCTCTTTGACAATGGTTTTATGAGCAGATAAGTAAGGAATTACCTCATCTATATTGTTCAATATATACAAATGTGTCTGAAGAACTTCGTCATGTTATCCTTTGACATATATTCTGAACAAAATTCAATGGCTTCTTCTATAATGTATCTCTCGATGATAGAGGCTTCAAGACGATAATAATTTTTAACATACCCTTTTAAAATCTTCATATAATGGTCAACTGGGTACATCCATCTTAGATAAACTGGACCATAATTTTATTTCTCTAACCAAATGTACAAGCAAATGCATCATGATATCAAAAAAGGATGGAGGAAAAAACATCTCTAACTGACATACAATAATAACAATTTCCTCTTCCAATGCATCCAATTTTTTTTGGTCAATTACTTTAATACAAATTGAATTGATGCACACAATCGAGTTATAGTTTGCCTCACATTTTTTGGCAAAATTCCATGAATAGTTACAGGAAATAATTGTTATATCAAAAGACAATCATGAGACTTAAGACTAACTAGTTTCAAATCTTGCATAGATACAAGGCTCTTAATATTTGAAGAGAATCCTTGTGGGATTTTCACATTGTTCAAACATTAACAAAAACTTGTTTTTTTTTTTTTCCATTTTGGACAAAGTATAACAAGTTGGGACAAATATGTGCGTCTTCCTCCTCTGTTGATGCTAACTCATTTCATATTCATTTCAATCAAATCTAAACGAGCATTAGCATCATCCTTTGTCTTCCATTTGATGTTCAAAATTCTTCCAATTAAGCTATCATATGCATTTTTCTCCACATGAATTACATCAATACAATGTCTGACATTAAGCTTACTTCAGTATGGTATATCAAAGAAGATAGACCTTTTCTTCCAAATTTCAGTTACAATTGATTTTTTTTTCTTTTCCCCAAATACAACATTAATACCCTTCACCCTTTCATAAGTTTTAACACCAGTTAACGGAGTTGGTGCTTCATCATTCTATTAATGTCCGTAAAAAGTTTTCTCAATCTACGATAAGGGTGAAATTTTTTTAGAAATCTTTGATGCCGAAGATAAACTGTCTTCCTATCATGTTTTAACTGCTCATAACTAGTATTTTCTTCATAAATACGACAAACTTTATGACTCTTTAGACTATAACCTGACAAATTTTCATATGTAGGAAAATCATTGATAGTGTAAAATAATATGACATGCATCTTGAAAGACTCACAAGCAAATTCGTGAAACACTTTAACCCCTTCATCCCACAACAATTTCAAATCTTCAATCAATGGACTAAGATATACATTTATGTTATTTCCTGGTTCTCTTAGACCTAAGATCATCATAGATAATATAATGTATTTACGCTCCATACACAAACTTGGAGTTAAGTTATAAATAAATAGCAAAACAAGTCAAGAACTATGATTAATACTTAGATTACTAAATAGATTCATTCCATCACTAGCCAATCTAAATCCAAGATTTCTTGACTCAATAATAATGTCTTCACTATTGTCTTGATTATTATCTTTCACTTTGAAATGAGATAACCCATAAATTGAACATCTTTTTAGCTCTTTGAACTCATTTCTATATAAAATACAATCATCGGTACATGCATGTATCCTTTATACTCCACACCCATTGGGCAAAATATCTTTTTCACCTCATAATTACGATTGGGTAGTATATTTTCTTTTGAAAGCATTTCCTTCAACAACTGAACCAGTTCATTGCCTTTAAATTTATCAATCTTAAAATTGCTGACAACCATGTGAAATTACTTGAACCATGATAAAGTGGTGTCTCTGTATCGCTACACATATGTTCATACACATGCGCTTAAGCAACAGATTCTACTCTAACGTCACGAATCATATTCTCTAGTCGATCATCCATGGTTGAATAAACTAAATCATGATCAGATTCATTTACACATAACAAATCTAATAGTTCACCATGTTATTACCAAATTGTGTAATTTTTAAGAAAACTGTCACAAAAAAAATGCTCCCTAATTTGCTCAACACTTAGTAATATTTCATTAAGACAATTAACACATGGACACCTAAATCTTCTACCCGTAGAACTAGTCGAAGTGTTCTGTTATGCAAATAATAAAAAATTTTCCACTCGTTTCTCGTACTCATTAGTTATGCAGACACAATTAATCTCGAGCGGGCTTGCTAGTTTGCCTAAAAAAATATTAAAATATTAAAATAAAAATAAAAATAAAAATAATTATAATTAAATTTTTTTTGTTATGTTATTGAAACATATAAATATATTATGATATTATAATTTAAATTATAAAAATTAATTAATTAAATTTAAATTATTGATTATAATTAGTTATTTTGACACATAAATATATATATATATATATATATATATATAATTTATCTAATAAAAATATTAATTAATAAATAAAAACTTAACAATTATTCATATAATTAGATATATATTTTTAAAAAATACGAGATAATTTTTTTTTATATAAGAACAAATTATTGGCGGGCTAGCCCGTTACCACCGCCAACCAATAAGCTGAGGTCTAAAGCCCATAACTATGGTGGACTAGCCTGTTTCACCCAATTTTTGGCGGGCTAGAGACAGGATGAACCAAAATGGGATGAATTGGTGTTTTGTCATCCCTACCAACAAATACACCAATGGAGGAATGTTTAAAATTATCTATTACATTATTATCTATTACATTAGATCAAGTCTCGATTGATAAATTGAAATATCAAAGATTTGTATAGAGATTGATGTACTTAGCACATCCTAGACCAGATATCACCTACATATTAAGTATTGTTATCCAATTTATGCATAATCCTGGAGAGCAACATATGAATGCAGTTACTCATATTTTAAAATATATAAAGTCAGCACCTGAAAAATGATTATTGTTCACAAAAAATAAAATTTTTAATAAGATCATTGTATATATTGACGTTGATTGGGCTGAATTATTGGAAGATAGACTATCAACATCAAATTCTTTTATATTTGTTGCTGTTAATCTTTCACATGAACAAACAAGAAACAAAAGTGTGGTCTCTCTGTCAAGTGTTGAAGCTGAGTTTAGAGATTTGACATTTGGCATCTATAATCTGTGATAGTTTATGACTAAGATTTATTTTGCAAGATTTTGGATATCCCTCTACACAACCTATTAAATTATATTGTGATAATAAAACTGGTTGTGATATTACTCGTAATCTAGTATAACATGATCGAACAAAATATGTTGGAGTGGATAAACTATTTATTAAGGAAAAGTTAGAAAAAAATTGTAGTATTCGTTAGAAGATCAATTAGTTGATATCGAAATAAAGATCGTTTCAGATAAAGTATTTTCAAAATGTCTTGTCAAATTTGATACATGAGATTTATACGCACCAACTTGAAGAAAGTATTGAGATTTACTTTCTTTTTATTCTCTTTACAAATATAATTGTATAAATAATATAACTAAGATTTGATATAATTGTAAAATATTTTAGTTTTTCTAAGAACCTAATTAGGTATATGTATTTTTATAAAAAATATACATATTTTATTTCATTTACAGAATCAATATATTTCAGTTTATATTTTTAAGTATTTTTATCATGTTAAAAATTATTTGAATTAGACTGAAAAAAATAAAACTCTCAAAATTCTCTATTTGAACATATTATAATGAAAAGCGAAAGTTTTTCAAAATACAACAACATCATAGTGGCAAGTAGTAAACATGTGATGTGAAAAGTTAAGCCATAAAATAATAGGAAGGCCCAAAACTTTCAATTATGGGCCCAAATATCCAGGATTTTCAGTCGAAAAGAACCAGTTTTTCAAAGAGGCGAAGTTGTGATTATGGACCGAATAAATAAATAAAAAAAATCCACCGATATCATCCGTTATTTGCTTTTGCAAGTTGCAACTATGGAATGGAAATGAGAAGTGAATGGGAAATTGAATTTCCATGATCGGTGGGTTGGTTGGGAGAAGATAGAAGTGACTTTTGGCAAAGACGCAGTCATGAAAGAGATTTGTCGAAACTTCCAGCGAGGCAGGTTATTCTTCTTAATCTTCTTCATCTTCTTCATTGCTTTACTTGCAGGTTCAATTTTCGATGTTCAATTAACACACTATAATTTCTGTGTAATTCCCATGCGCAATTATTTCTTTATATCTTTCACTCTTTGTGTGGATATCTTGTGGGGGCGTGATTGGACTTTGGATTTTCAGCTTTAAGTTATATATGACAATAGAAATTCTTGCATTTACATGATATATCACAATAGTAATCTATGTGACCAAATATGCTGTTGGATCATTAATGTTGAATTTATTTGTCGGTGTGCGTCTTCAGAAGGTTTGAAAGTGTGTTTTAAGTTGCCATGGTTCATCTTTCAGCTGTCAATATGGAGAAAGGTGTAGATATTTACATGCCAACCAACAGCGAAAACCTAACGTTCAAGGTTTTGGAGGACAGAGCGCTTCTCACCAACAGCAAAGTACAAATCCTTTTGGATTTGGGTCTGGCTCTCGCTCTAGCTTTGGCTCACAACAACCGCAGAAGTCTAATTCTTTTGGTTTTGGCGCGCAGAACAGCTCCCACTTAAATGGGGGGCCTCATTCTGAGTATAAACCGAACCAATACAAGGTTCTCACTCTTTTCCTATCCTCTTATGCTTATACATTATGTGAATTTTTTTTTTCTTTTCATGTTTTTAATTGTTTGGCATTATAATAAATTAATACGACGTTGAAGCTTTTTAATATTTATGGACTATTTTGAGGGGTTCTCGCTGCTATGTCTGCTTCATCTTCACTCTTAGTAACATAATCTGATATTTGCTCTTCGTATTGATCATTTACTTCTGAATCAGCCTTTTGAAAACAAATGGAGTCGACAGTCGTCCAAACCCCAAAATGGTGGGAAATCTGATAACAACCCCCAACCAGTGGATCATAAGTGAGTATTTATCAATCTATTTTCCCTCTCATGAATAATGGACATCTTTCTTGATGTTTGTATCAAGTGAATAAGTGGAACAAAAATGTGCATAATTACCACCTGTTGGACATACACCATTGTACTTCAGAACAAGAAACATAAAATCACAGGTCCAAATATATACAATTTTTGGAAGAGTAGCAAAGTCCTTTATTTTCATGATAAAGGACCTTGCTACTCTTATTAGGAACAAATATGGGAGATCCATTGCATCAACACTGACTAATGGTGCCTAGAAACTGCCAAACAAACTCTGTAATCTTTGATTGGATCATTGGAGGGCTTTGCCTTTGATCCATTTTGAAGATGCAAAATTTGATTTTTTTTTCAGTTTTGTTGTATATGCCCCTACCCGCTTTCTTTTTGGGTAAAGTAATCCTCTACATATTTGTCTTCAAAGAATTTGCTAAATGAATATCTGTCATTTGTTATAAACAAGCAAAGGAACAATTTTGCTTTCCTTTGATTATGTGGTTTCTTTAGGAGAATTACTGATCATCTCTTGTATTTTTTCCTTGCTGTCTAGCTAATCTTTTTCTCTAACAAGGGTCTCATTATGGTGATTTTGCATCCATGTTTCCCATCAATGTTGTTTCCTTGTGCCTTATTTGTATGTTGTATCTTAGGTAAGATTAATTGATATACTTTACTTGGTTGATGTAATTTAAGATGCACAGATCCTGAGATCTGCAAGCGCCAGATTGCAGAAGATTTCGAGAAAGAAAAACCAATTTGGATACTTACATGCTACAGTCATTGCAAAGGGTATATTTCTTTTTTAGACATGATGGTTTGAAAACATTAATCAAACTTGTTACTGTTAATAATATATTGTTCAATCATGATGGAAGGTACTACTCTAGCACCTAATGCAGACTATAGATCGTATAGAAAAAATATCATTTCCCTTATTGCAATTTGTTGACTATTTTTTTCACTTCATCCAAATACAACACTGATAAACTGACCAGTAATCATTAAACGCTTCCTCATCGTATCTTTGACAATCCTTCCCAAAGCTGCTGTCCATAAGATTAACAAGATCCTAATTGGAACATTTTTCATATACATTACAATTTACAAAGCTTCAGATGATAGGGATTCACATGGAAGGTGCACTTGTATGTTCTCACTTATTACTTAATTTTCTGAAAACTGCAGCTGAGCCTTCTTTAGCTACTTATGAGGTAGCCCACTGTCCACCTTGAATACACCAGCTAAATAAACCTGAAAGCGTTTCCTCAAGAAATTTTAAGTTCAAACGTTAATACTTGAAAAAGAGATCCTGGTCTACTTGTCACTCTTGAAAGAGAAATTGCTCTATAGAATCCTGACCAGAGTACTAATAAGAAAACTAAATATACATTTTGATTTGACCTCCTTTCATGCAGTGCTCCTTGTGACATTGTTGGTGATATTAGCTTTGAAGAATTGCGGGCATCAGCTTATGAGGATGCTAAACGTGGGATGAGCTTGCAATCAATAGTAAGAAATCTGATGTAACATGCCTTTTGCCCCTTGGTCCCCCCCACCCCATTTTTGGAAGATACCCCTATTCTCTATCTAGTTGTAATCGCCGTTTTTCTTTAACGAAATTTCATTTTGACAAATTGTATTAAAGAAGAGCTTCCTTTATTATGTCTTTTTTGTTGACATTTGTAAGTACAAGGTTACGGTTGTGCTCAACCGTGTCTTCTGTGTCTAACCTGATAATATGACGTTGCAGGTTGAAAAAGAGAGAAATATACTAAAATCCAAGATGGTTGAATTTGAGAAACTACTTTCTGAACCTTACCAAAAACCAATAAATTCTTCTCTTGACAGTCAAAGACCCCAATCTATTGGAGCCAATGCAAATCTGTTTTCAGGAACATCTCAAAGTAATGGTCCTTTGTCAGTCTCAAGTTTTAGCCAACTGGGTACTTCAATGAGCATGGGATTTGGAAGGTAAGAATTACCGGTTAGAAAATATTTTCCTCATTTTCAGTTACTTGGCATTGGAAAACAACTAGAGAAAATCTATAAAAATTGAGAGTTCAATGAGCTCCACTGTAGTATGGTTTGTACCCTATTAGTTATTGATGAGGCCTGATAGTTTGTGCATTGCATTAGACCTCTACCGACAACCTTTTTCCAGAACTCCTGTCTACAGTGTTATTTTGTTTAGGATTTTGTTGTGATTGTCAAGATAATGGAGAAATGCAGAAGAGCTTTTATTACTGTCGTTTTTGGTTACAGTTTTGCAGATACTATTTCAGGCTAGTTGGATATCTGTTTTTAAGGGCACTAGAATGACCTAAGTCTTGAAAATTTAGTGTCTCAAAACTTTCCTATGGTGGCTGAGTGGTTTACATTGGTATCACTTGTAGAATTGGGTGATTCGAAGTATGGTGTGTGTTAGTTATTGAATGGATAAGATGCAGGTCTGCAACCATTGCTTCCCATGAATGATTATCCTTCATCTTGTACTTTCCTTGTCTATACTCAGCTAATATTTGTTTTCCTGCTTTTGGTCTAATCTGTTTTGGAACTATTATTAGGCCACCTGCACCACCAATAAACACTCTGGCACAGCCTAGTTTCTTTGGAAGTGGAGGTATATATTTGGTGCATTATGTATAGCGTTATGACTACATGTCTTTTGTTTTTGTTGCTCATATATGTCTGACTGTCAATGCTGTAATAAATACTAGGAAACTCTTTGGCATCCAACACAGCAAACCTAAACAGCAGTGGCACCTTTGGAGTTCAAAGCAGCCCCCATTCTACACCACTGGATTTGACAATGTTTCCAGGTTCAACTCAGCAAACATCAGCAGCATTCAATAACTCTGGTCCTACTACATTGTTTCAAACAACATCAAATGTCCAGTTGCCGTAAGTTCATAGCACATTAGTGTTAGAAAAGTAGTTTTAGATCAAGAGGGGGGTGAATTGATCTTTAAAAGTTTTTCGCAAATAACAGATTATCTAATTCAAAAATTAAGATTTCAGATCTGTTCTTGAATTACAAAGCAATCAATCAATATAAATGCAGCGACAGAATTAAAAGGAGAGAAAGGTTAAGAAAGATATCACCGGTGTTTTATACTGGTTCACCCAATACCAGGGCTACGTCCAGTCTCCAGCCAAATTCCAGCTGGGTTCCACTAGATCAAATGTTTTACAGATTTACAATCTTACACTTAATCTACCACAAGAACCAAATTCCAGTTCCTGCACTCAACCTCTCACCAAGAACCAAATTCTAGTTCTTGATAACCTCACCACCAAATTCCGATTGCGAGAGAGACCGAGTGCCCAAATTCCAGGCACCAACACCTAACCTTTCACCAAGAACCAAATTCCAGTTCTTGACAACCTCTACAACCAAATTCCAGCTGCAGAGAAACCAGTGCCCAAATTTCAGGCACCAAACAATACAAAAAGAATGTAAAGAAATGAAAAAGAAGAAACTAGAATGCTCAAACTAGTTTATGCAATTCTGCTGTAAGTGTTTCTTCTTCAAAAGAAATCAAGTTGCCTCAAGAAAGATTTTCAAATAACTTCTCAAAGACTGACGCGAATCTTTCTTGAAAAGAGTGCTGAAGTTTGCTTGATTGATTGCTAAAGATGATGTACAATTGTGTGTATAAAAAAGTTCAAGCCAAACTGTTTTAATAGAAGATTTTCAAAACTGCTTGGTTTAATTAATCTGTTAAAAGATTCTTTTAATCTGTTAAAAGTGCAGTTTTAATCTGTTAAAACTTCTTTTAAACCATTAATACGTTTTTAATCCATTAAAAGAAGTTTTAACAGATTAAAACTGCACTTTTAACAGATTAAAAGAATCTTTTAACAGATTAATTAAACCAGCAGCTTTGAAAATCTTCTATTAAAACAGTTTGGCTTGAACTTTTTATACACACAATTGTACATCATCTTTAGCAATCAATCAAGCAAACTTCAAGCACTCTTTCAAGAAAGATTCGCGTCGGTTTGAGAAGTTATTTGAAAATCTTTCTTGAGGCAACTTGATTTCTTTTGAAGAAGAAACACTTACAGCAGAATTGCATAAACTGGTTTGAGCATTCTAGTTTCTTCTTTTTCATTTTTTTACATTCTTTTTGTATTGTTTGGTGCCAGAAATTTGGGCACTGGTTTTTCTGCAGCTGGAATTTGGTTGTAGAGGTTGTCAAGAACTGGAATTTGGTTCTTGGTGAAAGGTTAGGTGTTGGTGCCTGGAATTTGGGCACTGGTCTCTCTGCAACTGGAATTTGGTTGTAGAGGTTATCAAGAACTAGAATTTGGTTCTTGGTGAGAGGTTGAGTGCAGGAACTGGAATTTGGTTCTTGTGGTAGATTAAGTGTAAGATTGTAAATCTGTAAAACATTCGATCTAGTGGAACCCAACTGGAATTTGGCTGGAGACTGGACGTAGTCCTGGTATTGGGTGAACCAGTATAAAACACCGGTGATATCTTTCTTAACCTTTTTTTCCTTTTAATTCTGTCGCTGCATTTATATTGATTGATTGCTTTGTAATTCAAGAACAGATCTGAAATCTTAATTTTTGAATTAGATAATTTGTTATTTGCGAAAAACTTTTAAAGATCAATTCACCCCCTCTTGATCTAAAACTACTTTTCTAACAATTAGAAAGTACTGAAAGGAATTTGTCACGATTTAATCACTTTATGATCTCATTCATTGAAAATTTTCTACGATATTAAGGTACAACGTTTCAGATCATGTGGATTTAATAAATGACAAGATTTACTAAAAATGACATAGATTGATTGTAATCGAGTCAATCATGATTGTTTTCATTGAAAACTTTTCATCCTGTGTTGCATATGCATTTTTAGTTAAAAAAAAAATTCTGTGAGCTTTAAAATTTCAATTTTATATATGTCCCATTATTATTCCATTTTATTTAATAACGTAGCTGCAGTAAATTTTTGTGACAAACTCCCACAATGTAACCTAACTTTTAATTTTGAAACGACTATGATAAACTTTTGTGATTTAAGTAATGTACCTTCTACTTTTATAATTATTCTTATGAAGAGATGAATAGAAGTCTTTTAAAGTTTTTGGATTTTACCTTTGTTTACACCTGATAATTCTCAAATTAAGTTTTTGGGTTCAGCAAAGGACTACGAAACAATAGGTAAGATAATGAATGTAGCATGCACTCAATTGCCTCAGGAGGTCACTTCAACGCACTCACGAAATGACTCGTATTTTTCTTTAAACAGACCAAAATGCATAGATTGTATTTTTATAGTTTTGATGAAGTTGGCCATATGTTACAGTTTGTAGATTTTTGAATGTCAGAAGTGTCCTTGTATCGGTTGGATCTTCCTTTATTTTTTTTATTTAACAATGCCCCAGTTTACACTAGTGTTTGTCTTCTTGGAAACTTCACCTTTATAGATGCAATTTTCTGGGTTGTCTCTATATATAATTCGAAGAAAATTTGCTTCGCATTCAAGTTACAAAGACTTTTGTTTGAATTGTTATGGTGGTTCTTCTATTCCTGCAGAAATGAGTTACAAGTGGAGAATGTATCAGGAGATGTCAGTATTTGGCTAAAAGAGAAATGGAACCCGGGAGAGGTAACGGTCTTCTGCTTTGCTGTAACTGTTAAAAATTGTCTCGAATACATTTTGTATCCAATTCCAGAAGCAGGACAAAATCCTCCTTAGGGTAGATGCGTTGATAAGTGCTTTATATGCTAACATTTGTTGTTTTCATTTTATTTTTGTACTGTATCTGTTTGGCAGATTCCAGAAGAAGCTCCTCCTGATTCATTTGTACGGTAGACATTGTGTATTGGCAACTGAAGCATAGGAACCAATACCTGCGTTACCACTTAGCAAGACTTCGGTTTCGTGGTTGAACTACAAACATCACTTGCATGTTTTAGATCAATATTAGGGATTCATTTGAGACGGGTTTCATTCTTGTTATGTAATCTTTTTGAGGCATGAAATTTCCATTGTTTATTTAAATACCTATTTCTTAATCACGCTTTTCTTCAAATGAAAAAAAATAAAAAAATCCAAATGCATTTCATTTAAAAGCAGGAATCTTAGCACAACACATGATTAATTAAAATTTATTGAAATTATAAAATAGGAGGTAGAAGATTATTTTTGTTAGTTTTTTTGAGGGAGAAAATGAGAACTAATTTTAAAAATCTTGAGAATCATTCTCATCTATTTTTGTTTACTTATTTATTTTCATATTTCTTATTAAATCAATAACTTTCAAAATACAATTTTTTTTTTACCTATTTTACTTTGCTAAATAACTAAACATTCCATTGTTTTGTCCTATTTCTTATTTAAATTTTATTATTTTCTTCATACTCTGTATTTTTTTTCTCAAAACCAAGCATAGCATAAATATGAATAGCGAGATCTATAAAATGTTGTGATTTTGCAGAAAGATTAACCAGAGAATCTGTTGAAAAGAATAATGTGTCAGAAAAAGTATGTTGCTAGCCTTTTTCACTTTTGATGAAATGAAAATAATATAGGCTACTTGATTTTATAATTAGGATAATTAGAAAATTTTAAATTATTGTCCTAATTAGAAAATTTCAAACCATTGCTTTAGATAATTAGAATAATCTATATTAATATTTAATGATAAAAACTAGAATATTTAACACTTACAACAAATTATTACCCTATTATAGCTAAATTGTTGGTCCTAATTATGGTTAGTCGACAAGTATAGAACCATTATTTTAGACTTATCTACATACATTGTTTGTATAATATATATAAAGTATGTTAGTTTTATTTTATTTTATTTTGAACTTGATAAATTTCAATGTTAGTCTGATGTCATGATGATAATGGTGATACAAGATATGAATGTAATGTAACATGTAACACACAGACCAAAATAATTATGAAGATGACGATATAACATAACATATCACTGTACCCTCGGTGATTAATACAGGACGAAAGCTAAGTAATTGAATTGCTAGCACAGCTAATTTTTTTACAATGAGAGTATTTACAGGGCTATTCTTTTGAAACATATTAATCAAAGGAATACATTAACTTTGTGAAAAGAATTTGTAATTAAATTCAAAGTGGCAAGTCTGATTAGACGCTGGAAATATGATCAGTGCCAACAGAGGAGGAATCAAGTTGAAATTCGAAAGATTCAGCCAATTTGACTGCATCTGAAATTCTAAGGCGTGTTCCCTGTTGTCCAACAACAGTGGCAGCAACATTAGCTGCTATTGTCCCTATACTTCTCAAATCTGATATGCCTCTCAAAAGACCATAGAGTATGCCAGATGCATATGCATCACCAGCACCACAAGTATCTACTGGAACACATGGAGAAGGAGGGATATATACAGCTTCTCCTTTTACACCTATGTAAGAGCCTGTTGGACCATCTGTAACGGATACTAGAGGAACAAAGTGGCTCAGATACCTCGCAGCTGAAGCAGCACTTTCCTTTGCTTCAAAATTACACAGAGCTCTGGCCTCATCACCATTTGCAAACACTAAATCCACACTGTTCCCAATAATTTCCCTGATAAATGGAAAAATACAACAGTTGTTAAAACATATATGTGTGTGATCTAACACCTGCAAATATCATTTGTATGAACCATCTTTAGTTTTAGTTAATTTAATTTAAATGGTTCCTACAGGTTTGATGAGGCAATCTGCTGAATTGCCTCCATTCCCCTTCAGTCCTTCAACAGCCTAGTTAGCACTTACGCAACCAGGTCTCAAATGAAGCAATTGGAAGATAATGTGGCGGCAATGGGTTTCGGATTTCCATATCTATCATTCTCAGTTTATATTATTTCTAAAAAAACAATTATAGTTATAATTATAATAAATTAATTTTATAATTTTTAATTATTATTATTAATTATATATATACTTTAATTTATTATATTTATATTAAAATATATATGCACATGAAATATTTAATTATTTTTTTCTTTATACAGATAAAATACTTATAACATTATTATTATTATATTATTATTATTATATTATTATAATAATATATTCAAACATTTGATTATAATTATTAAATATTAATAATATGAAATATATAATTTATAAAAAATATTTAATAAATTAATCTTTATTTAATTAATTTAAAATAATAAAATTTTTAATTATCATTTCTTTTTAAACCTTCAAAATATAATTATTTTATAAAAATAAAATTCGATATATTAATAAATAAGTATAATAAAATTTAAAAAATATAACATAATAAAACCTAATAAAAATAAACTTAAAATAAAATAATACTAATCATTACTAAGATTGACGTGGAAAATACAAGAAAAAAAATAAATTAATCATGTCTACCTTATGGCACACATTCATGCTTCAGCATAATAAAATTGTTATTGTGGTACCAGATCAGGATTAATGGTATGGAAATTACATGATATCAACTACTACATAAAAAAACAAAATTAAGTGATGGTCTTACCAAAAATCATCAAAGTGTCTCTCAATGCAGGAGACATCTGAAGCTGTTATTGCAACCAAGGCACCATTCCTCCGTGCGTTCTCACATGCTTTGGTTATTGTTTTAATAGTATCAGGAAGTTCAAATAAATACCCTTCAACAACAAGTATGTTGGTCTTGGAAACTGCACTAGCCAAGGATGCATCATAGTTAACAGTTGAAGATGTGCCCTGACACCAGAATACAGAAATATTTTAGCATCTTCGTTATTAGTATAAACAGTAGCAAATAATCCAGAGCCCATAGAATTTGATAGTAAAGGTAAACGAATAACCACTGTGCTTTGGCATAAGCAGCAAGGAAGTATTACTTGAAGAATAGATAATACTATGTTATATGGTAAATACTATGCATGCTCATTTTATACTAGTTGAGAAAGTTACATGTTTATGAAACTACCGTGTTTTCTTCAGTATATGCAATAATTACTCGAGAAACTTTTGAGCAACTCTTAAACAGTCAATTAGATATGCAACCATGCTGAAGCTAGAGGTGGGGGCGGGGAAGAAAAATCACTACATAGATTGTTATTCATATAGTTACTTATAAAACATCTTGCTATAGAATCCTCAAATTGCAGGAAGGAAGCCGCAGATGTATCATGCAGCATGCTGAACCTGATAGGCAAGCATTGTGCGCTGGGCATCTGGAGTTGTGAGAACTATAACTGTTCCGGTTGTCCCATCCTTGATAGGCTCAGAAAGAAATTGCACATTTGCTCGGCGTAATTTTTCCCTAAAGAATTAAAAGAAAATGTAAACAAGCAATAGAAGTATGCCCAGACAAAACTGGTGGAATCATTAAATAACACAAAAAACTACGTGTTGAAGATGAGTACACAGTACAATGTGTTATTTATGCGAACAGCAGGCTTCTGATAAAAAATTGAGTACTTAACAGATATTAATCCAACCTGATCTATACTTTTTCCAAGCACTATCACAATTAAAGCTGTTGATAGTAGATAGAAAATTTAATACCATACATGGATAAAAAGTACAAATTTTTTCATGGTTGATTCCATATAGAATCACTCTTGCCCTGTATTTATGCTATCTTTTGACAGTGCACAGATATGGTTGCACACATGGCAGAGGGCGCAGATGGAGGTGTGGGAGTTTGGCGGTGATAAGGGAGGTCACAGAGGCTGTCTGCAACAGCACAGGGCAAGGGCCAGAGGGTGTTGCCGATTCACAAATAGGAAGGAGAAAAGATGCAGCCACAGAGAAAGGGTATAGAGAGAGGAGCTCAGACACAGGTGCTACACACTATCACAATGTAGTTCATCCTTTTTCTGGCACAAAAAGGCCAAGATGGCCACCATACTGAAACGCTGCCCAACAGCCAGGGGCCACACTACAGAGCAATGGTGCTTTTGAGCGTTATTACGCTTATGAAAAGGCAAAATGCACTACCCAGAACTGGAGTGAAACAGTAAAACATATGTCCCGTGATTTAATTAACCAAGACAATTTGATCAACAAAAAACTAATAAGAACGGTGCAACTAATAAAGACAAACCTGTAGAAACCCCCCAATAGATCACTCCCTACACTGCCCGTCATTGCCACATTTATAGCAGGAACTTTGATGGAGCGACTTCCAAGCCTTGCAAGGGCAACTAAGGTATTAGAAAGAGATCCACCAGCCGCAGCTTTATAGCTGCACCCATCCATAGCCTGCAAAACTCTACCTCTTTCCTCGTGATTTACTACTTTCCGTGTTCCCTTCTCTAATCCCAAATTCTTCAGAAAATTATCATCAACCATGCCAGAGAAATCCACCTAAAAGAATTTCCAAAAAAAAAGCATGCCTTTAAGATTCATTCTCAGAGAAAAGGAAAGAAACGTCGCCATAGCAACAAGACGATGGTATAAACCATATGAACATTTTATATTTCGGTGTCATTTCTAATCAGAATTGAAGTTTCAAATTAGCTGTTACTTTAATACAAATAATGACTATTATGCAGACTTGTAATGCTAATCATGATTATGCAGAGAGACAACAGGGAAAAACACAAGCATATCCTTAAAAGGAAACAAAAAGCAGGGGTAAATAATATTATGAACTGAAAATGCATAAAATGTATTGGCGTAAATGGAGGTGGAAGGAAAAGGGAATCACCATGGCTTGACCAAGACCCAGGACATCCCATCTTTCAGGCAAAACTAAGGAGCTAAGAGCCCCTTGGCCATCTTCATCTTCGTCATCGTCGTAACTAGCCTTCATGGGTTGTTCATCACCTTCTTCGCTGCGACTGTTATATTGTGCACCCTTGGAAACACCAGCCCCACATCGAGCGGAAAACGATGCGTTCCTGCGGCAGCATAAAATAAAGTGGGGAGAAGGGGAGTTTGGTAATTTGGGGAGGCAAAGAGAAGAGAGAGGTGGCGTGGGGAAGAAAAGAGACGGAGAGAGGCGAGGTGAAGAGTAGATACGAAGAAGAGAGAGAGACATGGAAAAGGGTTTGGTTGCTTTGTTCTGTGTCTAAACTCTGAAGAGCGAGACACAAGCACAAAGGAACCAGCTGTGTGGATATGGTGGTAATGTCTGGGAAGAGAGACACGACACACAAAGATAAGGAGAAGAAACCAAGAAAACCAGAAGAAAAATAAGAGAGAGGGGGAATGGAGACCTCAATTTACGGAACCACCCTCTCCCTGTTTGTTCTCACCCTCCCACACATTCTAGAAATTCCAGGTCAGACACATCATCCTCTTCATTCTTTAATGTTTTTATATATTAAAATGTTCAATATTAATTCTATTGCTTTTTGTAATTACTTTCCCTCCTACATGTAATTATATTTTAATATAATATTTATTCTATTTAAGAAAGAGAATTTTTATTTTTAATAATTATAAAAATATTATTAAGATCAAATTTTATATTTAAAATATTATTGGTGTTGAAACTTTAATTTATTATAATTTTATTTTAAAAAAATATAAATTATTTTTTAACACAAGAATCTAAATAATATTAAATAAATAAAATTATTATATTATTATTTGTTTAATAATATTATTAATTAATATTTTATTGGTTCACAGCAGACACCGTGTTTGGATTGGAGTTTGAATGGCCCGGACAAGCACACGTCCTATATATATTTTTTTTCAGTACTTAGAAAATGCCCTTTTATTTTGTAAAATAGTATTATTTTAATTCTAAGATTCATTCAAAATATATTTCAAAATAATAAAGTTGTATCTTTTAAAACTTAAAACAAACAATATACTGATTTTAAATGATTTTGTTAAAATGAAGTAGTCTCTTATTTTAATTTAGAAAAAAACATTTAATTAGTTTAATTATTTTTTCTTATTATTTAATTATTTGCTTTGTTTAATTTGATCTCTTTATTATTAAATAAATAAGTTAAATATCTTAATTTTCAAAACCGTGATAAAAATTAACATAATTAATTATATAAATTATCACTTATTATTATTATTTATACTGTGCCTAAATTAAAGTTGTTAAGTTTTTTTTTAATTAGCAGTATGATTTTTTACTAATAATAAGATAAAATAAAAATAAATAAAGGAATAAATAAATAATGAAAGAATAATTAATCCCTTTTGTTTCAGTCTCCGAGATATTAAACAAGGGGGAATGAGCGCTGGAAATTAGAATTATGTAAAAGAACCAGTTCCGCTGTTTTCTGTTCCCAATTTGTTTTGACGTCTCTTCACGAACCCTAACTCGGAATTTGATTCACGTCACAGGGACATGAAACAACGTTGTGCCGATACGATCCACTGCATTGCAGGTTCAATTGTTGAAAGATGGGTATGAGTTATCATCATGATTGAGAAATTTCCCTTGTCTGAGCAAAGCAGAACAGAGATGTACCTGAAGAAGCCGTTGTGGAGTGAAACAGGGAAAGGAGAAGGAAGTTCAAAGAAAGAGGATGACGGTGCAGTGAGCGAGGTCGGAAAGTCGCTGCAGCAGCAGAGAGTATATAGAGAAGTCACTCTCGCGCTCAGAACGGGGCTCAGAGACGCACGTGCCGAATTCTCCTTTCTCCGTGTTCGCGCTCTCCGTTCCATTCTCAAGTTCCTACGTACAGTTGCGGAGTCTGAATCAACCATTGATCTCTTTAACCAAACCCAATCCATTCCCCAACTTCAAGGTCTGTTTTGTTCTATTCAGGTTTTTTTTTTTCCTTTGAAATATGTGTTTGTAGATTGTTATGTGGTGGTCTTTGCAGTGGTTCCGGTATTATTTCAGCATTCGCTCAAAGAGAGTGGGGATGATTACAACGAGAGTAAGGTTGGTGACTTGAGCCATATATTTGGTGTGGAACCGAAGAAGGTGACGAGTCCTTCCACTGATGCTGAAGTTGCCCTCGCTCTTACAGTCTTGGAAGGGTGTTGTCTGCTTCATCCACAGAGCACCACTCTCGCCCATCAACACAACGCTATTCAGGTTGCTTTCATTGCTGTAGAATTTTTCATTTTTCCATTTTAATGGCTATGAATATAATGACAAGTGACTTTTCCATATGCAATGTATGGTTTTTGACTTTAGTAATTCGGTTCTCAGTTTATGGATGGTCTTGTGTTGTGCTGATTAGTTCTTACATCATCATCACGTAGCATAAACACAAGTTCGGTTATTGTTGCCAATATGATTTTTTTTTCTTTAATAGCGTGTTTCAATTCTTTATGGGAGAAACACTTATCGCCTTCTTATATCTTAACCCTCACTTTTTTATAAAAATGAAGCAATTAACCCTTCAATTTCTTTGCACATTCGTTGATACCCCCGAATAGCATGAGTTAAAATGGAATGCCAAATAAGTGACAGGATCAACTCTTGCTCATATCAAATCCAAAGGCAAAATGAAGTTTTTATCCTTTGATTTAAGCATTGCACTACAATCGTATTCATACCAATTGTGGTGCATTAATAGCACACATGCACAAGACAGTCCCTCTCCCTCCCACCAAAGCCTCCAATCTTAAAAAGAGACGAAAGTTTAGATATTGAGTTGTATATTTAAAAATTGCTGTACTTTGCAGATTTTAATGAATATATTATCCACTCGTGGAGCACTGGAGCAAGGTGCATGCTTAGATGCTCTAATTTCGTTGATGGTGGATTCATCATGGAATCAAATGGTATCCTGACACTTGCCTTCACAGCATTTACAAACGTGTATAACTTTTTTTATCATTTGATTTTTAACATCTAGTTTCTTTTGTCTTTCATTAATGCTTTAAGAAATGAGGTTATCGCTTCTACAATATTTGTTTTTAAGTGAGGAAAAGTTGCAAAATAATTTGTCAGCTGTCATTGCTAACAAAAAGGGAAAAGTGTTGTGCTGCAGGAATTTGCTCCATCCCTTTCTCTTCCATTCTTTTTTTCAATTTATAAAAACTTAAGGTATCTGAGAGTCTTGGCTTAGCTGATAGGGTTTACTGATTGATGTTCCACTTGATGCTTAGCAGATTTTGCTGCTAAACAATGTTTTCTTTTGTTATTCATTTTTTAATATTTCTCTTGATTATCAGGATTTTGAGAAATGTAATGGTATTATGGAAGTTGCTGACCTTCTTAGAGACAAACAAGTGGATGAAAATCTGAGGTACTGCTTCTTTTTACACCAGTCTTATTCATTTTTAAGGCTCTATTCTCATAGACCATGTTTCTTAGTCCTGTAAAATCGTATTACTTTACCTTCTTATTTCTTCAAGCTATTAGGTAGAGACTTGTTGTATGATATTTTAGAACAGAGCATCCATATTTTTAATTTAGTGAGCTTGGATCATATATATTATCTTATTTTATTTCTGAAGTGTAAAGAATATTCAAGCGGTCATATGTCAAAAATTGATGGAGCAGTCAGAAATTAGAAAACAAGGTGGCTTGGACAAGATGAAGGGAGAAACTTCTAAGTAAATATTCTGTTCTTTACTCCATCAAAATGCTACAACAAACCTTGGCAAAAGAGGATAAGTTATTCATCTAACTTTCAAAATCAGCAAAGTAAACCTTTTAATCGGGCTGACAAATTCAGTGTTCCAAAAACAGCACAAGTATGTACCTAAAACTGCCAAGCTACGTCACGAGGAAGAAGAGATGACTATTGGTTACAGAGCATTTATGGCACCTACAGAAATTTCATGGCAAGGGTTTTGTGAGGTCTTCTCACAAGTAACCAACACTATTGTATATTCTATATAGCACTGTTAAAATAAAATATCCTAAACATTTCAAAACAATTGATACCTAGGGGAAAGTTACCAATAAGAAATTGGGAATCACATTAACTGATGAAAATAACTGAAGGACCTGAAGTCCCAGTGCTGCATCTACGTAGTATTAAATATATCGAAGGAAACAAGAATCAAGAATGTCATACAAAAATGTCACCCTTCTTCACATTAGAAGTCCTTTTGTTTCTCTTTTTGGTTGCCTACTTTATATAAGTTGGAATGCATTGTAAATTTGTAAACTTCGAGGTATTTAAGCTTGTTGTGCCCCGAACTTTAGCTGTGGAAAAGGATGAAAAATTGTTTGATTTTTATTTCTATTTCAAGTATTTTGTTTGTCATGTGATGGCTCACAGTCTCGAGGTAACTGGATTAAAATAATAAAGAAGATTCCGTATCTTAGGTTAAAATGTGGAGAGTTTTTGCTGCTGCTCATTGGACATGTGAATGGAAGAGATTCGCCACCTTTGGCAACTATACATGAAGATACAAGGCGACTTCTGGGGGAGAAATCAGCCTCCTTGATATGGGCAGCCAGTCAGTTTGGCTCAACACTGGATCCAGAGCAGAGATTAACAGCTCTTCAGATCCAGGCTCGTAGGGTTCTTGAATCATTGGACTTGTACTGAATGTTAAACCTTTAACTTTAGACAATTATCAATACTGATTTGAAAATATCGGCAGAGAATGTGGTAGATTTTGTTCCCAAGTTTTGTATGTATATTCTCCCTGTTTATTGTAATAATAATTGTTATTCAATTTGGTCAAGTTTTTTATATCTTTTTCTCTGAGTTGTATGATTTTCTTCTACAGTTACTAATTAATGAAGACAAAAAGGGCGTGAATTCTGCCAAATGATTAATATCTTACTATTTATCTTCCAAACAAAATTTGTACGTATGATTTTTCTCTGGGGTTATTTGACAGCCACGTCCGAACTCGAGCGTGTCGTGGACTGACACATGTATATCTTCCTCTATTCATCAAATCAGAAATATCCATGTTAATTTTGCACATCATTGTCCAGAATTATTAAAAGAAAGAAAATTATATTTTTATTAAATAAGTTGATGTGTTTTCTTTCTCCAATCCCTCGACAATACGTGCATATTTGACTTAAAATTACTAACTTTTGTTTTAGAGGAAGAACCAAACACAAATTCTACGAGTTTACTTTGAAATTTGTTAATTTGTTATGTTCATTTTAATAGAAATGCTATATTTAAAATACATTCCCTGGTTCAATTATTATTTGCATCAAGCAAGTTATAATAGGTTACTCTGTCAAATTTCTACGTGAAGACCTAATTCTTATGGAGTGAGACAAATTGATTGAAATGCGTGTAAATATCAACTCGATGTAGCTAAACAACAATCAATAATTAAATTCGTCTTAACAATTGAGAACATTTGATAGGTAAAAGATAATAAATTTAACCTAAGAATTACAGTATTCATTAAATTTAGCATATGATATTTTTATAATGTTGAATATGTATTTTTATCGATGGTGAATGATACATATTTTAAGATTAATTTTGATGTTTATAGGTAATCAATTGTTTTTTTCAATTTTTAATCAATCATTATAATTTCAAGGCAACATAAAATTAGTGATTCACTCAAAAGTACATTAGTTGTGTGAGAGTGAATTTGCCAAGGTGAAAAATCTATGTAAAGAAAGGAGGAAGGCAAGAGGAAGAAAGTTGGTTGTGTTAATAGCAGAGTTACATTCCCTGCCCCAAATCAACCGCCATGAACACTCTCCTGCCAAGCTCGCATGCTTATTCTCGGTCACTCCCTACCTTCCCACATTCTTCAAAAACCTTCAATCCTCTTTTCAGAAACAGAATAAAACAGCTTCATTTCTATCCTCTTGTTTTCGTGTTCTCCAACTCCAAGGTATCTCCCTTGGTTGTCGCATGTTGCTCCTCTGCACAATCACCCAATGGATCCAACCCTTCTGACCAACCTCTTATGAGCAACCAAACCTTACATACTCAAGTCACAACCCCCAACACTCCTTCCTTTCTTTCGCCCCTCCCCAAGCTTAGCTCCTCTGACCAAGCCTTCTTTCTCCTCGCATTCATCGCCTCCACCGTATGATCCTTTTTTTTTCCTCATTTTCGACTAAATTTATTTTTTTAGGTTATCCTCACTAATCATGAATTAATTCAGTAATATGTGTTGAGTATTACATCAACTCAAAGTGACGTTCCAGATCTTTTTAGTTAATTGTTACCTTTTTTTTTTTTTGTTTCTCTCTCGAATCTCTCCTTTCAATTTGAATTAAACGGTTGTTCACTCACTGAAGATGTTTTGACTATGTTTTCTGCAGACCTCAGTGGCATTCACAAGTCTTGTTTTTGCTGCTGTTCCCACCCTATTTGTAAGTTGTCTATAACATTGCTTACATTTATAAAGGCACTATATATAAACATTTGTAATTCTACCAGGTTGCTTTGCTTCCTTTTGGTTCTCTAAAACAAATTGATGGATTGAGATGTCACTGTTTAAACTTCAAATTAAGAAGAATTGAAGTTGAATGCAATTTGCTTAAACAAATATTTTTTTTTCTTAGATGAAGCTTTGGATTTAAATAGTTTTGACAAAGAAGAATCGCCAGATTTTTGGTGAGTTAGTTAATCACCTGAAAAGGATTTTAGAATCTGCATATCACTTGGACTGCAAAGCATGCTTGGTTCAGTCATTCCAATTTAGATACCCCTTTCCGTGACTTATGTTTCAATTGATGAATGTTACTGTAAATTGATCTTTGGTTTTTATCTTTATTTTTTGTGGTAAGATCTTCAACTTCTGTTTCATTCAATAAGAACTTGCTTATGCAACAACATTGTATTTTTTTCATATTGATTTTGTTTTTCTCACTGTATGTTTTGATGCCTAGACATATCATATCAGATGTCATCTTCCCTTATTTAACATAAACAATCTCTTAATACTCTTTTCTCATATCGTCTTTAGGCGATGAGAAATGCTGCAATATCCCTTTCAAAACTGGCTGATACAGCTCGGGAGGAGCTTCCTGGTACCATGGCTGCTATTAGACTTTCAGGGATGGAAATAAGTGATCTAACTCTAGAATTAAGTGATCTAAGGTGACAATCTTTACCTTACTTGACTCCATGGTTGTTGTATTTCTTTCCATCTATTTTCTAAATGTTGGTTATCTTTTCGACTATTTATTGTACATTGGGTTTGTTGGAAATAAAATCAGTTGAATGTCACCAATCCTTTTCTCAATCCATTAATATTATAGCTTCACAATATTGTGCATTGGAAGGTGTGAATGGACATTTGGTGCCTGAGAAATGGAAGTCCAAACACATACATAGTAGCTATGTTTAGTGCTCTTATTTGTACCGCAGCCCATTCAAGCAGAAATGGAAGTGACATATATATTCAGGGTTTCTCTTTAGTTCAAATTTTTACTTGGTTGGAGTTACTGGGTGCTCTAAACTCATTCTTAAGATTGTAGATTGGCTGTGTAGTTTGGTTTGACAATCTGTCACCCTATATTTCTACATGAAAGACTTTGTAAGGATTAAATGTCGAGTTACTGTTTAGTTTGCTTTGACAATCTGTGTATGGATCAGAGATTTTCATGCCAGTGAAAACAATTTTATAAGATTTTTTTTTATTCATGGTTGCTTTGGAAGAGCAATATTATGAACTTAAATTGGCAAGAAATTGGACCCTTAAGGAATACTCTTTTCTTCTCTTCCTTGCATGGGAGAGATCCTTCTGAATACTTTCAGTTTCATCATTGGAGGGTGTGGTTGGTCATGCACCCCAAATATTTTGTTTAGTAAGCAAGTGCAAAATGCTGGCATACCCCTTTCAATTTGATCAATACAACACAACATTTTCAGGAAAGTAAATGAATTTTGAACATTTGGCATCTGATAATGATAAAAAGTACACACCCTTCTATCAGGAAAGGAAATGCTAGCAATAAGCTCCTTCACACACTCTTTACTCTTTATTATTGGGTGCAATTTGTGAGAACCCCCAGCCCCAAATAAGTAGGGCCCACAACAAATTCACCAAATAATAAAAGAGTGTTTAAAAGACTTTGCAAGAATGCCAGTGTTCCTCTTATGAGGGATTGGTTTTCAAAGACAGTTTTTTAACCACACTGCGTACTTGATGTAATCATTTGGTTTTTGGCAATTAGTCAGGAAATAGCAGATGGAGTCACCAAGTCAGCTCAAGCTTTGCAAGCAGCAGAAACCGGAATCCGACAAATTGGCTCGATGGCACAACAACAAACCCTGTGTATGTATACTGTGTTTGCTGGGATTCCTTTAATTTTTTTCTTTTGCACTTTTCCTACTTAATCTTAACTACAACACGTAGCAGCTCTGTTACGAACCCACACAGTCATGCACAGAGAAATAAAAAACGGGTAGGTAAACACACTTGAGTTTTTCAAACTCTTCTTATTGTGGGTTGAAACATTGTGTTTCATTTTTTAGAGGATGATTTCTGTAAGAACTCATTCGGTGTTGGCAATTAAATAATACACTGCCACACAAATCAATCATCAATCTCTTCTCACACTTAGATTTGTCTTTTTAACATACACAAGTAATCTGTGTTGAATTATTAAGTGGTCAATTTTCTTTGTAGCAAGCAAAAGAGATCCATTATTGGAACATAATCTTGTCTTTGTGTTGTCTTGTAGTGGATATTGATTATTGATTTTGAGAGAGTCAAATAATATATTATTAATAAATAATAAATAAATATGAGAGGGTAAAAAAAAAATGAAAAGATGAAAGAACAAAATTGTAAATATATAAATAAATATATTAAATAATCATTAAGTTTTCGGGGATTAAAATCATAAATATTTATGCGAGTTACAAAACTTTGGAGGTCAGTTCTCAGGATCCGCTGCTGGTTTGTCTTATTATAGTTTGGTATGATACAGCCATGATCCAAGAGAGGGCAAGTTTGCCCGTAATTTCTTTGCGACCTGCTGTTGCTGGAGCTGCTAGAAAGACTTCTAGAGCAGTTGGCCGAGCCACAAAGAGCTTAATCAATATCATTTCAGGAAGGCAAGACTCAACAGAACAGGATGAGGACCGAACTTACATGTAAAAAATCTGGTTAGTTCAACTGAAATGGTTCTACTGTGTGAATATTCCATTTTCTCAATGAACACGACCAAAATATAGAGTAGGATGGGTACTGTAAATTGAACAATTGAATATCTTCTGTCAGTTATATTTAGGGATGTTCTTCTTAAACACCACTTGCTAATGCTATATTACTTCATAAAAGTGCAGTTATAATTGCACCCAGATGGCATTTACAAACGCATGCCATACAAATTGTATCACTGTGGAGCAATCTGTGTTGAAACTTTTCTTGTGGTATAGAGGGCCCAAGTTTTTTCTTTTGAAGCATTTAATATTATGTTCAATCTTCAATAAATTAAAGAGCATGGTATCTAAGTAATTATATTGTTTATCGAAGATTTTTTTTGAAAATTATCATAATTTGATGTAGTAAGTATTTTTTTTTATGCTAACTACTCATGTTAGTCAATTTGTTTTTTCATTTCTTTCTAAATTTATTATTAACTTCATCCTAAAACAAATTGTTATGTTTTTTTTTTTCATTTTACGAATTTTATGGAAAAAGTGATACTAAATTTTATCATATTTTAAATTATATTGTTTCAATTTTATTATAGTCGATTTTCTTTTTCATACTTATTGTAATGTTACTCGGCTCTCCAGTAATCTTTTTGCTTTCTGATAATTGTTGATTTTTTTTTTAAATTTACTTTAAATATATATATATATATATATAATTTATGAAGTTTAAAAATATATTGATTATCTTTTTATCAATTATGTTTTTATTTTTTTTAATTATTTTTATTGTAGAGAGAGAGTTAAAAAATATTAGGAGAAATTTTGAAAAAAAATAAAATGATAAAGAATATTATTAAAATTGTTTAAAAATTATTAAAAAGAATAAAAAATAATATTATTTTAATTTGTGAAGTTAAATCTGAAAAGATATTATTACCAAAAAAATATTATTAAGAAACAGAGGAAAAAAAGTGTTTTGTTTTTTATATTTTATTTAGTTCATTTAATAAGATTATTTCTATAATTTTTTTACATTTAAATTAAAATGATATTTTTTGAAAAATATTTATTTTAAATAAAATCAATACATATGAATATTATTATTTAATACGAAATAATATATATATATATATATATATATATATATATATATATATATATATATATATATATATATATATATATATATATATATTAAACTGAGGCCGTTGGCTTGCTCCACCATACACTTGGACAAATACAAATGCCCCAATGACGCAGGAATCAAACATCCAAACAAACATAGGATGGATTTCAAAACAGGGTTTTGTTTATAAAAATTATTATTATTATTATTATTACAATCTTAAAGTGAAATAATTTTTTAAAATTCTTTTTATTCTTTTTATAAAATATATTCAATTATTAACTTTTTAAAGAATAGTATGAAAAAGTGTAAAATATGACATTGATTCTTTCTTTATGGAAAAAACTCTGTTGAGAATGTTTGATAACTTTAGACTAAATTACAATTTTCCCCTTTTAATTCTTAATTTATATATATATATATATATATATATATATATATATATATATATATATATATATATATATATATATATATATATATATATATATATATATCCAAATTCGAAGTTTGAACGAGAATTTTAGATAATATGAAGACAATGATAGTATCTAATTTTAAAATAATTCTTCATAAAAAAAATCGTATATAGAGATGAAAAGTTTTATTTAATTAAGAAAGTTTTATATTTTAGAAAACATTTTTACGGTTTTTTTTTCTTACATAGGAAACATTTTTAAGTGTAGAAAGAAGTAAAATAAAAGGAAAGATAAGGGGAATAAAGGAAAAGAAATTAAAAAATAATAATAATAATAATAATACTTTTCATCTTCCTTTTCAACGTTGGCTTATTGTTAAGGTTGTAAATCTGTGGGGGGTGGGAGGAGATGGAGAAGGAGAAGCAGAAAGAATGGATATCATCAAATTCAAAGGTGTGTAAAAGGTGTAAACAGAGCTACGACCCAAATTCCAACACTTCAACCTCTTGCCGCTTCCACACTTCTTTCTTCGTTTGCCGCCGTCACGACGATCAAAAGAGGTACCTTTCCCTCTTTCCATCTAATTCTTTCATCTACCAATTTTACCTTTTATTCCCTCTTTCTTCGGAAAAAAAGGTTAGTTCTCGTTATGACCATCGTTTATTGATCTCATCGTGTTCTTATATCAGTGTTTTAGGAATTTGATTTAATATTCATCGTGTTTTTTCACCTTTTTCGTTCACGGCTTGCATATTTCTCATCTATAAATGACATGTCATGTTGCATTTAGTGCAACCTGAGTTCTTCTTCCCAACACAGGACATGCAGTATTACAAAAAATGCTGTAACCAAGAAGATGCACCTTTAGAGTCACTTATATTACAGTAACACATTACTTGCGTTTAGTACCAGAATATTTTTTTTTTTTTCTGAGAAACAAGGCTTAAGATTCATGCCTAAGTTTGTTCAATTTTTTGTTGAGAAAGAAATTATATTGAAAAAACGTCAATTCAGGTATCAACATGGATACTCTAATATCCTTAGTCGATCCTTCCCCTTTCATAGGCTCAAAGTCTTGACATTGCAATGGCTCCTCAAGCCCCTACTAAGTTTGCTTACCAATTGAGCATCCTCTTGAGAGTCACTTCACTCATTTTTAACATAAAATACTATGAGGGGAGAAAGAGATAAGCTTGTGCATCAAATAGAGTTGATAAGCTAGGCATGCAGCACTCACAACTTGCATAATTTTTTAGAAAAAAAAAAAATCTCTGGCAAAGTAATGGTTATACGCCACAATTTAAACAAAACAATGTAATGGAAATTTCTGGATTTAGTTGTGGTTGCAGATGCTGTTTCACAAAAAACATATATTTTCTAAAAACGTGGTGGCCTGATTTTTTGAGACCAAAAAACTTTAAGAAAGATGGAATATGTTCTCACCTGTGGTTGTTACAGTTATTTTGGTTAGAAAGAATTTTGTGCCTTCTGCCAGTGGCATGGTGATAATGGATAGAAACCCCAGTTAGGAGAGTAGTTTTGATGAAGGTATAGCCTTATCGCTAGATGTAGAAAGGGATAACAAAAAAGTTATAGTCAAAACCATCAAACAGTTAAGGAGGATTTAGGGGTAAAAGGTTTGTCTATGAACATGATTCATTATAAAACTCTAAAACATCCCTTTATACATGTAACTGACTCCATCTAGAAAGAAAAGACTTAGTTGTTGTTGTTGTATCAAGGCTATACGATTTCACTTAGCTGTAATAAACTAAGAATGTTTAGTTCACTACTGTGCTAGTTTCCTTCTTTTATTACAATTTAATACAGTCAATACTGAGTTTGACTGAAATCTTCCAACATTGAGAAGTTTCTGATATATCTTCCTTCTTGATTATTTTTAAAACTGTCAAATTGGTATATTCATATCCAAAAAAGTCTTGGCCAGTTTCCTGACAAAAGGGACACTAGAACATAGCCATGGTCTAGAAATTCTCGGATCCTGTTTGCTGCCTGGGTAAGGTGTTTCTTTAGTAGTCAAAATCTGTTGATCTCCAAGCATTTCCCATTTATGCCCTCAAATTTCTGCCATAACAAAGGAGAATTCACATGTCAGACATGCCATGCACAGTAGAACACTCAACAGGATGAAGTTTTGTGAATACTTGTACTTCCTTGGTTCCTAAGGCTGGAGTTTTGTTACTCATTAGACTGTAGAGGAGGCTATAACTATAATTTTATTCATCATATTCTTACATGAATATTAAATCTTGGGAATTTAAATCAGGATCATGGCCAGAGGAATATAAGATTCTAAATCTTGCAGCAAAAAATCTTAAATAAAGCAAAGCATAATATGCCAATGTTGTAATTGGACAACTAAAGTTGGAGGATGTTTACGTGTATATTATTAGTTTTTTCTTCAAAGGCAATGGATAGACTTTTTCTTCTTTCAAGTTCAATTATCTATCCATTCCCATATTCTGTCATTCTTTTTTGTTAATTATGAAGGTACTATGAGTTGGGCCCGGATGACCCACCTTATGCTGCAAAGTTCTATGACTGTTGTGGGGCTGAAGACCCTGAAGCTTCTGGCTGCACAACCAGTTTTCATGTCTCTTATGACGAAGACTGATGTAATATCTCACTCTTATTTCTTTGTATTGGACAATCTAGTATCATATTTGTCCCTTTTTCACCATTGTACATGTTTCCAGATTCTTCATCTGTGCCTTGTTTTGTTATGAAACAAACTGAGTTTGATAATAATGTTTTCTTCATTTCTAATTTTTTCATTTGTATAACTTCTGCATGCTTCCTTGTAATGAGAATTTTCAAATTACTTTTGAACATCTATAGTGGCCCCCTCCTTATGGGATAATTGGGGCTAGGCAAACTGACTTGCCTTACCTTTTAGAGTTTTTTTATGGTGGCCTACAATTTTTTATATTTTATTTCGTTTGATATTCCTCTTTTTTTACATGAAACTCCTTACTGTTTTAATATTACATTATGACTATACATAAATATTACACTAGCCTTTCTTAATTGTTTGAAAAATATTACAACATATACCCTAATAAGGGTTGTTGTAAACGTTAAAAAAATATCAAGTAATGAAGATTATGTGTAATCTGATAAATTCCTAGGTAGTTTGACAGTAATTTTATAAAAAAAATTTGTCTCTATTACTGCCTTATTATCACATGTGTCTCTAGATGCCCTCTTCCATTAGTGTCCCACCCACCATATTTTTTGCAGTCAGATGCCATTCAAGTAAAGTCTACCTGTAGGAGCCCATCTACACGGTTAGGGTTTATACTTCTTTTGGTTAATTTATATTACTAATATTGACTCTAATAGTAAGACATGGTTTAAACTTTATGCTACCTAAATGAAAAGGCTAAGAATGGAGGGAACTATTTTCAGTAATGGTCAACAATAGCGGAAAGCTTCATGGGTTCTAATTTTACTTGATTCTATGAACCTAGGGCTTTTTTTATTTTGAAGTTGGCTAAAATTGATTTTAATAGAATTAATCATTAATGGGTGATGGTAATTGAGATCTACTTCTAAGTTATTTTAGATATATTTTAAAAAGGGAAAAAAAATATCCTGTTCTGAAGAGATTTATATTTGTTTAAAAATTCATGCAACTGTAATTAAAGATTAAATAATAGAGATAGTTTTGTTAATCAGCAAATGTTAAAGTTTTATATAATATACCTGCATGATTAAATTAATCCAACCAACAAGAAAATCATAAATATAAATAAATAAGATTATTTTTATTTCAACATTTAATTGTATACAATCTTTCAAATTGATTTAAAATCAAATGAATATAATATTACTTTTAAGTTCATTTAAGTGTCTAAAATAAATTATAATCTATTTCAAAGAAAAGTGCTTTGCTTTAAGTTCACTCCAACCACTGTCACTAAAGAAGCAGTCTACTTTTAGCCTGAAGACTTTTTGGTTTTTCCATCAAGTACTTCTGTAGGTGTAACTGTTAAGTTAGGAAAAGTTATTCTATATTTATATATCCTAATCAATTTCAATGTTTCACAGTTAGATTTTATTATAACTTTTTCTTATCAATTGATTTTTTTAAAGTGTTACAAAGAGTACCTGTGAATAATGGTACCATCTCAAAAAACTTGATCAAGATCATAAACATGTAATGGTGGAAACATACTGTAATATCTGACTGAAGTGTTGAAAATCATGCTAAGATAAATCTTCAAAATTGTGATTTAAAGGAGTAAATTCTTGGCATTTCATAGACAAGTAATCTTAATCTATTGTGGATCAAACTCCACTTTTTATTACTGTCACGACCAATTCCTTAAGTTATGTTTGGATAATAATTGAGAATATAGTTCTAGGAATTTCAGTTCACATTGTCGAAATTCAAAACACAATAAATAAGAACAATTTGAGCTCCTCCAACTACTATTCACATGAAATTTTGACAGCCCCCAGAAGTGAATTTATTTTTTCAGAAAATTTGATGAAAGCATGAAGAATAAAAGAGGAATTGGTCTGACATTATGCATGTGAGAAAATCTTTGAGGTGATTATTAATGAAAGGAACTGCAGGTGCAGCAAACACAACCAACTAACGTGTTTGTCTGTCATTAGTGGTGTTGGCGTGGTCTATTTAATTAAAGTGAAGATGAGGGTGGATTGAGGATGGTGGCAAAAGAAGGAATATTGACTATTTTGTGGTTGATTACTTCATTAATATTAAGGATTTTGGAATGAGAAACCAAACAAACAATGTTACTTATACAACATGCTCCCCACCTCAGAATGACGATGTTACATGTTTGCTGTCTGTCCTTGTGCCAATCTGAATCTCCATTTGCCAAATGCAAACCTCATCAACTTTTTCCATTTTCCTTTCATTTTCATTTTCATACCTCTTCCCATGTGCATGCCAGTTGTCTAAAACTCCCCAGATTTGTATGCTAGGTTCTCAATACTCTATATAGCATATAGTTAGAGCAACCTTTTTATAGTCTTCTTATAAGCTCTAGAAACTTTCATCCCACCAACTATAAAGCTATTCTCTTCATGCTTATAATTCCTTAGTGAATGTTTGATATTCTTAATCTCTTCATGGTTATAATTCCTTATTGAACGTTTGATATTCTTGGGTTATAATTCCTTAATGAATGTTTGATATTCTTTATGAGACAAATATTTGACTCAAGTATTCCAAAAATTCTTTGGATATTATGTTTATATTAATAGGGATAATGACTACATGAAAGTCCTGGCTCCGAAACTCAAGAAGTTGCTTCTTCTTTTTTAAAAAGAAAAATTCATTTTTTATATGAAATTTATCTATGTTATTGTTTATATTTTACATTTAAGTAATCTAAAATTTACCATGTGGAACACATAAAGTAAAATTTAATGTGATTCAATTAAAAATAACCGTTCTTGTGATTTGTATGATATTTATTATGAAAAAAATGTGATTACCATAAAATTTTCAAGTTAATGATGTCTAAGTAGAGTGTCAAAGATAGGTTGTTGTAGTTTTCATAGATTTATGATATTTTGATTATAATTGTAAAATAATAATGCGTTGCTTTTATGGTTTATATAATGGGGTGAACAACTATGCAGTAGACAGAAGTTACTCCATAAAGCAATAAACATTATTGGTTGAGACATGTCATGTGAGTGGTGATGAGGATATGCCATACAAACAATGACGACTAACCTAATCAATATTTATTTTGTTATCTTCGCACGAGTCAATCCCTAATAAATTTGTGTGGCCATTGCCAAATCTACAAAACAGTTTCGGTTGTTTCTACAAATTTTAATGAAAGTAATAAGTTTGAAATAAATTGATTTAAGTTTAAAAATCTATAAATTAAAAGTAATTTTAACAAAAAGTTATTATCTTTGGATAATTTAGTTAATGGGTTTTAATGGTTGCTTTAAACTAGAGTGGTGGGGTTAAACCTAAACCAGTGTTTAAGTTGAGTAAACTATACTCAACCAAACATGATGCTGCTGTTTTGTCAGATTTGTTGCAGAATTGTAACAACCCTTTAACATGTTCTTTTAGTTTCTTAAAACAAAAAATGAATTTTTATACAATTGTGAGTTGACCAAGAGCTTAATTCTGAAATTGCACTCAAAATGGTCATATTTGGAATATGCATATGACCAAAGTCAAATATGAAGACAAGAGTTTCCAGACACAGCAAATACACAAAATCATATAAACTTTGTGTATTTTTCCTATAACATTATCTCCGACGCTACAAAAATATATACGACGTTTTGGGTAAAAAAATATATTTTTAAATATATAATATTTTTAAATTTTAAGATTTTATTAATTATATTTTTATCTTTTAATTATATTTATTATTGAAAAAAGAGATAGCACTTTACCTGAAAATATTTTGGTCTAAGCAAATATTAAGATATTGAAGGTATTAACGAAAAAAATAACTAATAAATTTATTAAAAATAATAAAAATTAACACTTATCTTAATTTATATAAACTAATCTTAAACATTATATATTTTGAAATGAATATGTACTTAAATAAAAGTCTATCATATTTTTCATCAATTTATACACAAATACAAGGTCATTTAAGTAATTGAAAAAAAGTAATATGTATATCATAAAATGTACAACTAAGAAAGAAAAATGAAAATATAATAAATGATATAATAAAAAGATTTTTTTTATATGTAAAAAAAATTATTTAGGCGAATAACTCTTAACCGATTAACAACTCATGAGTATATCGAAATATAAACCCCAATAGAGTGGAGTGAGACTCTATTCCCGATCTCACTATAAACGTCAATATTCTATTTAAAGAACCGAGTATCTCGATCTCATGTTCGAGAACTCTCGGCTTCATCAATAGTGGATCTTGATAATTGATCTTGGGGTCAAATAATATATTATTAATAAATAATAAATAAATATAAAAGGAAGAAAGAAGATGAAAGGGTGTAAAGATAAAATTCTAGATATATATATTTAAATATATTAAATGATCATTAAGTTTGAGGAACAAAATCATAAAGAGTTACAAAACCGAGGAGAGATTGAAAGGATAAAATTGTAAATATACAAATAAATATATTAAATGTTCATTATGTTTTTGGGACCAAAATCATAAATTACATGAGAGTTACTAAAACTTTAGAGCACACGCCCTCATCTCCAAGAAGATCCGCCACTCTTCATGATTGAGAGCTCGACTTTTATGTTCCATCTCATGTCTGATGGTGTATATAAACTACCTATTACCTCAATCTATTATTCATTTTGGAACTCTCATCCGTCACAATTTTATTCTTAAAAGGTGACTTAGTGGATTAAGAGAAAAAAGTGAATATAAATTATTGTTTTTCTCCACTCCTAAACAATCAAGAGTACATTATATACTGAAACATATACTTAACTATCAATTTTAATTGAAATTTACGTATAATTTTTTTTACATGAAATAAACAAGGCGTATCTAATAATAACAACAAAGGTGTATATGTATCGTTTGTCTTCGAAATTGCGGCCAATGATGTAACATATTGAAATGTCATAATCCACATTATTGTATAAATCATTAACTAAATAAAACAGCAACTTCAAATTATGACCTTCAATTTAATATCATGATGAATTTTTCTCCATATAAAAAATCACCGACAAATTGAAAAAAAAAAAAATCCTTTCTAACCAAATAATTACCAATTTGCCAAAATGGTGTCGAGCAAAAAATAATAATGAAATATTAAAGAAGATTTTAACTAGTATGAATAAATAGTTGTCCATGTAAGTTGACACGAGTGATTGAATTTGAAGTTGTACCTAATTTTTTAATTTTATAAATGAGAAATTAGAAATGGGTTTTGCGAGTTCCATAAGATAGATAGAGAGATAAAGGCTTGTTTGGTTGGTAGTCAGTTTCTTACCCAAACCTGATCCCATGCCAACTTCATTTGCGTAAAGCACCAACTTCTTTACGTTATTGAATTTTCACAATGAGAACGTCGAAATTAGATAAAGATGAATTTTCACCGATAATTTTAAAAAAAATTATAATTATAATTATTTAATTTATTACTAGCAAAATTATTTTGTAATTTAAATATATATTTATGATTTTAATATGATTATTAACTATATTTATTTATATATTTATAATTTTGATTTTTTTTCATATTTATTTACTATTTATCAATAACATATTATTTAATTCTAAAATAATTGATAATGATTTACCACTATTAATAATGATTAAAAAGTTTAAAAGATGACAAACTTGAAAAAATATAAAATATCTTTTGAATTTTCTTCTTTAATATATAATATTTTATTTGAAGTAACACAAATTTAATGAATTATAAAATTTAAATATTTACAAAAATTTGAAGCGATCAAAATTATAAATATATTTTTAAAAAAATATATATTAAATTTGAAACTATCACAATTATATATGATATTATTTTTTTCACTCAAAATTTTAAATCATTAAATTTTTAGATTTTTTTAATTAAATATTTCATCTTATTTTAAATTTCGACTCACTTAAATTTTTATTAAAATTGAAATATAGTGAAAGAAGCTAAAAAAAATACATGTGTTAGGATAAGAAATAAAATATAAGGAGAAAATAAAATACAAAGTACCAATATTACACTTTATAATATAAATTTTCTTCTTTGTGAAAATTTATTTGAATTATAAAACTAAGAGAAAAATCATTAAATGAAACGTGAATCTCACAAGATTTTTTTTTAATAATTGTTAACAAGATTGTATAGGCGAATATATTTGTAATATTTCTCAAATGAAAATATAAAAAAAAAGTACATCTTTATTATTTCCGGTTAATCACTATATATATACTTTTTTCAATCAATTATATAATAATTTTTAACGGTTCATCTCATTCCTTTAATATCGTGAAAGAAACATGATTATTTTTGTCTTTTACTTTTTTTTTTTACCTAATTAAAAAATTAATGAAAATCTAACTTTCCCGTGTAAGTGCAATTCCATTTTGTTTATAAACGTAGAGGAACAGAGAATGATTTATGTTGGTCAAATGTTAGCTCAAAAGAGGATAAAAGTCAAAGTTTTAATATCAAAATGTTAATCTATTAAAATAATTTTGTTAACATTTTTTTTTAAATTAAGATACACATTGAGTGGAACAAAATAAATCTCACATTTAAAATGTTAATATTCATTTATCACAAATAAAGATATAACCGATTCATTAATATAAAAACTAGCAAAACATTTAACATGTTGTCATATTATAAATGTAATTACAGTAAATTATTTTTTTAATAATTATAGTATCTAAGAATTATTTATTACCACAAATAATTATTAAAGTACACATTTATTATCCTTTTAATATAATTTAATTTATATCCGAAATGACATTAAACTAATTTAACAAAACATCATCTCTAGTTTAAGGAGGGTTTAATTCAATAATCTCAAAATTAAATGCAAAAATTCAATAAGATCATTAATGGAGAACAAAGGATAAGACAAATATGAATTTTCAACTTCAGGAATTATTTCAAAATTTTAATAATTCCATAAATTAAATTTACACCACCTACAATTTTGAAAAATTAAACTTTTTTTTATGAAACATTTTAAGAAGTTGAATGGTTTGTAGAATTACAGATTTAAAATTTTGAAATATGGAAAAAGCAAAATTAGCAAGAGAAAAATGATGCATGGTTGAAATTGAAGAAGGAAAATCCAAATGTAAACAGCAACAGTAATTTTGAAATGTTATTTTGGAATTCCAAGGATAGATTTTGACCTAATGCAAAAGTGAGAGAGTGGTGGTTTTGTTTGCTTTACCTCTGAAAAAGTTATAAATGGTGGGAAAAAGAGAGTTGATAACAGTAACAGGGTTACTTTTGTCCTTCCATCATTGCATCCCACATCAGAAAGAGAGAGGATAGAGGAAAAAACGGTTAACAATAAATGAATGAATGAGAGAGAAAGAGAAGAGAGTGTGTTTGTGGACACTCTGTACTAGAAAAGAAAACCAGCTCAAATTGTTTGGTTTATGCTCTGTAAATTCCTCTGCCATCTTCTCCTCACACTCTCACTCACCAACTCAAACTCTTCATCTTACTCTCCTCCATCATTATTTCTCCCTTTTCTTCTTTCCTAGAATGTCAGAACTCTAGCATTCATAATTCTGCAAACGCATAGCCTATTTTGCTTTTTCTTCTTACTCACACAACTTCCGCCACCATGGCTTCAAAATCTAGGTAAGTGGGCCGTCACAATAAGCTTCCAGTGAGGATCTGGTTCGGGTTTGATCACTTTTTTTTTTTGGTCAATTGTGATTGTTTTATGCTTGATGAGGTTTGATCTCGTAATTATGACTTGCAATTATGGGGGTTTTGTCCATTTTTTTCTCTCTAACTTTCATGTTTGAGTATTTCTCTTGTGTTCATCTGATGGAATATCAGTGTTTTTCTATCTACTTTGTGCCTGCAGTTCGAAGTTGGGTTTGACTTCTTTTAAGTAGTTACTTCTTATTTTGGCTTCATTTTGTACAATTCTGTTTGTTCAGGGTTATTATACATCATTGTTTGTGTCACTATCTGTTGTTCTCCCCCTAATTTTCTCTGTTTTCGTTGAGTTTGGCTTGGCAATGATTCTGGATGCTCAATTTGGCATAAGAGTTGCTTTCGTGTGGCTTAGATAGTTAGATCCAGCTATCTGATTGGATGCAACCATAGCATTTTGCTTATTTTATATTGTATTGTGTGTTTCATTAAAAGCGTTATTGATCTGGTGTTTTTATCATGAATTTGTAGACCCAATCTATCTGAAAATCCCAACAAAGGATCAATGGCAACTCATAGAGTCAGTAAAGGTAGCAAAGTAGTGTCCAGATCAGAATCTGAGTCACCATCCCCTTTGCAAACTTCGCGACTTTCTGTGGAACGATCTCCACGATCTGTGAATTCGAAGCCTACTATTGAGCGGAAATCACCAAGACCCTCCGCCACCCCACCTGATGTAAGTTTCAGATTGCACTTATGGTCCCCTCTTTCTTTGAGACTTCGGTTATATTTTCTATATTACTAAATATCTGCAGTTGAATTGTTTTCTTTATTTTCATTTCTATTTTTTTTTTGTTTATGAAGCATTTGGACTTCCAAACATCTGAATTTGAGTTGACATTTTTTTCTTCAGGATGCATCTCTCGACCAATTAGTGCTAATTATTTGACATTAATACATGGCTTCTCACCCTTTATTCTGTGATGTCCTGTTTTGGGTTGGAAAATGCTGGAGATATTTCTTCCACTATTCCTCATAATTGATCTAGAAAAATATTTTCTTTAATCCGGCTTTCCTTTTAAGAGTATCTGCACTCTGACTGTGCTTATTTATCCTTGTTTGTCAGAAACAACCCCCGAGAGCTGCAAAGGGTTCAGAGTTGCAGAACCAATTGAATCTTGCACAAGAAGACCTAAAGAAAGCGAAGGAGCTGCTCATTCAGGCCGAAAAGGAGAAGCTAAAAGCAATTGATGAGTTGAAAGACGCACAGACAGTGGCTGAGGAAGCAAATGGCAAACTCAGGGAAGCATTGGTGGCTCGAAAACGAGCTGAGGAGAATTCTGAGATTGAGAGGTTCCGAGCGGTGGAATTGGAACAGGCTGGTATTGAAACTGTGAAGAAGAAGGAGGAAGAATGGCAGAAAGAGATTGAAAGTATCAAGAACCAACATGCTTTGGACATGGCTGCTCTTCTCTCCACCACTCAGGAGCTTCAGCGGGTTAAACAAGAACTTGCCATTACTTGTGATGCAAAGAACCAGGCATTGAATCATGCTGATGACGCAACTAAAATTGCCGAGATTCATGCAGAGAAAGCAGAGTTTTTATCAGCTGAATTAATGCGATTGAAGGCCTTACTAGATGCAAAACTGGAAACAGAGGCTGGTGAAAATCAGGTTATATTGAAACTGAAAACAGAGATAGAAGCTCTCAACGAAGAACTTGAAAAAGCCAAGGGTTACAATGATAAGTTGTCCGAGAAAGAAACTTTTATTGAACAGCTTAATGTGGAGCTTGAAGCTTCAAAAATGGCTGAATCTTATACCCGTAGCCTGTTAGAGGAGTGGCATAGGAAGGTTGAGGAACTGGAAACGAGGATTGAAGACGCAAACAAACTGGAGAGATCTGCATCAGAATCTTTGGAATCGGTAATGAAACAGCTAGAAGGAAGCAATGATTTGTTGCATGAAGCAGAATCTGAAGTTAATACTCTTAAAGAGAAGGTGGGATTATTAGAAATGACAATTGGGAGACAGAGAGCTGAAGTTGAGGATTCAGAACGCCAACTTCGCACAGCCAAGGAAGAAAGTCTTGAGAAGTCAAAGGAAATTGAAGCTCTGAAATCTGAAATTGAGAAGGTCAAGGAAGAGAAAGCCCAAGCTTTGAACGATGAAAAACTTGCTGCTTCTAGTGTGCAGACCTTATTAGAAGAGAAAAACAAAATTATCAGTGAATTGGAGAATTCTAGGGATGAAGAAGAAAAGAGTAAAAAGGCAATGGAAAGCTTAGCTTCTGCATTACACGAAGTATCTACAGAAGCTAGAGTAGCCAAGGAAAATCTACTAAACATTCAAGCTGAACGGGAAAGCTACGAGGCTCAGATTGAAGATTTGAAGTTAGTATTAAAAGCCACTAATGAAAAATATGAATCGATGCTCAATGAGGCACGACATGAGATTGATGTTCTTGTATGTAGTATTGAAAACTCTAAGAGTGTATTTGAGAACTCCAAGGCTGAGTGGGAGCAGAGAGAGCTTCATCTAGTCAGTTGCATAAAGAAAAATGAAGAAGAGAAGGTATCCCTGGAAAAAGAAATAAAAAGATTGCTTTATTTGCTTAAAGAAACTGAGGAAGAAGCTAATATCAACAGGGAGGAAGAAGCTCAGTTGAAGGAAAATCTGAAGGAAGTTGAGGCTGAGGCAATTCAACTGCAGGAAGCTCTTAAGGAAGCAACAGCTGAGAACATGAAATTGAAGGAGAATTTATTAGATAAAGAAAATGAGTTGCAGAGTATGTTTCAAGAAAATGATGAACTCCGAATCAGGGAATCTGAATCTATCAAGAAGGTGGAGGAGTTATCCAAGTTGCTGGAAGAAGCTACAACCAGAAACCACAATGAGGAAAATGGAGATCTTAGTGACAGTGAGAAGGACTACGATTTGCTTCCTAAAGTAGTTGAATTTTCTGAAGAGAATGGACATGTAAGAGAGGACATTTCAAATGTAGGGCTATCAATGAATAGGAAGGAGCTCAATCAAAATGTACAGGAAGAAAGTATTCTTTCGACTGACAAGACTGAAAATGTTGCATCTCCCAAACCTCAGGAAGTGAGTGAAAAACTGAAGGAAGATGAGAGCAAAGAGAACAAAGAGAACAAAGAGAAGGATGATTCAGTAGAAGTTGAATTTAAAATGTGGGAGAGCTGTAAGATAGAGAAAAAGGAGTTCTCTCCAGAGAGAGAAGCAGAACCTGAATCATTTGAAGAGGAAGTTGACTCAAAGCTAGAAGAAGGTGGTGAGAGTTTTGATAAGATAAATGGAAATGCAGTAACAGAGAACATTGTTGAGGGTGGTGGGAGTCCTCCACCACCAAAACAACAATTGAAGAAGAAGAAGAAGCCTTTGCTTGGCAAGTTTGGAAGCCTGCTAAAAAAAAAGGGTGCAACCAACCAAAAATAAAACACTATTCAACTATGGTATGGGAGGTACCTTGAACATTCAATTGTTTGAACATGTTTGTTTTTATGATTTTTGCTTCTCAGAATAGGATTTTTATGAGATCACGAGGGTTGTAATATTGTTTAGGATTTTTCTTAGTACTTCTTTTGGATTGTGGTTCTCCATGTTAGTGGCAAATTGTATGTTATGCAGACCCCTCTTTCTTCCTCTATCTCTGTTTGTCCCTTGCCCTCCTATTTAAGATTTGAGGACAGGAGTGGCAAGTTGGATTGTATTTTTACATCATCCCAAATTCAAATGAAGTTAAGGAAGTTTGATATTTCATTTCTTATTTTATTTCAGTTGTTTTTTCATTAAATGTAGATTCAACTTTAACTTAATATTTCATTTAAAAAACTAAAATCTTGTAATTAATTTAATCAATACAGTTATTTTTATAGAATTTGTTATTTCCACTCATTGTGACTCTTAAAAAAAAATCATTTAAATAAATAAAAAAATATGCATATATCGTTTCTCTTATACTTGACAACATTTCACCTAAATATATAAAATGAAAAAAAATAAAAAATATGGATATATCGCTTCTCTAATAAAAAAAATTAAAATTAAAATATTCTTACACACTAAAATAATATTTACAAGTCTTAATAATAGGAATCATATTAAACCAAATTAGTTGTTAAAAAGAAAATAAAAGCACAATGAAGAATCATATCTGGATGTCATACTTTCATTCAATAGAATAAATATAAAATAAATGTAAGAATTATTTTGTTAGTTACAATATATTTTGATTTATCAAACTCAACTTTAGTCTAAGAAAAAAAGCACACATAAAAAGTAAGTGTAAAAGAAACATGTAAGATGAAATATATCTAAATAATTTTTAATTATAATTTTACCTGAACTATAGGAATATATAGACTAGATCAACTTAAGAAGACTCTTATAATTTATTTTCAATTAAAATTAAATCTTCCAAGGGCTAATTATAACATAATCATAGCAGTCATTCATTTTATTCAAATGAGAAGTTTTTTTTAATGAAATAAAAATTATATAAACTTGCATACACAAAAATGATATTTAGAGTTATACTAATCTTATCAAATTTGTTTTTATTTTATTTGAAAGTTATACACAATAACAAAGTCATTATATTATATGGTTTGGCATAAGCACCACTTCTTGTTTTTGTTAATTATCTTATTATCTCATCGAGGTAATAATGAATTAACCATGCAAAAGTTTAGAGATTGATTAATGAATACAAATTATAAAAAACTATTGAACAATTAAAACAATTGAAATATTCTAAAGATATAATTGAATTGAAATAGTTTATAGATGAACAGCGAACCCCACAAAATTGACATGCATTGTTACATCAAAACCTAACGGATAAAAAACCACATCCTTTTTCTTGAATTTGACTTTAATATATTTAGATCGTTTGAGTGTATTAATTAATCTCAAAATTAGTGGTATAGAATAGTAGTTTTAATCGTTTTGTTTTGTTGTCTTCACTTTTAATCTTATCATACATAAATTTGCTGATTCGTTTTTAAAAAATATTTATATATAGAAAAATTATAATTTTTTTATATTATGTTATTTAAATATATAAATATATTATAATTTAAATTATAAAAATTAATTAAATTTATATTATTAATTATAATTAATTATTTTAACATATAAATATAATTAATGAATACAATTTAAAAATTATTTATATAATTTAAAAAAATATTAAAAAAATTTGATTAAATTTGTATATAACATATTTTGACTAAGTTATATCTATGCTTAAAAACTTCTTTCTGCTGCAATGCTAATGAGTCATTTTTACAGTTTTTATTTGTGTTATTAGTCTCCTTAACATTCGTATTTAATTAGCATTTAACAAATTTTTGCCCATTCTTCAAAGTCTCCACTGTTTTATTTATTCGTTTCTTTTGACTCTCATTCTAACATTTTTATTTCAAGTGAAAAGATAACACATTAAAGATGAAAAAATCAGTTAGTTTATGTTAGTTTTTACCAAGTTTAAATTTGTTCTATTTTCCAAATTTAAGACACGTTTATCTCATTAATAGTAAATACGCTTTTTAAATCTTTTTCTCTTATTATTATTATTTAATAGGTCAATTAGAAGTATTGAACAATATTATAATTGGTTTTTGAAATTAAATAAATTGGTAAAAAATGTAGTTGAAAAGAAAGACCCAGCACTACAAATTATTTCTAATACGTATAATTTACTTACAAACGTTATTTCAAATTAAGTGAATATGTGTGTAACAAAATTCACAATTTGGATAATAACGTGATATTGTTTATATATATATATATATATATATATATATATATATATATATATATATATATATAATTTCTTAAGAAAAGATATATTTTAAATGAGAAAATTAAATAAATAAAATGTTTTAAATATTAACATACCAAGAGTTACAAAATTGAGTTAAATACTTGTTTTTAGAACCTTAATTAATATTAAATTGTCGTATAAAGTATTCAACTTTTTATATTGGAAAACACAAGTAACAAAACAATATATACTCTGAATGATCTAATATAATCATAAAAATAGACGACTTAAAAAAAAAAGTTGATGCCTTGCGTCATTAACATCAATCACAGCCATTCAAAGTATACAGACTCTACCATTCATCACAAATAATATTGTTCAAGAATTTGCTGCATGAATTAATAATATGAACGATATTATTATTGTGTAAAATAAATTACGATCTCCACGTTGCATGACTCGTCTATACAATACAATGGAAGCTTAAATAAAGATTGAATTCATCTTAAATTTCATATGAACCAACCAACTATTCTAAATGAACACCATGTTTTGATCCAAGAGATCAATGATAATTCCTATCAGAGATAATAAGCCTTGAATGCTGTTGGCTATTACTGGTTACACTCTTGACTGCAAAAACAGGTACTAAAAAAATCAGTATATTAAAATAAGCACAAGTGGAGCTAGAAAAATAGTGCAATAATATAATCTTGACATAGAAGTTACTTACTCTATCAGATCTTTCCAATAAGCATCGCTGACATCCTCATACATGAAATCTCCCCACATTTCAAAGGTGGTTGAAGTGGAAGAAGGGTCAGAAAACTCATTTGGGTTGACCTTGTTTTCCATTTGCTTGCCAGTGGAACATTCAGGTGAGGCAGAAGCTAGATCTGGAAGAGAATCTAATGGTGTTGAATATGGGGCATCAAGTTGTTTGTCAACCTTTTCAGAATTCATGCAACTCCTGTTGCTTCCTCCATTCATGAGGTGATACCCAGTGGATAGAGCTTGCTGCTGAGGAGGGGCTTCAACAAAGCTTTGGAAAATTGGCTGATTTTGTGAAGGAAAACCATTGTAAAGGTTTTGGAGCTTGGACTGATCCAATCCCAACACTTCAGTTAGGAAACCATCTGGCAGTGAAGATGATGGTCCAAAAGGATTGAGTAGGTCCATGTTTGAGGCAGGACTTGCCACAAGAACTTGAAGTATGTTCTGTAGCAATTGGAGTTTGGCTAGTTGTGTGGCATCTGATTGCAGCCTTAGAGCATTAATGTCCCAAGTGTTTGTGAAATTACTGACAATGTTTGTAGCAGCCAGCAACTGTTGAAGAATGGATAGAAGATCAAGGTGATCCGATCTTGGACGATGAGTCACTGGATCTAACCCCATTTGCATAAGCTTTTTCTTTAAATGAGTGTTCCAGAAATTCTTGATTTCATTATCAGTCCTACCTGGCAGATGACCTGCTATAGAAGACCACCTAATAATGGAAAGTAATGCACATACGAAAACAAATCAATTTATCTAATAGTATATTATGAAAAATAAACATAACATGGTTACATGGACCAAGCCTAATTGAAAATGTTTCATTTACTAATGAAATTGAATGAACAGTAATTACTTATTCCCAAGAACTGCATGTAAACTGATGATGAGTTGCTCTTCTTCCTCAGAGAATTTTCCTCTTTTGATATCAGGCCTCAAATAGTTTGTCCACCTTAGCCTGCAACTTTTTCCACACCTGTTCAATCCTGCAAGATTTGGAAGTGCTCTCCAACTCCCATGCCCATGTCTCTGAATGTATTCCACCAATATATTATCCTCTTCTGGGGTCCAAGGTCCCTTCTTCAATCCACTTTCATCGCTGCATGGTGCTCTCCCCATCATCACGTACTCACACTGCATAAAATGTTTAGCATTAAACAGTATAAGAATTCATTTTCTTCTTTCTTGAAAACTATTTAATGAGAGAAAAAGAATCCAAACCTTGGATCGAGTGTTTATGAAGTGGAGAATGAAGGTATATAGATTACAAGGTATTCTTGGAAGTTGGCTATTTACCAGCGAGGTTATTGTTATATATATATATATATATATAGAACTTATAGCATAGCCATGTTTGGAATATCAATGCTTTCAAAACTTGTTTACTATGTTATAATAGAAAATTCCAAGTTTGTCAAGATAACGACCCTGAAGGGCATCGAAAGACACTCCTTAGAGTAATATTGCTTCTAACCATAATGTTTAATTTCAAAGGGTAGACGTAAACATGATTAGCCACAGTCATAATCTTCATTTTTTAATCAAAAGTTTTACAGAAATGCTTTTCCTTTGAAAACCCATGTTTAGTTTCTTCATCAATCTTAGAGCCAGAAAATTAGCATCAGCAATCTAACTGAGAAGGGTAGTTTCATAATTATATGAATCAGTTATTATTATTTTTTCAAAATGGAGAAAAACATATGGTATGCATTTACAATTCCACCTTGCCTAAAACAAACTGCATTAATAGCTTATTATTCTCCTTGTTTTATCTTCTTTCTCTTTCTAGATTGTCTTAACTTAAATTTTGTGTCAAAAAATGTTTTTTACATGTAGGAAAGTAGCCACGTCAACTGGGAACTTTGACTCCATGACACATTGCTGATTTATGCAGAAAAAAGGAAAATAAAGGAATAAAGGGATGAAATTGTAAGGAGAGACACGCAGATTTTCAACTTGATCTTGGCTTGTCCAACAAGAACAAGGCACAGTCTGGCACATACGTATAACAATAGCCACCTTCTCCACCCTTTGCACCAACATGGGAAGCAACAAACCTAAACTACCAACGAGAGTAGGTATCCACGTGGCAGCGTCTCAGCAACTTTCAACCTCACTTTTCATGTCCCATATTGAGAAGAAACCTCCTCTGAAAACATCGACTATTTATATATAATAAAACAACGTAGACTTTGCTTTGTCTGCTTCCTCTTGTACGCTAATTAATTACACTGTAGTTCATCATGGACCCACCAAAGCCCTAACGAATTCATAAATCACTGCAATGAAGTATATAACTAAAAGAAGTATATATGTATAAATTTATTAGGGTTGTTAATTATTTAAAAAAGTTAAACTTTTCTGTGTATGACTTTTAATAAAATCTTGTTTAACTATTAAAAGAAAATTAACGATAATGCTACTTTACGTTTATAATTTGATATACTAAGTCTATATTGCTAATTTAACTAATGAAAAAAATACAATTGGTTAACAATACCAAAGTTTTCTACTAATAATAACATATGAAAATCTATTTTACTAATAATAACATATGAAAATCTATTTTATTCTAATAATGATGTGATTACAATATATTAAATTTTAATATAAATATATCAGCACAAAATATAAAGTATAAATATATAAAATATTTATTATAATTTACTTTTACTTCATATTACTATTTTTAAAATCTGGAGGATTCATAATTTAAAAGTTTAACGATTTAATAAAATAATATTTTTTTATAATATATAATAAAAATAATTTTATTAATAATATTATTAAAAAATAAAGATTATTGTTATGTAGTTATTTAGATATTTATTTTAATATCTGTGAGTAAAAAAGTTACTAAAATTTAATTATTTTTTTATAAAAAATAATTGATAAAATTCTAAATGAAATAGATATTACAAGATTATGGAGAACCTATCAAATAGGGGTGGACGAGTACGTTCTTACATGTGATTGTATATTATATATATAGTTTTTATTTTATTTTATTTTTATTGTTACATTAAAATAAATAATATTTATTAATTTTATGAATATTGAACTTTATAAAAAAAATATTTAAAAAATAAAATTTAAGATTTGAAAGGAAGATTCTTTGAAAAATTGAAAAGAAGATTATAAATAAAATATAATAGAAATGATAAGATGAATAATTGTTAAAATAAGATAAAAATATAATAACATAACTAATATTTAAAGTTAATTTAATTAAAAAGGAAAACTAAAATATATATATTATATCTTTTATAAAAAAATTATATTAAAAAATTTGAATCTGTTTAACAAAATATTCATCTGACTTTATTAATTTTATCCTAATTTAATTAAAATATAGTTATTACGGTAAATCAAGGGATATTTTTAAAATAGTGATTCACACATGTGATATATATATATATATATAAAAAATCTAGGACAATGTATTATAGGAAGAAATAAGAATTATAAATTTAAATAAAAAGAAAAAAGAAAGTAAGACTTTTTAAAAAGAATCATATGTAACTTCTAATTAACTCATAATCTTTGGTAATTTATTATAATGGATATTTTGTTTAATTAATTTGATTAATATTAATAAAAAATAATTTGAAGATTTATTTCTGTGTATGTGCAGAGAGAGATTTTGAATGAGAAGTAAAGTGATGAAATTGATCTAAATTATTCAATCTTATTAGGTAAGTCCAAGCACTAAGATTGCGTATATGTTCATTCCACCCTCATTTTCATAGCAATAATCATGGTCACCCCTCAAAATAGTAAAATGCTATTTTCTTTTTCTCAAACATAATCTCTTAGTTTTAAGTTAATTGAAGAACCTTTCAACCTTTCTAAGATTAGGTATACATGGCTCCCTCAATTGCAACTCCTTGTATTTATTCATTCATTCACAACAATTCTTACATAACATTGACCAAATACCATTTTCATACTCTTTGGTTGGTCAAAACCTTCTAAGTCCTCATATTTTCATCTGTATTACCAAAATGTTACTCAATCATATTCAAAGTCCGAATCATCGTCAATCATCAAAATCCTTGTGCAACAGAAATTTTGGCACCATTGTATTTTTTATATGCTTAGTTGATTTTTACAATATTTTTTTTATACTAGAAACCATAGTTTTTAACAAGACAGTCTCCAACTAATCTTGAGTGCTTCCATTGTAACAGTTCATCTTCCTTTTACCAAACAATGAATTTTTGTTATTATTGAATCTGGTTTTTGAGAGCATTGAATCATACTCTTGATGTGAGAACCAATTAATGATAAATAATTAGAGGAAGTAACTAATCAATAATGTACATAGCACGTGATATTTAGTTGGATCATAGTTTTTATATACATAGCTCATGTAAGTGTCCTCTGTGAAATTATTGTCAATTTTTATTAAAAGTAACATCATAACAATTATGTCAATTTATATATATTTTTTATTTATAATATATATATATATATATATATATATATATATATATATATTCTTTATAGTAGATATAAGTTAATTGTAAGTAGTTATGGTAAGTGATTGAAGAGTTAAATTAAAAAAAAAAACTACTTTTATGCATTTCAAGTGTTGTACGGAAACATTAACAATTAACATTTTAAAAATAAATTAGTTTTTTAACTAAAAATGTTTAGTGATTCAGAATAATTTGTTTTGTTTTAAAAATTGGACCGAAACAATTTAAATATCAGTTTATTAGTTTAAGTAATTAAATTAGTTAAATTTTTTAATCGAATCAATTTTAATAAAAAATAAAAATTAAGATTAAAATTTTTAATATAATTTTTTTATAAAATATATAATATATTTTATTATTTTATGTTATATTAGTTATGTGAACTCTAAATAATAATTATTTTATTTTTTATTTTTAATTATTATATTTTAGTATATTTATATTTATAATTTTTATTGTAGTTATAGTAATTTTTATTGTTTTCTTTTTTTATAAAAAATATTATTACTAGAAAATTTATTATATTATAAAAATATTATTTTATTAAAGAGATGACGTTTTAAGTCTTTAATAATGTTTTCTATAAATTTAGTGATGAATATGATTTTAAAACACATTTATTAAAGATATGTATTTTGTTTTTTTTTCTATTGTTTTAACATTGATAATAAAATTAATTTTAATAAGACTTATGATACAATAAAGAAGTGACCATAAATGATACAAATTTCATTATACTATATTCATACAGTCACAAAAACCTATACATGTACATATCTATCTACATGTATTGGAACCAAAGACTTTCAATGGTTAGCCAATGTCGTGCTAGTTAAAAAAGCAAATGGCAAATGACTCATGTGCATAAATTACACTAATAAGAATAAAGTTTGTCCTAAAGATGTGTATCCCTTGTTCAACATTGATTGACTTGTCGATGGCATGATAGCATACATAAGGTGTTAACCTTCCTCGATGCCTATTGTAAAAAGAATAACATTTGTAACACTATACGACAATTATTGCTACAAGGTAATCTCTTTTGGTCTTAGGAATGTAGAAGCAATTTACCAAAGGCTCATGGATAAGATCTTCAAGGATCTTATCGCCAAAAATATTGAAGTATATGTCGATGACATGATCGTAAAATCGAATTCTTGCCAGTAGCACTTGGCCAACCTAACAAAGGTCTTCTCCGCCTTAAGAAAGTATAACGTGAGACCCAACCCAAAAAAGGGTGTCTTAGGTGTTGAAGTAGGTAAGTTCCTCGATTTTATGCTAACCCACAAAGAAATGGAGGCCAACCTGGATAAGCGTTAAACATTAATCGAGATGCAAAGCCCCAAAATGGTGAAGGAAATACAACAACTGATCGAGAGGCTCATGCCTCTTTCCCGATTCATACCCAAGCTAACCAAAAGGACAAAGTTGATCATACAATTACTGAAGAAATCAAGGTAGTTCGAGTGGATCGAGCAGTGCAAATGATATTCATAGACATTAAGGAGTTTATAGGAGCGCCTTTGTTGGTGTATTTAGCTATGGGTGAAACGACAATAACCATCATACTAGTTCAAGGACCAAAGCAAACTAAAACCAATTTAATATGTTAGCCGCACATAGCAAGATCCAGAAACACGGTACCAGCTGATCGCGAAAGTGACCTTAGCCATCTTAACAACTGCAAGAAGGTTGTGACAATACTTCCAAAACCATCACATCATAGTTCACACTGATTACCCCATTGCCAAAATACTCAAGAAGTCAGAACTCGCCAGAATGATGATCGCATTGTCCATAGAATTGTTGGAGTTTAGTATCACATATGAGTAAAGAGGGTCCGTTAAGGCTCCGCGTTGGGCAAAATTCATCAACGAATTATGACCAGAAGAGGAAGAGCACTCGTGGTTGATGTTGCATACACACGTTTTCTCCAACCAAAAAGGAGAAGAAGTTGGGATCATCTTTGAGGGATCGAGTAATGTATTAATCAAATAATCTTTGTAATTGGATTTCAAAACATTCAACAACCAAGTCAAATATGAAGCATTGATTGTTGCTTGAACCTTGCAAGAGAGGCGGTCAGTGAAGTTGAGAATTAAGAGTGCATGAGGTTGAGCTCGACTTGCTCGAGGAGTTGCGAAGAAGGGTATAAATCTAGGAGGCAACGATAAAGGAAAGGGTAGCTAGGAGATACTTAACAAAGGTTAGACCAAGGTCATTTAAAGAAGGAGATCAAGAATTATGCATCAAAAGTAACACACAGAAGAACCCAAGGAGGGAAAATTTGCATCAAATTGGGAAGGTCCATTTTGAATAGCACAATCGTTACAAAATAGAGCTTACCGAATAGAGCACCTTCCAGGGAAACCAATGTCAAGAACGTGGATCGCAAGATTGTTAATGTTCTATTACAACTGAGATAATGGTTTGTAACAGTGAACTTTTTCCTACTCTTGGAATTTGCCGTAAGGAGGGTTTTTCTATGGGAGGTTTTAACGAGACACTTAGTAATGTTATTTCCCTAAAACACTTGTGTATCCGAAAGTGATTTTTCACCAATGCATGACAACACCTCCAAAGCAAACTGCGAATGAAAATCATTCAATCGAAAATGATCCTTCACCCAAAGACCTCGTCCAAAGAAGAAACATTCCATCAAGAATAAACTCTCACAAGTAAGGCAAAATAATTCATTTAACCAAGAATGAACTACCACATGCAACCTCAGCCTAGGAAGAATCATTTAACCACAAATGATCCCTCCAAGTAATAAACAATAACCACGCAACCAAGAACCACGTGGCTAAAAAGCAACAATACACATAACTGAGTAATAGCTATTTCATTAAGACAAGTGTGAATACATATTTACCATAAACAAAAATTACTAGGTCATAACTTGGTACCCTAAAACAATGATCACAAATATGCTACTTAGAAACTAAATCTACTCGAGGGTTATCGGCTTCCACATCCTGGCAGGACTTTTCGTCATCTGACAAGTCTTCCAAAGTGACCAAACAATCCTGGCATACATCCTTATCAATATTAAATCGATCGTCAGTCAAGGACATTCCAAACAATTGTTTGGCTTGTTGGAAAGCCTTCTTAAAACCCTCAATATGTTCACCCATAATATATTGTTTTTGGTCACCCATGATTTTTCAATGGCATCCCTGCTTTCCACCTCTTCATTGTGGACTAGTGTCATCTTGACTATGGTTTGCTCCACCGAGTTCAATTGTTGTCGTAAAATCTCTTGTTTCTTGGCATGAATATACTTGGTGCGTCACTTAGCACGCTTGGTTGTCGTGGTTGTCAACTTCTCTTCGGGCTTTCTTGTTTAAGGTTGTGTTGGAGTCCAAAGTATCTTATAGCACATTCTTCGACTCAGCCAACTCTCGCTTCAAACTTTGAAAGTTCGAACCACTAGTAAACCCCAAATCATCACACATGTGTTTGCAAATAAATATTGCATGTGTTTGTAGTTCCATAAAAGCCTTCCCCAACGTGACAGGTTGGGCAGAGACATAGATCTCTCTCGGTGAATGTCAGGATCACGTTCACCTTGTGGAAACTTGCAAGTTGTCTCCCAAAAAATTTACTATAGTCAACTTTTGTCTAGTACAACCGAGAGCATTTTGGCGAATGCTCTTGGAGAGAAATCAACCTACTGGACACATGCCTTCTTGTTGCTTGTGCTTTCACCTTTCATCAACGAGTGGGAGAAGTCAATTAGATGGAACCTCCTTCCCCGCCGAAGCCTCCCCACCACACCTTTTCCCTTGGTGGTATTGGAGGATTGTTCTCCTACCTAAGCTATTGAAACAAACTTTTCTCTGTTGGAAAAACGTCATCCATGACATATACAATAAAACAAACAATAGCGCAATCACATAATTAGTTGAGAATAACACTATACCAAAAATATCACTTTGACACCATAGAGATTAAATACATGTCGATAAGCTTTCGAGTAAGTAGTCATCAGGGAAGCTTGTTGAGAACGTCGAGTGTCTAGATGTCCGCTGAAGACATCTTGGTCTATGGCCAATGACGATACCTAATTGGATCATAAATCCACCTGTACCTTAAAAAACATTGTCTTAAAGTTTTTGAAAGACAAGATGTATGTATGACTCGGATCACGTGTTGGAAGGCTGGCCTATAAGGGATAGCCAACCAACAACGTTACCTAGTCAAGTGCTAAAATGATGAAGGAAAGTCAATGGAGTGGGTTGCAAATTAAAAATTTCACACACCAACCTGAATGCTTGTAACACGACCTAACTATTAGGATGTAGCTAGGTTGGTGTCACATTCAACACTCCTCGTGTTGAATTTGTCGAAGGGAAATCACACATGCAAATATTTAACAAGATAGAAGTACATGGAAATCGCACACCATGACATACATTGTCAATAACATTACCATCTCCCTGAACCATACACTAACTTGCAACAAAGGAAGTTAGAACAATCAATCATCAATACTTAGGAAAATAACTCTTCACACAAGGAACAACCAGGAGTAACCTTCTCTCAAGGGCAACCTAGTTTCAATGCGCTCCACGACAATTTGAGCATTCTCGTCTATTTTTGAAAGGTTTCTACCATCACCCTTGGTCTAACAAGCAAAACCATTGGAAGTGGAAATAGTTACATTACTGTCCAAACTATCCCCTTGAGTCCTACTCAATATCTCTTGAGGATCTTCGATTGTCCTACTCGAAAGCTCTTCGATAGTAGTAAAAAAAGAACTAGAAGACATCTTTACCTAATGACAACTTAACGATTAAATCTACTCTTGGAAGGTAGCATAACACAACTTGTCATCCTAGCAAAAGAAGTCAATCCCCAAGTCAAAGCGTCAAACCATCATAATCCTCCAACATCACTATTTCAATGGCCAAACCAAACTGTGAGAACATCACATCCAAGCTACCTTGTCATCATTGTAGCATAGAAAATTGTGTGAAGGCCCATTTATGCTTTGCATATTCCTTTGACTCATCATCACCTTTTCCTCGGCAAGGTCCAGATCAAAGAAGGAAAACTTTCTTAGTTTCTCCATCACTAACAACTCTTTCGAACTTGGGGGATCAATGTATTGTACCCATATAATCACAAAGATCTACACATGTACAAACCTAGTCACATGTACTGTAGTCATGCGGCTAGGTCTCCTTACTATAGAGCAGTGGCGGATCTTGACCGTTGATCTTAGGGGGGTCAAATAATATATTATTAATAAATAATAAATAAATATAAAAGAAAGAAAGAAGATGAAAAGGTGAAAGGATAAATTGTAGATATATACTTAAATATATTAAATGATCATTAAGTTTTAGGAGGACAAAATCATAAATTATATGAGAGTTACAAAAGTGAGGAGGGGCTGAGAGGATAAAATTGTAAATATACAAGTAAATATATTAAATGTTCATTAAGTTTGGGAGAGCCAAAATCATAAATTACATGAGAGTTACAAAACTTTGGGGGGGAGGACACGACCCCCCTCAACTCCCAAGAAGATTCGTCATTGCTATAGAGTGGTAACCAAAGACTTCCGAATAAGGCATAAAGATCTACACATGTATATACTTAGTCATGCAACTAGGTCTCTTCATTGTAGATTGGTGACTAAAAGCTTCCAATTAAAGCCAAGAAGCTAAAGTCCATTAATAAAGTCCAACTAATGTAGTATAAATAGATATAGATTTCGAGGTATGTTGATTGTTCATTAATTACGAATATTCTTTGTGCTAATATCTTTATCTAACTTGAGTATGAAATGTCTTTTACAGACATGTTGAATACACCTCAAATGAAGAAACATGAATTCATCGACCACCAAATTAAAGTGAATGATTGACTACCTCATGAACTTATTTTATAAAAAACTTTCGATTTTACAATAACATTCCTAAAATACATTATATACAGAATATCGTGAAGGGTGAAATGTTGATTTATATATCATAGATTAACTATTCAAAAGACTATCATATCACACTAAATCTCTAATAAAAATTATTGATGAAATTAAGAAAAATATTTTTGAAACATTCCTTGAAACATTTCACGAAATTCATGTTTATCCAGTAAAACAAGCTGAATTATAATTATCTATACCGATTTCTTTTTTTCAAAATGATTTTTTATAAAATAATATTATTTTTTATCAAATAAAATATAATTATTTGTATTATGTTAATGATGAATATCGGAGACACAATATAAGAACAATAATTAGGATAATATAATGTATTTGAAAAGATGAGAAAAAATATAATAAATAATAAAAAAGAATGTATAAAGAGGGGAGTGAAAAAAAAATAATATAAAAATAGGACACAAATAAGTTTTTGGGTCTATTGTTATGCTCATATTTATAATTATAACAATTTTAAATAATTATAAAATTAGAATTTTATAATTGTTTACAATTAGATATTAGATATTAAAAAAAAATTGTTTACAATTCTAAAAAGAGAGTAATTGATGTAGTTATCTAAGTTGAAATTATTAAACAATTATAACAATAGCTTAGACATATTTCTTTTTAATCTTATTATTGTTTCTATACTAATTTAAAAAAAAAACGAGCATAATTGCTATTGTTGATAGATATAAATGTCACTTGTGTTAGTATAATGTTTGAAATTCATAATAAACTATTATGTTTATAATAAATTATTTTCGAATACCAAAAGAAGAAAATAAAAATTCTTCTTAAATAAAAATATTGCTCAATAAATTGGGTTGATAATATATATTCAAAATAGTTATATTGTGGTTAAGATCAAGAGTAACATGTAAAAATTTTCATCTTTTAATTTATTCAAGTGTTCATTTGAAAGTTTTTTTTTTCTAAAATTAAAAAATTTTACATTAGGTCAAGTAAACACTTTCATCTCTTAATTCATTGAGAAATGTCCACACAAATAAAAATGAATCAAAATCTAGTTTTGAATTTGACAATACATAAGAAAAATTAATAAAACACACATTTTAATATAAAATTTGCGATTGAAATTAGCAAATCGAATTTAACCAAAACTTAAAACAAGTGATGCTAAAACAAATGAATCGTAGCCATGTCTCTCTGTGCATTGTTTGTTAGGGTATTATGATATGAGAGCATTAGAGAAGTGGCATCATGGTGGTTACAATAGTCAATTGGGGGGTTAAATGGATGGTAGAACTTGCCGGGGATTTTCTCCACCATTACCTCATCATCCATCGTTACAAGTTACAAGCCACCTTCTCTTAGTTTTTTCTTGGTTAGGGAAAGTAAATACTTTAATATGTTAAGGATTAGTGCAAGAGGTTGGTTGTGGTTTAGTTGTTTAACTTCTTAGTCCAACAAAATCTTGGATCCGTCATAACCCTTCATTGTGGTAAGAGTTGGTAAAAGAAACCATTTGTCAAACAAAAAGATTTACCTAGAGTAAATACGTACCTAAATTCATTCATGAAGTTGAAGGTGTTATTAATTAGGTTAATTTTTCAAAAGGGTCTCTCATTTTCCTCAATAAGATGTGATTGTGAAATCTCTACAAATGTTTTTTATTAATTAGCTTAAAGTTCCAACTACGTAGCTTAAAGAACTTCAGACCCGAAACATTAACCATTGCGTGAATGAGTCTAAGTTAGTTTGCATAGATCAGATAAAATGAAGAAAAGACATTCGAAACCAGTCATTGCTTTTATGTTCCTTCTCACAAAGTTTATGAAAAAAGTGCAGAAACGAAGGGAGCGAAATTCAGAGAAGCAGGGGAAAAAGAGGGTCAGAGAGCTTGAGGACCTTATTCGTTTCTTCCTCTTTTATCATTGTTTCTACGAATACTAGTTTGAAGCTCAAAGTGCTAAAACTTATTATCTTGTGTAAACAAATGCTAGTCATGATTTATCCAACATAGTCCAACCCTAGGTTGTATGTTCTGATTGATAATTAGGTTGATGAATGTAGTGATCAACATAATGCATTTGGTAGCACCAAGTTCTTATTTCATAGGATACAAGCTTCTCATGTTATATCAATCTATAGAGAACAATACACTCTGATATGAAAATAATGTAAGCTGGTGATGAACTAGGCAAAGTCACAAGACTGAGTGAGTATTCCTTTGTTTTGTGACTATTGTTATTTGGTGGCAAACTATCACTGACTTGCTTCTTTTGAAGCCTTGTTTTTGAGGAGGTAATTCTTGGCAAGTTCAGCTGTGGTAGCCACTGGCTGGATAGAGACAATTGAGGCATTGGAGGCATTCTCTTCCTTCACTTCATACTCAATGGTACCTTTGAATATGCTCGACTCTTCACCTTTCTCTATCACTTCAAAACGAACCCTAAAAAGAGTGAATCCTAACTCCAAGTACCCTCCTTCAACCACCTCTGTTTCTTTTATACGCTTCTCATTATCAATCTTGGTGAACTTCTCTTTGTAATCACCTGGCCCAGGCACACCTATTCAAACATCAACTATAACAAATCAGTGTGTGACATCATGACCTTAAATCTTAGTAAACGTTTATACAAACATGTTCAGGACTATCAAATGACAGATACTCTCAATCAATCAGCATATGCCTAAATTCAAGAATTGAACTTTGCGACAATTAACCAATTTCCAATAACAACACAATTAACCCAATTCAGCATAAGATGATAATCACCTGGAGCAAAAGTTAATTTGAGAACAGTGCCAACCCCTCCATCTCCTTCTGTTATCTCAACACTCTGAAACAGCTGTGGAAGCTCTTGGGCTACAAGTTGCCCTATTCGAAGGGTGCCAAACAGATCCCATGCCTCACTCGCTGGCACGTGCAGCTCTTGCTCATGCTCGAGTTTGCCAATCATCTTGGAGCAAAAACTTGCTTGAATATTATGAAATGTTTATGATATGCTCTATGTGACTCTGTCTACGAAAATATATAGAATCTTGCAGAGTTTGTATCCATGTGGTGAATGTGAAGACTAGGGGTTGCAGGCTCAGAATCTATGATTATGAGGTTTTGAAGATGTGAATCATGCCACGACAAGAATGGGAGAAGAAAGCTTTGTGGTTAAGCAATGATTGCAGGCCAGAAAGGTAAAGACTTTTGCAAAAATACACTACATCCAACCAGTGCGACAAATTCTTCATTTTAAGAAAATATAAATAAACTTTTTAAATTTTTTTGAGAATTTCTTTTATTAGAAATTATCCTTAAAAATGTGTTAGTTCCTGGAAGATTACAATTTTTCTTGTCTTTTTCCTAAATAAAAAAAGTATCTGTAACTTGATAAATTTTTATTAATGATGGAAATGATAATAAAAATGTTGAAAACGAAATCCGATATTTTATTAGAGATAAAAATGTTTATTCATATGAAACTTTTTATAAGTAATTTAAATGAAGAAAATTTAAAATTAGTTTAATAAAAATATAAAGAAATTAGACAAAAAAATCTACAAATTAATTTATACATAAACTAATTTTAAGTTATGAAGAAATTTATTTATTCCTTTTTTTAAATATTTATGAAAAGTGTTATCCAAATAAACTAAAAAGAATATTTAAGTCTAAAAATTAATATAAATATTATATATGATTAAGTATGCAATAATTTATTAAGGTCCGTGGTCGGTCCGCCAACACATCATGATATGGCAGGTAGAATTTGGTGTTTTAACTGCAATGCCACTTTAACTGTCCATCAAGCTCTGTCACTTTCATAGAAAATATTCTCTTTACTTGAAACACAATTTTCTTTTTCATGTTCTCCTTTTCATCCTAAACACTCATTATTTTTATCCTTATAACTTGAATTAAAGGTGTAAGAATTATTCAAACGAGAATAATGTGAAGTTTTATCAAATAAAAAAGATATAGGTATTTGAATTTTTCAATATAAAAATATAAATTTTATAAGTTTTAACATTATTTATATATATATATATATATTGTTATTATTTATTATTATATAAATTTTATTATTGTTCTAAATTATAATGTATTGATTTATATTATTAAATTGAAATTATATATATATATATATATATTGAATTATTGTCAAACAAATAATAATCTTATTATTAAATTTATTGAAAGTTTTAGTTTTAAAAAATAAATTATTTTTTCTAAATTATGGCGGATCGACCATAACCAGCCCCTTGACTGAACGGGTAAGGTTTACTTGTCCGTCATGACTATAACTATAACTGACGACCAAATCGAGACAGAGTTAGATCTACGTTTATGTTATCCTAGTATATATATATATATATATAAATTAAATTTATTTTAAGGACGTATAATTTGTGAGTTTTACTGATCATTTTCTTTTTAACATTTTATATAGTTTATAGTTCTGAAATTCCTTTCGAATTTTTAATCAAAGAATTGTACTTTTCATTAAAATTTTATCAAATAGTCTTTGCTTTATTATAAAGTTAAAGATTATTTAATAATAAGTGCAAGTTTTATATATGCGATATAAACTCTTCTAAGTTGAACATTTTATTAAAAATTAATAAAAAAATAAAATTTAAAACTTCTATAGCTTAATGTTCTTTCTTGTAATTTAAAATATTCTTAAAACACAAAAAATAATATTATTTGTGATATTATATATTTTAAAAGTATACTTTGAATTTATATGAGATACCATTTTGCTGTCTTATGAGTTTGAATTTGAAATAATTCTTGATAAAAGGCAGAAAAATATATTTTTAAATACAAATTTTAAACTCAAGTTTCAAAGAATATAATGTGGTTGATTATTCTCTAGCAAAAGTATCTAATGTTTTACTAGTCTCATGTTTTTCATCACGTTTTTACTTTCTTTACAAAGAAAAATACAAGTTGGGTTTTGTGAAGAAATAAATAAAGTTCCAATTTTTCTTCTCATATTATTGATACTTAATACTTTTTTAATTTTATTTCTGTTGATGATAAATCTCAGTTAAAAGAATCTATCTTAATGAAATCTTTGTTTTAAATCACTTTGTTCTTACCACACATTTATTGATTTAATGGTTAATTAGTAGAAAAAAATGACAAAATATTTATAATTTAATATCTTTGATTACCCTTGTGGAATGTCTTATGATGCTCATCCAAAATTTAAATAACTAAAAACTTATTTAAGCCATGGTTTGAATAATATTTGCTCCTTGAAGAAGACATAGCATAGCCATGGTGATAAAAGTGAAAAAAAGAAAAAGAAAAAAAAGACTATATGTATATATAGTAAATGAGTGAACTGATCGAAGCTTCGTTTACTTTTCCAATCACCATGTAGCAGAATTTGCGATAGTGTGTGTTCACAATTCATCTCTCTCACATGTTTATCTGCCTCAGCTACGTACCATAATTAGTAACTGTTTTTTTTTTCTTTGTTCGGATCCATGTTTTCAGTTCACTCACACAGCACACACACAAACACTAAATATATACATATTTAAAACATGAGAACGATGCTTAATCAGATCAAGTGTTGTCTTTCAATTCATACTCTCAAATCTGAATCAATCCAAATGGCCACTCCTAATGCATCATGTCCCTCACCAATGAAGGCCACCTCCAATGGGGCGTTCCAACATGAAAATCCCTTGGACCATGCGGTTCCCCTATTAATCCTTCAGATATGTTTGGTTGTGGTGTTCACCAGATTCCTTGCATTCATCTTCAAACCTCTCAGACAACCAAGAGTTATTGCAGAGATCGTTGTAAGTTTTGTTTCCATTACACCCTTTACCGTTTTCTAGTCGTTAATCGATCAACAAATGCATTGCTTGTTTAAAAGAAAAGGCTTGTTGCATCACTTGTTTTATTATTGGCTTTTAACGTGTGTGAATGTCAGAACCTCCAAACAAATCTTGATCATGGCCAATTTGAATTCCTGTTATATATATAACTCGTGAAAAGGATGATGTGGTGTATTGGAAAATGAGTGCAGGGAGGGATATTGCTTGGACCATCAGCAATTGGGCGGAATGAGAAATTTCTGAACACATTTTTCCCTAAGAGAAGCTTAACTGTGCTTGAAACTGTAGCCAATATTGGCCTTCTATTCTTCTTATTTTTGGTGGGGCTTGAGCTTGACTTGCGTTCTATACGGAAAACTGGTAAGAAGGCCTTAATGATTGCCCTTGCTGGCATCACATTGCCTTTTGTACTTGGCATTGGCACATCATTTGTTCTTCGAGCCACCGTATCCAAAAATGTTGATCCAACCGCCTTCCTTATTTTCATGGGTGTTGCCCTCTCAATCACTGCCTTTCCCGTCCTTGCCCGTATCCTAGCCGAGCTAAAACTCCTCACAACTGATGCTGGTCGCATCGCAATGTCGGCAGCTGCTGTAAATGATGTTGCAGCATGGATACTGCTTGCTCTTGCCATAGCTCTCTCTGGTTCTGACACATCCTCACTTGTTCCGTTATGGGTCATGCTTTGTGCTACTGCTTTTGTCCTCTTTGCTATGTTTGTCATAAAACCCTTACTTACATTAATGGCCAAGCGTTCCCCTGAGGGTGAACCAGTGCAAGAGATCTACATATGCATCACCTTGACACTAGTCCTGGTTTGCAGTTTTGTCACTGATACTATTGGCATTCACGCACTCTTTGGGGCTTTTGTGGTTGGCATTGTTATGCCCAAGGATGGTCCTTTTGCTGGGGTGTTGATCGAGAAGATAGAGGACCTTGTGATGGGTCTCTTATTGCCACTCTATTTTGTGTCCAGCGGTTTGAAGACTGATGTGACAACTATACGTGGAGCAGTTTCTTGGGGTATGCTAGTGCTTGTTATATTCACTGCTTGCTTTGGAAAGATCGTTGGCACATTCGTTGTGTCATTGTTATGTAAGGTGCCTTGTAGAGAAGCCTTGGCTCTTGGATTTCTCATGAACACCAAGGGCTTGGTGGAGCTCATTGTTCTCAACATTGGCAAGGATCGGAAGGTATCTTGTAAAATCATGCACATATGATTTGGTTCTCGTTAGAAACGCAATTAATCTAGTTTGTAATGGGAACTTATCAATCTTATTTCCTGGAAAATGTGCAGGTACTGAATGACCAGACATTTGCAATTTGTGTTTTAATGGCACTGGTCACCACTTTCATCACCACCCCATTAGTGATGGCAGTGTATAAACCAGCTCGCACGGGATCACCTTACACGCATAAAACTGTTCAACGCAAAGATCCTGACACAGAGCTTCGAGTGTTGGCATGCTTCCACAGTACCTGCAACATTCCCACCTTAATCAATCTAATAGAGTCATCCCGGGGAACCAGAAAGCGAGGAAAGTTGTGTGTGTATGCAATGCACTTGATGGAACTCTCAGAGCGACCTTCAGCCATCACAATGGTTCACACCGCACGCAACAATGGCATGCCCTTTTGGAACAAAAAGCATGACAATAGAGATCAAATGGTCATTGCATTTCAGGCTTATGGCCATCTGAGTAGTGTCAACGTTCGTCCCATGACAGCCATATCGGCCTTCAGCAATATCCATGAAGACATCTGTACTAGTGCACACCAAAAGCGAGCAGCAATGATTATCCTCCCTTTCCACAAACACCAACGTTTTGATGGGACAATGGAGTCACTGGGACACTCACTGCATGTAATGACTGGCCTTGTGCTTAGCCATGCTCCTTGCTCTGTGGGAATTTTGGTTGATCGTGGCCTTGGAGGGACAAGCCAAGTCCAAGCTAGTGATGTGTCCTACCAGGTTGTGGTATGCTTCTTTGGAGGACGAGATGATCGTGAAGCACTTGCATATGGGATAAGACTGGCTGAACACCCTGGGATTTCACTCACTGTTGTGAAGTTTGTAGCTGCACCTGGGAAGACATTCGCCTTTGGTGCCAAATTGATTGGTATAACAGCCAACAAGGACAGGAAGGTAATAGATGTGGCTGAAGGTACAAGTTATGATGAAGAAAAACAAGAGGATGAAAAATTTTGGTCTGAGTTCCTGAGTTTGTGCTGCAAGAACGTGGACTCAACAATGTACGAGGAAAGGATGGTAGAAAGAAAAGAAGATGTTATAGCAGTATTGAGGGAGAAGAACAAGAGCAATCTAGTTTTGGTTGGTAGAATGCCACAAGTGGCACCTTTGGTACTCACAAGTGATTGTCCCGAACTTGGTCCCATTGGAAGCTATTTGGCTACTTCTGAGTTCTCCACCTTTTCATCAGTAATAGTTTTCCAACAATATAATCCCAAAACAGACGTTAATCCATTGGTTATGGAGGTTTCTGATCACATGGATATGCCAGACACACCAACGCGTTCTCCAAAGTAGAGATGGCACATATGTTCGTACCATCAAGTTAAAGTATTGTTTCCTGAGTTGCTGAGTCTGGTTTACAAACTCTTGACATTGGCATAAAAGGTAGAGTTAGTCTGAATGAAGTTGTGAGCTAATAAATTGTTCAAGAATTCGACTTGTACCTCCATTTTGATGTGCCATTTCTGCTTCCAATATTGGAGATTAAGGTGATTCTCCGCTTGCAATAATGAGAAAAACTTCAAATGTCATTGCACTCAAATTGCACCCACAACGCTACCTCTTAACAGAAGATATGAGAGTTTACCAGGACACAGTAGTTTCAGTAAAGCATCATTTGTTTCAATACGACACATTAGTCCATGTAACTTTTAATATTTTGTTTACGTTCATGTTCTGAGCTTTTAATGCAGAATTAAATATATACCATTTTATCTTTCTCAACACTATCAATCTTGTTTTTGTATTAACGTTGATTCAAGTTTTAACCCTTACTATTCGAGCAAATAATTTTTTTTAGAGAGATTTCACAACCTAATATATAGTTGTCTTATATTTTTCTAAAAGATCAAGATAAAAAAAAGATTAAGTCTTTTAAAATGATAGCAGAAGAACACCAAGAGAATTCAACAAAAACATATTTTTATAAATTGAAATTTAGAGTCTTATTTTGTTTCTTTAATTAACCACGCTTGTGACTCGTAATCAGAAATATATATAAAACATTCACAAACAATGATGTTGTATTATTGAATGTCTACTTCTATGACAGTGCTATCAAAATTATTTAATTTTTTTTTATAAATTTCAATATATTATATATATATATATATATATATATATATATAATATTTAACATTCTGCTAATACTCACTGCAAGTCATTATATAGTATATTTATTTTGTATAAAAATAAGATTTCCCATGTTCACGATTATACTCATTTTTTAAAAATTGATGTATTTATTTATATCATATTACCCATAATTTTTAATGTTTTTAAATATTAATCAATTCTATTATATCACATGTTTTATTTTAAAAAAAAAGTATACAGAATAAAGAATTAAACAAATAAATCTTTTTCATTTAAAAATGGATGCATTGATTAAGTTAAACTCATTAGGACCATATTCGTAGTAATTAGGAAAAATGTCTATGGTGGAATTTAGAGGTAAGAAATTTGAAAATCAATTTACTAGTTCGTAATTTGCAAAATAATGATTGAATCCTTATTATAAAAAATAAAAAAACAATTAATTGAATTCGAAAATTCACCCTATGCACTTTATGCAGAAAGCAACACAAATGCAGAGACAGGGAGAGAGAGAGAGAGATGGAATTGCTAAGCTGTTTACTCCTTTTTTTGTGTTAACTTCAGCAACTGTTTGCAGTTGCAGACGCTCTCTTCCCATCATTACAAACTTTCTTGCACTTTTGTGTGTGTTTTGATCAAATGGAAAATAATAATAATAATAATAATAATAATAATAATAATAATAATAATAAAAAGAGTAGAGTTTTCATACAGTAAAAAAAGAAAAATACCACGTGTCTTGTTCATGTTCATCATAATATTTTTTAAGAATATATCTGCAACAGGTGTCAGGTTATTGGTGAGAGGGAACAAAGTCGAAACAACTGATGTGGCAATTTTTGTGAGTACAATGTTGCTCATATGTTTCTCTCACGTCATCTCAACCTAAATTTATATACTATAAATCAATAAATAGATTTCATCATCAAAGGAGGAAAAGAAAAACACACAAAATATTCACTCTTACGTAAATAACCATTATTAATTCCGTTACCAAAACTCCAAACCACATCTTCTTCTTCTCTGGGGAAAGATTAATCTCTGGCATAGGATTCAAACAATTAATTAACCAGCTATAATGGTTAGTTGCACGACTCTTCCATCATTACTTTCTTGCATGATTTTGTTTATAATTGAAAGGGACAAATTTAAGGACATCTTGTTATAAGGTTGATGATTCTGATGTTGTGGATCTGGTAAGAATGTAAGAATCCATGCCATTTTGAATGAGCTTATCGATCTGAGTCTTGTGTGATATGATTTAATCCTTTTCAGTCTTTTTTTAGTATTGGAATTGGTTATCTATTTGTCTTTTCTGTTTGTTAAACAGGTGAGAACGGTGAAAGTGAGCAACATCTCTTCAGGTACAACCGAGCAAGATTTGAGGGAATTTCTTACCTTTCCGGGAAAAATTGAACATATTGAAATGCAAGGGTTTGTATATATAATATCAATTCCATTATCTGTGTTTTATTTGTCTATGCGATCAGGCCATTAATATGCAGCATATGATATCTCTCATTTTCAGTGACAAAGGAAGTCCCCAAGTCGCGTATGTTACCTTCAGTACTTCAGAGGGAGCAGAAACTGCAGTTCTTCTCTCGGTAGATCAGTCTCATTGCCTTCTGTCTAATTTTGTTCTTATCATACATACAGATAGATATATACAATTATCCAATAATTTAAATTTTGCAAATCCAAATTCTAAACATGTTTCTTGAGTATTATTATCATAGATTATTTAGTACTATCAATTTCTTTTTGAAATAACTTATCAATGAGGACAATGTTCATTTTTCATTAATCAATAAACAATGTTTCATGTTTCAATATTATATACATATCATATATTTAATCTAATAGATTTTCATAATTTGTAATATATGTTAATGCTTCACCTAAACGTGTTGATAAAGTATGAAAAACAATATTGGTACAAGATACAGATAGATTAAACAAATTGAGGTATTAATGTTTCAAACCGTTAATATTCTCTATTTGCCAAATACTTACCTACTAATACAATATCCTCTCTTTCTTCTTTGGAAAGCATTAACTATGGCAAATTAAATTCATGTTTTAGTTTAGGGCTGACATGAAACTTGTGTTGGTGACTCCAGGGAGCAGTTGTGTCTGGACAGTCTCTGAACATAGATTTGGCTAAGGATTATGCTCTATCTACCTCGGCTACATCTGCAGTAACTATTCCCTCTTATTTTTTAATACAGAGCTACTCATTCTATATTTATGACCATCATGTGTCTGAGATCGCAACTAATCTCTACATAATATGCAGTAAAGAAATTTAATTTATAACAAAAAAATTAATAGAACTCGAGTACATACTGTTTGGTGATTAATTGGGAGTTGGGACCATGGCAATCTCAGATCAAGTAATAAGTTTTCTTCTAACACATGATTATTATTGGTTAAAACTTATTGAAAACCACAAAATTGCGAATGAAACTCATTACAAAAAAGTGTATCACAAGTTTTTGTGATTTTTAATAAACTTGAACTTATAATAAATAATGTTTTCAACAAACTGTCAGAAAGTGATTCGCTCATTTTATTTGGTGACTGTATAATGCGGACAACCATGTCAGACAATTTATAGTTTAATGATTCTGACCAGGCAACACAGACTAGTAGTGCTGAGAGTGAGGAATCTGGTTTGAGGAAGGCAGAGGATGTTGTATCCAGCATGCTAGCCAAGGGCTTCATTTTAGGCAAAGATGCAATGAATCGAGCAAAATCCTTTGATGAAAGGCACAGGCTCACTTCCACGGCCTCAGCAAAAGTTGCTTCTTTGGACCAGAAGGTTGGTTTTACTGAAAAGATCAGTGCTGGTACAGTTCTGGTGAATGGCAAGGTGAAACAGATGGATGAGAAATATCAAGTCTCTGAGAAGACCAAATCTGCAATTTCAGTAGCTGAGCAGTCAGTATCTAATGCTGGATCTGCCATAATGAAGAATCGCTATGTGTTGACTGGGGCTACATGGGTCACAGGTGCTTACAACAGGGTTGCTAAGGCAGCTGAGGAAGTGGGACAGAAAACTAAGGAGAAGGTTTTGGCGCAGGATAATCAAGGAAAGACTGTAGGAGGTCAAACCACCATGTCTGAAACCGCCAAACCTGATCAAACCTTAAAACAAGAAACCACAGTTAATGAATCCTCCAAACCTGAACCTCAACAGGCCGCCACAGCTGATCAACCCTCCAAATCTGAAACTCAAGTGGCCACCACAGTTAATGAACCCTCCAAACCTGAACCTCAAGAGGCAGCCAAGGATGGTCAACCTTCCAATCCTGCAGCAAAACAAGCCTGATCCTATAATTTGCAAACGAGTGTGTGTGAAGTTTGGGTTATATTATATGAGCTTATTAGTGTATTTTTGAAAAGTTGGGTCGTAAACGTCGAATAACTAACTGTATTGTAGAAATAAAATAAAACTGGAGAGCCTCAGTGTAGTAATTCTTTTTGAGACTTCATGAAGTCCAATATATACCCTGTACCTTGTCCTGAGGAAATACAGTTGCGTCCATGGATATTGTTTTTACGCTAGTTATTCATAGTTGCATATATCTCCTCATCAGGATAACTTGTGTGGTCGAGTTGTGGGATATGTAATGACTAATGAGAACGTGTTTATTCAAATTTTCCTTTACCATTCCCTTTTTCACCAGCATCTATGGTCAGCCTTTTCCAAGTATCACAATCTCTCTATAATTAAAAATGAAAATGAGATTAGTCTAATTCAGAAATACTGATCCTCTCCAGGCATTTGCAAGACGGGATCTCAAATCATGTTTTAATTTCTCAAAATTTTGTCTGATTTTGTACAAGTTTGTTAACAATTGACAACCACGTACTATTTTTGGTGAACTTTGAAAACCATATTAGGAGCTCAATTGCATATTCGATGCAGTTCACACTATTCTATCGTAGCGAGCCTCCAAATTAATATTTTTTTTCACCAAAATATATGATGACAACGGTGAATGCATCAGAGAAAGACACACGAATGCATAAAGAAAACAACTACTTAAATTGCTTAATACAAAATCATATCATTACATCAGAGCTTTCCCCAGCTTGGAAATGCATTTAATATGGTATACAAATAAATTATTGATGTAAAATAAATGCTTCAGTTTGTGTGCTCCTCAATCACGTCCCTTATAAAATGGGCAAAAGACTTCACCAAGAACTCAAAAAATGTGTTAGGATGGCGTCAATCCACTTACTGATGGCTCTCCAAAAACTTCTCTATTACGACGGAGAATGCCGCAAAGCCAGCACAACCAGCACATGCTGCTTTTGGGCCACCTATAACCACGTCACACAATAAGGTAAACTTTAACATACATCATGAAGGGAAAATAAAGGAAGAGAACAGGTTCATAAGGAGTAAGTTTTAGTTTTCTATTCTTGGTTTGCTGGTTCATTATTATCTTTTTAATATGCCTCTCTCCCTCTATTCCTTTTTCATTACATCGATCACTTTTTACATGGCCCCCCCAGGTACTACTGTCAAAAAATCTATTCAATTGGTGCTTTGCAAAGTGTATTCTATGATTTCCAATTTTTATCTACAGAATAAAAGAACATTAAACTACTAAACTACAAAACTACTTTGAAAAGGAATAGACGGAACAAATTAAAAATTGACGTGTGTATAATTAATTAAGGCAATTGTTGTTAAGGCTCCCCAAAGAAGAAAAACCTCTTGCGGGCGTTTGGTCAGAGACACCACCTTATGATCTCCAAGGACGTCTCCCTGTTACCGCACTCCTCTATAGGGGGCAGCTCTAACATAGGTAAGGCAACTATTCATTCAGAAGGCCATTTTTTAACTGTATGGTGTACTGTACACCATCAAGGCCTTTACACCTTGGCAAGGAGTCCTTAATAAGAATATTGTACAAGTAGTTTCAAGCGGCTTTCTTAAACTGTATGTATGTTTCCGAAGGCACACGAGAGTATCAAGCACTTGCATGCATTACATCACCCTTGAGCTGGTCCACCCATCATCAACATCACTCACACCTACCATCTATCTTAGCCATTCCCAGAACCCATTCATCAGACTCATCCTAAAACAGTGGAAATGGCTTGGACAAGTGCCTTCTACCTTGCAGCTAACATTTCAGTTGAGATAAGCAGAAATAACTGTTATTCCAAATATTTCTAAGCAAGGATTCAAGCTTTAAAGAACCTAAACCAATTCTTGATAGTATCAGCTATGTTTAGGAACTGATCAGAATACTCATTTTATGCTTTATTTTATCCCAGTAGTTATAACAAATTTTTGGTATCTTCAGCAAAGGATTTAAATTGTAATGGCTATGCCTATAGTTTTTCTTAATCTCTGCCTCTAGCAATTGAGTCATCTCCATCTGATCTATTGTCCTTACGACCAATGTTTAGTTTCTCCTGTTTTCTACAACCACTTTTATATGCATTATTTCTTAATAATATATCTGGAACCCAAAGTGCGTTTTTTTCTCTTTGTGGAACCCAAAGTGCAATCTTGATGTATCACATTTCTGTGTATAAGGTCTCTAAGTCTGTTCTATACAAGCCTTGCCAAGTCATTTATGCTCTTCGTTTGATAAATATAAAGAAAGACACGATAACATGATGGAAAAACAAAGAAAAAAGAGTTACCTTTCGCTGATATTGCACCTCCAGTTGCACATCCAGCAACAACGGTATTTGTTATGTCATGTTTTGCTCGAGCCTAGAGAAAAAAAAAATCAAGGACCCAAGTGGTAAGAAGAATGAACCTTACAATGCTTAATTTAAAGAAATATTCCCATTCCTCAAATGATGAAATCCATTATACCTTCTCGACAACACATTCAGCAGCTGAGAATACTAAACCCATAACAGCAAATGCTTTGGCTGAGCTCCAACTCCTTCTACCCATCTGCTTTGCTTGATATATAAACTGTTGCCTGCCAGTCATTTCGTCCTGCATCAGTGGGTTGTCCAGTGCACCAAGAAATAAACCCATGAAGATGCCAATACCACCACCTAAAAAAAGAACATCGCATGAATCCCAATAAAAACATATTCATAATATACATCTCAACAGCAATCAAAGTCAAGGGAGAAAAAAAAAATAAAACTCAAGTTCATTCAATGATATATTTGATATGGAGGGAGCCCTCGAATTGCATCTGTTGAAGTTAAAATATGCATGCAAAAATAGGCCAAGAATGGACTGAAACATTAGCCAATATATCATATAAAAAACTAATGGAAATATTAATCTACTTGTCTCACAAACATGATAATAGTGAGTCAACCTATGCATGATCCTAAAATTCCAAGCTTATAGCTGTTCATCATACTATGTACCTAGAAGGTACTCGTGGAAAGAACATCCTAATGAAAAAGGGTTGTAAATGGCGCTGAAATCTCACAAAGACACTGGCTACACATGAACATTTGATGATAAGAGGTTCACATTCATTTGAGGAAACTTAGTTAATCAGAGGAAAAAGAAACAAAACACAGTGGTAAGTATTAGGAAAAAAAAGTGATGATTGAATGACATACCCATGACTCCACTGACGACACTGCGCACTGCACAATTGTTCCAAATGTCCTGACCACGGATTTCCTCAACCGAGGGCAGTCTTATGGGCTCAATCTTTGGCTTCTCTGCTTCTGTTGGGTTCAAAGAACCATTTTCAATCGCTTTACCGGAACCATCAGCCATTGGTAAGCTCAAATACAGGATATGCTAGAGCTGATTGAAATCCCCACAGAAGCTGTATAATCAGTGAAGAAATAAATATTTCATCACTTTTACTACTTCATTGTGAAGCAAAATCACCCACTGTATCTATGAATGGTGCAGAATCACTAGGCTAGGACGTCGAATCAGGCAGAACAGTAAAATTGCAAAATATTATAACCAGATGCTACGCTAAATAACAAATATAAGTAAGCTTGAAACAATGAGAAGAGATGAAATAGTACCAATCGGCTGAGACGCGCAGAAACGGTGGAGGTTCGCCGTGAGAGGTGGGACGGCGGCAGAGGGATCTCCGGTTGGAGGAAGCAGAAGAATAATGCTGGTGCTCACTAGGGTACTCACCTATACACACATACACATTTTCAATTTCATATCTAATTTATGTATAATGTTAGTTTTAATATTCTTATAAGATTTCGTTTCTGTAACAAAAAATATATTATTCACAAAATATTTGACATTCATAATAGGTAAGAACATTAATTAAGATAAAGAGTATATATTTTTAATTTATTTTATGTATATTAATTCTATTTAAATATATATATATATATTATTTTTTATTTAAATTAAATATTAAGAGATTTTTATTATATTAAAAAATAATATAATATTATTTTAATTTAAATAACTATATTATTAATATTTTATATTTTTATTATACATATAATAAATGAATAAATAATTATGAAAACATACAATATAATGTGTTTTAATTATATCATATATCTTAGATATAAAAAATAATTTAAAAAAATTGTAACAAATTTAATACTATGCTTTTAAATTATTATAGTATAATTGGTTCTTTTTAATATATTAAAAAAACACTCATTTCGTTCCCAAAGATAAAAATAATAAATTGGAATATGGTTTTTATTTTTAGAATTATTAATTTAATGTATACAAAATTATATGTAATATAATAAAAATTATTATTATTTTGTTTGGCTATATTTATGTAATTCTAAAGTAATATAAAATATATTTTCCATATCCTAAATATTTTTTTTACTAATCATTCTTCATATAAATGATAAGTAAATATAAATATAAATTAAAAGCTATAAGTAATTTCTTTATTTCAATAATATTATATGATAAAACATATATGATGAAAATAATGACAAAGTTATGTATGATTCACAACAAGTTAAGAAATAAAATAGAAAGTATGTGATTATCTTATTTATATATAATGAATACAATAATTAATTTAATTATATATTTAAATATAATATAAATATTAATTTAAAATTTATTTATTACTTAAATATTTTTTTAATACTAAATTAAATATAAATTTTGATAAAAAAACACTAAAAAATAAAGAGATTTAAGACATAACTATTTATTTAAAATTATTATAATGTCAATTATTAAATAGAAACCCCACCAGTAGTAGCTCTACAACAAATTGCACCCAATGTGATATTCTATTTTATTAAGTACTAAGCTCTACAACAAATCATACTAAGCAAAATACAAAAGCTTAGTTACTTAACACAACTATGCACACATCTACTGAAATATAAACTAGTTTTTATTTTTATTTTTCATTCTTATCTCAAACCAATTATATATTTGAACTAAAGTTGAAAGAACACAAAAAGCTATTTCTACTCTGAAATAAATATTTTCTTCTTCTTTATTTCTGTTTTAGAATTCAATATCATGCATTAAAATTAGTAAAAACATTTTCCAAACTTTAAAATAAACATAGCTTAACAATGTTAATGAATTTCATACAATTGTGGAACTACAGAACTACAGTAGAGTAATGCATAGACGGTTGAAGGTTGTTTTATCTTTTGTGAATTCATGTAACGTAACGTACGAGGAATTAAATCAAATTGGAACTTTGGACTTATATAGAAGAAGGCTGAAACTCCAAGGAACATATCCAGACACTGTTTATCTTCTCCAACACCAACAAAAAAGTGGAATTCAAACCTTCTTCATTTGCTTTTTATCAAACGATTACATCTTAGTTACCCTTAATTCATCCAAAATATATACCCTGAAATAGCTTGAGTGCAGTTTTGTGTCTGCAGATTTTGAGGCCATTGGTGGGGTCAAACTGATTGAGGAAAAATGAGTGAGAATCTGATGGGAAGAGTCAACGCTTTGGGGGAGCGTCTCAAAATTGGTGGAGCTGAGGTGGGTCGGAAGATGAGTGCTGGAATGAGTTCTGTGAGTTTCAAAGTCAAAGAATTTTTCCAGGATTCAAGCCATGCTGATAAACTCGTTGGGGAAGCTACCTCTGAGGCCCTTCATCACCCTGACTGGCCCATCATTCTTCATCTCTGTGACTTGATCAATAGTGACCAACTAAACACAGCTGAAGTGGTACGTGCAATAAAGAAACGGGTTGTTTCCAAGAGTCCTGGTAGTCAGTATCTGGCTTTGGTTTTGCTTGATGCATTGGTCAAGAACTGTGACAAGGCTTTCTTGGAGGTGGCAACTGAGAGAGTCCTTGATGAGATGGTCAAGCTCATTGATGACCCTCACACTGTTGTTGATAACCGGAATAAGGCTTTGATGATGATTGAGGCATGGGGCGAGTCAACCATTGAACTTCGCTATCTGCCTGTCTATGCAGAAACTTACAAGGTACTTTCACAACTTTCCATGGTTGTCACTTTTCAAATAAGAGAAGCAAAATATGGTAATAGTGTGAAGCCAAGATTTGTTTGGATTTGATAATTTCAGAAAACGATGAACTTATCATTGATTACTTGGCCATAAAAGCTCTAATACATTGTCATGAACCCACTCTCGCGTAAAATTAAGCTGTTACTTTAAGGAATGATCATGAATGGTTTCATATATAACACTTTTCTGGTCCAGAGTTTGAAATCAAGGGGTATTCGATTCCCTAGCCGTGACATCGAAAGTTTGGCTCCTATTTTCACTCCTCCTTGCTCTGGCGCCTCTCCAGAGGCTGATGTCAATCTTGAACATCTTATGCCGAATGACATTCATGTGCAAAGTTTTTCGCCTAGTACTCCTGCTCGTTCTGCCACTACTCCAAAGGCTGATGTCAGTCTTGCACATCTTATGCAGCACGAAGTTCATGTGCAGAGTTTTACCTCTCAACAAACAAAGGAAGCTTTTGATGTTGCGAGAAATAGCATTGAGCTTCTTTCCATTGTATTATCTTCTTCAACGCAACAGGATGTTTTAAAGGTATTTTGAATTTTTTGAACTACTTGCATTTCTGTGTTATCTTGCCTTTAAAATCTATGTACTAGTTGCAATTTTACGTTTCTTTTTGGTTGCCCTCATTTGAGTTGAAACTCGACATCGATATATATTGGACTACAATATTCTATTTGTTGATGCAATTTCATTTGTTTTAGCCGTGTCCATAAGACAATAAGATAGCAGCTGCATGTCAATTTATACTTTATATTCAAAGACCATGAGATCTTTGTTTTGGGGGCACATGGTTGTGTTTCTGTAAGTTATTATGTCAAAATCATCTAGTGAGTTTTGTAGTGCTGAAAGCTCTTCCAAAATAAGCACATCCTGTGAATTACCAACTTGTGTCTGATCTTTTCAGGATGATTTGATCACCACATTAGTACAACAGTGCCGTCAGTCCCAGACCAATGTCCATAGAATCATTGAGACTGCTTGGGATAATGAAACACTGCTTTTAGAAGCCTTGAATGTAAATGATGAGATTCAGAAGGTTGTCTGCAAATATGAAGAAATGATGAAGAAGAAGAAGCATACAGTTGTTCCACTTGAACCTGAACCGGCTATGGTACCTGTTGCCATAGAACCTGATGAGCCACCCCATTTTACAGAAGAGAAAGCCCTGATTAGAAAGCCTGGTGGTTCAAGAATCGGAGTCCATGGAGGGAGCCAGGATGAATTGTTGGATGATCTTGATGAGATGATATTTGGGAAAAAGGGTAGAGATGGTTTTGATGCGGGACAGTATCCAAAAAAACAACAATCATCTAAAGATGATCTCATCTCCTTCTAAGTTGCCATCACAGCAAATCTTCAAATTTGACTTGAAGGCTTGCTGCTTTCATATTATATATGCTGATTATGAACTAAGACCTGATACCACTTTCCTTCCATTATCTGTGTTTCTTTTTTGTGTGTGGATTCTCTCCATTCTTCTTCTTCAAAGTATCCCTGCAACTTATGTTTGAAGGACAACCCCAAATCGATTGATTAGTATTTCTGACATAGAGTCGCACTGTGGTTGAAGATGATACACTAAAGTAGCACGAAACTTAAAACTGAACCAAACTTCAAATTTTGTTTCAAATTTGACATTGATTCTTTGTCCTTGTAATTCCCTTTTCTTTTCCAACTCTTCGTTACCTCTTAATCAGATAAAAAATCCTCCGCGGAACATGAAACATCCATCTGCTAAATTTGCAATGTTCGGTTCTACCCATAGTTCTGTTTTCTCCATGAACGAGGAATTTGTGGTCGATGATAGAGTCGTAGAGTTTGAAACACAATAGTCGCTAGACAAGCTTTCACTGATTTCTACTAGAAATGGGTCATCTTTTGAAATCGATGTGTATATAGACAGATTAGGATTATAAGATATGTTGGTAAAAGATTCCTAAATTTCAACTTAAAATAAATTAAAAGATTTCTCTAAATATTGGGGAAAGCATCATTCATAAGTTCTAATTTTTAAATTTATCAATGAAACACTTTGGAATATAATTTAAATTGTTTCATAATAATAAATTCTTATTATGATATATTCCAAAATAACTATTATAATATAAATAAATGTCATTTGTAGAAAATAATATATATATATATATATATATATATATATATATATATATATATAACATTAGAGAGATAAATATTATTTAAAGATTTAAATATAATTTTTCATAAGAAATTTTAGCAGATATGTGAATTTTTTTAAAATAAAAATAGAATTTGACCAGTTTTTATATATATTTCCTTTATTTTAGATAATAAAAACTAAACTAAATAAAAAATAAAAACAAAAAAAATGAATTTTTTTTTAAAAGAAGTATTGGTAGCACCCATTGATGAACACTGGAAAACAAGTGCATTGAGAAATTATGAAAGATTATCTGTTGATATCCTCATATGTGACTTGTGTTGTCTCTGTAAATTAGTGGAAGCATAATCCAGATCCATCGCATGTAACAATGCCTGGAAAGTACATCCCGCGATCCAAATCTCGAACCACTCTCTTCCTCTTCCTTCTCTCTTTCTCTCTCCTCTTCCTCCTCTTCTCTCTTTCCCCTCTCCGCTCCCCCTCTGCTTCTCCCGCCCATTTCCACGTTGCCAATGCCGAAACCTCCTTCCTCGTCTCCCTCGACCACTTCCTCGCCAATACTCCCACGCCACCCTCCTCTTCCGACGACACCGCGCACGGTGAACAACATGACCTCATCACGAAGCTCGATGACGCCGTTTATGGCTCCGAGATGGACAGGCTATACTCCGATCCTTACTACCCGCTTTCTCTTCCCCTTAGGGTTTACGTCTACGACATGCCCCCCAAATTCACCTACGATTTGCTCTGGCTCTTCAAAAGGACCTACCAAGACACCTCCAATCTCACCTCCAATGGAAGTCCCGTTCACCGTCTCATCGAACAGGTTTCTTCCTTCTCCTTCCGCTTCTCCTCGCTTTATTCTGTTACCGTTTGTTGATATTTTAAATTGCGTTGGTTGGTTGTGATTGTAAATGCAGCACTCCATTGATTACTGGCTCTGGGCGGATCTCATCGCTCCCCAATCGAAGAGGCTATTGAACAGTGTCGTTAGGGTTCACCGACAGGAGGAAGCTGATTTGTTCTACGTACCCTTCTTTACCACAATCAGCTTCTTCCTCATGGAAAAACAACAATGCAAGGCCCTTTATAGGGTGTGAGTGCTCTTCTAATGCTCTCTCTGTTTATTTCTCTCTTTGTGTTTCCTTTTTTTAAACTATGCATAAACCATCAATTTCATCCTCTTACTTTACCCTTCTTTTCCTCACATAATAAAACCATATAAGTAATTCCCCAAGTATTAAATGTCCATAACATATGTTTAGTCCCGCAGTTTGATATATTTCACCAGCTGTTTGAGGACTACTTTGAAAGGTTTTTCAATATTTAGGAGATTATTTATATTACATAAGTTTAGAAACTAGTATTTAGGAGAGAGAGTAAAACTTAAGGATGAAATTCAGAGCTTATTCCTGAACTATTAACAATACTCGAACCTTGTTTTTCTGTTTTTTTATGCCAGGTGCAATATGAATAATTATGCCTTATTTTGTTGTGGGTGTAGGAAGCTTTGAAGTGGATCACAGATCAACCTGCATGGAAGCGCTCTGGTGGTAGAGATCACATAATCCCTGTGCATCATCCCTGGTCTTTTAAGTCTGTTAGAAAATTCGTGAAGAATGCAATATGGTTGTTGCCTGATATGGATTCCACCGGGAACTGGTCATTTTCTAACTTGCACACAACTTTATTAGTTCAATGCTATTGATAATTGGAAATGACATCCGGTGATATTTTCCCTCTTTCAGGTACAAACCAGGACAGGTTTTTCTGGAGAAAGACCTGATTCTTCCATACGTTCCCAATCTTGATTTATGTGATGCCAGATGTTTATCTGAGACAAATCCAAAGAGAAATATGCTACTTTTTTTTAGGGGCAGGCTCAAGAGGAATGCGGTAAGCATATTGTGATAGCAGGTGGAAGCTTTGAAAGTTATATCTGTATAAGATGTCACTTCACTTGAAATCTAGAAACCTGATTTTTATTATCTTTTCCTCTTCCCTCTCACGTTGAAGTAGCAATTATTGTCAATAGTAGAGAGTAGCAGTATATTTTTTAAGTTTTGTTAACATAAGCCTTTTTAGTTAGAACTGACTTTAAGCAGCTAAAATCAGAATTTTGTTGATGCGGGAAAAGACCCCCGTTGTCACCCAAAAACAAGTTGGAATGTTTTATCAGGAAAAAGAAGGTATTTGTTGCTTTGAAAATGCAATGTATAAATATAAATTATTTCTTTCCCCGTTTTTTTTCACTATTAGTTTAAAATCGGGAGCTGATATTGACAAAAGCATATCTTTATAATGTAGAATATGTGATATGTCCTCTACTCAATAACTATATAGGAAAGGCCTTGTTAACCATGGCTGGCTAATGGGTTTTTACTGTTTAGTTGTCTGATATTATAGTTTCTGAACTAGAAGTCAGATCAAATTTTTTTCCCCTTCTTTCGTATGCAACCTTCTCTAATTTTCGGTCACTAGCATGCTGCATGTTTTTATAGAGTTTAGTTGCATTCTGTGTGATCTTCTTCTTTCAGGGAGGAAAGATACGCTCTAAACTTGTAGCTGAATTAAGTGGGGCTGATGGTGTGAGTATAGAGGAGGGAACAGCTGGAGAGGGCGGAAAAGAAGCTGCTCAAATTGGCATGCGCAAGTAATATAAGTTCAGCACTTGGATAAATGTACTCTGGATACTTTTTTTGTTGTATTTATTTGCTTGCCTTGGACATCATCAGGTCTCTATTTTGCTTAAGTCCAGCTGGTGACACTCCATCCTCTGCTAGATTATTTGATGCTATTGTTAGTGGATGCATTCCACTTATAATAAGTGATGAGCTGGAGCTTCCTTTTGAAGGAATACTTGATTACAGGAAGGTGTGTATGCATTTATATATCATGCAGTTGATTACATTAAGAACATCATTGAGAGTTAACAGTATAATTGGTTAAGATCAATGTTTTTAAAACCGCATGGGTTTGGGGTCGGGATTTAAAGGTTTAACCAGGGTCCAACATCCGGATTTAATAAAATAATATTTTTATAATATAGTAAATATATAATAAGTTTATTAGTAATAATTTTTTTTATAAAAAAATAATAATAAAGATTATTGTTTTGATTTCCATATACAATGAAAGTTATAAGAATAAAATATATTAGAGAGTGAAAAATGAATAATTATTAAAATAAGATAAAAATATAATAAAATAACTATTATTTAAAGTTGACGTAACTAATATAAGATAAAAAAAAAGTAAAATATATTACATTTTCTATAAAAAATATTATATTAAAAAAATTTAATTCTAAATTTTTTTTTATATCAAAATCGATATGACCCAAAAACTCAACTGGTTTTGTCCGGTTTTTTCGGCTTTGTCTCGGTTTAATTAAAATTTGGTTATTTGAAAGCATCATACCGGTTTCAAAACAGTGGTTAAGATAACTTGCTAGCTTTGGATGGTATTTATTTGGTGTGGACAGTTTGGGCAAGGTGTTATGGGAATATCTGTTGTTTTGTATATGTTGCACTGTATATAAAGCCCAATGTCTGGTTTCAAAACAGTGGTTAAGATAACTTGCTAGCTTTGGATGGTATTTATTTGGTGTGGACAGTTTGGGCAAGGTGTTATGGGAATATCTGTTGTTTTGTATATGTTGCACTGTATATAAAGCCCAATGTCTGGATGGTATTGACTAGTTTCTTGCCGTGAGCTTTTCTTAAGAGAGAGAGACCCATGGGATTGGATAACCAGATTGGCAACCTGGCTATTTTCTTCTTTTGGGTACATAAAGAGGAGCGAATTATATTCTTGCAGGACATGATTATGTCATTAACTAAGTTTGTTTTAATGACTCATTTTCTGAAAATGGAGTGGATTTGTTTGGAGAAAGAAAAGGTTTTTGTAACAAGTCCCACATCGGAGAGGTCTCTTTACCAGGGAGGCCTCATAAGGTGGAAGGTTCTCCAACCTCTTGAGCTAGCTTTTGAGGGATGGTTCTCCACCTTAGTCTTATGGTTGTTACATTAGTGCTTTCATTGAGAGTCAGTCAACCCTTCTCACCCACGGAGGGTTCTGATCATCGGAGGGTTCTGACTGATAAGAAGGCTGAGTGAAGTACTGGGGAGTGCAGCCATCGAGGATGTTAGCTTTCAAAGGGGGTGGTATTGTAACAAGTCTCACATCGGGGAGGTCTCCTTACCAGGGAGGCCTTATAAGGTGGGAGGTTCTCCAACCTTTTGAGGGATGGTTTTCCTCCTTAGCCTTATGGTTGTTACATTTGGTAACTTGTTATAGTTTTAGTAATGGAAATATAAAGGTCCCCTCAAGCATTAAAGAGAAAGAGTACAAGGGTATAGCAGGAACTCAAAAAACCCAGTAGGGCCATCCAGTTTATCTGACTCTTTGCATTGGAGCTGTTGGTGACAATACCGACAAGATAGCCATTGCCCATGACCATAACACCAAAGAGAAACTATAAAAATAATCATAAACTAAGATTTAAGTGAGGGGAGAAAAAGTTACATGCATTCAATTTCAACCTAATACATCAAGAACAACATATATTGCAGACTGTTACTGAATTTGGGCCTCTTGTTAAAACAAAAACCTTGAAAGAGCACTCCACGGTAGCACACACCCAGTGATCAAAAACTGCATTGTGTCTAATCTGCTATATGATTATCTGATAACTCGGAGCTTTATGAGTTATTTTTTATTTTTTGATGGGAAGTTGCAATTAACCTTTTGCCGTACATGCAGATAGCATTATTTGTTTCCTCTTATGATGCCGTAAAGCCAGGTTGGCTTTTGAAATATTTAAAAGGAATTACACCGGCTCATATCAAAGAAATGCAACAAAATCTTGCCAAGGTTTGTAATTCCCATCATGTTGAATTTTACGTAACTAATATTTCATTTCCTAAAATTAATTTGTGCATTGTCTTGCTTGCTTGTTTGATGTTTTGTGTTTATTTTTTTCTTTTCAGTATTCAAGGCATTTCCTGTATTCTAGTCCTGCTCAACCATTGGGTCCTGAAGACTTGGTTTGGAAAATGGTTTGTTACTGTTTGTTTTGCTATTTAAGTTTCTGCCCCTATTATTCTTTTTAGATTCTTTCTTCACATAATGAACTTAAGCTTAGGTTTTAGCCTGCCCATCGAGTAGTTTCTTCCATTGTAGTTTTGTTAGTTTCGGAAAAGAAATGCAATTACGCTTTTTTATTCATTTGTTCCATAGATTTTGATAAATGTATTTCTAGACGCCATATGATGAAGTGAAATGACCAGTCAGAGAAAGGTGGCGATCAGACTATGTTAAGGTTTAATATTGACAGGACTTTGTTAGCTATAGTGTTTCACATTCAAATACTTGTTACCGTAAAAAAAGTTTTGGGTACTTGCGTTTTATATGGACAAACTTCTCTATAAGCAGTTATAAAAAAGAAAATAAAAAGAAAAAGATTAAATGATTATTTTCATAAGCTAAAATTATATTATACTAGTAAAAATTAAGAATTTAGAGAAGTTATACGAAAGAGTTTCTACAAATTAACTCATGCATAAGCTAATTTTAGTTTATGGACGAACTTTTTTTTTTTTGTCTTAGAAGTACTTCCAAACAGTCCAGTTAAGATTATGTCCGTGTTACACAACTATTCCTGTTGATTAGATGTTTGTTTCAAAGAATGAAATGTCATAGCATCTTCGACACTATTTAGTTACAGATCTCCTTGTGCTTACGTCCGTTTTTGTTTGCCAACCGTAGCAGTTAGTTATTTTAATTCAGATTTACTTGGATTACTGTGTATTTTGTCACTGATTGGATAATATTTCTAAATTATTCCTTATATCATAGTGAATGTTATTCTTTTCTGGAGAACGTAGTATGATATGTTCATTTAATTTGTGTTGGAAACCATCAGAAATATCTGTCAAGGAATCATAGAAAATTTACACTCTAATTCTGTGACATGGATTTTGATGTCTACAATTATCTTGACAATCTTAACTATTTGAAAATGGTTAGTATAGGCATATCATATTCTGTGATGTTTCCTTGACTTTTATTTTGATGTATTTTGGAGTCTGTCTTTTGAAAGAATGATGGTAGGTAGGTATCTCCTTTACTATGATTCTCTCGGTTTGGTGCTACAGATGGCTGGGAAGTTGGTGAACATCAAGCTTCACACAAGAAGATCTCAACGTGTAGTGGAAGGATCTAGACGTCTGTGTACCTGTGAATGCAGGCCTGCCAACATGACTAATACTGCTTCAATTGTTTCTTGAATCACTTTGTTTTCTCTATAATTGTATTATCTGCTGTTTTGCTCATCCCTTTCCTGCATTTTTTTTTATTCTTTGGTGTGTTAGTTGTTGTATGATTTCAATGGTACTTGACGAAAAAGAATTTAAATGTAATCGTCTGTAGTATGATATAGATTTGATAGCTAATGGCAATCGAAAATCATAATTGCCTAAAAGTTCATTTTTGCGCGACCAAAGTTGGGTTGCTGTATGAGATAAAATGATGGAAAACCATATTTGACTAGGCTAAAGCCCAATCCTCATTTCTTATTTTATTTTCATTCAGGAATTAACAGTAAATAGAGATAAATTTAACTATATGTAACGGTTATAAATAACTAATATTACTAATCTGATTTACTTTTTTTTCGGAGTTGATTGTGATCTCTGAAAAGCTTGTATACTGAGTTATAACCCTTTAATATATTATAACATTTTCACTTATTGAAGAGTTCGCAATGGTTTCAAAATGTGTTACGAAATACACTACTAAGAACATATTTGTTTCCTACAAATTTTCTTGTAAAATTAATTTAAATTTGTAAGAAACTTATTTTTTGCAATTTTTATAAAAAATTTATAAAGATATCTAAATTAAAACGAGAATTTCTAGTAGTAATAATGCTTATCGTATGTGCCAACATAAATGATTAGTTATTATATGAATATTCAAGCTCTCCATTGCACTGCTGTTTATGATTTTACATAAGTTTAGCAAAACTAAGAAAAAAATAATGTTTAACATATAATAATAATAATAGTAATAATTTATGTGATTAATGATTTTATTAAGAATATAACTAATATTCTATGTTAGTTATTCAGTAGTCACACATAAATACTTTTAAAGGGTTAAAGACAATTCGTTTTTTGTACGAGCTCGTTGAGATAATGATTTGAATCAATAATAAATAAAGTGGCCTCCATAATCATAGTCAAATCAACTAAAATTTCATTCATCTAACGAATTAAAAACACACAAAAAAAACAAATATCCATTTATCACATTGAATGCAGAAGAGCGGGTAATGCAAAATCAGAGGAACAATTTAAAAATTGTTGCGAGAGTGATGTACAAATACGTTGAGAAGAAGCTGTCTCTGAAGTTGGAAAGCAAGAGAATAGATCAAAGAAAGTAGAAGAAGAGGAAGGTGGAAATGGAGAGACACAAGAGGAGCTGAAGGAACAACTCCGCCAAGGCACAGAGCTTGATCTTCTTCTTCATGAAACGCTCTTTCACCAATTCAATTTTCAGGTCATGGATTTCTCTCTCCCACTTTTCCTGAAATTAATCATCATTTAATTAAACAATGAGCAACGGAGAGAGTGAGAGAAGGTTTTCTACCTGGTGTTGGGAGTTTGAGGAATTGAAGGCATAGAGAAGCAGTGCAGCTTTTGCACACCGACGCAATGTGGCTTCGGATTTCCCACTCTTTTCCATTCCCTCTCTGCTCTGTGCTTCCAAATTTATATCACACCAACATCAACTAACCTTCTCTACCGCGCTTTTCTTCTTTTCCCTATTTAAGCTCCCACTTACCTCTCCTCTTAAATCACCTTCAAGATTTATCTTATTTTAAAATACTTCAAACGTTTTTGTTATAACATCTTAAGTAACCTTAAACCCTGATTTTCATTATGACTTTTGATTTTGGAGGAAAAAAATCAAATCCGAACTAACTAACTTTCATTAGTTTTATTTATTTTTTCCACAATCTCCTGACAATTGTTTTAAAATGTGTATGACTTTTGTGGTGTGTATTTCATCATCTTTCCTCTTAATAAAGCTAATGTGAACTTATTAAATATTTAAAATGAACTAAAATACGTTGTAATTTTTTTATATATACAATATATTATTTGAAAAAAAAATCAAATATGTATTTAAATATGTAATATAAATGTTGTTATCTTTTTATATTATCATTAAATCAATATTATTATTACTCTATTTAATATAATTATTAAAATTGCATAATCAAAAATTTAAAATACAGTTTTAAAATGTTTTTATTCCACTAAATTTAAATACAAAATTTATTTTACATACAAAATGTTATTATGTTTGAATTTAAGTAGGTTTCCTGATTCATTCCTGTAATTAAATTAGTAGTATGTATATTTCAGTATATTTTTTTGCATAAATATTTATTCTGAAAAAATAATTTATTTAAATTGATTTTATAACTTTTGTATTAAATTAATCGGATAACCATTCCTTTTTTCGAATCAGATTTTGTTTTGAAAGCAGAACTTTTGAACAAACCATTGTAAAGAATAAACAGGTGCAGACCCAGCATATATGATACTAATTCATGATAAACGAACTATGATAATAAATTAAAGCTCCTGTAAAAAAAATATGATTAATAAATACTTCACATTATTTGTTGTAATTAAATATAATAATTTAGTTTCATGGTTTAAGAAAATTATACAGTAAAAATGTAAAATTATGTGGCATTAAAACCTACTTTACATTAAATGTGAGACTAATCAAAATATCTCACGAGGAAATTGTTGGAGAAAGACAATATTGAACTTTGATTTAATTTTTTGTTTTTTTAATAAAGAAGGCAAACGTAAAATTGTGTATTTCATGTCACTTCTTCATGACAGCAACTGGGTGGATAATGTTGTAACGTGTCAACAACAAACATTTTTTTGACTAGGGTCAGATTCTTCATTATTCATGGAATTTTATATTTATATTAATTATGTAAAAAATTTATTGAAATTAATATTTTTGTTTCATAGACTAAATTATATATATTTTTAATTTTTAACAAATGAAAATTATGATAAACAAAATCACTCTAAATGTCAAGAATTCTCCTCGAATCACATTATCTATGCAAAATACAGAATGTCGTTTCAAAATTGTTGTCTGTACAAGGAAAAAAATGATTTTTTTTATAACATCCCTGCAATGGCCACCATCAACCCCACTTCTCTTTAAAATCCAAGAACCTTCGTATGTAATAATTTTGTATTTTCAAGTAAGATAGGAACATGGAACAATAAAAAATATATTTTATAATGAAGATCTAGCATACAAATATGATATGATAGGGTTGAATCATGTACTAGTAGTGCTCTCACGACTAACTACCTTTCTCTGTCAGCGAGTATGGACAATGATAGTACTACATAAGGTGACGATTGGAGAGCATGTTATAAAACTCTTGCAATCAGTTTCAAACACTTATGTTGTCATGATTCTCTTATAAGGATCAGACACAGCACAAGGATGTCAGATCTAGTCTCACACTGAGTGGCATCTACTTTTTCAAGCTAACGGGTATGATTTCTTTTCACCTTGTCATCAATATCTGCTTGATCCCTTTTCCTGAGATATGCATTCACGGGGTGTTTCTTTATCTACTTACGGTGTGATTTTATGTGATTGTGATGACTTTCTCCCATATGCGTCGGACTAATTGATTGCCGCGAATAAAGCCGTGAAAGGTGAAAGTGGGAACATTTTTTTTCCTTAAACTTTGGACTTTTGAGGATTTGTTAATGAAGCAATGCAGGGAAGTCAAAGGGGTTTTCCAACTCAGCCTGACTTGGTGTGACTGTCTGTCTTGAACAGTTCAACACAACGCTCTTTCACTCTTTCGTTCGTTTATTAGTTTATTTCTGTTTTTTGTTTTTCTCTATTTTCTTCTCCTTGGAGTCCTAAATTAAGCATTGAACATTTTTCATCTGAATCTTCGTCCTAACGTGGGCTTTTGGTTCGAGTTCTCAGAAACTGGGAGAAGGATCGAGAGGAAATTTGGATCTTGCACTAGAGTTTTAAGCAACTAAATGTCTTGAGTAGAGTGTCTGCATTTGGGTACTTCAGATTCTGCTGAATCTGTAACCTTTCATAGGTTAGACGATTTGTGATTCCTTAGAAGTTCTATTGCCATTTATTTGATGTATCAGAGAATTTGTTGGCACTTGACATTTTCTGTAAACTCTTGAAAGTTTTACTGAGATCTAGTGCTTTGCTCTGTGTACCTGTTAGAAAGATATAGACGGTAGGGTAATGACTAGTTAAATTTTGATTTTGAACAGTGGAGAATTTTTCACAAAATATGAAAAGCCTTGAATGATGCGTCTTTATTATTAGGATTGCCTTAGGTACAATTCACTTGAATATTTATTTCTCTTATCAATCATCATTATGGGGATGTATGGATTATGAGTTTAAGATTCACCCTTAAACATTGAATTCAGTCTTTATAGCACAATTCTGAGGAAGATTTGATTTGCTCAAGTTATGGATTTTGCAGTTTTTTTAAGATTAGTCTCTGTCCTTCAAATATGTCATCAAAACCATTCAAGCCAAGCCGTTTATCTCATTCTCAGTCAGCAACTTCTGAGGCACCTGACGCCCAGAAGCCTCCTATGCCTCCAACCGTAACTTTTGGGCGAAGAACTTCCTCGGGTCGCTACATCAGCTACTCCAGAGATGATCTTGACAGTGAACTAGGGAGTAGTGACTTCATGAATTACACAGTGCACATGCCTCTGACACCTGATAACCAACCTATGGATCCATCAATTTCACAGAAAGTTGAGGAGCAATATGTGTCAAGTTCCCTTTTCACAGGAGGATTCAACAGTGTTACTCATGCCCATCTAATGGATAAGGTGATAGATTCCGAAGCAAGTCATCCACAGATGGCTGGTGCAAAAGGATCTTCATGTGCAATTCCTGGCTGTGATTGTAAGGTGATGAGTGATGAACGTGGTGTGGATATTCTTCCTTGTGAGTGTGATTTTAAGATATGTAGAGACTGCTATATTGATGTTGTAAAATCAGGAGATGGAATGTGCCCGGGATGCAAAGAGCCTTACAAGAACACAGTGCTAGATGAAGTCGCTGTGGATGATCGAAATGGAAGGCCATTTCCACTTCCTCCCTCAAGTGGAGTGTCTAAAATGGAGAGGAGATTGTCCTTAATGAAGTCAACAAAGTCGGCGTTAATGAGAAGCCAGACTGGAGATTTTGATCACAATCGGTGGCTCTATGAAACAAAGGGTACCTATGGCTATGGCAATGCCATTTGGCCAAAGGGAGGAAATTTTGGAAATGGAAATGGGGATGATGATGATGTTCTTGAGCCAATGGATCTGATGAACAGACCCTGGAGACCACTTACAAGGAAACTCAAGATACCTGCTGCTGTTCTCAGCCCATATCGGTAAAAATACTTATGTTCGTTTGTCTTAGATTATTCAGTAAGAAAATTTAAACTGCTGTTTATAAAAATAACCACAACCTCGTATTTTGTTTTAGAAGTTTTTCTATTAATCAAAAACAGTACTATTACTTCGACCATATTTGAATCTGCACCATCATTATATGTAAGTCCACACAGAAAAAGTAGATATTAGTTTATTATATGTTCGAATCTGTATGCTTTTTTGGTGTATTTTATATTATCATCTTTGAAATTACCATATCTTGTAATCATTGTCATAATTAAGATATCTACCCCACCATATTTTCATCAATTTTACAATGGTGATTGACTTTGATAGAAACGTTTTGAACGAATTATATTAGATCATTTTTTACAGTGGTATGATCTTATGGGAGGACTAGAGCAAATTGCCTGTAGTTTGTATAATGTGATATAATCAAGAACTTGAAAACTAACGTGCATTACACCAATCATCTGTCTTCTAACGACTGCCTCTTGTTTCTGTTGCATCTAATTTTACAGTCTCATCATTTTCATTCGGTTGGTTGTCTTGGTACTGTTCCTGGCATGGAGGGTGAAGCACAAAAATACTGATGCAATCTGGCTATGGGGCATGTCTGTGGTTTGTGAGATATGGTTTGCCTTTTCTTGGCTTCTGGATCAACTGCCCAAGCTATGCCCGATAAATCGCTCCACAGATCTTAATGTTCTGAAGGAAAAATTTGAAATGCCAAGTCCCAACAATCCTACTGGAAAGTCTGATCTACCGGGGATAGATGTCTTTGTCTCTACTGCTGATCCTGAGAAAGAACCACCTCTTGTCACTGCAAACACCATCTTATCTATCTTAGCCGCAGACTATCCGGTTGAGAAACTTTCTTGCTATGTTTCTGATGATGGGGGTGCACTTCTGACCTTTGAGGCAATGGCTGAAGCTGCCAGTTTTGCTAATGCATGGGTTCCATTCTGCCGTAAGCATGACATAGAGCCTAGGAATCCTGAATCATATTTCAACTTAAAGAGAGATCCCTATAAAAACAAAGTGAAACCAGATTTTGTCAAGGATCGTAGACGGGTGAAACGTGAGTATGATGAGTTCAAGGTCAGGATCAATGGTCTGCCTGACTCTATCCGCCGCCGGTCTGACGCCTTTCATGCAAGAGAGGAATTGAGGGCCATGAAACTGCAGAGACAAAACAAGGTAGATGAACCTGTAGAACCTGTAAAGATTCCAAAAGCCACATGGATGGCTGATGGAACTCATTGGCCAGGGACTTGGTTGAATCCTTCATCTGAGCACTCTAAGGGTGATCACGCGGGAATAATTCAGGTATTAAACATATTGTTTTTAGTGGAGATACATCCCAAGTGTCAAGTTTATTCTTTGAGAGATGAGAATGAATAATTCATAGTTGATGAATGATGCAGGTGATGTTGAAACCTCCTAGTGATGAACCTCTTCTTGGAAATGCTGACGATACAAAGCTCATTGACCTGGCTGATGTTGATATCCGTCTCCCCCTTTTGGTTTATGTTTCTAGAGAGAAACGTCCAGGCTATGATCACAACAAAAAAGCCGGGGCCATGAATGCCTTGGTTCGAGCCTCAGCCATCATGTCCAATGGTCCTTTTATACTGAATCTTGACTGTGACCACTACATCTACAACTCCAAGGCAATGAGGGAAGGTATGTGCTTTATGATGGACCGTGGTGGTGACCGCATTTGCTATGTTCAGTTCCCACAAAGATTCGAGGGGATTGACCCTTCTGACAGATATGCCAATCATAACACTGTCTTCTTTGATGTCAACATGAGAGCACTTGACGGACTTCAAGGGCCAGTCTATGTAGGAACCGGTTGCCTTTTTAGAAGGGTCGCGCTTTATGGTTTTGATCCTCCTCGCTCTAAAGAACGCCATCCTGGCTGCTGCAGTTGCTGCTTTGGTAGTAGAAAGAAGAATGCTAACATCTCTGAAGAGAACAGAGCACTGAGGATGGGTGAATCTGATGAAGAAGAAGAAATGAATCTATCAATGTTCCCTAAAAGGTTTGGAAACTCAACTTTCCTCATCGACTCAATCCCAGTGGCAGAGTTCCAAGGAAGGCCACTTGCTGATCACCCTGCAGTGAAGAATGGACGCCCTCCGAGTGCCCTTACCATACCTCGTGAGCTTCTTGATGCATCAACTGTGGCAGAGGCCATCAGTGTGATCTCTTGCTGGTATGAGGACAAGACTGAGTGGGGACAGCGCGTTGGATGGATCTATGGATCAGTTACAGAGGATGTGGTCACTGGATATAGGATGCACAATAGAGGATGGAAATCAGTTTACTGTGTTACCAAGCGTGATGCATTCCGTGGCACTGCTCCCATCAATCTCACTGACAGGCTGCATCAGGTCCTCAGATGGGCAACCGGGTCAGTCGAAATATTCTTCTCAAGAAACAATGCACTTCTGGCTAGCTCAAGAATGAAGTTTCTCCAACGGATTGCATACCTTAATGTTGGAATCTATCCATTCACTTCCTTTTTCCTAATTGTCTACTGCTTCCTTCCAGCACTTTCCCTCTTCTCTGGTCAATTCATTGTTCAAACTCTCAATGTCACTTTCCTTGTTTATCTCTTGACCATCACTGTGACTTTGTGCATGCTGGCGGTGCTTGAAATCAAGTGGTCTGGCATTGAGCTGGAAGAATGGTGGAGAAATGAGCAGTTTTGGTTAATTGGAGGGACAAGTGCACACCTAGCTGCTGTGTTGCAGGGTTTGCTTAAAGTCATAGCAGGGATTGAAATCTCCTTCACATTGACATCAAAATCTGCAGGGGATGATGTGGATGATGAGTTTGCTGATCTATATATTGTGAAGTGGACATCCCTTATGATACCACCAATCACAATTATGATGGTTAACTTGATAGCAATAGCAGTTGGAGTTAGCAGGACCATATACAGTGTCATACCTCAGTGGAGTCGTCTACTAGGTGGTGTTTTCTTCAGTTTTTGGGTCTTGACCCATCTCTACCCCTTTGCAAAAGGTTTGATGGGGAGAAGAGGGAGAACGCCTACCATTGTTTTTGTATGGTCAGGTCTCATAGCAATCACAATATCACTCCTTTGGGTGGCAATCAATCCCCCTGCTGGTACAAACCAAATCGGTGGTTCATTCCAGTTCCCATGATACCTCATTATTTTTGTCAGTTTACATTTTTTTGTTTAAAATTCTTTTCCCCTCGAGTCAAAAGCTGAATGATCACGGTGAATGAACTTCTAGTGTGCTTGTGAATCATAAGAAAATTGATACCAGAATCTATAAATATTTGATAGTGAATGAAGATTTGTTCAAGTCTAATGTTATGGACAAAACCTGTATTTTCTTCAGTGATTTTAGTTCAAATTAAAGTTTTGCATCGATCATTTTCAAAATAAAGTTTTACATCAAATGCCAGATGTAGGTTTATAAAGTAAACTCTAATTATAATCACCATTTATTAACTCACACCAGTGTAATGGATGAGCCAGTTAAGAAATAGAAATTACTATCAGTAGGAACTATGAAAAAAATCTCTATAAATATTACTCAAAACCTGGGTTTCATAAAAGGGATGAAGTCTACTATCACCAAGTAGCAGCACACAGAAAGAAAATGAGAACAAAATAAAAAATAAAATAACCGTTCTTTCATATTTGAATTAATTATATTAAATAGTATAATTTAATTGTATATTATATTCTTTTTCTTCTTCACTCGACCCATTTTTTTAAGTAATCGTCTCATCATGTTTCTTTGATTCGTACTTCTTTATTTATGATTTGTTTTTAATGATATGGTCTCCTTTTTTTCAATTGAAAATGATAAACTTTTAACTAAGAAGTTTCAATCTATGAATAAACGATTATATTTATATTTATATTTATATTTATATTTATTATTACATTCTTTTATCTATTTTCTCACTTATTAATTTTTTTCAACCAAAATTTATTCTCATACAGTTATATGTATCTCATAGCAGAAATAAATTAAGAGTATTACGATTTATCATCCCAAAACAAAAATTAAGTTTAGGTAATTTAATTTTTATTATATATATATATATATATATATATATATATTTCTAATATATAACTTAATTATACATTATTATGTATTTCCTCCTTTCTCTGTTGGTTTTTTGGGTTCTATATGTCTTCATATCTTCTAAAATTATTTTAATTTTTCATGAGCATCTTTTTTAATTTATATATATATATATATATATATATATATATATATTAATGAAAGAGTATTATAAAATTCTTGCTTTGGTGGAATTTCATTACAAATATTTGTGAATTATTTTCTTCAATTTTCTTTAATAAAATTTCTTTCAACCAATTCTTCAACAATGAAGAAGTAAAAGCAATGTAATATATCAACTCAAAACTTAAATTTAAGTTAAATGGAATTTTTTATGTTTTATAATTTTTCATTATATTTTTATTATATTATTTGTAGAGAATACAGTTTATATATTAATTAAATTATTTTATTTATAGTCCATTAGTTTTAAGTGAAATTTAACAAGATATTAGTATCCATAAATATTATCTATATTTAGCAAGTGTTTCAATAAAAGCGTTTCATATTTATATCGTTGTTATAATAATATTGTTACGATTAATTAATACATTTGGAATATTGTTAGTTTTAAAAACTTAATCTATCATTATTTTTTCCTTAAAATATACGACGATGAATTAAGAGAATAAGTATAAATAAATTTTCATTAACCTCAATTTCATTAAAAGAAGAAGTGTATATAAATTATCATTAAAATCAACTCCTAAATGATGATGGACTAAAGAACATATTAAAACATAATTCTCCAATTGAGAATTAAGAGATGAAAAAAAATTGAGACTCTAGTTTTGACACTACTATCAAAGTCAATATTTTGTGTAAAAATGAGAGTGTTTTAACCTAATATAAATTCTTATAACATCATTATTATCTTTAAAGTATTGTCTATTTTGAAACTCTTTTATTTTTAAACGTGATATTTTAGTCTTTATTTCACTTGGGTGTTAATGTTTCAGGTAGAAATTATCTCAATTATAGTTAATTATAACACCTAAGATAGAAATATTTTAATCTTTTTATATGATATTATTTTATTTAAAAAAATATTTTAATAGATTAAAAAAGAATAATATATATAAATTATCCTTAATTTTAATTCTTAAACGATAAAACACAAATACATAGAACAAATAAATCTTATTTTTAAAATGTTAAAGGAGAAAATTACGTTGCATATCTCATTTTATAGATTGCTGCTTTAGACATAGTATCAAAACTTATAATTTTTCTTTATTACAAGCTCCCTGTAATAGTTATCATTTCAAGAGGGATTGAGAATATCATTACCTTAATTCTTTTATATATATATCACTTCTTATTCTTTATTTTTTATTCATTGCGGTGACTCGAGGCACTGTTCCTGCACAACTTAGGATTTGATGATAAAATACTATGTATAAATTATATAATATGAAATTTTATATTTTCATGCTTATAAAGAATACAATGTTAATAGAAACTTGTCGAATTTAAAGTTAGTATTATGCAACTATATTTAATAACTTATTGTTTTTTATTTCTTTAAAAATAGACTGTGTCTACCTAAATATAAATTTGCTTTTTATTAAGTACATTTTAACATAGTCTTCTCAATTCCTTTATACCTTTATGAATAAAGGTGAAGCCAAAGTTGAATATGAAGGGGCTAAAAATAAGAATATTTTTTAAAAATAATAAAATATAAATTATATACTAAATAATATTCAGCCCCATGAGCTCTATAAATCTTCGTCCCTGATTATCAATGCAATTTAAACGAGGTGTTAAAAGAAGGGTAATAATAATTTCATAATTCAATTTTTTATATTGGTAATCCTTTTATAATAATAAAATATAACTTAAAAGAATTATAACTATTATATTATTATAAAAGGGTATTAATTTTACATTTTCCTTATTGAACAAAGAAGAAAGGGCACCTTTATGTGATTACATGGGGGCATTGGTGGCTTTCAACAACTCTCAAAAAGAGGAATATTATGTTATTAAATTAATTACCCACATATATTTTAAGTTTAAATGTAAAATTAATTATTTAAAATTGAGAAAGGGACAATTTTTGTTCAAATTCCCTTGCCAAATCTCTGCCAGGGCATACTTACATCATCAGGAAGAGAGACAGAATCATATTAAAAGCTCTTCGTTGGTTCCATTTCTCATTCATTTGCTACCCCCATAACCACACACCAGAGACAACTTAAGAATTCAACAATGTCAGAAGCAGTTACTTCGCTACAAACTCAACACAACACCACTCACATTTTCAGATCAAAATTACCGGACATACCCCTCCCCAGCAACCTCCCCCTCCACACATACTGCTTCCTTAAACTCCCCGAAATCCCCCACCGCCCATGCCTCATCGCCTCCGCCAGAACCTACACCTACGCCGACACTTACCTCGCCTCGCGGAAGGTGGCCGCCGGCATGTCGAGGCTGGGAATCCAGAAGGGCGACGTCGTCATGATTCTCCTCTGCAACTCCCCAGAGTTCGTGTTCACCTTCATGGCGGCCTCCATGCTCGGCGCCGTCGCCACCACCGCCAACCCCTCCTTCACCCCCGCTGAAATTTCCAAGCAACTCGCCGTCTCCAACGCCAAACTCGTTGTCACCCTCTCGGCTCACGTCCACAAGCTCAACCAGCACGCGCACCGCCATTTCTTCAAAGTGGCCACCGTCGACTACCCGCCGGAGAATTGCGTGAGTTTCCCGGAGGGCGAGGAGAGTGAGGTTCCGGAGGTTGAGATATCGGCGGAGGACGCGGTGGCGATGCCGTTTTCGTCCGGGACGACGGGGCTGGCGAAGGGGGTGGTTCTGACGCACAAGAGTTTGGTGACGGGCGTGGCGCAACAGATGGAGGGAGAGAACCCGCACGTGTACCTGAAGGAAGAGGACGTTGTGCTTTGCGTGCTTCCTCTGTTTCACATATTCTCCATGCACAGTGTGATGATGTGCGCGCTGAGAGCGGGAAGTGCCATTCTGTTGATCGAGAAGTTTGAGATGAGGGCGATGCTGGAGGCGATAGAGCGGCACAGGGTGACGGTGGCGATAATGGTTCCGCCGTTGGTGGTGGCGCTGGCGAAGAACAAAGCGGTGGAGGAGTACGATTTGAGTTCGATACGGATGGTGATGTCAGGGGCTGCGCCGCTGGGGCAACAGGCAGAAGAGGCTCTGCGGAATAGGTTGCCCAACGCCATTGTTGGACAGGTAACTACATCTTCCCCTGCATGCTTCCTAAAGTGACCCTTCCAAATAGTTCCAAAACAATGAATCATATCATGAATGTTTTATATGTGTGTGTAAATGAAGGGGTATGGGATGACAGAGGGTGGTCCTGTGTTGGCCATGTGTTTGGGGTTTGCAAAGTATCCATTCCCGACCAAGTCAGGCTCATGCGGAACTGTTATCAGAAATGCAGAATTGAAGGTCATCCACCTTCAAACTTCCTTTCCTCTTCCCCGTAACCACCCTGGCGAGATTTGCATCCGTGGCCAACAGATCATGAAAGGTACATCTATGAAATACACATATTATAATCAATAAAGCTCATCTTACACGCTCTCAGATTTTCAGGATACCTGAATGACGAGAAGGCCACTGCAGCAACCATTGATGCAGATGGTTGGCTTCATACAGGTGATATTGGCTACGTGGATGATGATGATGAGATTTTCCTTGTTGACAGGGCCAAGGAACTCATCAAATTTAAAGCCTTCCAGGTACATATATGTATAATATGTCTTCTTAATTTGATATTTTTACTCAGCCGCTATAGGAAAAATAAATTATAACGTATCATAATTAGTGTAATATATATACACTGATAGGTGCCACCAGCAGAACTTGAAGACCTTCTTATGAGCCATCCCTCCATTGCAGATGCAGCTGTTGTTCCGTAAGTTAATTAGCACTACGATTTCTGAGTAGTAAGTAATATGTATAGTATGTCATTTGTTGCCATTGGAGCCAACAGGCAAAACGACGATGCTGCGGGTGAAGTTCCAGTGGCTTTCGTGGTGAGCTATGATCTTACAGAAGAGGCTGTGAAGGATTTTATAGCTAAACGGGTATAATTAATTATATGTTCCGCAGTAAAATTAATAACAAATTTTCATATTTACGGTTTGCATGTTGTGTTGTTGTGAACAGGTCGTGTTCTACAAGAGACTGCACAAGGTTTATTTTGTTCAATCAATTCCCAAGTCTCACACTGGAAAGATATTAAGAAGAGAACTGAGAGCAAAACTGGCCCGCATTATTCACAACACCTAGTTTCAATCTCTTCTTCCTTCCGTTATTTATATATAATAAGATATAGATAGATAGACTGAGGTATCTCAAATCATTACCATCTTACCACAACTACAAAAATAACCTAATTACAATAATTTTTTAATATAGTAATAATATTTTCTTTTTATTAATATAATAATAATAATAATAATAATAATAATTTATATTTTCATTTTATTATCAAATAAGAGTCGTTGGATAGACATTTGAAAAAGTTTATATTCACATTTATTCATCAAACAAATATCTATTTAACAACTTTTTATTCATATAATATTAATAAAATTTAAATTTTATATTTATTATTATATTATTAAATACGACCGTAGAGTAGAGATTTAAAAATAAAATGGTTTATTTATATTTCCTAATTCTTTTAATAAACATACTTGTATGATTTCTAATAAAGAAAAAAGAATGATGACAAGAGTACAAGTATTTTTAAATATTAATATAATAACTATAAAAAAAATTTATAGAAAAATTATTATTATATCATTAAATCAGTTGTTGGAAATTTGTATTTTAAATAAGTGTTGCCTAAATTTTTTTTAACCAAAAATTAATTACTTAATTAAAGCTTTTAGGAGACCGATGATGTAAATATAGTTTTTATAATTAATAATCAATCTTTAAATTTCATTATTATTACACCTAGAGGATGAAATTGAATTTTAGCATGTAAAGAAGACCTCTTTGTAGCCGTTTCAAGAAATATATTGCTGGTAAAAAAAAAAAATTCTACATTCTTAATGTATATAACAACAAATATTAAAATAAAAAAGTTATATAATCAATTTCCTCTGCAGAATACAATGGTTTTCGATGAGATTAATTAAAAAAATAATATTAATGAGATTTGAGTGTAATTTATGTAAAGAATTGATATTGATATTAATTTTAATTTTAAATCTTATTATATTAGGTTATAGATTTTTTATTTTATATATGGTTCATCATTAGTCAATGTAAAATTTACATTTCATTTGAATTTTTTTAACAAAATAAAACATAATCATTTTTAAATTAAAGCACTACACTACTATTAATGTTACAAATTAATATCAATCTATTAAATGCGAGGTTCAATCTTAATTTTAAAAACTTAAAATAAAAGCAAAACATGAAATATACAAACAAACAATAAATCTTTTGACTTTTCAATTATGAATTGGTTTTAACCTAGTTTGTTATTGTATTCCAAGTCCCTAACATATAAAGTTAAACAAAATTAATATTATTCTCTTCAAACCGTTAAAGGATGCAGGAAAAATACAATGTTTTGGTATGTAAAAACAAAAATAACAACCAAATGTATCAAAATATACAGTGAAAACAATTTTCCTAAACTTTGCAAAAGAATATATAAGGAATAACAATAAAAACTTACAACTACAAACAAGTCAGTCGATCAAGCTCCACTAATATCAAAATATGAGTAGAAGTCAAATAAAAATACATAAATAATTGTCTACAAACAATCAATATATCAAAACAATATTCTTCTCAAATTTTTAGAAAAAAAATAAAAGAAACTTATGCCGCAAATCTGATGTCAAAATTTCAATCTTATTCAACCGTTAACAAAACGGAATCATAATTTTATTTATGATTGTCATAACCAAAATGATTGTCATAACCATAATCATCAAACAAATACATAAATATCAAATTAAAATACACATCTGGAGCATGTTTGACTCTTCTAAGTAATAATTGCACTCTCATCTGGGTTTGCAAGCAAACATCACCAACACTAACAACTTCTATTACACCATCATTACCTATTTTCAACACTCCAAAATCACCAAAAGTGTAAGATGTGAAAAACTTCTTCCTCGATGTAACGCGTAGTGTAGGACCACTATCAATTATCCACACGCTCTCATCAGATGCAAGATTAATAGACTTGTAATCACAAAGAAGAATAAAGTCATCACATGTAATAGTAACACGATCATCATTATGATCATTCTCTTTCTCCTTACCTTTCTTGCCTTTGTTATCCTTTTTCCACTTAAAACAATATCTTTGGATATGTTCAAGTTTATTATAATAATAACACTTCATATTCTTATATTTTGTCTTATACTTGCTTCTCTTGTGTCTACCACCCTTCAATTCATTTTTTTTTTACTTCTCCCCCTATTTTCAATGACAAACACCTCAAACTGAGATGAAGAATCATATGTCTTCCTTCTCATCTCTTCATTAAAAACACTCCTATTTGTCATTTGTAAAGAAATAATGTCATTAGGGACTAAGTTTATAATTGCAACCCGAAATATCTCCAAAGACTCTAGTAGAGTATTCAGTAGTCATAGTCCTAAAACTTGATCATCAAAATTTATACTCATTCATGACAGTTGATCTAGGACCCCTTGAAACTCATTTAAGTAATCTAAAATAGAAGAACTCTCCTTATACCTCAAATTCATCAAACAATTCAACAAATATAATTTATTATTGTCTGACTTAGAAGCATACAAGGATTCAGTTTTCTCCCACAAAGTTATAGTATATGTCTCACTAGTAATATGATTATAAACATTGTCTTCTACATATTGTCGAATAAAACCACACACTTGTTGGTGCTCAAAGTCTCATTCTTTATTAGACATAGAATCCAATTTTTTGTGTAATAAAGACTGAAAGATGCAATTTTTTCACAAATAACAAATCTTTCATCTTGTCTTTCCACAAATGATAATTGATACCATTTAAAGCAACCATATTTATATTTGCCTCCATTAATCAAGCAAGTAAATATTGGAAAAACCAACATAACCACAAAAAATACCAAAGCATGTCAAAGCATGTAGCAAAAATAAATTTCCTAAACTTGCAAAAATCTGTGAGAAACAACAAAAAATAATAAGAATAATCACAACACCAATATTTTTAGCGTGGGAAAACCCTTCAAAACCCACGGGCACAAGCAATCCATCAAGCTCCACTAAGATCAAAATATGAATACAAGAGAGTCAAATCAAAATATAAAAATAAGTATCTACAAGCAGTCAATATATTAAAGTAATAATGCTCTCAAATTTGAAGGAAAAAAAAAACTTAATTCAGTCATAATGTGAGACTGAAATCTCCAATCACAAATCTTCAATTGACGATCCCAACAATCAATACGAAAAATTTTACTGTCAAAATTCTAGTTTAATTCAACTGTGTAAACGAAGTAAGAATTATAATTCTAATTTTTACTAAGGAATCAATAAGCAAGATTTTTTTTTTTTCCTTTTTCTCTTCTAGAGGGACTGCAAATTTTTTTTGAGTTATAAGACCCTTCTCCATTGACTAATTTAAGTTTTTTTTTTAAACAGAGCTCATTCCAACCTATTTACTAAACCTTATATTCTCATATAATCAAACATATTAATATAATAATAATAATAATTATTAATAGAATATTAGTATTTATTTATGTTTGTTGTCACAGTCGGACATAATTATCAAGCAATATAATAATAATAATAATATTTATTATTATATTAATATAACTTGATGTTAAATAATCATCGAATAACAATAGTAAAAAAAAAAATCTATTCATCAAATGCTAATATTTATCAAACCCATTATTTTAACATGCAGCATTTAAGTATACATCTAAATTATTAAGTTAAGTGTTAGCATATTTTTAATAAAAAATGAATAATGTAGATTTATTTTTCTTAAATATTTTATTAATTTTAGTTTTACTTTTTTATTACATCATAATCATTATAATTTTTTTAAAATATTATTTAGCTTGTGTTTGGATTAAGTGATGTACTATTCATGTAAAAATTAAAAAATTAAGGAGTAAATTTGAGGAGATGAGATATTGTTTACTTTCCGTTGATACGAGAAGAAATATAGAAAGAAAAAAAAATGTTTTATTTATTAGAATGAAATGAAACGCAGAGAAAAAAAATTTAGTGTTCGTAATGAACTTGCAGAGATTCCTGTCTGCATGAGGACAAATCCTCACTATATTAAGTAATAAATCAATACATTTTAAATATTTTTACAAATATTTTATACATAAAATAATTTTAACATATCTCAAAATTTTATATATAATATAAATTAATTAATTTAAATTAAATAATATATATATATATATATATATATATATATATAAATAAACTCATGTGTCAATTAATTATATTTTTATTATAATTAAATTATGTTATGAATAAAATATCTCCACCATAAATTTTTGAAAAACACTTTAATTAAACTTATATAATCAAATAAGATTATACAAAACTCAATCAATTATATAAAAAAAATATTAATAATATATAATATTATAATTATATGTGATTTTATAATTTTTTATTATAATGAAATTAAAATAATATTTTTTAATAATGTTATTGATTTTATTTTTTATTATAAATTTATAATTATATTTTAATTTTTTTAATTTATACTTAAAATAAATTTTTATTCATGATTTTTAATAAATATTTTAAAATTTATTTTATATAATTTATTTATTTTTTAAATTAATTTCTTCAAAATTAATTATTTTTTATAAAATAATTTATTTTTATTTTTATTAAATTTTAATTAAAAATATTCTAATAATTTAATAAATTATTTTATTAATATTTTTATATTTAATTATATCATAATTATTATTTTTATTTAATTTATTTATATTTTAATTATTATACTAAAAAAATTATTATTCTATTTTTTATATTCAATCATATCCATTTTAATAAATTTGTTACAAATCTCTTTAAATCTATTGTTTCCCTAGTACAAAAAATTACACAATAATTCTAAATATGTTTTATCTATGTGATGATTATATATAATTTTTTCTTTAATATTTAATTTGTTTACAACACTTTCAATTGTATAGAAAGACTAATAAAATTTTGAACCATTGAAATGCACATGAATCATGGTGTTTCGAGAATTCATGATTAATGCATCATCCATGTCCACCTCAAATAGATAAAAAAATAAACTTGAAAGTTTCAGTAACACTATATAATTCTTTTACATTATAGTGTAATATTTGTGCTATAATTAAAAACTATTGGCTTTTTGATAATTATTTAAAAATTTATTTATGGTGATATAGCAAAATATATTGACTCTTATTTCTCAATTATTTTCTTTAGTTGATAACGTAAAATTTATCCAATTATAAATTTAAATATAATATTTATAATTTTTAAAAATTACTGTAATTTTTAATTATAGTATAATTTTTGTTCTAAATTTTTTATTATAGTAAACATTAATTTTATGTAATGTGCAATAATATTTGAATTTTAATTAGTTTGAAGATAGTAATATTTTTAAGGAGACCCGTCACCGAAAAGAGTCGGGTCAAAGCTCCGAAGGGTTGGATCTATTTAAGGAGGAACCCTACCAAAACCCCGAAGGAGAGAGGGTTTGCCTTAAACCTCTTTCTTTCGTCTTCCTTGTTGTTTCCTTCAATGGCGAAAACCTACGCAGCGGGATTCTTTTCGGCCATAGCCGCTGCAACCGCTGCATCTCTGAATCAGAACAATGCTTACGCAGATGGGATTTTACCATCGAATCCTTCTGAAATTCAACCTCCTCCGGCGCCGCCAAAGGCGCGAAACGATCATCCGAGGACCACTTCTGCTGGGTTTGATCCTGAGGCTCTTGAGAGAGGGGTTAAGGCTCTCAAGGAAATTGCCACTTCACCCCACGGCAAAAAGGTTTCAGCTTTATCCCCATTTTTCCATTCCATTCAACCCCACCGTTCCTCTTTTCCCTCGTTTTAACTTGGCTATTGTAGTATAGGTCTTTGAAGCTATCAAAAAGCAAGAGGAGACAAAACAAGCAGAGCTTGCTGCAAAAGTTGCTGAGTTTAGGCAAATGAAAGCACAGCATGAAACTGTAAGTTAGTTTGATTGTCGTTGCTTTAATGCAGTGGCAAGTGTTGAATTTTATTATGTTTTAATTTTGCTCAGTTGGGTGTCCATCGTGCCCATTTTGCTTGGGATTGTCAATATTTTTATATTTTAAATTGTTGTTTAATTGTTTATGCAATCATGTCTATTGCTTGGTAAGTTTTAGCCATTGCATGATGAAGTTCATGTAATCAAAATCTTATTTCATTGTAATTATGACTTTAAACAATTGAATATTTTGCATGAAACATTTTTGCTCGGTTGTGTTGCTTACAACTTCAGGATGTTTTGTGCGTCTTGTGATTTACTTGTGGCATATAAATTGATTAATCTGGCAGGAAAGACAAAAAATTATATATGATGAGCAAAAAAAGCTAGCCCAGCATCAGGCACAAACAAAATCTCAAATGGCTAAATATGAGGATGAGTTAGCGAGGAAGAGGATGCAGGTGTTAAAACTCTTGAAACTCGGAGCTTTTGTTTTGTCATTTTATGAGCGTATCTCAATGTTGCATTTTTTATTGGCAGGCAGAAAATGAGTACCACCGAGCCAGGAACCAAGAACTAGTAAAAATGCAAGAAGAATCATCAATCAGACAGGAGCAAGCTCGACGTGCCACAGAAGAACAGATTCAAGCACAAAGAAGGCAAACTGAAAGAGAGAAGGCTGAGATTGAACGTGAAACAATCAGAGTAAGGGCTATGGCAGAAGCAGAAGGCAGAGCACATGAAGCAAAGCTAGCAGAAGACGTTAACAGAAGAATGCTGGTTGATCGAGCTAATGCTGAACGAGAAAAATGGGTTGCTGCCATAAATACTACTTTTGAACATATTGGAGGTACATTTGTAAATTGTAACATTTCTACTAGATGCACAATATGCAAAGGCTTGCAGTCTAGGAAGAAACAACTGCCATGACATAAGTGTGTGGGGTGAATCATTTTGTATATACCCTACTGATTTTAAAAATCCAATTAACATTAATTTTGGGGTAACATGTTATTTTATCTTATTTTACTTTCATAATTGTGTTTGCACAGTGAACCATAGCCTATAACATTTGCTTGCTACTCAAAATATTGTAATTTGAGGAATGCCCTTGTTATTCACTTTTTTCCTCAGTATCTGATGCATTTTAGCATAATATTGATTAGCTCCATCAGTATTATTTCTTTAGTGGGTTAGATGAATTCCATTCCATACCAATCTGCATTAAAAAACTTTATCCATGTTTTGCAGGGGGGATACGAGCCATTCTAACAGATCAAAATAAGTTGGTTGTTGCAGTTGGTGGAGTGACTGCTCTGGCAGCAGGGGTCTACACAACGAGGTATACATTGTTCAGAAGGCTTGGAATGAACACCTCATTACTTGAATTACTCCTTTAGGATTTATTTTAGTAGCTTATATTTGGCACAACATGCCTTTCAAAGTCTATATCTCCTCAGTTAACTGCTCAATTATTGGTTATTTATGATATTTTTTATCATGCCTCTGTATTAAAAATGAGGACTGCGGGGCAATACCCCATGTACTATGTTTTTCAGTCTTATTTCTACATTGGATATTTCCTACTCCATGAAAAAATTGCACTTGGTGTTATTTGCATGCTAGAGTTGCATAGTTACATAATTTGCTGTGTGAGAGAATACATGGTGTGTGCTGTTTTATATTGACATTGAAATTTTCGGTCTAATCCAGGGAAGGTGCAAGGGTAGTTTGGGGATATATTGATAGAATATTGGGACAACCATCATTGATCCGAGAGTCCTCCAGAGGGAAATACCCCTGGTCTGGCATGTTTTCTCGTGCCATGAGCTCCCTATCTCGACGAACTGATCCAGGATCTTCAAAAAATGGAAATGGTTTTGGCGATGTGATTTTGCATCCTTCTCTTCAGAAAAGAATTGAACAGCTGTCATCTGCAACTGCAAACACAAAAGCACATCAAGCACCATTCAGAAACATGCTTTTTTATGGTCCTCCTGGAACTGGAAAAACAATGGCAGCTAGGGAGTTAGCTCGTAAATCTGTATGATTTTTCACTTATCTATTGATCTACCTGTTCTAATTTTCAAGTATTTCAAAAATCTTCCTTCTTGGGTCAAATAAGTGGGTGCATTGTTCAAACTTTGGCTTTTCCTATTTAATAGAGTAAATTTTACATTCTCTATTAATTGGTGTGAATACATCAACATATCAACAAACTATCTATACATTTTTATTATTTTGGTCGGTTTCATAACTTCTTCTGGCTATTTAGGCTTACAATTAATAAATCCTAAAGTATGTTTTATCGACTCACAAATTTATGCTTCCCTACTTATCTAAATCCATAATTTCTTGTTTGCATGAAATTCAGTAGTTCAAATAGAGATACTTACCATATTTCAAGTTATAGCATGCTTTATGAAACACTCAACTTTATCCTCATCATTTGCCTTTTTATGCTCATCAAATTTATTTTATTTTTTAACTTGAGTCTATACCTTTCAGATAAGTTGTTATTTTATTTAATTTGTGTTGTCAATTTAATGCAGGGACTAGATTATGCATTAATGACTGGAGGAGACGTTGCTCCGCTGGGATCACAGGCTGTAACAAAGATACACCAGTTGTTTGATTGGGCTAAGAAATCTAAAAAGGGTTTATTGCTTTTCATTGATGAAGCCGATGCATTTCTGTGCGAGTAAGCAACATGTTTTTCATTTATTTTATTTTGGTTCTCTTTGCTCATGACTACATAAGATGATATGATCAAAAGCAGCTAGATGCCGGCTCATTCAGGGTCATATTTGTTTGTTAAAAATGAAACTGACATTCTTTCAAGAATGTTCTTTGAAATGGATTCATTGCATTGGATGAATTTTGCAGGCGGAACAAGACTTATATGAGTGAAGCACAAAGAAGTGCTCTAAATGCCCTTCTCTTCCGAACTGGTGACCAGTCTAAGGACATAGTCCTTGCTCTTGCCACAAATCGCCCTGGAGATCTTGATTCTGCCGTAGCAGACCGAATTGACGAGGTTCTAGAATTTCCCTTGCCTGGTGAAGAGGAGCGCTTCAAACTTCTTAAGCTGTATCTGGATAAGTACATAGCCCAAGCTGGATCGAGAAAATCTGGTTTTGTTAAAGACTTGTTCAAAGGAAAACCACAACAAATAGAAATTAAGGGATTGACTGATGATATCATAAAGGAAGCTGCTGCTAAAACTGAGGGATTTTCTGGAAGAGAAATAGCCAAACTGATGGCCAGCGTCCAAGCTGCTGTATATGGAAGTGAGAATTGTGTGCTTGATCCAAGCTTGTTCCGTGAAGTGGTAGATTATAAAGTTGCAGAGCATCAGCAGAGAAGAAAATTGGCAGGTAGTGATAAACCTATGGCATGAGGATTTTTAGAGATTGTACAAGGAATCTTTTTATAATGTAGGGCTGGCCCATTGCATTCTGTTATGGGCATGCTGTTACTTATTGATTTCCCTAATTGATGGGAAGATTTTGGAATTTGAATTTTGTAGTCTTTCATTTACGCTGATAATCACTAATCAATATTCATCACTGAATGTAGCAGCTAATCCAGGGTTTGCTACCACGTTCAACATTCTTTTCTCCCATATCATAGCTTGAAAAACCTTCACTCTCTATTTTACTTTGTGTAATTTGTTTATATAGTATTTATTACAACAATAATATATTGTGGGTTTCAATAATATTGTTGGTTTGTAACTGGTTGATGGGTTGTTGGTTTATAGAATGAAATTAGTATTAGTATAGTAATACACAATGAGCAAATCTAATTTACAAGTTACAATTTACGATAGACGAAGTTTACTTCATCGTAAACAGGTCTATTCTATCAAACTTCATCGTCACTACCTAGGTGTGAAATATTGCTTAGGTTTTCAAAACGAAAGACTAAAATTTATCAATCAATTCAATTAGTGCGTTTGGGAAAGTTTCCCAATTTCACCTGTTCTACTGTTTAAATAAATTAGTTACAAATAAACTGATCTTTAGAATATCATTTGAAAATTAGTAAAATCTTTTTTTTCTTTTTCTTTTTCTATAAAACATTATATTTTTTATAACATGCTCTATTTCCTGTCAAAGGACAACAAAAAATAATGTAAAAACTTGTTAAATAAAAAAGTCAAAACCTTGAAACTATTATTACTTTTATACAAATAACTTGTGTCTATTTGTTTCATTTTTACATCTACAGAAATCAATGCTGCGTCATATCTTATAATATTTCTGTTAATTGTTCGATAAAATTTTAAATTTAATAATTACAATTATGATAAATTAGATTTTGGAATACCAAAACTTTCAAACCTGAAAATGCAAGATTCAATAATTCAACTATCAAAACTAGTATTTATAAAACTATTATAATAAATATATAACATTAAAAAAACATATTATCATAATGCTCAAATATGTTATAGACTTTCATATTTAAAATACACACATACATATATATAATTTCAAATAAAATGTTATAATACTTGAATTAAAATTTCAATAATATTTCTTAATAAGTAAAGTAAGTAAAAAACTTAACAATTTTAAGGAAAAATTCAACTATGAGAACTAGAGTCTAGAATTGGGAACACCAAAAAATCTCTTACAATCTCTGCTTCATTAGGAGCTCGAAGATAGAAAAAGGCAACTTCAAATGATCAAATGAGCCAGCTGCTTACCCTACATTTGAAATTGCTTCTTACATTCACTATCTTGACTCGTGAAAAAGTAGTGTAATCAGGATTCAGGGGCTTGCACATTAAGAATTACATAAAATAGATCGCTCAATGAAGCGGTACCTCCAGTCTCACAATTACTTACTGCACATAACAATATAACCCAACATCACCGGCAGATCATACATGAACATTTTATTTGGCAAATTGTAACAAAGAAGTATATTTGTTACGCCATGATTTAGTCAAAAACATTGTAACCAAAAACATTAATTTTCAGCAGAAATTCCGTACAGGCACACCAGAATACATGTATAAAGCAACCCTAATGGTGATGATCCTGAACATAACGTAGGCCACAATACTTGCAAACAGCTGGCTCGGGCAAGTCAAGGCATATGAATTCAATCGGGTGTCCAAGGGCAGGATTGATATCTGAAACCACGACAGCATTATCAAAATTAGTTATACTCCTATAACAATGTATGACCTGAAACTATATCCGCTAAATCTTGTGCATGTTCGAAGAGAAAATAATTTTTAAGAAAAAAAGCCGTACCTCCTTCACAAGCAACTATCCTTCCTTCAACCTTAATTGGAGGAACTTCATTAATCAGCTCCATCGGAGATTTCTTGCTTGTATCCTATAACAACAGTAGATAGAAACAAACGTAAGTTTCACATCTTTTGGGCACAATTCTGTAAGCAGGAATTCCTCAAGATTTCCGTACTCGAGATAAACTCCTATAAGCTAAGCTAAGCTAAGCTTGCAAACAAAGGAACATGCAAGAAGTTGGAGCCACTGAAAGGCGGTACTGCTATTAACTGACTTTAGTCAGTTGCCACTGTCATCTTTATTTTAGATCAGAGTAAAGAACATTGAAATTTCCCAAGGTTTTGTGAAATGCACAACCTTCCACTTTTCTCTATCTCTGTATTAATCCTTTCATTGCTCGAAAAACATTATACTGACACCTCTTATACACTATAACAATCCTCCTTAATTGTTAGAAAAACATTATACCGTGTAACCTTATAAGATATTGTTGTAAATGTTAAAAAAACAGGAAAGTTTGCGCAATCTCAGAAAACATTGAGAGATGTCGGAATAATTTACTCTTCGCCTTCTACGTGGATAAAACTCCAAAACAAACTAATAAGGCATCCGAACAAGCAAGAAATATAGGGGTAGGCAAGAAATAAACATAAACCAAATCAAATTGTTAAACTGATCCTTATTGAAGTAGAAGAGAAGATAATATCCAATAAACCAACTTTATTTCAATTCAGTTCTTTAGCAATGAAGCAGTTCAATTTAATTAGCCACCAGAGACCAAATTGCATCTATTTAGAGATTACTTTAGAATGTAGAATCCAAATTTTTAACAAATCTCTTCATCTCATTCTTTGAGGTTTCAACTCAGAATATCTGCGGATAAAAGCTGTATCATCGTAGATATCATTCAATGGTACAGATGTTTAACTCCTTGTTCACCCTCAAAGCTCTGCCACCGACACATTTTGAATCCACTGTCACTACTTGGTTAAATTGTTTGAAGCTATCATCATGGTTGAATCATTAGAAGTTCGCCTATATTGCTGATCAACTGTTCAAAATTTCCTTTATGAACTGATCCTTTTATTTTGTTGAATCAAGCTGGGAGAGATATCATTTATTATCATTGTGTTCTTGAATAGTTCTACATTCACATCATGGCCATCCATCCCTACTAATCAACCCTTCATTCCCAGTCATTCATTTCGTCTTACAAAGGAACCCATCAACGTAATATGATTGTTATAAAGCTAATGGCTGTGTATTTTCAGCATTTTTATTGGGTTTTGCTGCATTATAGTTGTCATTCAATCTATTATCTACAATTGAAGAAGTGGTTGCATCAATTTTATAGGTTGAACCAAATGAAACATGGATAAGCAAACCAGAATAAACCGGAACTGTTTGTCTTCTACCTGATGTACTGAACCCATTTGTTTGACCTGATATTTGCAATTTGGTTATGTTTTTTCATGAATACTACACAATGCTTACTCTTACGGATAGATCTGAAGGGAGAGAAATACATTCCCTAAACAAAAAAACCTACAATAACTCCCAGTAGGCACTATAGATCCCTTCCTTCAGGCCATGTTCAAACTTTAATTCCCACTTTCTGATTCTTCAAGTTTCCCTCCTTCAGAATGCAGATTTCTTCTGCACAATTTACTTAGCAAGCCTCTCACAGCAAATTTTCCCTTATTACATCCCCCCACGCTGGAGCATACATGATCTGTGATTGAGCCATCCCCAATGTTTATTTATTTATTTATTTATTTATTATTATTATTATTGTTGTTTATTTTATCTCTAATTGCATCAAGCTGTAAGATAGGCGTTGATACAGCACAGAGAGGATATTTCAAAGGGAAATGAATAGCACATACCCACAAATATCATAACAATAAAACAACAATGAAAGTAAAAGGGACCCAGCACCACCACATGCAATGGCTAAAGATGAATAATCCTGGGCAATGACGATGACCGTAGACACTTCAAAATTCTATCAAATAAGTTATGCAACTATTATCCAATAAATAATAGGCAACAAATTAAAAAAAAAAAAAAAGCCCAAAATTGATTCCAGAGCTAATTTAATGAAACACGAGATGCTTTGTTCGGGACATGCGACCAATAAGCGTGAGGTGATGTGCAACGACATAAAATGATATTTGGTTGTGATGGATGTACCTGCATCCACTTGGCGGTGTGGTTGCTGATTTGAGAGGTTACGAGGCAGAAACTTCTCGCGCTCGTGTTCCTTGATGACGAAAATCTCATGAGGTTCCTCAAAACACTCGACGCCATTTCCCAAACCCTAAATTCGATCACACAATTCGATTATCAGATCAATGAAGGACACGGGAAATGAAGGATTCGCAAATCGTGTTCTATCGTTCTTTCTGAATTGAAACCCACGCCCTCAGAGCGCAAAACGACAAAAGCTAGACACAAAATGTTCGTGAAGTGGTCGGGCCTATTCACGCTATTCAAATGGGCTAGCCCATTCTCTATTAGCCCATCATCTGGGGCAATGACTACGAGGGTTAGGCAATAATAAAAATTTCATCTCATCATAATCATGCATAATATAATATTCACACTATTAATTTGAAAGTTAAGGTTTTTCTTCAAAGAAAATTTTTAATTTAATCTTTCCATGATTTTTATTTTTTTAATAAATTGATATGAATGGTAAATGATAGTAGTTTACTATTGAATCTCACATAAAAAATAATTAGTAAAAGTAAACATTAAAGAAGAGACTCTTACTTTACTTATTTGGAAGCGAAAGCCCGATTATTGATTAAGGAACATAAGTTATTATTATTTATGTTAACTAATATTATTACATTTTTATTTTCTATTTGTTTTAGCATTGGGTAAAATTCATATAAAACCTATTTAATAGATAATAATTTAACATAAAATTTCCTAATTAAAAGGATAGAAATGTGTTTAAAAGACTATGTTACAACTTTTCCCTTCCGCACAAGTACTAAATTTACGGAAAGACTTTGAACAATATGATTTTCTTTTACATATAATTTTCAAAATAAGAGTGGATGTGTGTAGTTAGTAAGGAATTCAATAGGCATATATTGTTGGTATAAAAAAATTTCCTTATTGATAAATTAAAAACAATTGTTGGTATTGGTATACGTCTTAAGATAGTGTAAGAGTAATTTGTATCGTACATAATAAGTTATGATTCTATAGTATGTTAGGGTCAACGTAGCGACACCACTTGCCTTAGCAGAGCTTGGCTTTCACAGCATAAATATACTTCAAGCAAGTAGAGGGAATGGATGCCCCCAAGGAGTAAGTGTTTCTGAATACTAATCACTTTAGAAAAAACATTGCAGTAAGAACTTATATGGAAGGAAAATAAGATGAATGAAATTTCTTTTGTTAAATAAGATCAACTCCACTTCTTAAACAAGAGAATTTATGGAAAATTTCTTTCGGATTTATATATTTCATTCTATGCTTGTAGCATATGGCTCACACTCACATTCTGATCCATCCCTCTTTGCAGTCATCAAAATGTTGTAACAATAGATGTATGCGGCAAAAAGATCTGCTAAATTAATCAGGTTTGAATTTTCCCAATTCCCTTTTCTATCTACAATTGTTTGGGAACTAATCGATGTTCTTTCTTTTGCCCCTTACATATGAGGAATTCAACAAAAGCCATTTTGAGAATGCTTATAACGTCTCCTATGTGTTTATCATAGAAGCATGTAAAGTGAATTTAAAGGTTCAGCCTAAAAGTATCAAAATTTGGAGTGGTTATTATGATGGGAATGTAACCTAAAACGGCATTTTTTAAGTTTCCAAAAAGATTGCACGTTCTTAACTTTGTCTTAAGCTTTAACACGAATTGTTTATATCTCATTGCTGTCTCATGTGGGATGATTATTTTTCTACGCAAGTTTGAGTGTTAATTAGCGTATTTCTGTTTGTACTTTTTTTATTTCTTTCGTTTATTTTTATTTATTTTTTCATTTGGATGATAATTTGAGTATACCAGTTGATCCATAAGGTAATCACATGATAACTTACTCTCCTTAACCCTTCATGATTTTAGTCTCATTTTTCTTGTGCTCAAAGATCATTGTTTTGTTACTCACTTGTGTGCATAATCTTTAATCAAAACCGGTGAAGAAATAATGGAAGCTTTTAAATGACGGAATATAGAAACGCTATTAAATGAAAAACGAAACACCCAATTAATGTCTGTCAAGATATAGACACAGTTTAACGTGGCTTTGTACAGAATAATTCCTTTCCATCCATTAAAGTAAGTATTAATACGACCAAAATCAATTATTCCTCAAGAATCAGGATAAAACTTTCGCATTACCTGTAACTAATACACTCCATTCATTTTTTGTAGATGAATTTAGAACTCCTGTTAATAAAACTGCCACAACACTGTTAACACGCATGAATCAGATTCTAGACACACACATTTAAATAAGACAAATCAATTTTTCTGTTAGTAGCCTTCTAAAAGAATAATGTATGTAACATGTAAAATTTCTATCAAAATTATTTTGAATTGGCAAGAGGACCCTGACAAATGCTACAAAATAAACAAGAGCATTGGTCCAGATGCCAACTAAGCAGGAAACTGTACACTATAAATGAGTAAAGTAAAAAATTAATCCTATGCTGTTGGATTCCGTTCCATGATCTATCACAAACCCATATAACTCACTACAGATGGGGGAAGTTACAGTGAAAATATGTCGGAAAACAAAAAATTAAGGTAGTCAATGATGGATGATGGGCAAAGAAGGTTCCGAAGTCTACCGCTAACAACAAAGAATACATACCGGTCTGCTTCTAACCTACAGAATGATTTGGCTGTACTGATGAATAACTATTATGACGGTCTACCAACTGCAGCGAATTTCTCTACAAAATATACAACAATGCTTACATAAGACAACATAGTATGATAAACTTACAGATTAATGCTCTTGCTTAACCCTTGCCTTTAATATGCCAGGGAGGGGAGGTGATGTTGGAGGCCTATTTGACATTATTAGATTTGTAAGAGGACCCTGTGGCTGGGACAGGCCTGACATCCTAGAACCTTCACCTCCATCAGTAAAATTGTGTGTTGTATTATCATCCTGTGGTCTCTCACAAAATTTCATTGCCTTGAGAACATAATTGTCATCATGCAGCTCAAAAGGAGTACTGCAGAGCAAGAAAATGCATAAATAGTTAGTGGCAGAAACATTTCCCAACACGGGGACAAAAACTTTGCAACCACACCCGTTTCCGAACTTCTCTACTAGAAAATTCTTTTAGTGGCCTTGGTGTTTGACAGTATGACCAAAATAGGATGCACTAGTTTGACTTTCTTGACCTTATGACATAACTAGATTGCAAATTAAAGACAGCATTCGTGCTAAAAAAGATACTTGCATCATCAATCGGAAAGAATGGCAAGTGATGCAACAGTAGTTTTCTTACCTATTAAAATCAAAATGAACAAGCTGCATATCTTCTGATATTTCCACTTCCACAGTCGCATGAGGACGTGTCTACAGTTTTAAAAGACCAAAAATATGAGATTAAGTAAATAGCAATACCATAAAGAGCCAAATAACAGCAGGGTGTATAGATTATTCATTAAAATTATTAAGTTAGCAAACTGAATTAGGTGAACTTAGCAATACGAGTTGATAATATTCCTCTAGCCTATAGTTTGAATAGAAGTTATATTCAGTTGACAAATTTAAATGAACACCCACACAAAAAGTGACAACATATTTCTACTGAATTCATTATGCTGCTTAATAGGTTACTAACCAGAGTTAGTGATATTGTTAGTTAGGAGAGAGAGTTGTTTAGTTCTTTGGAAAGTAGGATATATAGAAAAATGAGGTATGTTGCCTATAAATAAGAAAAAGAAGTTGAAAGGGAGATTTTATTTTGTGAATTGGGAGGAAATTAGTATTTATGTGGGAATGTCCAGGGAATCATTTGTACTCTTTGTTCTGTTTAATAGAAGCTTTTTTATCTATAATTCTGAGCCGGTTTCTACTTACACAGATGCTGCGAGAATGGTTGGTAATAAAATATTTTATAAGATTCAAGATCACATTGGACAGCATTATATACTGGAAACCAAAGCACGAGAAACTGGGGTGATGGTGTACCTGTACCAGAATAAAAGGCAAAGATACACCTCCACTGGGAGGATTTCCTGAGCTATATAACTGCTCATTTCGTTGAATAAGGTTCTGAAGGCCTACGAACTTGACATAATAATACAAGTAATTAGCAAACAGAAACTAAATAAAAAACATAAGTAATTTGTCAGTGTCTTCAACAAGTCATATTTCAAATGCAGAGAACCAAGTCCACAAATTCATTCCCATGTTATATCTTTTATAGAGTGGGCAGGACTTACTTGCTCCTCGAGCTCCTGCAGATAGGCTGTTTTCTTTTCAATTCTATTCCTGAGCCCAAGACGCTCTGACTGTTGGAATCAAGTACATTTACAAAGTTATAATATTCTTCGTTGTCTTTTTTAGATTAGCTAAGAACATCACTACAGGAAATGCATAAACCACATGGAGCAAAATAAACAACTCCAGACTGTAGACAAACCTTTATTTCTTCAATATCATTCACACTAGTACGAGGAAGACCCTTCCATTGGATTTCCTTTTTATCCTTAGAAATAATGTCCATTGCCATGAGAACGTTCAGAGCATCATAGACCCTCCGACGGATGTTTTTCTCATCGTATTGTTGCTGACAAATGTTCACCTCACAAAAGTAAGTCCACAATGCTCATTTTAAATCTTCAATTTGTAATTGCACGCAACATTGAGATTGTTTAGATGAAGGAGAGAAAACCTGATCAGGGGTCAATTCACTATTGCTTGGATCAGAAAATTCAGCAACAAGCTCATCTGCCACCTATTAAATAATCAAAACAAATTTTAATCTAAAGACACAAATTCTATTCTATGATATAGAAACAAACAAAAGCAAGCTATCAATTCAAACCGTAGCAAAAAATGAGTTAAATTAACCACCTAACCTCATTATAAGTTGTTCTTCCCCTGCTTTCTACCTTCTCACACACTGGAGACATGCAACAATAAATGATAAGCAAAACCAGAACGAAAATTATCAAAACAACATGTACCTACGAAGCTCAAGAATCCAATTATAAACACTGTTATTGCAATTTCATATTCAATACTTAGCAAATAGAAAAAGTCCAATTCATATAACATGATTGAACAAATGAAAGACACCTTTCATGCTAAATTGGCGGAGACCTCTTCCACACTTATCAGGTCCAACGGCTCGTTGACCTCTCTTTTTCTTCTTGCCACTGCTGGTGAGAATCAAATATATTTTTGAGGAAATATAAATCAAACTCACAAAATTAAACAAAATTAAACAAAACTAAACAGCATTGTGCACGGTAAGAAGAAAAGAGAATGGATATCACTGACGCAAGAGAAGCCTGTGATCCAGCATCATCAGCATGTAAGTCGAGATGGTTCAATTTGAGGAGAGTGTTGTCGGCAGGAGGTGGCAAGCTGTTGGTGGAAGCAGATTGACCAGAAGCGGTGGGGGCGCAACCCAGCACCTCCTCGTCGTCTTCGTCTCCCATGTCAATAGAGAGAAGGCCTAGGGCACGCAAGATGTGGGAACAAAATTAAGAATCTATAATACAATTTGGATTCACTAGGGAACGAAGCAGATCTGAGTGACAACACCTGCTTTGTTTCTTCACTGACACCACCAATGCTGTTTCGCTCCAAAATTGATTTTTCAGTTTATGAATCTGAATGCACCCAAAAACACTGCATTTTATCAAATTTTCAGTCTGGTTTTAGAAAAAATATATATAAATTATTCTTTCATTTTATTTAGAATAGTGATGATATTTTTAATTTTTTTTATAGATATTTCTTTTTTTTAATGATCAAATTAAAGCTAATATAGGGTGCCAAATTAAAACTATTCTATTTGTTGAAAATTATTGTAGTTTTATAAAAATATTACATCATTTGGAGAATAACAATTTTTTTTCCTGAATATACATCTCCCATGTTTGTAACAAGTTATATTATTTATTTGAGATCATCTTACTTGTTTTTTTATCCTCTTGTTTTATTTAATTACATACTCTTTACATTTATATTTTACATTTGATTTTATATATATCAATATTAATTGATATAAAAATAATGGTTTATGCTTCTCAATAAATGATCAGAATTTAAATTGAGTTATATAATTTAAATATTTGTATCATTCATGATATGGTAAAAGGAGCACTAAGAGATGCTGATTAATGAAGCTTCTAAGAATATAAATATACTCACATTTTTAAGGTTCATCCTGAGAGTTGATATTGAATTCAAAGATATATATTTATGATTATAAATGTTTAGAATCTAACTGGTTAAAAAAATAATTAAAATTTATTTTTATTAAATTTTTTTACACTGTTTAGTTAGAATTTTAAATCCATATTTATATTTTTTTACCAAATAACTTATTATATTTAAACATAATATTATATATTGAGAATTAACGATACAATAATAAATATATAAAAATATTTCTTAAAGATTGATATATTACTTAATTATACTTTATTTATAACGTATTATATTTATAAAAATATGATAATAATTTTATATTATAAGTTTTATTATAAAATTGTTTAATTTATTTATAAATATAAAAACTTAAATTTATAAATATAATAAAAAAATCATAATTTAACTTTTTAAAAATGCTTAATAATTTCTTTAAAAAATATTTCACAATTTTTTCAAAAAATTATTTAGTAAATTTAGTAAAAAAAATGGAAATGATAGTTTAGTTTAATTCAAATTTTATATTAAATTAAAATTGAAACAAATTAAACTACATCTCATTTTTATATTTTTTTATCTGAAAGATTATTTAATAAAAAATAAATAAATCAAATCGCAAATCCCTTATTTTCAACCCTACTCTACATAAGTTTTTTAAAATTACAAATAAAAATTGCATTCTCCCAAATATTTTAAAATAATATATTTCTAAAAATATAACATAGTAACTTAAACAAAACACAAACAGGACAACCAACATATATCTGATTGTTTGTTTAAATTTAAATTATTAGATTTTGGTTTGTGCAATTGAAAATTATACACTATTCTACGAACTGATAGACATTATTTAAAGAGTGAAGATTGAATATCACCATAATAAAAAAAATATGAATTCATATTTCTAATTTATCTCATTGACCTTATTTACCTCTTAACATCAATATAACAATCGCACTAACATAAAAACCTATCATGAAAGAAAAATAAAATCACTCATAATTCATTTTTCTTTTTCTTTTTTTTATCTATAACAGTTATATATATATATATATATATATATATATATATATATATATATATATATATATATACTAGATTATTATGTTATGATATTCTAGCTGCTTTGGAATATAAGTGGGTTCACTATCTTTGAGTTCCCATGCAGGGAGGACCCTAATGATTATGAAAGGCTAATAATCTATCAAGAACACAAAAACATACAAAAGTTAACTTTGCCAATTGAATTAAAAAATAAATTAAACACAATTGTTTTAATTAAGATATCATGTTTTATAGTAACAATTATTTCAGTGAATGCCATCAAATATTCTTCTGAATGTGAGTGACCAATCTTGAACACTTTGGTATAAAGAACAATTCTCAGGTGGAGTCTGTACCCCCTCAAATGAACCTAGGTGGCTCCACCAATGTTGGCTTACAACTTGATCAAGTTTTTACTTTAGACAAGTCATTGCAAAAGTATTAATTAATTAATTTATTTATTTATTCTTCTTGTTTTTTCTAAGAAATCTAGAAATGAAATGATCCACTAAGACATATGTTTTGTTACTTCTTCACTGTTTCCTTGAATTGGTGGAAACTGGTGAAGTTATTTCTTCACTTTAGCATGGTGAGATTACAAGTAAGAATAGAATGTTTTCTTTGACGAGGGAATAACATTGGTGCTCTTGTAACAAGTGCTGTAAGCCTGCCTAATCACAGTCTCTCTCTATATATATGCCCTGAAATTTGAAATCTCTCGGTACAGTCCTCAAACGCATTAAAAGAGATAATGGAGGGAAATATATTTGTTTTAGATTGAAAAGAGAAGAATGGTAAAAAATGGAAGAAAGTAATGAGTAGGTGAAGGAATTATGTTGATGTCAAAGTGAGGGTGCCTCTACCATCATATGACAACGTCTTTTTCTCCTTCCAAAAGTCCAACTGAAAACAGCTTCTGTCTCCTTCTTGTTTCCGTTCTTTTGTGCAGCCATGCTATTTCTTCAATAAAGTGCTTCACTCCAACTTTGACCCTAATACATGTGTGTACGGGTCCCTATTATTATATAATACAGGAAAAGAGATCATTCAACAATAATACATGAATAAATAAGAAAAAAATTTTGTCTTAGTAGCCATCATTTACAAGGGTTCAGTGCACTATATGGGATTAAACATGGAACTGTTTTTAGTTCTACCATCTAAAGTACTGATTATAAATCTATAATAATTATTCAGTTTTCCTATTTCCTACTCAGTGAGAGTATAACATGATTTTTTCTGATGAGTCTATGCACTTTTTGTTCTTAATTATAAGACTATAAGTGTAAATTGTGTTATGATTTATGTTAAAAAAAGAGAGACTATAATAAACCAAAACAGTGTTGATAGAATAGACCACTTTCACACCAGTTTGAATATTGTTGTCTTCATCTCTTGAGGCCACAACTTGATTTTTACAGGACTCTGATGCAGTGAAAAAAAGAGAACAAAAATATAAAACAGTGAAAACGTAGAAAGTGGTGGGAGTGGGATATATTTTGGTCAGTAGCTAGTTCTATGGAACTCCAATGATAAGACCCATTATTTTGTCTACTTAATGCGAACCTAAGCTCTATGGATAGCAACGTCTCGAATCCTTGTGTCCATGGCATTGGACCCAAGGGGGAAATGGAGATTGTGTTACTGTTACATATTATAATTACGTAACGTTTTGGAATTTTCTTACAGAATCACGGTAGAGCAATGGAGAGAGAAGAAGGAGATGAAAGAAAAAAAAAAGTAGGTCTGCCACGAAGGAGGCTTAGAACCAACCAAGCATCCAATGAGTGATAAGATTAGACAGACAAAAAATGATAAACCGATGGATGTGCTGTGTGCATTCATAGTGATAGTGTGTCTTATGTGGTGGCTTTTATTTGTTTGGGAAGCATGCATTGCATAAACAATAAAAAACAAGAGCTAAGATCGAGTTGTCAATTTCTTCTCCGCATCTATCACTTTCTATCACCTATTCTATGTGATGGCTTATGAATTCATATTGTTGTTATCATCATCATCATCCTGAGAAACCCTTTCTATGATTTTCTTAAAATCTGGTATAACCAATTGCTTAACACCATTTGGATGGGAGAGTCATTTTAGCAAAATTTAAGGAGATTTCTTTGTCTTCATCATCTCAAAAGCTAATGCTTTATTTGTATCCTAATAAACGATAATGCTGTGGTGGCTCTGGTCAATTTTTTTTAGTTGATGAGAATCAATCTTTGGTTTACCAATCAAAATGCTACTTTGGACTAAGTTTTGTAATGAGTTAAAACTAAAAGCTGCATTCTCTGGTTCCATATAGAAATGTTCTGCTTTTAATAAAATTAAAGATTTTAGTATCCTTAAATTTGGTTGGAAATTTCTCTTCATCCATATAAGACAAAAATGATTAAATAGGTTAATTGATTTGTTCCTAGGTTTGATTTTGTCATATATAATATTAACAAGGCTACTATGTCTGGATCATGGTACTAGTTTTCATGGTTTTTTAGGATGGATCTAGTGTTTTCGTGGGTGACTATTTTTTTGTATTGGTATTTCTAATAATTCTTAGGTAGAGCTTTTGATTATTCATGAAATAACTTTTTAGTTGCTTATTAAAAACTTTTTCAGTAAGTACTTTAGGTCCCTAAAGGATTCAAGGAAAAATGGTTGAGAAGTCAATATTTTGTTTTACTCTGTGGTTCTTTATTATTTATGTTAATTGCGGAGCAAACATGTATGCATTGAGGACAAATATAAGTTTAATTAATAAAAGTAACTTCTTATGGTTAAAAATAATTTTACAAAAATATATGCATTCTTTGAAATATAAGCTTTATTTTGATATTATTATTATTATTATTATTATTATAAAGTTTCATTTTACTAAAAAATTTTAGTCACTATGAAGTATATCCAATACACTATGATTTATTATCTACACAATGTCTCTACATCAAAATAAATAAATAATTTTTTATCTAAATATTTTTAATAGATAAAAACCATCATAATATTTATTTTACATATCTTTTTTTTCCTTTTTTTTCTTTCTTTTTAATGGTAAAAAAATAAACTGATGATTTTGTGTTTAAAATTTTGAAAATAACATTGTTTAAATATTATCATATTCAAAATTTTAAAATTTATTAAACTTTTAACTTTTTTATAACAAATTATTTTCGAATTTTTGTTACATTTATTATGTAATTTTTTATTTTTAATATAGAATGTTTTTATACACACTGCATAATATTTTTAATTAATTTTTTATTTTAAAATATTACGTTAAATTAATATTTGATTATAATTTGAATTGTTAAAAATAAAATACAAATAAAAACATTATAAAAGTTGTTCATTAAAAGAAAATTTATAAAAATATGATATAAGTTATTTAAAAAGTAACCTTACATATTTAAAATAAAAATATATTATATAAAAATTAACGCATAGAACTGAACATATTCCACTGATTAATAAAAAAAATTAGATTTGATATACTAACATTTCTATTCATTCCACACATCATTTAAGAATATAAAAAAAAATATAAAATATAAAATTTAATTATTTAAAAATTAATAAAAGTAATGGTTGATATGTTAATTGTAATATAAGAGTTGTGAACCTATCAAATTTTTAATAATATTTTACACTTATTATACACAGTTATAAAAGGAGGTGACGGAATATCCATAAAAAAAATATACTCTCATTTTTTTTTTACATATCAATTTATTTTATATTATTGACTAAAAAATAATCACGAATATTTTTGTAAAAACAAATTAATACGTCTTTAGAAAAAGAATCATACAAACTTAAAAAAAAAAAAATCCTGCCTGAGCTCCGTTCATGAATTTCTTCTGGATATAATATTTTTTTTAAGGAAATGAGTAGTAAAAGAAATAAGAATACGTTGTATGCTCTTGTATTAAAAAGATCGTGTGTATAAAATATTAGAAAAATTAAATATTTATAACTCGTTTTAAAATATTTATTAACTTTTTAAAATTTTAAAAATTTATTTACAATAAAATAGTTTTAAAAAGTAGTTATTAAAAATTTAAAAGTAAAATATATAACATTAATAATATACACACACTGTTAATCGAAGGGGTTAACATTATCTTACAATTTCTGTTATAATTTATTTTTACAATTAATGTCAATTTTTTTCTTTTAAAAAATTAAACACTTTTTTTAACTTATTCTTAAAAAAATCCAAAATTAAATTACTTATTTTTTTTAAAATTAATAATTAAAATTGAATTAATTTCTATATTCATACAAATAAATGACTAGCTATAAAAAAAATGAAACATAATATATTAAAAAAAATTTCTATATAAATAGCTTTAATATAGGCACAATGTAGTAAGTTTTTTACAAGTATTTTTAGCGTAAAAAAATAAAAAGAATAATTTATTATGAAATAATGGTATAATTAAAAAAAATTAGAAAATTAAGGGCGATTAAATTAAAAAAATGGTAAGGATGAATGAAGTGTATAAAGTAAAATGTTGAATAAAATAAAAGGTATGGGAGAAAAAGTGCGGATAATTAAAGGTGGGGCTATTAGGTTTTAAAGATAAGCAAAGTATGGCTGCCTTTGATTTGTTGTCTAATCATGCTAACATTGACTCAGATAGTGACCTTCATTTTTCTCTTATGTTTTCATTACCACAGGGAGTTGACTGAGTGATGACGTGGATTACACGCAGAATGAGATGAGATGGTCCAAACATCCGTCAAAATATCCTCCACCGCTGTTTTCCATTCCGTTGCTCCAAGCACCTGGACCCCACCTTTCCTAATACTCTTCTACCCTCTGGGCCCACCCAACCCTCCTCTAAATAATACTTTCTTTTTTTAATTCATCAAATATATAATTGAAGAGAAGGTTTAAAAAAATAAATAAATAATTCTAAGATGTAATATTTTGGAAGTTAAATTAAATTTTATACTCTTTATATACCTTTAAATTTCAATTTGGTTCCTTTAGTTAAAAATAATATATCTAATTAATGCTAAAAGTATGTTGGAATCAAAACGTACATTCTTAAATTCAGATAGAAAACGGTATTATTTAATTAGAAAAACAAATTGAAATATTTGAAATAAAATGATTAAATTTAACGTGTTTTTTTAACAGTATACTTAAAATGCTCTGCAAATGTCTTTATTTAGTTTAATATTTTATTAAATAAAATAAAAAGAATGAACAGTACTTTGATTTTTGCAGTGCTGTGCCACAATTTTGCTGCTGTAAGCTGACATGTGCACAGTATTGTGGCAGCTGGAGCTACTCATGTTAGAGTAATAAAATTATTTTTCCTATTTTTGTACATTTTTTTTCTCAAATTAAAAAATTATGCGCATGTTATTATGTTAACAGGACCAGGTATGAAAAGAAACAATACAAAATTTAATGTTATTAGTTATTATGAAATATTTAGAGCATGTGGAGCCTATTTTTTTCACATAGTTTGAAATATAAAGTAATTAAACCTACAAAAACGAAACAATTGAAAATGAATATGCATAAACGATAGGATAGCTAGAAATGAAGTCACATGCGGGATCACGTGAGAGCTTACATAAATAATACAACTTTGCTACTGCTACTGTGTAATAATTATGATTAATTTAATTTATCAGATAATAATATTAAGAAATATAATAAAATGTGGGACCATTGGGATGGCGTCTTTTTGAAATGGCTTTAATCAAGTTGTCGTTCTAGGTTGCCTTGCTTCTTGGCTCTCTCCTCCCTTCAACGGTTCAATCAATCAGCCCTCACTCACTCGCTTACTTACTCACCCTCTTTGGATTTTTTTTTTTTACTTGCTTCAGTTCACACTTCCTTCCATTGTTGCCACTAAAAAGGATCTCCATTGGTATTTATATTATTCTATACATAGGTAGGCTACTACTACCACTACTTCACTTCACTCTTTCTCTCAATCTCTCTCATGAAATGCAGTGATGTGATTTGCAGAGGAGGAGGAGAAGAAGGAATGGCTTACATGTGTGCAGACAGTGGGAACCTCATGGCCATTGCGCAGCAAGTTATCAAGCAGAAGCAGCAACAAGAACAACAGCAACAGAAGCAGCAGCAGCAACACCATCTTAATCCTCTCTCTCTCCACCCAATTCCATGGAACAACACTCCCCCTCTAGGCTACCCTCTACCTCCCACAGACTTCCCCGACCCCTTCCAACCCGATCCCCCATTCCACTTCCCGGACCCTCACTCAGCCCCTCCCCCCGCCCCCTTCCGCTTCTCCGATTTCGACTCCGACGACTGGATGGACTCCCTCATCGCCGCCGCCGACACCCCCTCCTGGCACACCAATGCCGATTTCCCCTTCCCATCCGATCTCAACCGCCTCATCTTTCCCTCCTCCGACGCCGCAACCGCAACCGCCACCGCCTCACTCCCCCTCCAACCAACCCCTCCCCCGGCGCCGCAGGACCCCGTCAACACCACCCTCTCCTCCGAAGCCGACTCCGCCCACCCGCTCCTCAAAGCCCTAACCGAGTGCGCCTCCCTGGCGGAGTCCGAACCGGATCAGGCAGCGGAATCCCTAACGCGTCTCAGAAAATCCGTATCCCAACACGGGAACCCCACTCAGCGTGTGGCCTTCTACTTCTGCGAAGCCCTCGCCCGTAAAATATGGGCCGAGAAAGAGAAGGCCGAGCCCAACACCGGAACGACTTCGGAGGAGTTAACACTCGCTTACAAAGCCCTCAACGACGCTTGCCCTTACTCCAAGTTCGCACACTTAACCGCCAACCAGGCCATCTTAGAAGCCACCGAGGGCGCCTCCAACATCCACATCCTCGACTTTGGCATCGTCCAAGGGATTCAATGGGCCGCGCTCTTGCAGGCCTTCGCCACTCGCTCTTCCGGAAAGCCCAACAAGATCAAAATCTCCGGGATTCCCGCCATCGCTCTCGGCGTCTCGCCCGGCCCATCTCTCTCCGCCACCGGCAACCGCCTCTCCGAGTTCGCCAAACTCCTCGACTTGAACTTCGAGTTCGCGCCTATTCTCACTCCCATTCACGACCTCGACCGCAACAGCTTTTGCATTCACCCAGACGAGGCCTTGGCCGTCAACTTCATGCTCCAGTTGTATAACCTCTTGGATGAGCCTCCAACCGTCGTCGACACCGCCCTCAGGTTGGCCAAATCTCTCAACCCCAAAATCGTCACCCTTGGTGAGTATGAAGCCAGCTTGACACGCGTCGCCTTTCTCAACCGCTTCAAGACTGCGTTTAACTACTTCTCTGCTCTCTTCGAGTCCCTCGAGCCCAACTTGCCCGCAGACTCGCCGGAGAGGTATCAGGTCGAGAGTCTTCTCCTCGGACGCCGAATCGCCGCGGTCGTTGGCCCTGGGCCCGTTAGGGAGAGCATGGAGGCAATGGAGCAGTGGAGGGTTCTCATGGAGCGTGCTGGCTTTGAGTCCGTCAGTCTCAGCCATTATGCAATTAGTCAAGCCAAGATACTTCTTTGGAATTACAGTTACAGTTCTCTGTTTTCGCTGGTTGAATCTAAACCACCGGGGTTCTTGTCTCTGGCTTGGAAAGATGTTCCTCTCCTGACTGTCTCCTCGTGGCGTTAATGGTTCTTCGCCTCTCCAATGGAAAGGGTTTCCACCTGGTCCTTTTTTCTCTGGTGTGGAACGACTAATTATTAATTAATTGTCTATATGCCACGGAGGATCGATCCTGCCATGCTATGTTCTTCAATTATGCAGATTTCGTATTTGAATTCGCAGGCGTTGCAAGAATTGAGGGTTTTGGGAGAATTGACACTTTTAGCAGTTTGGGTCCTCTACTAGTTCCACACCCTTACTTTCTTCTTTTGTTTTCCATTGATTTTTTTTTCTTTCTTTCAAGTTGCGTTTTTTTTTTTTTTTTTTTTTAATTTAGCAACGGTGTTATTAGCTTCAAGACATGGCTAGGCAAACAGTGACAATGGAAATAGGAAGATATGGGATGGAAAGAGCTTTCTTTCTCATTGCTTCTGGTCATTGTGACTCTGTAAATTGGATTTTGTTGTATGGATTTAAATTGGTCTGAATATCAAAGGATTTTTATCTTCACTTCCCCCACTCTACACACAACATAAGTGTTATAAATAATTTCCTTCAGAAGATGCAAAACTGTTGTCTTGGTTATTTACCTTGTCTGTGCAAGATGGATTCATTTTGGTCCAATGTAATCTGTTCCCAACTTTGTACTTGCTGGAAAAATTATTGTTATCTGAAACGTAGTGTGATTGTTGTTGGGAAAAATGTCTGAATATTTACTCGAGGAGAGATTCTTTTTAACCATTTGCGTGTATGATTGAGTGTCGAGGGAAAACCCGGGGAGGTGTTGCGTGGAAATTGGAGCGTGGTGACTGAGGACCTGACCCACTCTTTTCTCTGGCATCCTATATTATTCATGCACAGTCAACTGTGAAAAAATGTGTTATCGTACTGTCCAAACTTACTATTTTGTGGGGAGAAGCATTGGCTGGCTAGGGGAGGAAGCCACTAATTTGGTTCACACCATCTGATCTGAATAAAGCTTGTTTCTTTTTGTGTTTTTTATGAAAGTTTAGACACATGGCTTTGTTGCTAGTGGTGGTGATGTTTCTCAAATCTATGGGCCATATGGAGTGGCTTTGTTGTGTGTCTCTTTCGTGCTGCAATGAAGCTCCTTGTCTTCCTGGCACGGCAGAGACGGTGAAGATGAATCAGGGTCTTTATGAGTCGAGAGCGTGACAGGGGAGACTGCCACTGCTGTTTCTGGGCTTGAGTGATTGCGACAAGTCAAGGTGGTGACTTGTGAATAAGACGTTCTCTTATTGAACTTGATTTGGCAAAGGGTCCCATAAACGTAGACTACACTTTGTGAGGCTCGGTATGCGTCCTATTCCCCACTTTATATGGTGCTTCATAACTCACCCAGTACCTTCCCTCATCTAGAACGCCATGCCCCACTAGGCAAAAAATGAAACCCAAGTGTTTCCATAACAGAAAACTGTCATCCCACATGCTTCGTTTTTTATTTTATTTTTCTCCTAGAGAGAAACGTATTCTTAATTCCTTCTGATTGCTATCTGTGAAACTTTTGTTAATCAACAGCTAAGATTGGAATTCTCGGGAGTAGTAAAATAGAAACATGGAAAACGTAACTCTGAATCGATGCCGTACATTGGGATTAATTGAATTCAGAGAGTTTCTTTTAGATTTGGTTTGCTATATGACCACGTTCTTTCTGGTTTCCAGGTCACAGAAATATATCAGAAAGGAAAACCGTAAGTATACAGGAAAATATGCATTGGTTATTCAGTCAAATGAAAAGGCAAAATAGCTCTTCTAAACGGAAAAAACTTTTGAAGTGTACTTGTCTTCGCAGTTATTTAAAATAAATATATAGTGGAATTAATCTACTTTAATCCAAAGATAGAAACGCGTTCATTTATGCACTTTAATGACTGTTCTGAGCTTTAATGACATTTTCTTTTCAAGTTTTAGCAAGGCACCAAAACCTAAAAAGTGGTTTTTAGTTTGCAGTTCTATTAATCGAAGTTGCTATTGTTTGTAGTCACTGGCTATAAGATACAAAGCCAATGGCATGCAGTTGAATTATCAAATCGTATCTTTAAATTTTGATAACTGTTTATCTAATCAACAAAGTTTGCAACTGCAGTTTGCTTCAACAAAACTCTTTCGTTAAGCTTATGTTTACACCACATGTAAAAATCTCTAATACCCTACAGGGTTGTGAAAAGGATGTCAATAGTGACATTTGGTAGCATAGTAAACTCTCTATTTCAGTGATTTGGTGATACAATGTAGATAGGGTTCTGGAAGGAGCTGGTGGACAACTTGTTCAGATCACTTTTTTTTTTCTTAGTGTTTAATGCCATAACAGCTCCCGGTCCCATAAAGTTGTGGCCCATTGACTTCTTCATTGGAGGGAATCTCAAAATAACTTATGTCAATGAGGAAATTGTATTTATGTAGAGCATTGGATCAATTTCTTTGTGATGCAACCAGTGTTTTTATCTTTATGGCAGTGCTCCCTGATTGGTTGAGGTGGCTTGCAGTTGCACTCTGTCTCTGTTGGCAACTCTAATTAATTCTCTAGCTAGTATCTGGGGTTTGAGCTGTCTGCTTGTTTAATTAATTTCGTGCTATCTTGTTCGTGTGATGATAATTCAGATTATGACACTGGATAAGAACCCTTATGATTATCTTGATTTTCACCGTAGTCATGAATACTTAAATTGCTTTGAAGACTGATGCTGAGTACACGAAAGTTTTGCTGACTTCTTTGAGAGCCGTGGTGACAGTGGCTATCGTTTTCACTAAATGGTCATCTCAATTACCCTTTTCTTGTTTTCTTGTGCATTTGTGAAGAACGGAGCTATCATGATGGTCCATATCATCAATCACTTCCTCTCAAGGTTTGACGAAATGGTACTGCATAATTTGCAGATGCCCAATAGTCAAAAACTGGTTAACGAATAACTAACATAAACATAATCGTGTGTTGCTATGATGGTTTACGTATGCAAAGTGAACATTAATTTTTGGAGGCTCAAATAATATAAAAATCATAAATGGGGTCATTCCACCATGCACAATGCAATTTGCCTTTGTACTATTTTGTGACCGATTTCTGTGGCTTCTTCAATGTAAATTATTAGCAATGGACTCTAAGATAGGAAGTTTCTGAGAAACTCAGGTTTTCACTTCATCCCATTATGTACACCTCTCTTACTATTCTCAGCTCTCCTTAAACATCAATTTGTCACTTCCATTCCCACCATTGAAACTTGGATGGTATAAGCAATTCAATTATTAGCAATCCCAATTACTGGACTAGTGGATTAGTGGATTTGTTCCTCTTCCTTATTATATTACGTTATTTTACTCCACTTATTTTTATCACATTAATATATGCATTTTTCATTTAAATCATTAGTATATAAAGTTTTACCTAATGATAAAATATTAAATGGAGGATGCCAAATGAGTATGTTTGGAAATTTTTTTTTTTTTCAAATTTAGTATTTCGTTCTATTAAACCAGAACGAGAGTTGAATTACTCAACAATTTGACGAATGACTCTGATTCTCACTTTTTGAATCTGCTGTACTATATGAAGAAAATAATGACGTAATCATGTAAAATTGTAACTAGGCATGGCAACGGGCTGGCGGGGCGGGTTTTGCCTCCCGTCCCCGCCCGACTTTTTAACCATCCCCGTCCCGCCTCGATCCCACGAGTTAGGAATTAGTCCCATCCCCGTCCCGCTCGGGTTTCGGTTCCCGCCCCGCCCCGTCCCCAATTTATATTATTTTTAAAAAGATAATTATATTTATAATAAATTAATTTTACTATGTATTTTTATATATAAATAAATATTTATAATTTATAGTTATTATTAATTAAATATACATTTTAATTTATTATATTTATATTAAAATATATATGTAAAAGAAATATTTAATTATTTTTTATTTATATATATATATATATATATATAATATTTATAACATTATTATTATTATTATTATAACACTCGTATTCAAATATTTGAATATTTATAACATTATTATTATAATACTGTATTCAAATATTTAATTATACATATAAGTTAATTCATTTTTAAGTTGTCAATATATAGTTTATAAGAAAATATTTAATAAGTTAATTCTTATTTAATTAGTTTGAAGTAATAAAAGTTTAAATTATTAATTTCTTTTAATCCTTTAAAATGCAATTATTTTATTAAGATAAAATTTGATATATGATAAATAAGCATAATAAGATAAAAAAATATGGCATAATAAATATAAATTATAAATAAACTAATATTAGTTACTACTAAGATTGATGTAAAATATTTAGAAAAAGATAAAGAAAAAAGATTAACTTTGTGTTCATCAAATTGGTTGAAAAGATTGAAAAAAAACAAATTGATGGGAGAGACTAAGAAAATGTGAAAAACTGAAAGATAAGGGAGAGAATAATATAATAAATTAATTGATATAAAAGATTGAGAAAGATAAAAAAAATTAAAAAGTGGGTAGAAGAAAAATAAAAATTGGTGAAATATAAAAAAATAACCTTATATGTAATAGAAAAAGAAAATGAAATACTTTTAAAATATTAATATTTTAAAATTTAAATTTAAATATAAAGTCGGCGTGGATGGGGTGGGTCGGGTGGGGATTGCATTACCCATCCCGCCCCGCCCCGACTTTTTAAAGCTGGAAAACCCGAACCCGACCCCGCCCCCGGTCAACTCGGGATTTTCCCGTCAAACTCGGGGCGGGGACGGGTCGGTCCCCACGGGTACGGGTTTAATTGCCATCCCTAATTGTAACGTGCTCGCGTGTGACTCTCTGACTTGGAGCTTCATTGTTGATGAATATGAATGGTTATTCTATGGTACTTTTTTTTAATAAATGTGAGATTGTTGGAGAATGCTATCAAGTGTAATTTGATAAAAATTTAGATGTAATTTTTTTTTTCTAATATAAAAAAAAAAAAGCACTTTTCGATGCATCCTTAGTTTGATATTTATTTATTAATTCATGACTTGTACTTTTAAGGTAACAAATTTACACTATTAAGCAATTGAAAGTCATCTTTAGAGTGATTTTTTTGAAAACGTTAATATTACAAAGACAATAAGGTTACCATATATATATATATATAATACATTGTTTATTTATATAATGTGCATTACAGATGCAGTGTATTAAAGAAAAGTTGCAGAGTACTAAAGACAGATACATATAGAGATAACAAGGTGGTGACAGATTAGAGGCATTTGGCCTCGATCTCCTCCAGTGTAAGCCCCTTGGTTTCTGGTACAACAAGGTATATGAATGAAAGAGATGCCACGGCTATTACACAAAAGATGTAAAACAAAATTCCTGCTCCAAGTAATTCCTGTAATGAAAACAAAGACAAAGTGTCAGACAGGCAAATTTGTTGAAGTCAATGGGTTCACTGAATAGCATTTTCAAAATGATGTTTCATTGCACACCGTTTTTAACCAAATACACAGTAAGGGAAAATTCTCAACACATTAAATTGAACACTAACTTAAATCAACAAACAAGGCCAATGCTATTATATCACATGCTTTTCTATGATGCGGTGAGATCAGATTTTTGTAAAATATGGCAATCATATGGTTGAAGATGGTGATGATCATGACATATTTAAAATATATATAGTGAGTTATGATCTCCTGTTTAAGTTCTACATCACCTTCAGTGGGGAAAAAGCAAATGTGACCAGGGCATTTGCACCAAAATTAACGAGTACAGCTATACCAAGTCCTCGACCTCTTAGGCGCAAGGGGAAAATCTCTGCTATCATGAGCCAACCAATTGGACCAAAGGAAATCTGAAAAAAGACAATGGAGAACCATTGAAATCACACTGCATGGTATAAGCATTATGAGAAAGAAAATTATATTCCTTATGCTCTCAGCTAGCTTCAGTATATATGATCTAAAGAAGGATACAAAAAGAAGCGTATTCACCTGGTAACAGCCTACGTACAACAGCAGACCAACTACAGCAACAACCGGTGCATTATCCAAGAAAACGTAATATGAACCCAGAAGGAATAAAGAGATCACCTGTGATACAAATAAATACGACTTCTTAAATTTTAAACCATGATCCTCTTCAACTGAATTTTCATGTCAAAATTATTCCTCTCTTTTTAATTAGCTAAAATGAAGCTAGCCATCAATGCAACACTAATTAGTAGACTGGCCTAAGCCTCTATATTTGAGATAGAACTGGGGAAGTGATCTTTTATCAGGAAATTACTACCAAAACCATCCTACAAGAAGGAACTTACTATTCCTGAAACTCCCCCAAGTAGTAAAGGTCTCCTTCCAAGTTTATCAACAACGACAACGGCAATTCCTGTCATAATCAACTAAAACAGAAACAAACGGTTATACATTAGGCAAAAAGAAAAATGCGAAAGGGGGAGGGGAGGGGGAAGACAAGAACAATGGGAAAATAGATGATTCACAACTAATGGCATCACAAGTTTACTTTTTTCCCTTTTCCGTTGCTGAAAATGTGATGCATCACGTTAAATGGAAAGGAAATGACCGTTCTTACTAAGAATTGTTTCAGAACTAATGGTATTTATCAAGAATTTTTGTATAGACATTGGAACTCACAAACATGACTCTTCTTCGTTTGAAAATTCGAAATCAATTAAAAATGAAAATACAGAAGCTATGATCAATAAATGTCTAAATTTATAATCTATTAAAAGTCAAACAAAAAAAAATATTTTTGTTCTGATAAAAGGATTTGTTAAGAAACACATAACAGGCATATAATTTGAAGAGACAGTATGTATACACCGAGCTTATTGCACATTATAAGAACAACAAAAAGTTAGATAAAAGACATTTCAAAGCTTGAACAATAACATCATATGGACAATACACTAATTCAATTTTTTGTATGTTGTACGTCAACCTACTAGGGGTGGCCAAATTAGTCGGCCAATCCAATTTTAGCCTATCCCGCCTCTGGCCTATCAAAAATAAGATAGAATGGGACCTGTTATAGTCAAGACGGAATGCAGACTTCTAGTCTATCCCACCAAAGGATAGATTGGTGGTTTAACAGGCCTACCCGCTAATATTTTTTTATATATAATTTATATGTATTTCTTTTTAAAATATATCCTTAATTATATGAATATTTTTTAATCTTTATTCATTAATTAAAATTTTTATTAGATAAAATTACTATATTTGTGTGTTAAAATATCTAATTATAATCAATAATTTAAACTTAATTGAATAATATTTATGATTTAAATTATAATATTATAGTATATTTACATATTCAAACAACCTAACAAAAAAAAAATTTAATCATAATCATTCTTATTTTAATTTTAATATGTAAAGTAGGCTAGCGGGTCACCTCACCCCTCCAATTTGACGAAGGCTATCGAAATGGCCCGTTAGATGTAATCTGTTTTGTCATCGTTAAATGCAACTTACAAAAAAACTAGTATAGTACTGCTTTGTTTTAACACAATTACAATTACAATGTGAAGAAATAAGATCTACCTTAAAAACCCCAAGGAGAATAGAGACTCGGGTTGCATCAGATGCTCCAGAGAATCCTGCACTCTACAAAATGGATTGGATTATAATTTTATTTTACTTCACTCGTACAACATAATAGATTAGATTATATGAATTTGCAATAACTTTCCTTGACTAAAATTAATATAATACCTGAAAGATTGATGCAGCATAGTAGAGCACACTTGGTTGCCCTGTGATCTGTCATAATTTGCAGACCGCAGTGTGAGTATATTAAAATGTTGGCATCTGTGATCATTTTTACCATTTTAGTTGAGTGATTGCAATACCTGCTGAAACAAGACCAATCCTGCACCAATCCAAAGGGCCTTCAAACATTTTCCTTGGAATATTTCTCCAAAGGTAATTTCTTTTTCTTCACCGAGACAAGAAAATTCTGCAAGAATCTCATCAACTTGCCGCTGAGTTGAATCACCAAAAGCCTGACCTCGAAGCTGGCGCAAACTACAAATTGCTAAGTCTTTCGAATTCTGAACATCCCCTTTTCCCTGTATAGCACGCAAAAGTAACCATCTAGGAGAAGCTGGGAGCCACCACATTCCAAGACCCATGATTATTGCCACAGGACTACTAACTCCGTACATATACCGCCACCCAGCTATAGTTTCTACAAACAAGCTACCAATTCCATATCCTGCCTACACAATTGATATGTAGTCATTTTTTGTAATACCAGAATATTCAAAGCTGAAAGTAATTTGATAGAATATTGTTTCTGATGAGGCTATAAAATAGTAGAAGGAAATATTCAAAAAGTTTGATTCAATTATCACGTTTGTAGAACACATGAGAAAATTTAAAGTCCTCCCAGAAAGTTTAAGAACTGAAGAACTTACAACCATCCCAAGTACGATAAAAAACTCTTTTAGAGATATTAGTTGTCCACGAATTGGTGTTGGAGTTGTCTCTGCAATGTACATTGGAGCAGCGTGCATTGCCTAAAATAGATAAAATTAAAATCATGTATCTTGTTTAAGAGTTAATAAGATAAAGTATACAACACCTTATTTAAAGTCTTATATCTGCACAGATTCTTTACCTAACAATTCCTTTTACATGCAGAATAACCTATTTTTTCTATTCATTTCCATTTGTGCACGTTTTATTCCAGTGCAAGCATTTCTAAAATTCATTCCAAACTAATCCAACTGGATATATCACTCTTAATTAATAACAGAATCCCAAAAAAAAAAAGTGAATACATATCCGCACGATATCATATACCCCTTAAAATGTAAGAGTTGACATGAAATCTCAGGGAATTAATTTTACTCCGTATCATATTGTTGATAAATAAAAATTGGATGTGTAAGTACAATAGAAATGGTGTTTGATTTAAATTACAAAAATTAAGGGTATTTCTTTAAGATGCAAGCACTGTTTTGAAAACCAAACCAGAACGGCTGGTTTAACCAATCTAAAATCGGTTTGTTGCTTTCGGATTTTAATTAAACTAGAGCAAAACCGGAAAACCCAGAAAAACAGGCTAGGTTTTTTGGTCGAACCGATTTTGGTAAAAAAAAAAAATTAATATCAAATTTTTTAATATTATTTTTTTATAAAAAATATAATATGTTTTAGTATTTTTTTCCTTACTTTTATCCCATTAGTTACATCAATTTTAAATAATAGTTATTTTACTATGTTTTTATCATATTTTAACAATTATTCATCTTACATTTTCTAATATATTTGTAATCTTCATTGTAACTTATCATGACCATGATAATAACCTTTATTATTTTTCTTTCTTTCGTACAAAATTATTATTACTAATGAACTTATTATATACTTGTTATATTATAAAAATGTTATTTTATTAAATTTGAACCTTTAAACTCTGAACTCATGTCTTCACCTGGTCAGGTTTTAAAAACATTGGATGCAAGTTCAAGCCTCGAAATGTGTTTTTCTTCCCAATTGTCATATAATATCATTATTGTTTAATATATTAGCACCTCTAAATTTATCTCTTAGAGGTAGTTTCGATACTATATTATATTATATTTCATTTTTTTCTAATTAGCCGATGTGGACATAAAGGCCCAAGTCCATAACGAGAAGGATCAAGACCAAGATCCAATCCAAGACTTAGGTGGACCTATGACAAGAGGCAGGTTCAGAAAAACACAAGAGGCATTGCAACACAAAATGGATCCGATTATGAGTAATTAAATGGTAAAAATAAAAATTTGCAACTTGAAGGGCTATTCCTAAAGGACCTAACGAAGTCTTAATTGGAATCTTAGGATATCTTTGAATTAGATTAATTCCTTCTTTTATCCCATTGTAATATTTTCCATCGTGGAATGATCGTATTTGAAAACAATTAGATGATGACAAAATTAGAAAAGATCGGCATTTCTCATTTCTATTCAACAACATATGAATAGTTCCATGATTTTGACTAAGTGATTGTTGAACTTTTTCCCTCGGATCCATAGAAAAAAATGGATTGATGTTGGTCCAGTCTGATTCATTATCCAAGATAAATCTGGAATCGGACGGATCATTCCGTTTTCTTATATATGAAATATGGGATTTTACTAAGTCAATTTTTAAGAAATATCTAACCAAACCATTTATACTTACTTCAACAAAAGAAGCATGCGCATTTTCGATAGAAGAAAATTTTTTGTCTTGATCCCAATTTAAGACTAAACAAGTCCGAACTAATTGAATACTTGTATTATAAATTCCCCGAATTGATTTTCCATTTCCAGAAAGAATATAATTAATAACTTGAAGTTCCAGATTATCTCTTTCTTGGAACATATCTTGGGAAAAAAATTGGATTAATTTGATCCTATCTGCTATTTCATATAAAATTACCGGTCGAACCAAAACAAAATACTTTTTTTTCGTAATTGTGATCCATTGGGCATAGATCCAATTTTGAATTTTTTTTTTTGATCCTTTTGAATTTTTTTTTACCGTTCTCGGTGGTATCAACATGGCACTGTGTCGGGATCTCTTATCCATTTCTCCGGGAAAATAGATATTCCCGGAAAATATTTTTAATTGAATCTTTTTTTTTTTCTTCTCCAATCGGACCAACCCACTTACTTGACTTCTTATATTTACAGTGATTGGTGTATCTACTTCAACGATACTATTGTTCCGTACCATTATGGAAGAAAATTCTGGTAAAATATACACTTCTTCGGGAATGAAAAAAAATTGATCTACTTTAATTTGGTATTTTGTCTTAAATTCTTTAACTCCAGGATACTCAAAGCTCCAAACATGGAGGAGTCTAGCCCTATCACATGCATAAAATGTTTGGAGAGCTAGGAGACCCAACTAGAAGATTTAGTAGTTATTATTTTTATTATTATTTGCTACAGTGGGGATTTGAACCCAACACCCAAAGCTTATAATGTCTTCACTGAACCATCAGGGCAACTTAACTTTGCTTGGGATATTAGGATTTTAATTTATCTTTATTTCCTGCAATGAGACAAACTCATAAACTTAAGTTGTATTAAACATTTGAAAATTGAGAATGAAGGTACGTAATATTCAGAATCACTTTGTGAGTTGTTGCTCTGCTAGGGTTCTTCCTTGCATCACTTGATCTTATTAAGAATTATCCAATTCTTGTGACGATCCTTCTTTGCTTATCAAATATTCTTATTTGTGGCGCCTACGGTATCCTTTATGTTTTTCTATTTTCTATTTTCAATCAAATCAACTCTTAAAACCTAACCCTAAATTGTTTTCCTTCTATTCGAGTGTCGTCATTAGCTGGGATTAAGAATCTAGCATTAGTTGTATCAAAAGAGAGAGACTAATATTAGTGATTTAATATAAATGAGGTTAGTGCTTTGTCTTTTTTAACACATTATTACACTCATTTATTATTATGTTCTAGTATTCCAAGTTAGTTTTCTGTTTTCTTCATTAGTGAAAAAAGGGCCAAACATATATAATATGAAAGAACTTTTCAAATTTCTTTGTTTTTCCTCTTACTTGTATTTAACTTTTTTCCCTTTATTATGTATAGGTAAATCTTGTCTGAATAGAAAAATTATTTTATTTGAACAAAATATTCCATTAACTAAAGATATTATGAGAAAATTTAATATATTTTGCAGGCGTCATCAACTACATAAGGAGTACATGGGGGTATCATGGCCTGGTTGAAGCATGGGTGAAGTTGAGGCCCACCATTGTGTATAAATTCAATTTGAAAGAATGATGGGAAGCATTAACTCCTAATCATAGAAGTTCTAGCATCAAGTAAGAAACCAACTCATCTAAAAGCTTGAGCTGTTAGGCACGCCCGCAAATCATTTATTTCTTTTTGACAAAAGACTGAAATCTTACAGCATCAATTATCCACATGGTTTGTTACCTCAACCAACCAGAAACTAACAAACAAGCTCAAATGCAGCTTTTGGGAGAAAAAGAGCATGCCAACAAGCTAAGATGTAACTTTTGTAAGAAAAAGAGCATACCAGTCCAATTCCTATGCCAAATAAAAGTCTCCCAAGCACCAATACAGGAAAATTAGGAGCAAATGCTGTTATAAGGGCTCCAACAAAATATAGTAATGCAGATACAATTAGCTCCCTTCTTCTACCTAAAAGTCAAAATTGTCACGTCAGTTTCACCAGGAAGAAAATAGCAAACATGATAACTGACAAAGGGAGAAATTACCTACGAAGTCAGCAACATTGAAGGCCAACACGGAGCCAATTAAGGCACCATATAATGATCCACTAGTCTGCAAAAGATAGCAAGTGCCATTGCCCCAGCTTATTATCAAGATCAATATATAATTACAAAAGTGAACAAATGTGTCAAATCATGAGAATGATAATACGAAAAGAAAAAGTAGCCATGAACAATTAAAGAAACACAATAATTTAAACTAAACTTACAAGAAGACCAATTTCAACAGAGGACAAATTGTACCAAGATACTCCACTTAGTGTCGGTGACTGCAAATTATACAAACAAAACCATAGAAAATTTACAATTCAATACCAGTGTCCAAAGAAAACCTTGTTTAGTTGAATATGACAAGTAAGCTCAGTCAAAGTAACAAAATAATTGTGTAAGCATAAGAAATACATACTTTTTTATTTTAATATATGAAAAGATAATTACATCATAAATCAGTTCTGTAATACAATGAAAAAGTCTACATTGTTACTAGGACAAGCGAGTTGGCTTCCTAAAAGCTCCATTCTTGGATGCCAACCTGTGGGGAGAATGAAATCCATATTTTTTTCTTTTCAGTTGAGGAAAATGAAATCCTTCAAGTCCTCTAATAAGAATAAATTGCTTTAAGTCTTATATAGTAATCTTCATCTTAGATGCGTTACACACTAGAAGACAGTTGACCCAAATTAATACCAACGTAACAGGGAATATACTAAACAGGGACTTGTTTCTGCCAGCAGTTTTCTAGCTATGGAAAATGACAGACTACACTGAAAAAATAATTTACAAGAGATATAAGTAGAGAGGAAAAGATTGTATAACATGTAAACCTATTGTGTGTCCAGGATATTTAACTACAGGAAATGTTGATAATGAGACACTTATTTGTCTTAAGTATACTTGCTATTATGAATTAGAGCAAAAGTGAATGGAAATGTTGAAACACTACCACATATGATACAGTTATAGGACTCCTAAATGGTTAAGAGCAATAATGGGCAATATCTACAGTCAGCCTGTTTACTATCAATTTAAGTATTTGAAAATAGATATAAGTTAAATAAATTCAATGGTTGCTTACTACACACATAAAACTTGATAAATAGAATTTACAGTACATCAAGGGAGTAATTACAGGATAATACATCCTTCAATTAGGGCTATTAATTTTCCAACCAGTTTTAATAGCAGTTGACAACTAAACATTACATGTTAAACGTGTGCTAAATCTAATCCAAAAATGAATAAGTGGATCTAAGGATAGCATGCCACCTCAATAAAATTCACCCCCAACTAAGTGGAAATGCATAGTAAAAAGAATTTTATGCCTAAACATTACGGTTGCAATATCAATGTACGAAAAGCAGGATGCATATTGTCCATATTAAGACTGTTTCGTAGATGTTTAACCTTTTGAGAATAATGGGAATAACCAGATTAACACCAATTAAGTATCAAAACAATGGTGCCAAACAATATTGCAAACTTTTGATACATATGAGCACACCAAGGGAAAAGATTTAAGAAGGTTACAAACTACAAAGTAAAAAATAGTTTATAAAATAAAGCAGTAATCACATTTTTTCAATCATATCTCTTGAGCTGCCCTGTTGTACTGCTCTTGAGTTGCATCTCTCCCTATGACTTTTATAGGGTGAAAAATATATCTTAAGTCACAGTAAAAAACCAACTAAATAGATCATGCAACTGTTAGAACTGAAAATACATTACTGGTCTATGTCTGATGAAGTATACCGAAAGCATAACATATATACTATGGAAAACAACTAAATCATGAAATTATACTTCAAACAGACAAATAGTAACTAGTGACAATAACTACTGCAGAAAAATATGCAGTCGTTAAATTTTTAAGAGTGCTACACCATCACTTGAATATTATACAAATGTTAAGCCAGTACCTAAATTATAGAAGGGTATACCTCAATGGAAATGGTAGCAGAAGATGTGGCACCAATATCATAGCCAAATAGCAGGCCACCGAAAGCTGGGAAGAGAAATCTGAGATTTTTAAAACGCATTTTAGGTGAGACTACAGGCAGTTAAAAAACAAAGTATCACATAATCTTTTAAAGACATCAGTGGGAGATAATGCCACTTTTCTTATCCAATGTTGTCACGTTGTTCTATCAATCTCAAGCTGAAAAAATATAAAGAAATAAAAAAGGACAAAATTTTTACAAGACATATTAAAATAAGTCAATTATAGATATATAGCATGTGATGCAGGAAAATTTCATTATCTTGGTAAGATAGGATGTTAACTAAAACGTCAAGGTGGAACATAGTATGTAGACATCAAATGATAAAAGCAAAACTATTCACAAGGTATATATTATTTGATCTATGCAAGAATCTCAAATAGGAGTTCTAGGAATCTTGAATTCCATAGGAATCAATTTTCTTTAAAATGAAGGAAACTAATCCTAGAGTCAAATTCATTGCCATGCTGCCTACAACATCCTTACCCGATAATCTTACAAAAAAAAATAACAAAATATTAGTATTTCATGGAAATATAGTAACAAGCCAAATATGTTCTTTATCTAAATATTTCCAAAAAAAACATGATACCCCAGGTCAAAGACCTCTAGCCAACGAGGACTGAGACATAAAATATGTGATTGTGAAAAGAACAGTAGACCCTTCCCCACCACAAAGCAACACGCAATAGCCATCCTCAGTTTAACCTTCATGATTAACACATTTTTTTCATCCAGCAAACATGATGAGCATTACACCTTACAGAAATTACAGTCCTCAACATAACACTAGTTAAAATCTACAGATATTATAGTCCTTGACAAGATCTAGTCCAAGCTAAAAGCAGATCTTATTTAGTTATTTATTGTGATATATTTTTCGACATAAAATACAAAGATGATAGATTTCCTAAGCAATGCATAAAACTTACAAAGAAGGGATCAAAAGCTAATACTCACGGGAGAATTGCAGCAGGGACAGAATAGCTCTCGGAGTCACGAACCCCAATAATCAAAGGCTCCCTTGCACTCCCAATCTCACCAGATGGACTTCCTTCCTAATGAAAGTCAATGCATTTCAAGTGTTGTGAAAGGGAAAATAACACCAAAAGCTAGCAACGAGTTAGTTGAATTGCCAATAAAACAACACAAGGAACAGCTCTGATTGCAATCATTCCACCTATTCATGTTTCAATTTTTTTTTTTACACGGCAAAGCCAAAAATAAATAAATAATGAAGAGCAAAATGCACATAATTCTCAGATTTCATTAAAAAAAAATTGCTAGGCAAGCAAGTACAAGTAAAGGTGCAATTCAGTGTATGCCAAAACCCCAAATGAGGCGGTTCAAGTTGTTCTCGTTGAGCCCATTTCAACGTGAACAAGTACATTTTTTTATGACACCCATTGGTTCGCGACCAACTTCCTTTCTGAATTTCAACAATTTCCTTCCCTCCCAAAATAATTTTTTTTCTCAGAAACCAAACAAAGTTTTCATCCACTCCACACACTGCAACATATATACATATAATTCAAATTCATAGTGGATGGTGAATTACCCAAAGAAGCAAAAAAACGAAAAAGGCATAACGAAAGAACCTTTGCAGAAGAGGGACGAGGGCGTTGCTCAGCATCGGATGCCATTGATTAGGAGTTTACAGAAGTGGTTGAAGAAGAGAAGTGGGGAAAATATATTATAATACGAATAAAGAAACAGTTAACAGAAAATGAAGTGAGATACAGTGAGATAATTGAACGAGAGAGAAAGGGGATTATATATTTTCAAGCCAGCAGCCAGAAATGAGAAACTGTTGGGATGGTGTTTGCTTGTATGCCTTTATAAACATTTGTTTTTTATAGAAAGCAATTTCCATTCCCATGTGCGAATATAGTGATTAAAATATTGAAGTCCATGGGATAGGTGTCTGTTCTTCTTCGTTTCTTTGCCTTCTGATTGTCACAACGTCATGGTTGCGGTTACGAAGATGGCAACGCTCATCCTTTGATCTCCAAATAAACCTAACAAACTCTGCTTCATTTAATATTCATAATTAAAAACGTGGCACCACGTGAACATGTGAATGGTTGTTGATAATATATATAAATAAATATATATTAATTGAACATCCGAGTATGAACATTATCGATTTTGGACAAAATGTAAAAGTATTATCAATTGTTCTGGAAAGTCTCCGCAAAATCAATTTTTAGGGTGTATTATGGGATCTATTCCTGTTATCGGTCTTTGAACGTGTGGTTGTCCATTCGTGTTGTTTAATTCGAGAAATCTTCTATGTGTCTACAGAAACTATGATACTCAGGTAAATAAAGGTATAAATATGATATATTCGTTATTAATGAATCTTTACTTATTTTAAACTATATGTTTATTTATATTATCGTGTTTGGATTTTAGCTTTTAGGCCTTGTTTAGTACCTTGACCGTCACCTTAATGAGGAGACCTTTGTTGGGGTTTAGTGGTTATATGGGCACAATACACGTGACTGTTAGGTCTTGGTGATCATATGGATACAATACATTGGCCGCTCGAATTCCATAAAGTCAATTGGTGATGGAGAAACAAAAGAATGGTACCTTATGAAGTTGTCGATGTATTTTCGCTTATTGACTTTGTAGGTTGGGTGAAGGAGTGGTGCCAAGGCAAAGGGAATGCCCAAATGCGAATGGGCCTTTGGCACAATTTTTTATACTATAATGATAGCAAGATATCTGGGATGTGATATTTCCGTTTTTTGACATGGTTGTCAAATTGGTGGTGTTGAAGGATTGTGATGATTGGACACTTTGATTTCCATGAGTTTTTTTATAAATAGGGGGTTGTTCATTTTACGGGTCATGAGTTGTTTTTTGTTGCCTTCCGAGGATAGACTTAGCTGTTGAGTTTTCGTTTAGGTGGAGATGTTTTCCAATTCTTTTTTTGTTGTGACTGAGGAGTTTTTAGGCAGGATTGTCATTAATGCTCAAGAACTCGCAGGGATAACTTGGATAATCGTGTAACTGCTTTGGGGGTTGGACTGAAGGTGGTGGCGAAGACCTTTTGGATCTAGATGAGAAGGGCCAACTTGTTGCGGAGCGTGCCAAGACTAAAATGTCATTGAGGAGAGGTTACTCTTGGGTTTGTCTTCGTGAAGAGCTACTTTTCTAAGTATCGATGGTTGACTGTGTTGATATCCTTCACCGCGAGTTAGTGTACGGTTGAAGGGGATGGTAATGAAGACTTGTTTTCGGTAAGTAGGTGTAGTGTTATTGACAACGTGTGTCTGAAACATCAATAAAAGGAACCTCTTCAGTCATATCATCATCAACTTGTTCACTACATGTCATGTAACTTCAATAAAATCTGGAATATAATCATTTTCATCAAGACAATTGAAATCACATTACCTGCAGGAAAAAAAAAAGGATGGTACAGGAACAACAACACGGTCTTCTCTAAGAGTGACTGGTTGTGGCGCATTGCTCCCACTGTTCAAATTATCCTCAAAGAATACCGCACGGTCATATTTAATAACCCGGATGGAGTGAGAAGAACAATAAAATTTGCTACCACGAAAACCGATACAATAGCCAATGAAAAATCCACTGACAGACTTAAGATCAAGTTTTTTCAATTGAGGATTATAAGGTCTCACCTCTGCCTTACAACCCCACACATGAAAGTGTCTTACAAGTAATTTGTTGAAGGAGAAAATTTGTGAGGAGGCTTAATAACTCTATTGGATCTCCTTACTTCAACTACTAGAGTGACAAGAGTGATCTCTTCAATAGTCTTGCCTCCTGAGCTCCCACATTTTCCTACAAGATGGTCTTCTGTAATGTTATTTAACATTACCTTTTTCCTTCTACGTTAGCTTCTTTTCATCTAATACTGCATTCTCATTTAATGTAACATCTATGCTTCTAATGATCTTTTTGTTTTGATCACCCCAGAAGCAATATCCCATATCACCTGCTTCATAGCTAATGAAAATGCACTTTCTTACTTTAAGATTAAGTTTGTCTCTGTCAACATCTTTAGCACGAACATAAGAAACACAACCAAATACTTTCAAATAAGAAAGACTTACATCTTTGTCTTGTCATTCCTTCTCAAGAATCTTGAACCCTGTGGGTGTTAATTATAGTTTACATGTATTCATAATTCAAGAATACTACTACATATCATAAAGATCTTAGAATATGATTTTTACATAAATTATAATAGGGAGATACTAACCTTGATCCATTAAAGATCCAATCAAAATACGTTCTTCAATCTCCATTTCCCAATCTATCTTTTTGCCTTTTTTTCTTCTCTCACACTTTCTGATGGTTAACGTGATGATAATTGAAGATCTTGAATATTTGATGAAGTCAAAGGATTTATAGAATAAGGGAAGATTTGATGAAGTTAAAGGATTTATGGGATAAGAGATGTAATGTTGAGTGAGTCTATATCAATATAAATAGGTATAATCATCTATCCATTTCTACAGCATAAGGTTCTATCATTTGAAATGAGTGAAAATGCCTCTAAACTTTTTAATCTGTTAAAAATCATTTTAATTGATTAATATACTCTTAAGTCTCGGATTTAATCGATATATTTATATATTAATCGATTAAAATCAGCTAAAAACATTTTTGACACATTTTTAACTGATGTATTTTCGAAATAATCGATTAAAACCATTTAAAATAAGTGTAAACATATTCTGTCGTAGTTTTCATCGATACATATTCGAATTGATCGATTAAAATCACTTAAAATAAGTGTAAATATGTTATGTCAATATTTTAATCGATTAAACTTCAAATTAATCGATTAAAATCACTTAAGGATTTTTGTATAACTGTTTTAATTTATTAAAACACGTATTTATCAGTTAAAATATTTTTGAAGTGTTGTAGAATATTTTAATCGATAAAATGATATTTTTATCAGTTAAAACAGTTAGAAACAAGATCTTTTAATCGATTAAAAGATGAATTAATCGATTAATTAAATCGGTTTATTAGAGAAATCTCTATATAAACAGATTTGCTTCAATGTTTTAAAAATACATCTTTTAGAAATCATTCAAGCAATCAATCAATAGAGATCTTTTCAAGAAAGAAGCATGTTATTTTCAGTGGAAATTTTTGAAGTTCTTTCTTGAGGCATTTTTGTATGCTTGCTTGTGAAGAAACTCATTTTGCAGTGGAATTTCTGCATATACATAATTGGGTTTGATTGTTCTAGTTTCTTCATTCTTTCATTTCTATTTCAATTTTGTATTGGCTTGGTGTCTGGAAGATTGGGCACTGGTTCTGCAACATCAATTTAGTTGCAGGTTGGATTCAAGAACTAGAAATTGGTTCTTGGTGCAGGTTCAAGGACTGAAATTTGGTTCTTGGTACAGGTTTGGTTCTGCAACTGGAATTTGGTTGCAGGTTGTGTTCAAGAACTGGAATTTGGTTCTTGGTGCAGGTTAGATTATCTGTAATTTGATTTTGTAAATCAAACTATTCAATCTAGTGGAACTCAAATGGAATTTGGTTGAGAACTGGATGTAGTCCAGGGGTTTGAGTGAACCAGTATAATTCTTGGTGTTTCTTTTCCTCTTCCATCACTTTCTTTAATTCTGCTTGAACTTTATTCAATTTAATTTGGTTTTCCTGGTTCAATACTTGATCAGATTTCTTAATCTTTGAAATTGTTAATCTGTATTTGTAAGTTGCAAAAAATTTTGTAAATACCAATACATCCCCCTCTTGATCTCAACCTATAATTCTAACATAACGATGACAAAATCTTATAATCAGTGACAAAACCCTAAAAATATTTTATTAATTAACTTCCATCAAGTTGGTTATTGTTAATTTTTTATTTTATTTTATTATAACTTCCCATAATAATCAATGAGTCTTTATCTTTTATTAAATAACATTTAGGTCCATTATTATATTTCACATGAGTTACATAATTGAATTCATAATTAATTAATTCTAACATTCTCTCACTTGACTCAACGATGATATAATATTTTGTTATTTAATACTTGAATCATAATATGCATTAAAGGACCTTACATAAATTGGTTCTATCATTATTCATAATTAAAGATATAAAAATAATCAAGAGTCATGTAAGTTACATGTCATCCAATCAATATGATCCCTTTCATATACTTACATATTATTCATTTCTCCTTAATATGACTTTACAATGAGCTCAAACATAATGTCAATAACAATAACATAATTTGTTTTCTTTATCATAATTTGCATACATATACATATAGAAGAAAATACAAATTTTAGAAACTTATGCATTAAAGATCTCAAAATGTCACATAAGCATTAATAATAATATTAGCATTCAACATCTAGTAAACATAATGTCTATACTCTCTACATGACCAATAAACAATTTGGGCGGTAAACCTTTTGTTAAAGGGTCAACAATCATAAGATTTGGTTAATATGTTTTATTGACACTCTATGTTTTTTAACTTCTTCTTTAATGACAAAGTATTTCAATTACATATGCTTAACACTATTAGAATACTTGTCGTTCTTAGAAAAGAAAATTATTGTAGAATTATCACAATAAATTTTCAACGACTTGACAATGTTATTGACTACTCGAAGTCTTAAAATGAAATCCTACAACCAATTAGTTTGAATTGTGGCCTCAAAACATGTCACAAACTCAACTTCCATGGTGGATGCAACAATGATGGATTGTTTTGTACTTTTTCATGAAATCACTCATTCATCTAAAAGATACATATAACCAAATGTAGACTTTCTTGTATTCATACAACCAATAAAGTTTGAATCTGTATATTCAATCAACTCAAGATGATTAAATTTCCTATAAGTAAGCATGTGATAATTTGTTCCTTATAAGTATCTTAAGACTTTCTTTGCAGCTTTTCAATGATCCAGTCCAAGATTACTCTGATATTTACCGAACATACCAATTGCAAAGCTAATATTTGACCTCGTACATGTTTGAGCATACATCAAACTCCCAACAACTAATGTATAACAAATATTTTTCATTTCTTTTCGTTCCAAGTCATTCTTTGAACATTGCATGAGATTAAATTTATCTCCTTTCTGTATTGGAACAAAAAATGTTGAACATTTATCCATTATGAATCTTTCTAAAACTTTATTAATATATGTTTTCTGAGACAAACATAACCGTCTTTGTAATCTATCACATAATATTTCTATTCCTATTACATAATATGCTTCATCCGTATATTTCATTTCAAAGTTGCTAGAGAGAAACTTCTTAGTCTCAGTTAATAAATTAAGATTATTAGTCACAAGCATGATATCATCAACAAATAAAATCAGAAATATAAACTTACTATCACTAACCTTCAGATATATACATTGATCAATAGTGTTTTCCTTAAATCCAAAGGACAAAATAGTATAATTGAACTTAAGATACCATTGTCGAGAAGCTTTTTTAAGTCCATATATTTATTTCTTAAGTTTATACACCATATGTTCCTTTCCTTCTTCAATGAACCCCACCTGTTAGTCCATATAAACATCCTCTTCTAAATCCCCATTCAAAAAGGCAGTTTTAACATCAATTTGATGCAACTTAAGATCATAATAAGTTAATAATGTCATGATAATTCTAAAGGAATCTTTCTTAGAAGTAGGCAAACTTTTTTCCTTATAATCAATGTCATTTTTTTTAATAAAACCTTTAATAATAAGTCAGACCTTGTAATGTTCGATATTGTTGTGAGAGTTACACTTAGTCTTAAAGACTCATTTACACCCAACACTCGTATATACTTATGGCAATACCACAAGGTCCCATAACCATTTTGTACCATTGATTTAAGTTCTTCTTTCATAATATTTAACCACTTATCAGAATTATCACCATTAATGGCTTCTAAAAATGAAACTGGATCATTATCAATACTTAAGTCATTTTCTTACTCTTGTAGATAAACTACATAATCATTCAAAATAACATATTTTCTTCTTTTGTGAGATCTTCTTAATACTATTTCTTGTGGTTGTTCTACTATTTGCTCATTGTTAACCTTGAGATCATTAATTTGTTGTTTTTCTTTATTGTTGTGTGGTTCTACAACATGGGGAACAACAACTTTTGAATAAGAAGTACTAGTTATAGGAATTTGTACTCTAACTTACTTAATCTCCACATTTCGTGAAGCTTACCTCCCACTTATTTCACCATTCTCAATAAACCAAACATTTCCAATTTCAACAAATTTTGTACTATGGGTAGGACAGTAAAATACATACCCTTTTGATTTTTCTGGATAGTCAATGAAATATTCACTGATTGTTCTTGCATCCAGTTTCTTTTCTTATGGATTGTAAATTCTTACTTCTGTATAAGAACCCCAAACATGCAGATTTTTTAAAATGGGTCTCCTACTTGTCCATAACTCAAAATGAGTCTTTTGAACAACTTTACTAGAAACCTTATTTAACAGATACATGACAGTCTTTAGAGTATACATCCACAACGATATAGATAAACATGAATGACTTAACATACTTCTAACCATATCCATTAAGGTTCAATTATGTCTTTCTGACACATCATTTTGTTGTAGTATGTCTAACATTGTGTATTGAGTACAAATACCCCGTTTTATGAGGAACTTAACAAAGGAACCAAGGTGTTGTCCACTTTTATCATATTTTCCATAACACTAACCTGACAATTTTTACCTTTCTGTCTAATTATCTCTCCACTTCATTTATATAAAGTTCCAAGGCATTCACTGCTTGAGATTTCTCATGCAGTAAATAGACATATTCATATTACGAGAAATCGTCAATGAAGGTAATAAAATACTTCTCTTTATTGAAATAATTTACATCAAATGAACCACATATATCGATGTGTATAATTTCAAGAAGTTGAGTGCTTCTTATGGCTTCTTTCTTTATGTGTTTTGTTTGTTTGCCTTTCATACAATCCACACACATATTCTTTATGTGTTATGTTCGTGCATAATACGGGAGTCATCAAACTTCACGGTGGTCAAGGTACTCATTAATGTCTCAGCAAGTGACTTATCAACAATTTTTTAGTGTTCTTCCACAAATCTCATAAATTCTTTTGCATTCTCAATTTTGGGAAGAGCATACTTAATGTTACTTGCTATGCTCACTCACATAAGCAACATCAAACTAAGTCTGTTTTAACCCATTAAAGACTGTACCAAACATAGTGAGCAAATATAAAGATACAGGAACATATGTTACAATTAACACATGCATAACATTAATGTTTTGAGTCATAAATTAAACATAAAATACAAATTCAAACTCAAATAAACATTTTATGCATATTAATTGTTTCCTTTGGGAGATACAATAATACGTAAACATAATGATGCTAACCATTACATAACATTAATGATAATTAAAATATGCATTAACTAGAATCACCTAATACCTTTGGGTATATAAATAAAATTAGTGATGCACACAAAATTATCTACCATTATGTTCATTAATTATAAGAACAATTAATCAATCAACCTTTGGGTGATCTAGAAATGTTGTATAATAATGAACTTTAATTAATCCATAAATCAATAATTTAACATCCATTTTATAGATAATTGAAATAAAATCATCAATAATTTGAAATCAAATAACTTTAAAATTTTAGCCACTTTGGTGACTAAGAAAGTTCACCATACAATTACATGTTTTCACAACATCATGATTATTATATATTTATATCATATATATATATATATATATATATATATATATATATATATATATATACAAGTGATTTATTATGTTAATTTTATAATGATTTTGAAAAAAAAATCATGATATTTAATAATCGCACTAGAGTTATTCAATTTAGTAAGAATTGCATACATTATTTGCTTTTTCTATCTATTATAACATGCTCGCGAAACTAATTTCATGACCAATCAATCACACAATAGCATTGATGATGATCCTAGTTTGACCACCGATAAACAAGGTCGCAAATAAATATTGTCGGGAACATGACGTGTTATCGGACACGTACATATGTTTAACCCTTGCAGGGGTAATGCGTGTAGGGTTTGTCATAGACATGATAGGTATACGTTCAATTTTGAATTCATGTAAGAGTGAGAATGTCTTTCAATTTGCAATTTAATGTCGGGGATTTTTAAATTGTTTCCGAAATGCAAAGATTCACAATTTTATAATTTTAATTTGAAATCAATTATAGCGAAAAACATATATTAAAAAGTTTATTTAATTTTGGGAAAAAATATTATTAATTAAAAATCATAAATCCAACAAAGAAGCTTTGATATCACATGTTAATTGTAGTTTACATGTATTCATAATGCTAGAATACTACTAAACATCATAAAGATCTTAGAGTCTATGATTCTCGTATAAATTATAATAAGGAGATACTAACCTTGATCCATGAAACATCCGAGTGAGAATAGGTTCTCCAATCTCCTTTCTTAATCTATTTCTTTATTTTTCTTTCTTCTCTCACACTTTCTTATGGTCAAAGACAAAACCAAATCTTTTTTATTAATCAACGTCCATCAAGTTGGTTACTGTCAATTTTTTATTTTATTTTATTATAACTTTCTATAATAACCAATTGGTCTTTATCTTTTATTATATCACATTTCGATCCATCATTATATTTCAAATGAGAAAGGCTTACATCATTGTCTTGTCATTCCTTCTCAAGAATCTTGAACTCCATGGGAACCGAGGGTCCTCGATTAATAAGGTATGTCTGCTATGTTTACTTGTTTCTGCCCAAAATGTTTTCGGTAACCCTACATGAATTCTCATCCTCTCATTCAAGGTCCTGTTCATTCTTTTAGCAATATCATTATGCTGAGGTGTCTTAGAAATTGTTTTAAGCATTCTAATTTCATTATCAACACAATAATCAACAAATTCAAAATTATTATTTACCACAATTATCAAACTTTAAACATTTAATTTTTAACCATATTTTATTCTTAATAATGGTTTTCCACTTCTTAAAGGTATTGAATACTTCTTACTTTTGTTTCAAAAAATAAATTCATACCTATCTAGTGAAATCATTAATGAAGATAACATAGTATCGTGATCCTCCCAATGATGAGACTGATGTTGATCCATACACATATGTATGAACAAGTTCCAACTTCCATGTACGTAACACTCAAAATTTATTAAATTTCTATTTTTTATATTGAAAAGTTCCAACATCTAAAATGAAAATTACATTATATTTGTTTATTTGATAAAATTTCACATTATTTTCCCATTGAGTAATTTTTACATCTTCAATTCAAATAATTAGGATAAGAACAATCAATATTCATGATCATTAGATGCACCATTAGAAGATTCCTCAAATTTTCCATCTTTGTAATTTTCTTCCTCATCTTCAACAACACACAAAATTGAAGAAAGAAAAAATTAGTAAAAAAAAAGATTAGCAAAAATATATTTGAATTAAATGAATTACCTTCATAAAAGCTATGTTTCCAATTTGAAGTATAAATTATTGCTTCCACATTCTCGGGCAAAAGACGATTTTTGTATTTATTAAGAATCCTATAACCAATATTAAATACAAATTCAAAAGCAACTGTAAAATAAATAAAGAAGTTAAAAATATTAATTGAAAATTCATAAAAAACAATTGACTTAAAGTTATTAATTTACATTAAAGAGACTTAGTTTTGAGAATGAAATATCAACATATTTGTATTTCAAAACATTTGAAGTTGTACTTTTGCTACAATATTGGGAGAAAAACATGTACATTTTTTTCTTTATTTTCTCCAACTTTACTTTACAAGCAAGTGTATCAATTCTTTCATAACAAAATCTAATGTTTCCAACTTCATCCATGGGTCTAAAATTGCATTAAATGCAAGTACAACACCTGTATTCATCCTAATATTTATCAAATTTCATCCTTTTTTTTTCAGCCATGTCCGTTATAACTTCATCTTCATCTTTTGCACTTTCCATTAAAAGACACTGAATTTTCCAAACTTGTAAAAAATACATATTGGAAGTAGGATAACTTGTAACTAAAATTAAAGTAGTTATATCATAAAATGACAACAAGAAAACACTAATTTTTTTCTACTGTTTTCCATTCTTCTTCAAAAAGACAATACTTATAATTTTCATTTATTAGTTGTAAGCTTCCAAAAATACGTTGGTATTTAAGAGCACTTTGAAGCATCAGATAAGTTTAAACACAACCCACTTGAAATATTAATGTCACCAGAATTTTGAAGGCATTGTTTGCATTTAATCATCCTACTCTTTGAACCCTTAACATATTTGATGCTCTCCCTGGTTTGATCCAATGCATTACCAAGTACCTTCAATCCTTCTTGAACAATCAAATTTGAAATGTGTGCACAACAACACACATGAAGGAATTCACCATCACATATTAACCAGTTTTGCAAAACAAGTTGACTTTTTAATGTATTTAGCAAAACATCATAACTAGAAGCATTATCCAAAGTAATAGAAAAAAATATTTTTATCTATTCTCCAATCATGCAAAATTCATTTATCTTCTTAGATAACTCAAACCCAGTATGAGGTGGAGGTAAATGGAAAAAGTTAAGAATCTTGCTACTTAACTTCTAATTTAAATCAACATAATAAGTTGTCAAACTTATATAACATTCAATAGTACAAGATGTCTATAAATAAGAAGTTAAACAAATCCTACTACAAATGGTAACCAACTCTTTTTTAACTATATTATTTTCTTTCATAAATATTCTCAATACATCGCTCTTAGTAGTATTCATAGACACTAATATTGCATTAATATTCAAATAATTTATCCAAGTCCTAAGCCCTGGATACTCAACAAATTTAAAAGATAAACCATGTCGGATAATTTATATCTCTCATGCTTGTGATGTCTAAAGCTTCATCATATGCTAGACGAACTTTGCCATAATTCTCAGTTTTGAAAATTTTCATCAAGTCCTTATAAGGAAAAACATGAAAAGATGCACCAGAATCAATTATCCAAGATTCAAACTTGCTTTCAACATAATAGATCAACGCATCATTAATGTCTTCTTGTGTTACATTCATTGTATTGACATGCCTCTTTTCTTTAGAAGTAGTACAATGGTTTTTAAAATGATCGTTTTGCTGATAATTTCAACAAGTAATATCCTTGCGATGTTTGAACTGTCTTTACTTCTTAGACTTTGATCTACCACTCCTAGAACCTTATCCTCTTTAAGGCTTTCTACCTCTACCTTCGGTGCATAATAAGGAACTTGTTAATTCTATGATGTTCCTTTTATGAACATCCTCAATAAGGATTTGATCCCTAATTCCTATAAAGGTGAATTTCGTAGTCTCATATGTACTGGATACTGCCATGATAGTCCCTGACCAACTATCAGGCAATAAAGATAATAATAAGACTCGTATTTCATCATCAAATTAATATCCATTGACACATAATTTTGACAAGAATACCTTGTTTGATGTTGATGGCTGCTTGTACATGTTTGATAATGTCTTTATCAAACCATATGTTGTCTTCTCGTTGTAGGCAACATTCTTTGCATGTTAATCTGACGACTCTCAAAACCTATCGATCTAACAACTATCAATCTGTCTAAGACATCATTTCTGGTTTATTATCAGAGAAAGGTTGGTGCAACTTCTTTTGATATAAATAATCTTCAATTTGCATCTTCCAAAATCCGAAATCACTTCCATCAAACTCGTTAATCTTCACGCTTTTTTGTCTTCTTCCATTGATCTCAATCGCGTGAAACCCTAAGTCCTAATACTACTATTGAATCTTTCGAGAACTGTTGATCACCACACAAATCATCTGCTCTAATACCATTTGTTGGGGAACACAAATGCACTATAAGATGAAAATAAATAATAAGAACACAAGAAATTTATCTCGTTCAATCAAAATGATCTACGTCCACGGCTACACTAGATAGTAGTTCTCATATGTATAATTAGGTTTACAATTACATTAGTATTTATAATAAAAAAAATAAGTAAATAGGTCAAACCTAATAATCCTTGCAAATTCCTTGTACTTAACAACTTCCATTATGGAGGAGTAACAATATTAAGATTTATTGTATTCTTTATTCATTTGTTACAAAGGAACAACAATAATTCAAAATTCATTCTTATAATTTTTTTTAACCATTGTAAGAAATAATATATTTTATTATTATAAATTTTGATAAATTATTTTATTTTACATATTTAAAATATTAGTAATTTTTTTATTATTTATTTATTATTTAAACATCATAAAATCTTTATATGTCTTTATCTTTTTGTGAGATATCAAAATAATATATTATACAACTTAATCAACTTTTGAAATGATTTTTTATGTCTCGTGAGTTTTAGAATAGAATTTTTTTTTTTACTTCTTAATATTTTACTAAAAAATTCTCTAACAATTAAAAAGTAAAGATTAATGACAATTTATAAATTATCTTTATAACCTATAAACGTTTTTTAATAATACAAAAATTCAAAACGAATAATATTTATTATGATAATTAATCCTAAAAATATTATAGAATAAAATATTATGTTACATTTCTCTAATATCATATCTGTTTATTTCATATTTACGAGTTCAAAAGAAAAAAAAATTATTTAAATGGAAAAGTCATCTGGAAGTCAACAACTTCTTCAACTTCCCCCACTTAATATTCCACCTTTCAATTAGTAATCGTCACCACAACTGAATATTCCAACTTTCAATTTGCTAATTTTGAAAATTCAATAGTTTTGTAATGAACTTCTTCATTCATCATATGTTAGAGATTTTTTTAAAAACTAAGCTTTTTTTTTCAACCATGGTCGTTAAAAGCAAAAAAAAGTTTCAAATTATTTTGCCATATCATATCTGTTTATCCTCATTTTGAAAAAAATTAAGTATTTATTTTTTTCTCGTCTCTTAATTGAGAATAATTTTCATTAATTGGATCGTGATTATTATACTCAAAAGCAATAACAAACAACATTTTTGTATGATCTTATTGTTTCTCCTCCACATTCATATTAAATGGATTGAACGAATGTGCAATCAGGTGATTTTATGACTCATTCGATCCATCATATCTCCCATCAAACAATGTGTCATATGAGTAATTTTAACACATCTGTAATATTAAAAGATCTGTAAGATTATTTTTCACATTTTGATATGTTTCATATTACAAATCTTCAAGGTCACATGCAAAAATTGTTGAAGAGGTAATTCAAACATTTTTTGGCACTACTAGTCTTAAGATCAATGGAAAAATTAACATTAGTCTAATAAAATTCAATATATTTGAGATAAAAAATGTTGATTATGAATGATATGAAAATATTTTTTTTATAATAAATCAAAATTTCGCATGGATTTAATTAAAAATGTAGTTGAAATATGATTATTTCCACTAGATAAGAAAGTTTTCACATATTCAATTAAATTACGGTTATTTGTATTTTAAAATTAATTATTATAACAAAATCAATTACCTTTATTTAGAAATTAATCCTACATTTTAAAAAATTAATTTAATTTTAAAAATACAAAAAAAAGTAATGACTCTTGAAATTTTACGATAATCTCTTTAAAAAAATATTAAAACTAAAACATTGTTTTTAGTTGATGATGTGTATATAATATTATAGAAAAAGTTTCATTTTAGTAATAAAGTTAAGTGATCTTACCATTTTAATTTTAATTTAATACATTTAAATAATCTCAGCATAACCTTGCAACGCACGCCTGAGCAAAGTAGAATGAGTATATATAATGAAAACTGGTTAAGCTGTAACAATACCTAGTCCAGTCAGACACATAAGTAAGGTTCGTCACCAAGAGCCGCCGGCGTTATCCCTCGCTCTCGCCGCTGCCGGAACTGCCTATCTCTCCGCCGAACACCACCAATTCCTTTCAAATGGCTGACAATCGGAAACCGCCGAAGCTTCCCGTTGAAGGAAAGCGCAACATCCTAATCACTAGCGCTTTGCCTTACGTCAACAACGTGCCTCACCTCGGCAACATCATTGGATGTAATTTCCATTCTATCTTTTCTCACTGTTCGTTGTTTCATTGCTTCCTTCCATTTTAATTTGATCGATTGGAATCCACGATTGAATCTATATATTTATCTTGCTGGCGTCGCCGAGAGATTAACGCCTTGGTTTGATTCTGACTAGGCGTGTTAAGTGCCGATGTGTTTGCTCGCTATTGTCGGATTCGGGGTTATAACACTATTTACATGTGCGGTACGGATGAGTATGGAACCGCGACAGAGACTAAAGCCATGGAAGAAAACTGCTCTCCGAAGGAGATTTGTGACAAGTATGGGTTTCTCTTTATTTTTTAATTTTTAAATTTAACATGTGTTATACATGTTTGCATACTCACTATTATATTATTGTAATGTAATTATCCTGTAAATTAGTTATGTGATTAGGGTTGATGGCATAGCTTGGCTTATATTCAAAGGATTGTTTCAAGTGAATTATTTCATGTTTTGGTGGAGTAGATTTGCAAGTCTATTGTTGTAAACTTGTCTTACAGTCACTCATTCCTTCGAAGAAACTTCAATAATACTCTTAACTGTCTCTCCCTCTGCATTTGTAGATACTATGCTATACATAAGGAGGTGTATAATTGGTTCAACATAAGTTTTGACGAATTTGGGCGGACATCCTGCCCTCAGCAAACTGAAGTTTGCCAAGAAATTTTTAAAAAGATATTTGACAACAAGTGGCTCTCGGAAAACACAATGCAGCAGGTTCTTTGGCCGAACTGTATCTATTTAATTTTTTAGTTGGCGTTGTTATTGTCTCCTATTTGTTTTAAATTGTAAGGGTAATTTCCCCATGTCAAATATTGTGGAGAATGTGATTGTTAATGCTTATTGTATTTCAGCTTTATTGCGACACTTGTGAAAGGTTTTTAGCTGATAGGCTTGTGGAGGGAAACTGCCCAACTCCAGGGTGTGAGTATGATTCTGCTCGAGGAGACCAGTGTGAGAAGTGTGGAAAACTTCTAAATCCAACGGAATTAAAAAATCCCAGATGCAAGGTATTAACCTGCCCCACTTCTAAATTTTAACCCCAGGTTTTATAACTGTTTTATTAATTAATGGTTTCATTCCTATATGTCGAAGCTTTGGTTATGATTGTCATGGGCAATCTTACTGAATTGAATGGATTTCTCAATAGGAGTTTTTAATAGTTTTTGTTTCGTAGTTTTATTGCACAACTCTGTTCCTGAGTTTTGTTTTCCCTTTTGTGATGAGTTTTTTTCTTTGGTTCTTTTTTATACCTTTAAATTTAGTCAAGTTTTCTGGAGCAAACATGTTCGTGTACTTGTAAAATAATAGTATAATTTTATAGTTGTTGGGTAGATGAAAGTTTATGATTTATTGATGAGATTTTTGACATCCATAACAGGTTTGTCAGAAAACTCCTCGGATTCGGGATACAGACCATTTGTTTCTCGAACTCCCTTTATTGAAGGATAAATTGGAAAAATACATCAGTGAGATGTCTGTGGTTGGTGGATGGAGTCAGAATGCCATCCAAACAACAAATTCATGGCTTAGAGAAGGACTAAAGCCACGCTGTATTACAAGGGATCTAAAGTGGGGGGTTCCCGTTCCACATGAAAAATACAAAGACAAGGTCAGTTTTCTATTGAGTTTTTCAAAATTTTAATCGTTTTAATATATTAGTTTTGTAGTTTATCTACTTAACTTTGTAATATTGGAAGGTTTTCTATGTATGGTTTGATGCACCAATTGGATATGTCTCAATCACTTCATGCTACACTCGTGATTGGGAGAAATGGTGGAAAAACCCAGAGAATGTTGAGCTGTATCAGTTTATGGGCAAGGACAATGTACCATTCCACACTGTAAGTTCTTGTCTTTATACAATTTGAGGATTTGTATGCTATTATGTGCTATTTCTTTACTTGGGACAATTTATCTCAGTATATTGTTTTCTATCATTTTCCCTCACTGATCTGTAATTCTCCGGCTGAGTTAAAAGTTCTTTCTAACATGATGGAATTTATTGTTCAGGTGATGTTTCCATCTACTCTACTTGGAACTGGTGAAAATTGGACTTTAATGAAGACTATTAGTGTTACCGAATACTTGAATTATGAATCTGGTTGGTTATCTGTTTTTCAATGGTTTGTCATTTTTGATAAAAATATCTAAAAAGAACACTTGTAGGTAAGGGAATAAATTGAATCAAAGAGGTAAAATAAACAACATTTTGCACAAGCTAAAATCAACTTATGTACCTGAAATATCAAAAGCATCCTCATTTAACTTCCCCATGATCACCTAAGAACTTATAAGGGCTTTTTACGAGTTAGGAATGAAATACTTATCTCAATTGAAAAGTTCCCACAGGCTAGAAGTTAATTTGAGTTTCTATGGGAGTGATGAAGTTACTAAATTTTAGTGAAAAAATATTTTTAGGGAAGTTTTCCAAGAGCAAGGGTATCGGGGTATTTGGTAATGATGTAAAAGATACTAATATTCCAGTTGAAGTATGGAGATATTACTTGCTGACAAATAGGCCTGAGGTAATTATATTTAAATACACTTTGTGAATTCTATTTTACCTATGTGTCTTGGCTCTTGTGAAACATTAAGGGATATTCTATTCTCTCTTAATTTGAATGAGATTATGTGATGTAGGTATCGGATACATTATTTACATGGCCTGATTTGCAAGCTAAACTAAATAGTGAATTATTGAATAATTTGGGCAACTTCATCAACCGAGTTTTGAGTTTTATTGCCAAACCTGCAGGTTGGTTGAACTTTTTCATAGTTTTTTCCCTTCAAATGTCTACTGATTAGCTGCTACAGATCCTTTGAAGTTACAATCAATAGTGTGGTGACTGTGTATATGTTGGGGTTATTGATAAATAGTTGTCCTTTTTCGCAGTTTCTGGAACAGCTAAATATCTACTATTTTCATTATTCCTGCTGTTTGCTAAGTTTTTTCGTTTACTGACTATTCATGTTGTCTAATGCACACATTATTTTGACTTCTAAAGGTCAAGGATATGATTCCATTATCCCCTCCATTCCTGATGATGTAAGTGGTGACTCCCATGATCTAACGAAAAAATTAGCTGATAAAGTTGCTGCATATATAGACCAATACATAGAAGCGATGGAGAAGGTAGTCTATCCTCCTCTTGAAACATGATATTTTAAATTGGAATCACTATAGTACACTGTCTTTTATTTTAACATAAAATCACAGTTTGATGGCATTTCCTTCTGCAATTTTTTTAGGTTAAACTAAAGCAAGGATTGAGAACCGCAATGAGCATATCTAGCGAGGGAAATGCTTATCTCCAGGTAACTTTGGAGCTGTTAAGTTGTTCCGTGAGCTGATGACACAAAGCTCATGTTATATATTTATTATATTCATGTTAAATGGCTGCCTCTGATTTTATTTTTTATTTTTATTTTTTTGCAAATAAATTTACAGGAAGCTCAATTCTGGAAACTTTACAAGGAAAACAAATCTCACTGCTCCATTGTCATGAAAACTGCAGTGGGGATTGTATATCTTCTTGCTTGTTTATTAGAACCTTTTATCCCATCTTTCACCCACGAAGTAAGTTAACTTCCCTGTAAATCTATATTGCACCTGTCACAGTACGATTTAATTATGTTAGGTATTTCAAGACATTCTCAGTTCTTGTCTGTTGTCTGGCATTAAGGTATTTAATCAGTTAAATTTGCCTGCGGAGATACATGTCTCACTTTGTGACGATAAAGGAGATGTTGATAGGGTAAAAATACCTTGGGATATCATAAGTTCTGGTCATAAGATTGGAACACCCAAGCCATTGTTCAAGGAGCTGGTAAGTGGCCCTCTTTCCGAAATATTAGTGAAGCAATTATAGGTATGCTTCTACTTAATTGTCATTGACTTTTTTGGAAATCTTTGACCAGAAAGATGAAGAAGTGGAGTTCTACAGGAATAAGTTCGCAGGAAGTCAAGCTGATAGGATTGTGCGAGCAGAGGTGGAAGCTGAAAATGTTGCTGAGCAACTGAAGAAAACAAAAGTTTCAGGTGTTTTATCCCGCTCTTCTATTTCTAATGAGTGTTCAAGGTTAAGAAGAAGGAAATCAAAGTCAGAAGATGAGGTATTATCATATAATTTAGATAGACAGCTTCCCTACAAAGTGATAGTTCAAAGGCGGTGTTTATTAAACGAAGAAAATTTATTAGCTTCCTAAATGTCAGTTCTTGAAGCATAAATTTCTTTTATGTGGGTGTTACAAATGAAAAGGAAGTTTCCAAATGGGAAGCATTAAGCCACTTTAAAAAACTATTTGATCATATCTATATTTTCAAAAGTTTTTGAAGAAAATTGATTTAACTTGTATTTGTGCCAGGAATGACCTTTTAGAGTTTGAAAACAAATTTGAACAGTCAACGTTAGGTGACATTTGTGCCATTCAGTTTATTTTTCTTATTTTCATTTTTTTATATTTTGTTAGCAAAAAAGTGTAATAATATTCCACTAAAATGCTTCTTTAATTAAAATCTCTAATTTATTTATCAAATAAAATTTTTTCTTACACTAAAATAGTTTACATATTAAGGTAGACGTTCAGTAATTAAGATTGTTCACATGTTTAATTGGTTTGAGTTTTGGTGTAAAATGAAAACCTAATTTAGTAAAGATTGAGTTTGTTTGCATAATGTTTTTATTATAAAAAATTATTATATTTTTTGTAGTGCTATCTACATTGTTTATAGACATGTTATATAAAATTTTTATTTTATATTGGTTCAAGATAAATATATTATTGTAGTTTAATGGCTAAATATTTATTATATTGAGGACTTATTTTTCTATTGTTATCGTATTATATATTTAATTGATATTGCAACGGGAATTGGTAAACCCAGATAAGAAGGTGAAAAAGACAAAAACTAATAAAAGTTAATTGATTAGGTCGTCAGATTGGTTTAGACTGAAAAATGATAAATTCGATATTTGAGTTCATTATATTTCATTTTATTCAGATCTATATTGAAAACCAACCATTTACCAAATCATGTCTAACCAAGTTAATTCGTTTTATTTGGATTGTCGTCTTCCTTGTGTCAATATTAGCTTATGAATATTCCCTACTATTATTCGAAACACCCTTGGATGTCTAAATATTATGAAGTAGCATTCTTCATTTACAAGGTTGGGACCTACTTTAGAGTATGATTTTATTGTTAAACTCTAATATGCATAACACATAATATTTTATTGGTGAATGACTTGAGAAATCCTTTTTCATTTATTCAATTTTGTCAAACGTCATATTGATGTCGAGTGTCATGAGAGTGAAAATTTGGTTTGATGATTTGGTGAAGGGTTTGACTTGATGGCACCATACAACTAACCATCAATCTTCTCTTGTTAGCATGATCAGCTATTGGCACCGAAATAACATAAGTGGTAAGATAATTTTGATATCTTAGATCAGAAATCATAGGGTAATATTAGAAACGCAAGTGGGGTTTTTCTAACCATCCAACTTCTTAGTGAAGAGAAGGAAATTTGAAAATAATGACTCTTGGTCCTTGGTGGGTTTGAAGTACTAGTGGAGGAAGCCATGCGAAATGAGGGGTAAAAAAATCCAAAACCCATAAAGAATAGTACCTGAATAACAACCTTGAAAGTGTAGGGGTTGCCAAATGAGGTCAAATAGAAATGATTGGATTGGGCTTTGCTTGCCCGTGAGGGGCAACATTGGTGCTTGTGTTTCCATTTATTGTACTGGCAAAAGTAGCTGTTTTAGGGGCATGTGGAGTCTTTGATGAAGATGCAGATGCCGGATCTAAGTATATTGGAGCATTGCACATTGGAAAGTAGGGATTTTGTCTGTAAGGGTTGCTAGAATAGCACTGCTGGCGATGGCTGGAAAAGTAGAAAAAGCTTGCGGAAGGAGGGGCAGTGAGTATCAAGGCGAACCAAAGATGTATAGGATTTACAAAACAAATATCCGGAGACGTGGGTTCTATTAGGCTCTGAATAGTATGTTAAAATAGAGAACACAGAGACATTGGACTGAATATTGTGTTCGAATACACAACAGATCTGTGTTTATGTAGACTCGTTACATTTATTTTGAATAAGTAGAAAATATTTTCTTTCTTCTAAACTATAGATTACATGTCTATACTAAACAAAGTATATTATTGTTTTGATGGCAATCCAAGTTAACTATTTGATTTAAACAGAAAATATAATAGTGAAAACAAAATGATACTTTATTAATAATATTAGAATTGATTAATAGATGAATTGGATCTAATGTGGCAGGAGCTATGATTAGAAATAGTTCTCACTTTTTCTGGGTAGGCAAGCTGATTCATAATTTTTAAGGCAAAAACTTATGTATTTGTCAAAGTTGTTCAGAGATCTAAAACCACTGGTCGGCATTTGTATTGATAATGTATCACATATTATTTATTACCCGGGCTTGGTTGAGCCATGATTTAGGCTTAAGTAAGTTAATCATAGTTGTCTTCAATTTTTGCAGTGCATTATTTTTCTTCAATATATAACAGAACTGTTCAAGATTACTTATACATATAGGGGGCTACTGTTTACTACAGATGGCAATGGAAAGAAAAAATCAGCAAAATCATCAAACGAAGCCAAAAACAAAGCTGCCACTGAACCAGATATTACCATCACAAGGCTTGATATCAGGGTTGGCCTGATAACAAAAGCTCAAAAACATCCTGATGCAGATGCGCTATATGTTGAAGAGATTGACGTTGGTGAAGAACAGACCAGAACTGTTGTCAGTGGGCTTGTCAAATATATACCACTTGATGAAATGCAGGTTTTTGTCTAACCAAGATTCAATATAACAAGTTGTGCAGGTGCTGTTTCAACTGATGGTTAATTAATGCTATTTACTTTCTTCAGAACCGAAAGGTCTGTGTTCTTTGTAACCTAAAGCCACAATCCATGAGAGGCATTAAATCCCAAGCGATGGTTCTTGCTGCTTCCAATGATGATCATTCCAAGGTAAGGAAAAATACAACATGATGTTGCTCTATTTTGACCGCACTTTAAATTATATTGTGAGTATAGCCAATCTTAATGGGTATAAGAATTAGTGTAATTACGTGTGATGAGTGTGTGTGATTTGATTATAAAGATATTGCAAGTACTAATTGAAAGGCAATATAATTCTCCATGATTGATGTATATTTTGTCTTCATAATTTGTAATGTACCATTTTTATTTCACATACATTGATAATCAATCTATGAACTTCCACTTCCTAATTCTTTCAAATGTTTCAAAGATAAAATTGGTCCTTGATTGGTTAGTAGAACCCTGGAATTAGATTGCAATTAATTTGGTTGTCTGCAGTGAATAATCAAACCAGAAACATGTCTGATTTTCCTAGATTTCTCCCCATCTTTGGATTATGGATAATGAGATGCATTGAATGAGCTAATGGTTTTACCATACTACATACGGCAGTTGTTTACTTGTGTGTGTACATCCTGCTGTTAAATATAATTTTGTTAAGAAATTATTTTCCTTCCCTTTTATTTTTTATTTTTTATTTTTTTGCTCCTTTCAATTGCTTCTCTACTCTGAGGTGTTAGATTACTAAATACCTCATCGCTGTGCTCCCTCCAGGTTGAGTTGGTTGAGCCTCCCAGTTCTGCTACTGTTGGAGAAAGAGTTACATTCCCAGGGTATGAAGGTAATCCGGATGAACTCTTGAACCCAAAGAAGAAAGTTTGGGAAACATTGCAAGTCGATCTTCATAGTAACGAGGATCTGGTAGCATGCTACAAAGATGTTCCCCTCACCACATCAGCTGGCGTTTGCAAGGTTTCATCCATACGCTGTGGATCCATTAAGTAGACAAACATAACGCATTGGAGTTCAAAGAGAAAAAATATGCAATTAAGAAAGCAAAGAAAACAATTCTTCACACTTACCATCCGATTGGCAGTTCAGTTGCCTTCTTCATTAGCCGTAAACGCAGAATTGCTTTGTGTAATTTGATTAGCTTTCTTCATCTTCATTTTAACTTCATTTTTTGGATGAGCTGGAACCAAAATATTAGGCCTTATTTCTATTTAATTTTGTTTCCTATTCATCTTTGTCTTACTTTGTTTTTCTTTCCAATTTACATTTAGGAAAACTGATTATCTTAACATGTACAATTATATTTATAATCCTTTCTAAGACCACTGACATCGTACTGTACTTTTCAAAATGAACGTTAACACCATATATCTAGATTCTTTATACTTCTAATACTAAATTCAATTACAAAATGAGTTCACATAGTGTAATCTCACTTTACTTCAAAGAAATAAAAATTTGTTTTTATCAATTTCCTAAAAGAGTTTCTGAAAAATTAACAATATAAAACTTCTTGTCAACTTAGTGAAAATTCTCTACACATGTCTTGACAGGATATGGGGGTGGTTACGATTTTCTCAATACACAGAAAAAGTACCATGTCTTGAAGTATTTTTGGTTCCATACAGTGTACAAGTTAACCTATTGATTAAATTTATCAAATATTGGGTATGTCTTGGTATTTTTGGTTTCATATGGTGTAAAAGTTAAACTATTGATTAAGTTTATCAATTATTTCATAATTTTAGTTACCTCTATGTATGTGCAGTATTACTTTTAATTGGATCATATAACTTTTATTTCATTTAAATTATGTGCTAAGACTAAAATTTCATGAGTATAATGTTTATGTTACTGGTATGTCTTCTCTTTCTTATTAATATGGGTATTATTTTTATCATGAGATCATCATCTACACAACCTCATCTTTCTTATTAGTTTCTAGCTATGATGGTTACAATTTAAAAAATTAAAAAAGAAAATTGTGATAAAAAATATATATAGTTTTTACTTATATCATAGTTATCCCAGGTCCTTAAGACTCAAAACAACTACCAACTCAATATCATTATAGTCATAGCCTACATATCACAATCATTGTTAAATTACTCTCTAATGCTAATCCTAGCGTCCCCATAACCTTGTCTCACATTTTTTTTATACATTAATATTTTTCGTATATTTAAAGATAAATGTTGAAGGTAATGCATATAAAATAAAAATTCAGTCAAATTTATATTTATTTTGGTTATCTTCAAATAATAAATGATAAAACATAAACTGTAATTTATCTGCAGCATGAGGAAGAACAAGACTATTCAATAAGTTTTAAGAAAGATTTTTCAAGTACTATAGTAAGTACGTAAACCTTTCCAAGAAAAAAAAAAAAAAGTCAAATCGAAAAAACATTTGATACATTTTATAAGTATAGGTTGGCCTTTCATCAGTATTTAAAAATCATCTCGTAAAAAAAAAATTTGGGTAACTTTGGAATATGTATTGAAAAGTATTGGATGAGATATTTGGTTTTTTAAATTTATATTTTCTAAGGATTCAGAATAAGATGGAGAAGAAAAAATAATGATGTATGAAAAGTACTAAAATGATAAATGGATGATCCTCTATTGACTATTCATCAATAATGTTGATAAATTTTAAATATATTGTTTTTTTAATTATAATGGTTGCCTTTTAATTTTGAACTCAAATGAATTTATTGTTTGTATTATTAATTGATGTATTTATCTATCTTTTACTTCATATTTTCATTGTTATTCATGTCTGTGAAAGTAGATGAGGAATTTGTAGATAGAGTTTATTGTTATTCTAGGGAATGTTTTATAGTTTAAAATGGTTGTTATATTTGGGTGTTAGTTGTATTTTGAGGGAAAATATGACTTTCTATTTTTGTGACCATTTTATATAACTAATTTTATTGTTTTCAAAATCGAAGGATTCAATTGAGCATCTACCGGGCAAAATTGGTAAAATTAAAAAATTTAGCTGAATTTTTTTATTGAACCTACTTTAATAAAAAAATATATTTAGAATCAAATTTTTTAATATAATATTTTTATAAAAAATATAATATATTTTTATTTTTTTTATCTCATATTTTGTAACTTTAATAATAATTATTTTATTATATTTTTATAAAAAATATTATTATTAATTAATTTATTATATATTATATTATCAAAGTATTATTTTATTAAATTTGATGATATCAGTTCAATCTTTGAAGAAACCATATTTTCACACCGTCAAATTTTGAAAACATTTACTAATTTGATGAAAGAAGGACTGATTTGATAATCAAACTTGATTTTATTTGATAGAAATTTATTTTCTCATATAACTTTTATCCAAAGCTTTAAAACATGTGAATGAGGTTAGTTTTTAATATAAACTAATGAATTTGAGAGAAATTTTGGCAAAAAAAAAAAAAATTATTTCTTACTTGAGTTGTGGTTGAAACAATTAGGTTATACTTTTTTTTATTACAATCCATAACTTCTTGATAAAAAAAAAACTTAACATTAAAATTTTTTGTTATATATATATATATATATATATATATATATATAATTTTCTTATAAGTGTTTTTTTTTCATTCGTTATAACCAACTAATAAAGTGTTAGGTCTTTGTAAAAATATTACTTGTAATTTCAAATACAATTATTTCTTTCATTCAATATTTATGTTTATTTTAATAGAAAATAAATTTTGTATTACCAAACTAAGAATTTATATCTCATGTAATAGGAAATTTTTTATTTCACATGTATAAGATATTTTTTTTAAATAATAGTCTTATATCATAATATGAAATATCTATATTAAATTTAAAACATAATATACTTTAAAAATATTATTTAATTTAAAATATATCCTTATATATAAATTTCACCAATATAAAATAATATTTTCTTATACAAAACTATAATAATATTTTTTTAAAGAAAAAAAAGTAAATTGTATCATAGGAACATCAAAAGGTTAATGATAATATTCCATAAGAAATAGTAAGTCAAATTAAGTGATTCAATTTAGTGTAAATTAGTTCATATTATTGGTTCTATTTAGTGTGTATACACATTTTCTAGGTGTTGAGGTTATTTACACTATAATAAAATGTGTGCAAGTATTATTTAAAAATTAAAATATATATTGTCATTTTTAGATAGTTTTTTTTAGTGTGTTGTCTTTAATAAATGATTTTGTGTTTTTATTGACAAATAAATATATCTATTGTTTCAATCTACAAAAAATTTGAAATAGTTACATGTAATTAATTATAGATAAAATTACTTATTAAAATAATAGAATAATGGGCCAAAAAAAACGAACTTTGGTCCTCTCAAGAGTGAGAAAGTAGAACACAGCCCATATCACTTTGCATAGCACCAAAATCAAATGGACACAGTGCTTTTTTAGTGTGCCTCTGTTCCTTTCTCACAAACTCTGCTTCAAATTCAAGCTGTCTTTTTCATCTCCCTCTCTGTCTATCTATATATATACACACATTTTTATTTTTTAACATTTCCAATAATAAAAATAAAAAGTCTAAGGTAGTTCTTTCTCGTTGAAGTATCTCCCGTTCTCTTTCGCTCTCCACTCTAGGGTTTTTCTTGCTCCTTTCCGTACACTACTCACTCTAGGGTTTTATCACACTCATTCCATGGCCGCCGAGAAGCTCCGGGATTTGAGTCAGCCGATTGATGTTCCCCTCCTGGACGCCACAGTCTCCGCCTTCTATGGCACCGGATCTAAGGAAGAGGTCTCTCTCATTTTTTCCAAACACTTCGCACTCACACCTAGGGTTTAATCACTTAATTCAATTAACGACTTTCTGTTTGGTTATATTGCGCGTGCTTTGTCACTTTTTCTATACGAATTCATCTCTTGTTGATACGTGCAGTGGTGGTGCAGTGGTGGAGTTGTTAATTGTCCACTCATTTATATGTTAAATTGGAAACTATATTGTTTGATTTTTTTTTTTTTCACTAGTGTGGTTAATTAATAACACGGGAACGGAAAAACTTGTTTCATTTTGGAAAATGTGCTACCCTAAAGGCCATATATTGCTTAGTCTGATGGATATTTTACACTCGTGCAGAGAAATGCTGCTGATCAGATTCTGCGTGACTTGCAAAACAATCCCGATATGTGGCTCCAAGTCATGCATATTTTACAAAATACTCAAAATATGAATACCAAGTTCTTTGCCTTACAGGTTGGTTTGTTTAATGCTCTGTTCCTTTGATTCTGTTACGGTGATGGGGATGAACTGTTAGTTTTAAGTATTATGTATTATAAATTTGTGGTCTTAAATAAAGGATGTGGTAATGCCTATGTGGTATCTACTAGCCTCGAGCTAGAACTGTGGTTTCAGTCATAACTATATGTCTAAACTTCAAAGATTTACGAGTAAACTTGTTATTGATAAGGAGCATTTATAGGCTTTGTCAAAGTTGGCTTGGACTACATCTATTGGGGTCTCCCCTTCAAACAATATTTTTCCATTATCTTGCCTGAGGAAACCAACTCAATTACCACTCTATTCAACCACTTGTTGGCACCTTTTAGTGGAGTTGTTTCTAGCATACCAAATTTGTGGTAGGGATCGATATACATGTTATGTTAATAATATTGGTTGAGCATTGCATTTGAAAAGATGCCTACTTAGAAATGTTTTAATTAAGATGCTTTACTTGTAGTTCTGTATTACTTGAGTACATGTAGGAAAAGATCCTGTATCATATGTGTTGAGTTTAGTCGCTGAGAGGCTTATGTCAAAAATATTCTTTAGATTTTATTACTGCTTCAAACTCTATCTGAGCAATGACTTCGAAAGAAAGACTTGGGTAGGTGTCAAATATGTTATCCATTTCTTGAGGATGTGATTTTAGATAACTTTATTAGTTTATTATATATTCTTATATTCTTGTACATTCAGGTTCTAGAAGGTGTAATTAAGTATAGATGGAATGCATTACCTGTTGAGCAGCGAGATGGAATGAAAAATTTCATCTCTGATGTTATTGTACAGGTATGAACAACATTCAAAGAAATCAGAAGTTTGACCTTTTTCAGTTTTTCTTAAGTTTGTCTGCATCAGTTATCTTATTATTGGCTTTTATTACGTAGCTTTCTAGCAATGATGCTTCATTTCGAGCTGAAAGGTTGTATGTCAACAAACTCAATATTATATTAGTTCAGGTAAAAATATAAAAAGGTAGTTCTGTCGGTTATTTTGCTGATTATTCTGATTCAATTATCAGTCTCACAACCAATTGTTTATTACATATGTTTTTCTCTATAATTTTCCATACTTAAGTTTAAGCTGCTTAGGAGTGTTTTGTCTGTTTTTCTTCTCCTTGTCTTTTCCGAGTACTTAATGCTTACAAATTATTTGCATTATTTCTTTTGTTCTTGAAATCTGCTATTTGGTGAATATGGCTTTTCCTTTCATTTTCTACTCACGAATTGGAAATCTCCCCATTCATGTGTCTGGGAAGCTTAATAGTTTTATCTTTATATAACAAGATGAAAAAATCTTTTGGGCAGTTATCTTACAATTTTCTTTTAGGTGTATATTTCACATTTTCATTTCCAAATTTTGTATTCAGAAGCCTTTGCCTTTGCATTGTATTATTTCTTGCATTGTTTTAGGAGTTTTTTGTATTTATAAATGTATTTTTGTTCTGCTAAAAGTTCTATGTAATGTTTGGTTTGTCCCATGAAGATTTTGAAGCATGAGTGGCCAGTAAGATGGCGCAGCTTTATTCCTGATCTTGTCTCAGCAGCTAAAACAAGTGAAACTATTTGTGAGAATTGTATGGCTATATTGAAAGTAAGTTTATTATACTTTACCTTAGATTCTGTTACTTATGTACATTAGTAACCTAAAAGTGTCTGTTCAGCTTTTGAGTGAAGAGGTTTTTGATTTTTCAAGAGGAGAGATGACGCAGCAGAAGATAAAAGAGCTTAAACAATCATTGAACAGGTAATTCATGTTGATAGCCTGTTTCTTATATATTTGTCCTTGTTGGTTTTCTGAAAGATTTGTAAGGTTTTTGCCATTTAATGTTATTTTAGCTGTGGGCTATATAATTTTTTGTTCACTTTTGTAAGATTTAGTGGTTCAAAGAATTGCAAGAGATGGTAACTCTGATTGTAGTAATAGCTAGGTAGAATTATTGATGATATTATGGTAGGTGACAAAGTAGATTGCGGTTGGCGTATTGCTGCAGTTAATAATTAGTGAATCAACTGGAAGGTTAGATTGGGTTGATTGACATAAAACAATGTAATTATTTATTAGCAATGACTTGTCTTTTTGAGAACTGATTTTTTTTTTTTTGAAAACTACGTAAGAATTATTTACTGCTCAACTGGTTAGGAACCATACATTGGCATATAACAACTTAATTGTTTCTAAACTGGAAAAATTTTCACCTGAAGATCCTTTGATCTAATTTATCATATGGTTTCCCCTTTTGTTTATAGATAATATACCTTAGAGTGCTTGATTAATGTATATAATGGCTTGAATTATGTACATACTACTTAGTTATCTGTTTGTTTCCCCTCATAGTATATGCTTTGGCTAGTTATTTATTAAGTCATTGGATGTGATTTTTGTACATTTACTTCATATCAAGTGTCTATTTATTGCTAGTATTTACACTTTGTTTTTTGCAGTGAATGTCAACTCATACATGAGTTATGCTTTTATGTGTTATCGGCATCCCAAAGGACTGAACTCATACGTGCGACTCTATCTACATTGCATGCCTTTTTATCATGGATTCCCTTGGGTTATATATTTGAATCACCATTGGTAGGTGAAATTTTCAGCAAAATATACTTGTTTTTGAGGATTCCATAAACTGAAATCTGCTTTATGTGTCTCACCAGCTTGAGACACTCCTAAAATTTTTCCCAGTCCCAGCATATAGGAACCTAACATTGCAATGTCTAACTGAGGTATATTCCTCCCTGAAGTGATTACGCTTTTTTCCCTGAGATTTTCAACATCAGTAATTCACTTTTTATTATTGCAGGTGGCATCCCTTGAATATGGGGGGTATTATGATGTCCAGTATGTCAAGATGTATAACATATTCATGGTCCAATTGCAGGTGTTTTGATCTTCATTTTTTGTAGAATATACTGCGTTCTTATTCGGTTCATTCTATTGATTTTATTTGTTTTTGTTGACTTTGAGAAATTGTTGTTTTAATTTAGAGTATACTCCCACCAACTACCAATATACCAGAGGCATATGCACAGGGTTCAAGTGAGGAACAAGTGAGTCTTTGTTGAAATAATATGCCTAATTTGCCTTATTAATTGTGCTGTATGTGACTGACCCTTTTTTCTTTTGTACAGGCATTTATACAGAATCTAGCACTTTTCTTCACATCCTTTTATGGGGCAAGTTTCATCTTTTCTGTATATTGTTCTTCAGGTTATTTTGTGAATGGATAGTCATCAGATAGCTTGGTTTAACTTCGAGAAAGAAATGTATCCCTGCTTAGGCCTGTGACTTCGAAAACATTGTAGACTATATTAGTAAAAATCATACTTCTATTGTGAAACAATGTGACCTTACTCATGCTTATGTTTTCTATTTTATTACTGACCTCCATCCCTTTTTTTCATGTACCATTTTTGGGTTTCTTGTTGAAGGTTCTACTCTCTCTTAACAGTATTCTGGTACCAATCTTTATGCAGATTCACATTCGCATCCTTGAATCCACTCAAGAGAATATAGCTGCTTTGCTGTTGGGCCTTGAATATCTTATCAACATATCTTATGTGGATGATACTGAGGTTTTTAAGGTATGTCAGTATTGGAATGTTAATTGCTTTTGCACATTTCTGTTATGAGTTTTATGTGGTGCACTTATGTATGTCTTATAAATGTCTCCTGCACTCCCTCCCTATATGTGTTAGCCTACATGTGCTTTCTGATTAAGTTTGTGTTCCACTCCTGCCTTTTCTAAAAACTCAAGTTTGTGTTGCAACTGGTTTTATTATGAATAACAGGTCTGTTTGGACTACTGGAATTCCTTGGTATCGTGGCTGTTTGAACCACACCGAAGTTTGGACAATCCTGCAGCTTCTGCAACCATGATGGGACTTCAGGTGTTCTCTCTAATCCTGCCACATTGATTGTTGAGATCAAGGATTAACAGATATCTTTTCCTTCACAAGGACACTTGTTTAACAAAATATAACTTGGTATTATAATACTCATACTGAAATATATGTGCTATGAATAGAATTATTTTAATTTTTTCTGTACTGTGATCTTGTGCTCTTTGTTCAGAAGGATATCTTAATTTATTAGCATATTGTTATTAGATTAAGATAAGATACATTGTTGTTAAATAACTTAATTTAAAAAGTAAATTCATAAATAAAGCGGATTAGCTCATTTTTTTTTTTAAACTGGGTTCTGTTATGTTTAATAGTGGGCACATCACCAATTTTCATATTTTCAGAAGGTTTGATTTTGAAGTCTGACAAAATAGTTTGGACTGTTAGTTCTTAAACTGTATATGTATTATGTTGGGTTAAACAATGTTTAAATGATGTGTTTCGTTCACACACACACACACACACACACACACACATATATATATATATATATATATATATATATATATATATATATATATATATATATGCTAATTGATGTAATTATTCATATATTCTTATTTCCATGTCTTGTGTGTTTACGTATTAATCTTTGCAAACACAGGTGATAGTATACTATGCATTAGTCTTACTGATGTATTTTCAACAATGAAATAATTAGGTACCAGCAATGCTCCCTGGTATGGTTGATGGACACAATTCTCAGCTTCTTCAGCGCCGGCAGCTGTATGCTGGTCCCATGTCAAAGCTGAGAATGCTTATGATCTGTCGCATGGCAAAGCCTGAAGAGGTTCTCATAGTTGAAGATGAAAATGGGAACATTGTTCGCGAAACCTTGAAGGATAATGATGTGCTTGTCCAGTACAAGGTTATACGATGAAATCTTAATTCTGCTAGTGTCCTTATAAATTGGTTGCATTTAATATTGATAGTATAAATTGGTGACACTACTTGAAATAGAAAAAGGAAAATAAAGAACTAATTTTGAGAGCCTGAAATCATCTTCTTGTGTTCTCTTATTTATAGGGGATAAAAATACAGATTCAGAGATACAATTAATAGAGAGAAATGATTAATCCTAGAGAAGATAAACAGATGCATTAGGTCTACAACTAATCTCATAAATGGCCAACAAGATACAATTAATCTAATAAATACTTCAATAATCCCCCTCAAGCTGGAGCATACTAATTGAATGTACCAAGCTTGGAACAAATGAATTCCATTCGAGGTCCTCTCAAAGATTTTGTTAATGCATCTGCAAGCTGATAATTAGAACCAACAAACTCAGTACAAATTTCTTTATTCAACAACTTCTCCCGAATAAAGTGACAGTCAATCTCAATATGCTTAGTCCTCTCATGAAATACTGGGTTGGAAGCAATGTGAAGAGCAACTTGATTATCACAATACATCTTCATAGATTGAATCTCACAGAAGTTCAATTCTTGCAAGAATTGTTTTACCCAAACAAGTTCACAAGTAAGAGATGCCATTGCCCTATATTCAGCTTCAGCAGAGGATTGGGCAACAACGTTTTGCTTTTTGCTTTTCCATGAAATGATATTACCTCCAAAGAAAACACAACAGCATGTAGGGGAACGCTTATCCATAGGAGATCCAGCCCAGTCAGCATCACAGTACCCAAAAATTTGGGTATTTCCCTTATCTTCATATAATAAACCTTGTCCTTTTTTTAATGTATCTTAAGATTCAAATGATAGCATTCCAATGATCCACACAAGGAGCTTGCATAAATTGGCTGACAACACCAACTGCAAAAGACAGATCAGGTCTAGTAATAGTCAAATAAATAAGTTTCCCAACCAGTCTTTTATATCTTTCTGGGTCTGAGAAAACTTCATCCTGTCCTGCCATTAACTTCAAATTTGGATCCATAGGACTGTCCACAGGTTTGCAATCAATCATATCTGTCTCTTTTAGAATATCTAGAGCATACTTCCTTTGAGAGATGACAATACCTTCTCTTGATTGAGCTACTTCAATACCCAAGAAATGTTTTAGATTTCCAAGATCCTTGGTCTGAAAATGACTACACAAGTGCTCTTTTAGCTGAAAATGACTACACTTAAATAAACATGTTTGCCAGGGGCAGTGTGACAATAAAACACTGAATGATCTGCTTCATTGCGTTTTAATCCAAAAGCTTGAACAATAGAGCTGAATTTTCCAAACCAAGCACGTGGAGACTGTTTTAGGCCATAGAGGGATTGACGTAATTTACAAACCAAACCAGACTCCCCCTGAGCAACAAATCCAGGAGGTTGCTCCATGTAAACTTCTTCTTCTAAGTCACCGTGCAAAAAAGCATTTTTAATATCCAATTGATGAAGAAGCCAATGACGAATGACGGCCATGGCAAGGAACAGACGGACAGTGGTTATTTTGGCTACAGGAAAAAAAATATCACAATACTCAAGTCCATATATTTGAGAGTACCCTTTAGCCACTACCTGGCTTTGAGACGATCAACCTGACCATTGGGCCCAACTTTAATAGCATAGATCCAACAACAACCAACTGTTTTCTTTCCCGAAGGGAGAAGAACAAGCTCCCATGTTTTGTTGTGATCAAGAGCCTGCATTTTAGAAATCATGGCTTGTTGCCATCCAGGATGATCAAGTGCTTCGACCACATTTTTGGGAATTGTAATAGAGGATACAAAGGAAATAAAAGAACAATAGGTAGGAGACAATCTATGATAACTAAGAACGAGTAGAACGAGTACCTTTGCGAATGACAATGGGCCAACTGAAGTCATCGTTATCAGGAGCTGTGGTATTAGAGGATGATGGAGAAGGACCTGTTATGGATGACTCATCTTGGGGAATGGGATTGTTCACCTGGTTTCTGCATTGATAGGTGATGGTAGGTTGTGATGATGATTTTAGAGTATTTTGGTTGGGATTTGGGGTGTCAGGAATAGGAGGTACAAATGATTCAATTAAGGGGACAGGAAAAACATTTTGGATAGAATCAATATCCTGCATAGAATAAGGGAAGAAGGAGGATGATTCAAAAAAGGTGACATTAGCAGACATGTAGTACCTCTTGATTTCAGGAGAATAACACCGATATCATTTTTGAAGACGAGAATACCCCAAGAAGACACATTTGATAGCTCTAGGTGAGAGTTTATCTAAGCCAGGAGACATATCATGAACAAAACATATACATCCAAATACCCTAGGAGAAACATGAAAAATTGGTTCCTTTGGAAATAGAATAGAGTGTGGAACTTTATTGTCAAGAGAAGAAGATGACATTCTATTAATGAGAAAACATGTAGTTAGAATAGCATCTCCCCAATGATGAATAGGCATATTAGCACCAAGCAATAAGGTACGTGCAGTTTCAACCAAATGTCTATTTTTTCGTTCTGCTATACCATTTTGCTGTGGTGTGTGAGGACACGTGGGCTGGTGTAAAATGCCTTGAGAATTTAGGACATTAGAAAAATCATTAGAAAAATACTCTTTGGCATTATCACTTCGTAAAACTTTGATTACTTTTTCAAATTGAGTTTTGATTTTATTAAGGAAATACTTAAAGATAGGCAATAGTTCAGAACGATCATTCATAAGATAAACCCAAGTACATCTAGAAAACCCATCAATAAAAGTAATAAAATATCTAAAACCAAAAGATGAAACACGACTAGGTCCCCATATGTCTGAATGAACAATACTAAAAGCAGAATCACATCTAGATTCAGAATGATTTGGAAAGGATGACCTAGTATGTTTCCCTAGTTGGCAGGATTCACATTCAAAAGTTTGAAGGTTCTGAAGTTCAGGAACCATTTTTTTCAATTTTGCTAAATGAGGATGCCCTAATCGCTCATGTAACAGTTTTGGGGATAAGGATGCAACACAAGATACAAATGATTTAGTCCTAAGGTAGTATAAGCCTCCTGATTCATGTCCTTCTCCAATCAGTCGACCCGATAACAAAACAATTGGCATTAAAAGGTTACTGAGCAATTCAATGATTTGGTTAATTGGCTTACAGAAACAAGACTGAATGGAAGAGAAGGAACACAAAGAACATTTTGAAGATTTAAAGAAGAAGAGATGGATACTTGACCAATTCCTTTAGAGGCTATTTTAGATCCATTAGCTAAAGATATGAGATGGGAGGTTTTAGGAAATGAAAGAGAGGAGAATAAAGAGGTATTACCAGACATGTGGTCTGAAGCACTTGAGTCAATAATCCACGGATTTTGACTTTCTACAGATTGCGAAATGCAAGCGGTTGACGAATTTGGTTTTGTAGATGCTTGAGCCAAATTGGTTGATTTCATCCTTAATTATTCTTGATACTCTTCATGAGAGAACTTGGGCTCATCAACTTCAGATTTTGAGGTATTAGTTGCCTTATCAGGAAAGTTGTGCAGAGCAAAACAATTTTCCTTAGTATGTCCCATTCTTTTGCAATGAGAGCACTGAGGATGTCCTTTCCCACCACGTCCTCTAGAGCTGTGATTACCTCTTCCACGAGTAGAAATCATGGTGGAAGAATAAGCAAGTTCCCTGACTATTTTTGCTTTTGATAGAAGGAACACGAAGTAGCCTTGTGATTAAACTCTCCGTAGAAGGAACTTCTTCTCCAGTTAGAATTTGGTCTCTAACATGATTAAACTCTGGATTCATAGCCCTAAGAATTATTACCATATAGAATTTATCCAGCTTCGTCTTTCTTTCCTCTAATGATTCTGCCTCCAGGAACATTTTTAATAATTCTTCAGCTGCTGATTGAGCTTCAGCAACAAAGGACATCATGGAATTATCCTCTTGCTTAAGGGAGGCTAGTCTATTAGCAGAATCATAGAGTCGTTGAATATCATTAGCAAAGATATTTTGAACCTTTTTTCAAAAAGAATTACATGTCTTGAAGGATCGAAGGGTGTTCAAAATATTTGGTTCAACAGATTGCCATAATAGTGCACAAAGTTGATAATCCAGTTTCTTCCATTGAGGAGCCTTATCTGCTGGTTTAGTACTTCCATCTTCTTCTAGATGATCATGAACTCCTTGACCTAGAAACCAGAGTTAACAGAGGAAGCCCAAGACAAATAATTTTTTCCATTTAATTTTTCTGTGGTTATAGTCGGAGTCCCAAAAAAAGATACAGATACAAGTCCTGACATTTTCCAGAAAACAAGAAAGGACCAACGTGCTGTCTATGGAAGCAGAGAGAGGACCGAGAGAGGCAGAGAGAAAAAACGCAGACCCACCACGTTTTGTGACAGAGAACACAAAACAAAGTGCAGATCTGGCACCAGGGCGACGAGGTGAGCCGGATAGAGGTGGTCTGGAGCAAAACAGCCACCGGGAGGGTGACGCGTGAGGCTCATGCGCGGAGGAAGCCGCGGACGAAGGTGGCGCGTGAGGCAGAGATGGAGGAAGCGATCACTGGGGTTGGGATGCGCTCCTCGAGGCGAGCCTAACCCAAGTGTCAGAGAGAGAAATGGCGCCGGAGAAATACTGCACCGGCAGCGGACGACGACGAACGGCGGTGAGCAGCGATTAGTGCCAGAAAATAAAGCCGAGACAAGCAGAGCGGGCCGCTCTGATACCAACTTGAAATAGAAAAAGGAAAATAAATGACTGATTTTGAGAGCCTGAAATCATCTTCTTGTGTTCTCTTATTTATAGGAGATAAAAATACAGATTCAGAGATACAATTAATAGAGAAAAATGATTAATCCTAGAAAAGATAAACAGATGCATTCTAGGAACTAGGTCTACAACTACTCTCATAAATGCCCAACAAGATACATTTAATCTAATAAATACTTCAACAACACTTTTTCATGGGTAGCCAGTGGGATGACGTTCTTGTTCAGTACAAGGTTATAAGATAGCATCGTAATTCTGCTAGTGTCTTGATACATTGGTTGCATATAATATTGACCGTGATAATTTAATAAATTGGAGACACGTTTTGATGGCTAACCAGTGGGACAAATTAGAGAGTACTCTGATTCTATGCAGATACTCTTAAATATTATTATAACTCTATTTGTGAAATCTAAAGTTATCATAGAATAAGTATATGACCTAATCCAATCCTAATGTAAAAGCCCAAGTAATTATGCTAAGTAAAAAAATCCTCAAATAAAAAATGTAAAAGTAAAGCCCCAAATAATATCTAATTAGAATTTAATCCAATCTGTCACTCACACTTGTTTTTGTTTGTTTATACAGATTATGAGAGAGACCCTTATTTATTTGTCGCATCTTGACCATGACGATACTGAAAAGCAGGTATGTGGATCAGAAATCCTGTAGTTGCTTTGCTGGGAAATACAATCATATTATTATTTCGTTTCCTCTTATCTGGTTTAATAGTTGTTATTGTTAGGAAATTCAATATTGTTTAATTAAATGTTAGCCTAACTTTCATTTACTGAATAGTAAAACCAGGGTATCTCAATTTTATTAAAATATAGTATTAATGGCTTAGATTCTTTAAATGAATAAGCTAATGATGTTACTCTTTAATTCTTTTGGCTTAGATTATAGGCTTCCTATAATACAATTGTTGTATGTTTTGGCTGATTTATTTGGCCTTTTTTTCAATGTCTGCGTGTAATGTCCAGATGCTGAGGAAATTAAGTAAACAGCTTAGTGGTGAGGATTGGACATGGAACAATTTAAATACACTCTGCTGGGCTATAGGTTCTATATCTGGTTCTATGATGGAAGAACAGGTATTGTACACTTCATGCTCTAGCTTAATTGATATTATGTTCCAGTATGCATTGGTCAATTTCAAAATCAAATGAGTTGTGCAATCCTTGAGTGTTTTTCTGTTGTTGGTTTTAACTTTTTTTTTTTAATATAAATTTTAGGTCTATAAATTCTCTGTTGGTTTAACTTATGCTCCAGTATGCATTGGTCAATTTCAAATTCAAATGAGTTGTGCAAACCTTGAGTTTTTTTCTGTTACAGCCTGTTTGTTCAAAATCAACGTATACTTTGTTGGTTTAACTTTTATCACAAATGTCATTGTGAAGCATACCCAATGATATTAAGTTTGTTAATTGTTATCATGTATCAGTTTTCACTTTTAGCTGTCTTAATTATCTTAAATTGTGAATTTGTCAGTCCGTGCACTTCAATTTGCTTCACGAATCCGTATCGTGTTAGATACTTCACTGATGAAGTATCCAAACTTATGAAGCATCAATACTTTTATTTGTTTCACGTATAATACTTTTGGATAATTTACCTGTATGTATATAAGTTAAATGTTCAAACTTTTAAATTGTTTATATTCAATAAAAATTTAAGAAACATATATGTATGTTTGTATAAAATAGAAAACATATTAATATTAATTTTCATAAACCAAAGAAAAAAATTGTTCTTATGAACTATTTTAAGAAATTAATGAGATATTGATAGTGTTATTTCTATATGTAAAGAACAAAATATTTTATAATGACAATTATTTATATTTTTTATTTTTACAAATTTTATAACTTTAATATGTAATAAATGTGATTTGAAATTTGGATTTGCATTATTGTTGTTTTATAGTTTTATGAATTTTTGTACATTTTTAAATACGTATCTTATACATATTGTATCTTACTTTTTTTCTAAAATAAGTGTATCGTCGTATCGGATACGACACGAATTTGATACGACACGAATTTGATACTCGTATTGTATTAATACGCGTCATAGTCAATATGTATCAAATTCATATTGTTTTTTTTTCTGAGATTGATGCATGATATCCCTTTCTGAACCAATTTAATTTCTTAACTATCTCTGTATTCTTCTATAGCATTCTTTTATTAGTTTCGATTTTTTTCTTCTCTATTTATATTTAAGTTTTCCTGAATCTTTTACAGGAAAACAGATTTTTGGTTATGGTCATTCGTGATTTATTAAACCTATGTGAAATCACGAAGGGAAAAGATAACAAAGCTGTTATTGCGAGTAATATCATGTAAGAAAGTTCCATATGCCATTATGTTGTGTTTTTTCTTGTTTAGTACTGCATTTATTTTTTATTATATGTTTTTTTGGCAGGTATGTAGTGGGCCAGTATCCAAGGTTTTTAAGAGCTCATTGGAAATTCCTTAAAACTGTTGTGAATAAGTTGTTTGAGTTTATGCATGAGACCCATCCTGGAGTTCAGGTAATTTTTTCTACTTTGAAGAGTATTTTTTTTTTACTTCTGCTAGCACATTATTTCTTCTAATATAACGGATGGTTTGGTAAAATATAATCTTGATCTAAGCTAACTACTAGTAGTTGTTATGTTTTTTATGTTTGTGTGGGTTTTCAATTGTTAAAGCTTAACTTGAATTTTGCATGATTATCTATATATCTTTGCTGCTTGAAATTCCTTGACATTTAAATATTAATCATGTTTCTTTATGATTCAGGATATGGCCTGTGACACATTTCTGAAAATAGTCCAGAAGTGCAAGCGCAAATTTGTGATCACGCAGGTAATAGGCTGCAAAATTATCCATTTCTTAACTTTTGACTCCAAAAAAAAGTAGCCATTGTATAACTTCAGGACATGCGATAGTTCCCAACTTACAATCTTACGTATAACTTCAGTACATGAGTTAGTCCATAACTGGCAAAATGATTGCTATTTCAGGTTGGGGAAAATGAACCATTTGTGTCTGAGCTTCTGACAGGCCTTCCCAACACCATTATGGATCTTGAACCCCATCAAATACATTCTTTCTATGAATCTGTATGCTTTTAGATCCCTTTGATCTTAAGTTTATTGGTTATATATATATATATATATATATATATATATATATATATATATATATATATATATATATATATATATATATGTATTCGTGTTTGCATATACTTAGGTTATATTCTTGTTTTGCAGGTTGGTCACATGATTCAGGCAGAGTCTGATGCACAAAAGAGAGATGAATATCTTCAGCGGTTGATGGAGCTCCCAAATCAGGTCCTTTGCTAAATCATTCTATGCAGGAATCTGATTTTTTCTTCTGTCAACCAAAATATTATAATGGCTGTGATTTCCCTCTTTTCTGCAGAAATGGATGGAAATTATAGGGCAGGCGCATCAAAATGTTGAATTTTTAAAGGATCAGGATGTAATTCGGACAGTGCTTAATATATTGCAGGTATAACTTTGAGATCATCATATAATTTTAGTGTGACTCTGCTGTATGTTCTTTAGTTTGCTCTCTCCATTCTATTTAAGCAATGGGAATTTAAAAGGTTTATTTATTATTATATGGCATGTTGATTCAGTGATGAAAAATCTTCAATTAAGTTTTTTTGTTGATATTTGCTTAGCAAATGGCCAGTTTCTCTCTTCCTTGTCTTGTAGGAAGCACTGTCATCTCTCTAGAATAGTGTGTACTATGTTGATGTAGGAAGTTAATAAGGAAGCATCGTGGCAGGCAGTCAGTTTAATTATTGTAATTCTGTTATTATGTAGTCATAGTTAGTTGGTACAGTGCACCGCTATGAATAAGCAAGCTCTAAATCGAGCTCATTAATTCTGAATTTCAATCAAACAATTCTTGTAATCTTTCTATCTCAATTCAATACTACTCTTCAGATTCTATTCTCCCATTGGAATCCCAAAGTTCTGTAGTTTTTTGAATAATTCCTATTCCTAGTTCTACCTTCATCATATTTTCAACACTATTTGGACAACACTTGTCGGACATCCATGTCCATTACTCCTCAACTTTGTCACAATTGATTTTTTTTTTCCTCAAATACTTAACACATGCTGGACAACTCATCTTGACCAGAATGTTGGCTGTCTTGTTCACAATCTGTCTTTTTAGGTTTCTACTAATTTAGTTTTGTTGGTTAATTGTTTATGCTTTTAAATTTATGATGAATCCCAGGTGCTACCCTGTTTTTAGTTATTTTCTTACTTTGTGCTAGTGTTATGATTTTAACCCTTCAATTTCAGACGAGTACAAGTGTTGCATGTTCTTTGGGGACATATTTCTTGCCCCAAATCTCGATGATTTTTTTGGACATGTTGAACGTGTACAGGTGAGTTTTAGTTTTTTAAATTCATGGGCACTAATAACAAAATTGATACTCAGCAATAAATAGTTTGAGAAATTTTTTTACTGAATCATTTTTCTATTCCTGCAACAGAATGTATAGCGAGCTTATTTCAAAAAGTATTACAGAAGGGGGACCTTTTGCATCTAGAACATCCTACGTGAAACTTCTTCGGTAAGATTAATCAAAGAAAGATGTATTGGTTTTGTTCAATGCGATTACTATCCATGTTTAACCTTTATCTTGATGCAGTTCGGTGAAGAGGGAGACACTTAAGCTGATTGAGACATTCTTGGATAAGGCAGAAGACCAACCACAAATTGGTAAACAATTTGTGCCTCCAATGATGGATCCTGTTCTTGGAGATTATGCAAGGAATGTTCCTGACGCAAGGGAATCAGAGGTCTTGTCACTTTTTGCCACAATAGTGAATAAGTATGCTTTTCTTCCAGTTTCCTTTATCATATTGATTGGTTGTATGTATATGTTCTGTTACTTCCTAAGGATAGAGTGGTGATTTCTTTGCTATTTTAGATATGATCAGCATGTGTCATTCATCTCTCTGTCTCTCTTCCAGATATAAATCTGCAATGATTGAAGATGTACCTCGCATATTTGAAGCTGTCTTTCAGTGCACACTTGAGGTAATTGTGTAGGATATTCATCTATGAAATAAATGTGCTTGTTTATTACTATCTGTATTTGAGTCCCATGTATTTGATAATTAGCTTCCATCATTTCTAATTTAAATAGCTTTCTTTTCCAAAACAATATAATGTTATTTTATTTTGGACCTGTGTGTACAGGCATGCAGAGTACTAGTAAAGAGAGTAGATTAGATGGAGCGTAGTGTAATCATTAAAGGTGGATGTAGAGAAAAATTATTAGATAAGATTTATTTGTCAGTGAGTGGTTTGTTTATAGACATGATCCACTATAGAACCCTGGTGATGTTTCGTCCAGATACCTAACCTGACCAATGGGAGAAGGCAGGGGTGGTTATTTTAAATGCACAATGTCGAAGTCTTGTATAGGATACATCATAAAACGTGTAATTACCAACCATTGTTGGGTATCTGCAGAGTACGCTGAATAATCATGTTTTTTCTTTTTATTCTGTTCCACAGATGATTACCAAAAATTTCGAAGATTACCCAGAGCATCGCCTCAAGTTCTTCTCTCTACTTCGAGCCATAGCTACTCATTGTTTTCCTGCATTAATCTGCTTGTCAAGTCAGGTTGTGTTATGTGCTCCATCCCTGCGTACATCACATCAATCACGTTAGCTTTTTTGGTTATCTATTTTTGTTGACTAAGACTGTGTTATCAAATTTTTTAATCTTGTAGTCTCCCTCATGTTATTTTAATTTGTGTGCCAGCAATTGAAGCTTGTTATGGACTCTATCATATGGGCTTTTCGACACACTGAAAGAAATATTGCTGAAACTGGGTTGAACCTGTTACTGGAGATGCTTAAGAAGTTTCAGGTATGGTATTTACTAATTATTTTGTCTACTCCCATATCCTTCTGAGGTTCTTTCTCCATACTAATTTTATTTGTTTGTATGCAATTTTTTCATTTGGGAGGATTTCTTACACTTCCCCTATTCTCTTTATAATAAAATTTATTTTTTCATTCACGCTAAAAGTAATCTTGTTCTGGTTCATTCAGTGCTGGTGTAGATCTTTGCTTTTTTATATATATTTTTTGGTTTAATGTCCGTGTTTATAACAGGGCTCAGAGTTCTGCAATCAGTTCTATCGGACATACTTTTTGACAATTGAACAAGAGATATTTGCCGTCTTGACTGATACTTTTCATAAGCCCGGTTTCAAATTACATGTCTTGGTGCTTCAGCATTTGTTCTGTTTGGTACGGTGTCATAATCCTTATTTGTTTTTTGCTTGTTTGGAAGAAATAACAAAATTAACGAGCTGTACCATTTTCAGCTGGAAACTGGTGTCCTAACTGAACCTCTTTGGGATGTTGCTACTAGTCCATATCCATACTCGAGTAATTCTGTGTTTGTACGTGAGTTTACCATAAAACTTCTAAGTACTTCATTTCCCAACATGACCACAGCAGAGGTAAATGTAGAGAAATAGGTAGTATTTGTGTCCTTACCAAAAACAAATTACTGACATGAAGAAATTTGCAGGTTACTCAATTTGTTAATGGACTCTTTGAGTCTACCAATGATCTATCAACATTTAAAGATCATATACGAGATTTCCTTATTCAGTCCAAAGAATTTTCAGCTCAGGTATTGCCTTTTTTAATTTTATTCCTTACATTGTGCTAATGGTAGGAGTTTTCATTTACATTAATGTTGCAAATTTTGAAGTCCGTCTCTCTTTGATTTGAATTAGTTCTTTTGATTGAGAGAAATGATTTAGGTGGAAAGACAGTGTAAAATGATACATTACTTTTATATTTATATATGGGAGAGAATACAAAAAGAGGTTTGACCTTACCCTAACCTAGGAACAGACATAAGAAAAATTGAAAATAAAACATATCTTAACACTTCCTCTCAAACTTGAGCATATAGATTACCTTGAGCATATAGATTGTATGTTCCAAGCTTGGAACATATAAACTTAATCCTAGGTCTTCTTAGAAATGTAGTTAAAATGCCTACAAGTTGTTCACCAGAGCTCACAAACTTCTCTCACATATCACAATACAACTTCATCTTATCATTATCACAAGATATCAAGTCTTGTAGGAGTTATTTAGTCTACACAAGCTCACACATAACAAGGGTCATAGATTTATATTTAGCTTTTGCACTAGATCGAGCAACAACACTTTATTTCTTACTTTTCCAAGAAATCATATTCCCTCCCATAAATACACAATACTCAATAGTAGATATTTTTTATCAATGGGACAATCAACCCAATATGCTCACAGAATCCTAAGATGTTATTACCTTTGTTTTCATACACCAATCCTTGGCCTGGAGCCCTTCTTACATATCTGAGAATGCGAATCAAGGCATTCTAGTGATCAACGCTCGAGTTTTGCATGAATTAACTAACCATTCCAATTGTATAAGAGTGATTCAATAACTGTGAGATAGATGAGTTTTCCCACCAACCTCTTATATTTCTCTAGATTTGAGAAAATTTCACCTTTGTCTCCCATTAATGGGCTTGCAATTTGCCAAACCTATCTCCTTCAAAATATCAAAAGAGCATTTCCTTTGAGAGATAATAACACCTTCCTTTGACTGAGCCACTTTAACACCAAAAAAATACTTCTAATAACAAAGTTCTTTGGTCTAAAAGTGACCAAGCAAATGCTTCTTCAATTAAATAAACTTAGTGTAGTCATTGCCTATAATAACCATATCAACATAAACCATAAGATAAACATATTTCTTAGAAGAAGTATGACAATAAAACACTGAATAGTCTGTCATCCACGTCCTCCTCAATCATTGTGTCCTCCCTCAACCATGAGGTAAAACCATTGTTGAGGTTTCAATAGCTTCAACCTGACTCTTATCCTTCATCAAATTGGTACACAAATATCTCTAGTGACTAAGCTATCCATTGGAAAAAACCTAGTCACCAGTCAAGATTTGATCATGCACTAGAAACCTCTTCACTTCTTCCACTGTAGGCCTAGCCTTTGCAACATGAGATACCAAATTGTGGTTAATTTATTTGTGAGAAGTTGCCCTTTGTGTTGAATCAAAGAGACGCCGAATATCATATCATTGGCAAAGATATATAGTCCTTTTTTCCAAAAGGAAGAGCAAGTCTTGAAGAACCTTAGAATTTCTAGAACTTTCGGTTTTACTGACTGGCATTAAATGGCATAGAGTTGAAAGCCTATCATCTACCATTGAGGTATTTCAAAATCAGAAATGGAACTAGCTTCAGTTTCCAAATGCAAATGATACCCTTGACCTAAGAACCATAACTCCACATGGGCAGACCAAGATGAATGATTTTTCAAGAGCTTGGCACTACTAATAGTAAGAGTGGCTGAAAAAGAAGAAGAGCTGACTTTTAGGCATCTTAGACTGAAAATAAAAGAAAGGAAAACCCTAAACAAAAAGAGAGGAGCATGGGACCCTGTCCTTAAGTACCTCAAATCAGAGAAGTAAAGGCAGCAACAGAGGCTCAATGCACCGATGAGACAATGACGCGACTTAATTCCATTCACTAGAAGGCTGTGTGTGGGACTCACCCGCCTAAGGTAGAGTGTGCTTCTACCTACACATGAAGTAGAGGATGATGTTGCGATTTGCAAGGTTGAGTTGCGTACTTTGAGATGCACCAAAGCCTAGCTTCAGCAGTCTGAATGACAAGTGCAATGGATGGTGGCCTTAGATGGTGAGAAAGGACTGTGACAGAAAATAGATGCAGGATCTTGCCCACTTTGATATACCAACTTGAGAGATATGTTTAAGGAGAAAAGACAGTGTAAAAAGGAACTGTTATATTTATCTCTGAGGGAGAATACAAAAAGAGATTGGGCTTTAGCTCAAACCCTTAACCTAAACCTAGGAACATACATTAGAACAATTGAAAATAAAACATATCTTAACACTTGTAATGACTTTGTGGATTCGCTTTTTGCTTGCTTATTGGTAAAATTATCTATAGTTTTGGTTTGCGTTTTATGTGCTCACTAAAAAGTTTTGGACTTTCCCTTGAGAATTTCTGAAACTGAAATTTTTTAAGAAGCTTTTATATATAAACTTTGTTTAGCACCCATAAATTTTCCATTTTTTTAATCTGTGAATAAACTAAGTTTTACTTGTGTGATAGTTAATTTCGTTTAATTCTTTGTATTTTTCTCTTCTAATAGTTCTTGATAAAAGTTCGTTCAAACAGACCCAATCTCGGGATGTTGACATTTCAAACCTGAGGTTAACCAATTGTCCTTTCTGCTGCTCTTTCTTCTGCAGGATAACAAAGATCTATATGCTGAAGAGGCTGCGGCTCAGAGAGAGAGAGAACGGCAAAGAATGCTTTCTATTCCAGGGCTTATTGCTCCGAGCGAGTTGCAAGATGAAATGGTGGACTCGTAGATATGCTAGATAGTGTCGGAGTTAGTAGTAATACGGTGGGCATTTTAACTTGTTTCACAGGCTTTGATTCAATGCATTGCCAGGTACTTTGAGAAGAGATGCAGCGCTTTCCTCCAACTTTTGTGTTTCCCCTCTTCCAATATTTTAAATTGGGACTGGTTTGGCAGTTCCTGAATTCAAAGTTTTCGCTGACCGGGGGATACTGCCTTGTTGATGGGTGAGTGTAGATTATTCAATTACTAATTGGGGATGATAATATTCTGTCATTTGTAAGGGATTCATGAAGGTATACATCTTTATATAGAATCGCGGATGGAAGACTCATTCTGAGTGTTGATGACTCCTTAGGTGTGACCTCCTAACCTCGGGCGGTTTGTGCAGAAAACCCTTGTGGTTTGATATTTTGTATTTTTTCACTCACCAATTAATTTTTAGGGATATTGATGTACCATGAGTGCACTTAATATATGGTTTCATGAATTAGTGTGTTATATGATGTGTTCATTTCCTCCCAATGGAGAGAAGATATTTTTTCTATACTAGTCTTTCAATATACATTGTTGAACGTAACTTATGTCCGGTCATGTTTATTCTTTTTTATACAAAGGCTAGAAATGATGAATTGAGAAAAAAAGGTAGATAATGAATATATTTCATTGTGGAAGAATGCTTGGTATTTTTTGTTTCATTTTACGTTCGTTAGGTTCACATTTATTTATTTAGGGAAGAAAAAAAGGAACGCTAGATGCTTGATGCTTCTTGGGAACAAAATGTAAATATTTGCATATATTTATATATATAGTTGCGTTTAATACAGACTTTGGCAATGTAAGTGGTTGGTGGGTGTGTCAGAAGTGTTTTATGAGAGTGAGGTACATAATTAAGAATGCTAATGCGGAGGGCGTTATTTTGGATAAGTGGGATTGGTTTGTGCTTTATAATATGCAATCTACATACTTCTTCAATTTATTTTTAACTTAGTAATTTTGTTATAAAAATGTTTTTTCTCATGATTTATAATATTATTATATTATATGATCACAACATGTATAAAATACTCAATGCTCACTCCCATTTGTATAATATTAGAATTAAGGGGATTTTGAAATGATTAAACTCAATTCTCCATTTCAAAAAATTGGCTAGAAATGAGTAATATTAGTTAAAAATACGTTCTCTTTTTTTTTTTCCTATTATTTCTATGGATTGTTTTCAGTCAAACTCTTTTTTTTTTTTCACTCCCACATTTGCATGTTTACCTTTCTCTTTGTTATTGCTCATGATTTTTTCTTCTCTTCATCTTCTATATATTTTTCATTTTCTTTGTTTTCACGGTCTCCCTTGTCTGTTTCTTGTTTAATGTCAATCTTTATATTTTATTAAATATTATTTTATATTATTAAATATTTCAAATTACTTACTAATTAATTTCTATCATCAAACATTTGTTTTTTAATATAGTAAAAACTAAGTTATTCTATTTAAATCAATAACTAAACATTTGAAAAGATAACAAAAAGTAAATAAAAATAATTCAATTTAATAGTTAAAATTTTATCTTAATGTTATTAGAATAAACTGGGATATTAATCTCATTTGGGGATTTTTGACAATGAAGAAGGCGATTGGATCAAGGGTACTTTTGGTAGTTGCAATTTTGTGTAAAATCCGAGTGCTGAACTTGTTGGTATTTAGAAGGGTGTAGGTAGCTGTTGTCATCTAGACATTATTTTACTCCATCTTTTATGAGTGTGGAAGTTATATATATATATATATATAAACATTAATACGTTTTACATTTATGATGCGTATCGATTAAATTATTTAAAATAACATATAAAACAGAAAATCTATTTTATTGTTTAATTTTTAGAAAATAAAAAACTGAAAACTTAGTTTTATTTACCACATATTATTGTATTTATATTTTACACTTACTCTCGTTAGATTTTGCGAAGAAATATTGAAATACGAACTTATTTTTATTAGACAGATTTTTTTCTTATCTACTATGTTATACTTTTACAAATATTCGTAAATTTTGAGTAATATTGTTATTTTTTATCTAAATTTAATAGACATATATTATTCATATCAACAAGTTAGATTTTCAATAAATTTTAGTACACTATTTTTAAAATAAATATTATGACAATCTTTACACATATTCTGCGTTTTTTATTTTGTTTATTAACACTGAACCAAAATGCTTATTATATGCGAATAATTTTCTTCGAAATGTTACATTTTTCATTTGATTTGCATTATGATTATTGATTTGTGAATTTGTTGCTGAAAATCAAAGTGAAGCTGGGGGAAGGAATCGCCCATAGAAATCCTTTCCCTGTTTCTCCGATTAGATTCGAAGGTTCACGTTCATCCATTACACATCGATTCTGTGGATTCTCGATTTGATCGCACTGAACAGAACAGAACAGAGGCATGGGTCAAGCTTTTCGAAAGCTCTTCGATACCTTCTTCGCCAATACCGAGATGAGGGTCTCAACCTTTTTGTTTTTGTTTTTTTTTGTTTTTTTTAATATCAATAATTATTAGTAAACAAATTAATAATGCATGTCATTCTTGGTGAGTTCGTTTTTATTTCAATTATTTGTTTTTGAATAGTTTGCCTTTACAGTCAGCTATCTTAATGATTAATTAATAAAGGAAGATGATGCAATTCTTGATCATTACTACTTGTGTTGCTTAGTCTCACCCATCTTCTAATAGTTGATTCTTAATTTTTGCATGAGTTTCGGTATTTACCCTTTCTTTAACATTTGTTGGGTTTAGGTTGTGATGCTTGGTCTCGATGCTGCTGGCAAAACGACTATACTGTACAAGCTCCACATTGGAGAAGTTCTATCTACTGTTCCTACAATTGGTGATTTTTATTCTATAAATACATTATTTAGTTATTTTAAGCAGATTTCTTGGTATGAACTAATTAAACCATTTCTGTCTAATCATGTGCTTGTCAATTATCTACTTGTTTTTTGTTTCTGTATCTGTTTGAATTTGTTAGTAATGTATGGATTTTTGCTTCTTAGTTGACATTGTTAAGTGTAATGGAAGTCTTTTTGTTAAAGGAGATGGATTTAGTGGAAACTAGAAACATATTTGGTTCTCTTGACTGGTAGGACAAATATCTATTAGCACTGGATGTGTGTGAACTGACTAGATCCAAACTTTTACCAGTATAACACTTTAGTTTAGCATGAGAAAAATTAGAAAGAAAAAAACTATATGTTTTTGTTTAAGGCTTATGTATTTCTACTGTTTTGCAGGTTTTAATGTGGAGAAGGTTCAGTACAAGAATGTTGTTTTCACAGTTTGGGATGTTGGAGGGCAAGAGAAACTAAGGGCACTTTGGAGGCACTATTTTAACAACACTGATGGTTTGGTAGGAATAAGTTTTCATGATTTTTTGCGTTTTGTCTTGATGAAAATACAACTTGTGCAATTCGGATCTTAGAATTTTTCCTTCTGTTGCAACCATTCATCTAACCAATTGAACCGAAAAGAAAGGACACAGGTCTATAGTTGTCAGACTGATAAATATGTGCATATTTATGCAGATATATGTTGTTGATAGTCTGGACCGTGAAAGGTTAGGGAAAGCTAAGCAGGAATTTCAGGTGATTAAATAAAAAATATGCACACATATCATGCTATTCCAAACGGTTTTCTAATAATTTATGGATTACGTGCAGACAATCATAAATGATCCGTTTATGCTCCACAGTGTCATACTGGTGTTTGCTAACAAACAGGACCTGGTATGCCTTCATTACTTCATCATCTGTGGTTTTTCCGCTGAACGAGCTATAACATTAGAGGTTATCCTTATGAGTAACATGAAACCATGGTCAAATAATGTGAATTGATTGACACTGTTTACTACTGAATATGTGCAAGAGTTGTTAGTGTGCGATTATTAATGCATACGATTGTAACAATAGTGCTGATAAGTTTTAAGTTACAAAATCATTAAAATAGTTAAAATAGGCAACTGTCAGGAGGAATCAAGTGCAGTAGAACTGAGAAAATTGTTTACAAGCTATTTACAGACAGTAGCCTTCACTATTATTATATGTAACCATTATTAGATGATTGTGCGACATACTTAATTTGCAGTACGATTAACTGATATGTTGGTTGGATCATATGAGAATATGTAAAAATGTGGTTGAGTGCTGTTCCCTTCATCGGTCCAACTAACAAAAACTTTTAGTAATAAAAAAGTTATTTTTTATTTAGAAAACACTTTGCATGGAGGTTAGGCAAAGTAATTTATTAAAATTGTAGTGGAAACGTAATTCACTTGGAGCTAGTTGACAGAAGGGGCTACCTCATTATCTATTTTCTTACCAAATGAGTTAACATAATACTATCTTGTATTTAACTTTCCAGCTAAGCCACTCCACGCTGTTGCATCCCATTATGGGAACATTCCAAGTCAAGTTTGATTTTACAACTGTATCTAAAGTGATTTTTCTTCATCTTGTTTGACTTTGTTTATGTTGTCTAAGTTGGAAAGGGCGAAACTTAACTATAGACTATGTTTGCCCAACTTTTATGACTCAAACTACTTTAAGGTTAAAGCTAAAAAATCATAGCCTAAAAAATTTGGCAGTGAGAGACAATGATTTTGGTGGGAATTCTTGAAAGCGTACAACATAATTGATTATGTTGTGTTGGATTACTTTTATTTTTCTCTTTTGTACTTCTATTTTTTTAAAATTAAACACGGTTAATTTTCATTCTATTTCTCACCTGTCCATTTCCTTTTACTTTATTTTCCTCCTCTCTACCAAACACTCTGAAAGAGAAGAAAACCTAGAAAAAGTTTAGGTCAAACATTAACTCAGAATATTTCAATCTCTGCAGTTTCAAATCAAAAGGGAGGTTAGTATTAATTTTGTTAATGTTCAGAGTGCTCAGGAAAATAACCAAAAAAGTGTGGTTGAACAGAAATCTTTGTCTAGTTTCTGGGTAACATTTTCTAGTAACAAGTGTTTTGTTTTCTTCTTGTTTGTTCATAATTTAGTACCAGTAATTTTTATTTTTTTTCACTTTTTTTTTTCGGGGGGGGGATTTGTGACTATTTTTAAGATAAATTCTTGCATGTGTACCACTTGGATACTTTTGCATGATTGCACAGTTTTCATTCCCAATACGTGCACATTTTCTTCTAATGGAACTTGTCTATCTTTCAAAAGAAATCTTCACTTTATATGGTTATCAAATAATGGCAGTGGCAGACCATTCCTTCTGAACAACAAACTAATCCCCTCCAACCAATTTACGTAGTTTTGCATTATTATCAGTCTAGTTATATTAGTTGTTAATAATTTCCTTTCTTTTCCAGAGAGGAGCAATGTCACCAAGGGAAGTATGTGAAGGATTAGGTCTTTTTGATCTCAAGAATAGAAAGTGGCACATACAAGGCACTTGTGCTCTTCGGGGAGATGGTCTTTATGAGGGCTTGGATTGGCTGTCCACAACTCTGAAGGAGAGAAAAGCTGCCGGATACTCTTCAATCGGACTAGGAACTTCATCCTTCTAATTTTCAAGGTTTGGATTGTCAGCTTATTTCAATCATTAACTACCTTCCTATTTATCATTCCATTACATTATGTGTATTCTTTACTGCAGATGTATTTTGGCCTCGGGATGACTTTGTAGAGTGTGTGGCCGTATGATGTGAGTGATAATCAATTATTTGGTTTACAGCTGAAGCTCTGATGAGTATGAAGCTGTTTCGTCTTTCAGGGTGCTTAAGATATATCACTTACTCCAATTATACAATTTGTGCATGAGGAATGTTTAACTAAATTCTTTTGGCATATTCTACTAGATCACTTGTTCATTCTCCCTCCATTTCCTCGTCTCACTCTTCCTAGTATTTCTGTGTGCTGTGTCTTTCATGATTTTGACTAATCCAATTTCATCCGCTGGTTCCAATACCTTCTTTCTTTCTTTTTTCTTTTAATTTGTTCATTATTATTGAAATATATTTTAATATTTGAAAATCGTTATTATTAATGCGTTTGTTCCATGTCATACCACAACAACAAAATATCTTTTCTCTCTCTCTCTCTCTCTCTCTCTCTCTCTCTATATATATATATATATATATATATATATATATATATATATATATATTTATTTATTTGTGGGTGTGTCTCAAATACATTTTAGTGAATAAATTAAGTGATTTTTAGTATTTTGTATAACAAATTGGTAAAACAATAATATGATTTTAATATTAAAATTATTTATAAAAATTGTAAAAAATAAATTTTTTGTCAATCCCAATTTTAAAAGCGTGACTAATAATATATTTAACTCAATAAATCTTAATTTTTTAATCTATAGATATTTCACATTTTTTTTCTCCAATTTTAGTAAGTGGCACCCTCATATTAAGTCTCTTAAAAAAATTCTGAATATATTCCTATTCCTTTAGGTTAAATTACTTTTTTTTTTTTCATGTTTAGTTATTGAATTTATTTTTAAATCAGAAATATTGATCAAGATTAAAATATGAAAACTATGTGATCGTTTACGACCATTCATTAACGACACCTATATAGTTTAACAAATGTGGAAAAAAAAATGGTTACGCAGAGAATAGGAAAGATAATAAAGTTCAGGAAGACAAAAAAAATACAGAAAGATAATATAAGGAATAATATGAAGGCGAAATATTAAAATACGACGTTTAGATGAAATAGCACAGGACATAAAAAGAAAAGAAAAATAGCAAAGACCTGTTAAGCGTTTTTGACATTTACAAAACGTTGAAAAAAAAATAAGGATTGAGTGAAAAGATGAAAAAATAAAATAAAATTCACTATGTTCTAGTAATATATAGGTTTAAACTGAAGGCCAAAGTTATATCCAAATTAAAGTTACACAAATCTGCATTGTTTTTTTCACATTTGGTAATGCACAGATACATTCAAGAGATAAGCACCACTCAACTAAAACTATTACATAACTCCATCTATCTCTCTGCATACAAATTCAAATACAACATTAAGTCTAAAATTTGTACTACCAACAGGCTGTGGCAGAGTGATATGAACAACACAGAATCACCATCTTTCATCCTCTATCCAATTATTTTTTTCTTTTGGCCCAGTGGGACCTTCCTCACCATAAAGTTCAACCGGGAACTTGTTAAATAAGTTCTTCACAGGATATTTAAGAATGCCAGGAAGAGCATTGATTACCTTATCCAACTCAGTCTTTGAATCATAAACAATTTTGGGGCCCCATTCTCTCATAAACTGCAACCATTGAGGCTCAGTGACATCTTTTTCAAGATACTCAGCTGCAACAAGCTCATAGTGAATACTAGAATCCACATACCAATTACTGCGAGCAGCATCATTCCTAATGCCAATCCCAAGTTTTGAAGAACCTTGGATATAGGTCCCAGGATGAGGGTAACTTGCATGTCCACATTTTGATGAGTAAACAATAGCTTTATTGCCTTCAATATATTCCAAGTCACAGGGATCCACCCATTCACCACCACTGTGCTGTGAGAAGTATATGCTATACAGCTCTCCACTGAAGTTGCTTATGCGAAGTGTAAAATGCTCCCAGTCACCAACATGCTCTCCAATCTTGCTCAAAGGAATATCCTTAATTCCAATTTTCAGAGTGGCTGGTCCATTGAAAGGGCAAAACACCCACATTGCAATGTCAGTAAAAGTTCCTCCAACAGCTGGCTTCACATGAACATAAAGCTTTGCACTCTTCAAGTCCCCACGTTTCACAAAATCCTTTTTATCATCTGTTGGCAAGTCTATCCAAAACTGGCCATCATTTGTTCCCCCACATGGTAGACTTGAGCCACATGCATCAATTCGCTCTCCTTCCGATACACCCTTTGTGTACAACAATGCTCCATTGCTGAAAAACCATTCCACAGAAGATGGTAAGTAAATTTCCTGAGGATGAAAGAAAATAGTAGGGCCATAATGCTTGATAAGTGCGTGTATTTGTTGCAAATTTGGCATTGCTTGTGATGCAGGATTTTGGTTCTTCAAGCATGCAACAGGTACCTCTTCTCTCATTGTCCAGCCACTGCTGCAGAAAAAGGTCCCAACACAAACTCCTTTCCCTACCATGCCACGGTCACAAGGTCTCAAACTCCATACCTGAAATGAAAACTCCGGAATTCTAGAGCCAACAGTGAGTATTTGGCGGTAAGGTTCACATTTATAAGTGAGGTCTGTACGAACACACCACATTTCATTCAATAAAGGTTTGCCAGGTTTGGTAGTAACCAAATAGCCAAGGGCCTTGTACCCTTCAGGAGGTTCAGGTAGCCAGAAGTATACACCTGAAATTTCCATACTTCCTGCATTTTCATTCCAAACCAACTTAAAATCAAGGGGATTCTTCAGAGGAGGTAACTTATCTTGATTGTCAATATCAGCAGTTTCAACTTTCCTAGCAACAAGTACAAAACCCCTTAGAGGCTTGTCATTGGGTTGACAATAGTGACCAAGAATCTGAAAACTATCAGGTACTCCCACAGGCCTATAGAATGTAAGACCTTTTTTAGTATCTACCATATCACTGCTACTCCAAATAAACTCAAACCTAGTCACCTTGGAAACCTGTATTTCACCAAGATTTACAAGGCCGGAAGCAAAACCTTGTCCTGTAATGAAATATACAAAATAAAGTGTTCATAGGTAAGTTTCTTCTCCATAAAGTTATGTGGCATTGAAACTGCAATGTCACGCAAGCACAACATTCTCATCTTTTTTTTCTTGAATAAGATATCACACCAATCTAACAGGGTAAAATTGTTACTTTCAACTATAAACTTACAGCAAATCATTCCTAAAAATATTCAGATTTGATGAATATGTAAATCATGCTATACCGAGCGCACTGCATTTTTATTCACATTAAGTCTCATCAAACATGTAATGGGAAAAGTGCAGAAATGATAATCCGTAAAGAAATGAAAGTAAAAGAAATTCATTTCATCTGCATACATAGCAAGAGAGACAAATATGTATTTATTTGCATAAAGGGTGACAAAAAATGCATACTAGCTCTTAGAAGGCTAAATAATAATGCATATTCCTATCATGAAATTTTTGGTGATATTAAGGAAAAGCCTCATAAAATTCACACCTTGAGGCCATTGAGGGATTGGAGACGGAAGAGAAAAGGTTTGAAGGGAAGACGATTGAGCCGTTGCATTTGAATTCGAACGAAAGCACTTGGAGCCACCCATATCTGCGTAAATCGCAGGTGCAGAGTTTTGTTTATGTTCTTGCATATTTCCACCAAATGTTATTGTTCCAAATAAATTCACAGATTTTACGATGCACTCTGCATGCGTCTTAGGTATTCTATATTGTCATCAACACCTTCCCTTCCATCCTTTGAAGATTCATCAACAATAATGCATAGTGCAAGAATTTTTTGCACCCACCAAAAAACATGGCTCTTCCATTGAAAGGGATAGGTGGTGCATGAGAATATTAAGAATAAAAGTTTTGATTTTGATATAGCAGATTTCTTCCTCAATGAAACGAAGAAGCAAGCTCAATTTTGATCAATTTTGTTGGAACTTTATTATGAACATAATTTCATTTTTAACTTGTTTAAATTATCGTTTCATTGTGTGGATATTTTTTGGTAATGAAAACAAAAAGTATTCTCTATATTCCCGAAAGAGAGAGAGATTCTTTTATTAATTTATATTTTAAATAGTTTAAACATTAAAAACATAAATATTTCATTTTATTCTGTTTGTTCGTCTTTTCCAGTCTAACTCTTTCAACCTCACAGACTCCCTTATACTTCAAAATTTTCTATATTATTAGAAGAGGAAGAAAAAACACGTAACCAAATTGTTAGAACTTTTTTTTATTTTAAATTGAACCTTTTTAGTGAAGAAAATTCTGCAGTTTTTATTTGTGCTTTAACTTTTTATTTTATTTTATGAATGTGTGCAACTTCATTTTCTTTCCATCAATAAAATATATATATATATATATATATATTATTTTAAGATTATTTATTAGATGTTTGAAAAATGTTGGATGTGAAATTATTTATTTGTCATTCATTTCACTTCTAATACACTTCACATGTACTTATAAAATTCATTTACAATTTTAAAAATGCAGTTTCCTTATTAGCCAATTTTGTCCAAAAATATTATAGGCACAGCGAAAAGCAAACATAGGTGTGAGCACTACTTCAAATAAAAGAAAATACTCATATATCTTTAATACATGCTTATAAACTCCATTTTCAAATTAAAAGAAAGGATCAATTTAGACTTAAGGTTGAGAAATTATCAATCAAGTCCTTCAATTAGTAAAGATAAATTTTTATACTGATAAAAGACTGTTTTATGATTAAATTATAATATTATAGATTAACATGAAATTTTTAATATTGTAATATTTAGTCAAAATGCTATTTGGACATAATTGAAACAGGAAGTACCAAACTCTAAAGTGCGTACCATTGGGGAAGAGGTTTGATGCATCGGAAAAAAAAAATCCATAACAATGGCGAGTTCTTGCAACCAGTAAAATTACAAGAAAACTTAGTAAAGAGACCAAACACAGCTATAGTGTAGGGACACCAAACCAAAGGTTTGGTCCTGCATATAATATCAAAAAGATTTATTTGGAAGAGTGCAAAACTCCTAGTTGACTATAATTATTCAGGCATCAATCCGATTCTGTGGCAGTACCTGCAGTGCTGTTCTTTTCTTATCCACTTCCTGCGCATGTTAAGATTGAAGAAGGTTAGGTTACAAAGAAATCAAACATAAAAACAGGACACCAAGAAATCAAACAAAAAACAGGAACGGGTCCTAACCTTAACAATATCAGTCTTGTTGCAGTTAGATTTTTCACCATCTAGCATTAAAATCTTCAGCCGCCTCCGCAGTTCCGCAATACTCATATTATTTAGATCATCAGAGGGCACATTTTCCTTCAACGGGTCAGAAACAGCTGATTGAACCGGAACATCGGACGTCATATTTTCCGAAGAGAATATGACGGTATCATGGTTTGGAATGGCAGTGACTTGTTCGGAAACAACCTCACCATCAACAGGTACGTTGGATTTGCAACTCAGCTCCCCGTCTAATGCACCTGAAGCTGATTCAACTGAAACCTGCTGATGAACAAGAGGGACTTGAGGAGTACACATTCTATCAGCTCCCAACATAACTTCATGTCCTGCTACAGGATCCTCAGATTCTTCGGCTAGTGGCTCAGCTTCCAAGTTCACAGATTCTTCGGGTTGTCCGTTTGCAGAAGATTCAGTGCAGATATCAGTAACATCAGGAGCTTTATCTGTCCCTGCTTCCATCTGCTCTGGTTTATTTTCTTTCACTTCTTCTTGGAGCTCACCAGGAAAATTAGAAATTGACTCGAACTCAAGAACCCCTTCTGAACCGAGCGTCATCAAGTCACTTTCATTAGCAGCTTTCTCATCAACATTAAGAGGACATTGGTTATCTTCATCTGTCACGTTGCGACAAGCCAGATTCAAATGTTCAGTTTCATCCTTTATTTCTTGGTTATCATCAACCTTATTGGTGACTTGACTATCACCAGTGATGCACTCAACAGATTCATTTATGTCCGCTGGATCATCGCAAACAGGTGACATAGGAAGGGAGGCAGGTACATCCTCATCAGAAACATCATCCGCCAGCACAACAGTCAGAGTTGAGGCATCTTGGCAAGTAAACTCCTCAATTCTTTCCTCACGTACAGATGACACTTCATCAGATCCTGCAAACCGATCAATAAAGATCAACACTTAAATGGTCTTGCTGAAGTATACTACATCGATGTACAATTACTAACCACCCTAATTAGCAACTTTTACAAAGAGCAAAAACAAACCTTGATCATCAGATTTATCATATGACTCAGAACTTTCTTCTATTTCCAAAGTTAAATATTCATCGTCCTCTTCTGGCTCATTGCTCTTAACTTCCTTATCATCCATGTGCTCAACTAATACATCTTGATCATTGTTATTATCTTCTTGATCACCGCCCTTATTCCTGACTTGGTCATCCATCTTGCAGTCAGCTATCATAGGAAGCGAACCAGCAACTGCTTTAACAGTAACATCCACAGAAACGTTATCAGGTACCATATCTGCGATTTCTTGGCCAGTAACCTCCATAATAGCATCGGTGAAGGGCTCGGAATGAAAACTTTCTCGGCGGGCTCCAACGCATTCCTTATTTTCAGTTTCTAGTTCAGAAGAATCACAAGTTTCCTCCAGAACAGGGAACGGCTCAGATCCTGAAAAGTGACCAAATATCACACTCAAATCACTTCACTGATGCAGTCACGCACACATTCTACATTGTAGAACTAACCACAATAATAAACAACTATTAGAAGGAAAAATAAACCTGCTTCATCTGAAGCATTAGGTTCAGCCTCCAACTCCAAGAAGTTAATTTTCTCCCGTTCAGCTTCATCTGAACCCTGTGGTTCAACAACCGTGTCATTTTCTGTCACAGACACTAATTTCATATCTGAAACAGAATCGTGTGATTGGCATTCATATACAGTATTTAGATCAAAAGAGCAAACTTCCAACTCCTGAGTATCCATAGCCGAATCGATCTGCAAACTAGATCCTGCATCAATCATTCTCAAAAATTAGTTGATGAAAAACAAAAACCATTAAAGAATACAAATATTCACAAGAGAGATCCATCATACCCTTTTCAGTATCACACGAGTCTTCTACTTGGTGAGAGATATTACTCAATTCTTGAGAAACGTCATCATCAATTTTGACAGATCCAGTGTCTTCAGTGTCAATCAAACCCATCTTAGACATGTCCTTCTCCAACAATCTAACTGACCTCCTCGTGCCATATGTTCTCTGCACTGAAGTACCGCCGGTGTTCTCAATCTTCTTGGTGGAGCGAACTGACCGACCAGTAGCTCTTCTCCTACTGACGGAAGCTGCAACAGGTGTTTTAGGCACATCCAAAGGCTGTCCTTCAACCCCCTTCTTATCACCATCTTCTTCTACCATCTCAACCTCTTTCTTTCTGCGAGTAGACACAGCAGTAGCCCTTCTCACACTGACGGCAGGTGTGCCTGGTGGGACATTCGCATCTTTGTTCTTTTGCTCCACCACTCCTTGTCCAGCTCCAGCCCCACGTAGAGGCCTGGCAGAGACCGAGACCTTCACATTTGAACCTTCAGCTTCTGCTCTCGGTGCTTTCCTTTGAGTCGAGGCTCTACCAGCCATACGGATATTAACATTTGGGGTTCCAGCATCACCCTCGATCGGATTTAAAATCTCATCCAATCCTTCAACCTGAAATGAATCAATTAAAAAAAATTAAACCCTAATTTAAAAAAATAAAACCCAGCTCACAATTCCAAACAAGAACCTCCGTCTTTGTGAATCACAAGGAACGTAGAATGAATAAAACAGTAACAACACGTGACAACAATCAGCATTTCATATGCAGATCGGAGCAGTAAAGAAAAACAAAGGAGAAATGAAAAAAATGGAAGAACAAAAGACGGAAATGTTTACTTTATCCATAGCAGTGAGATTTTCAGCCATGGCAACGTTGGTGATGTTAGCGGGAATCTTGTTCTTCTTGCAGAGGGCCTGAAGCTGCTTCCTTGAAAGGGTGTAGAAATCCATTGATGAGAGAAGGAAAGAAACAAAACAAGGTGTTTTGGGTGATTGAAGATGCGAGAGTGTGTGAGAGAGACAACACAAGCGAGTGAAGAGCGTCAGAATGAGTGGGGGTATTTATATGTACAATGTCAAGGGTTGCTCCGGGGACATGACGTTAGAGAATATGACCGTTAGAGCTTCCTTTTCAAATTTGAATTTTTGGGCCTGGGCCTGGGGCAAGTGTTAAATTGGTAAGTTGGTACATTCCCTCTGCTCAAATATATTCACGCAACAAAATCAACAACCTATTGAAATCTTCAACACAATATTGGTATGAATTTCTTAAAATAATTTTTCAGATTAATCATCAAAAATCTATGCTATTCCGAACTTTTTTCCTCATTTCCTAATGTAGAGAAAATATTTGTAATACAACTTTTTATGTCTATTTTACGTAGTACTTTGTAATTAATTTAAAAAATCATAAGTTCAAACTATCAGCCTTTTTTTAATCTATACCTTTCCGCATGAACTTTTAATCTTTATTCCTAAAGTAAATAAAATAAGAATAATTAAATAGGAAAAATTGTAATTTTGGACATTTTTTATTTTTTTTATTTATGTTTGTGATTCTTCAGCTTTTTTTTCCATCATTTTAATTCTTAGATTTAAAGAATATGTAATTTAAATACATCTTAAATTTGTATACTTTTAAAAAAGATGTTTATATCAATTTTGCATATGCAAAATTAAAAAAGACCAAAAATTGTAATTTAACCAATTAAGAATATTTTTATATCATAATTTAAATCATTTATTGCAAATCAAAAGGCACAGTTTATATATTTTAAGATGTTTTCTTATTATAACTCTAATTATAATATAATTAAAATGTAAGAATTACATATTATAAAATCTATATTGAAAATATTTTTAAACAATATAATAAATAGTATATATGATTTAGAATAATAGTTTTGTATTTAATATTTAAAAGGCAACTTGCAATCTCAGGTAGAAAAATAATAATACTATTGAAAACGAACATTGGCTTCATAATATATTAATTATATATTATTTAATACTATAATTAAAAATACAAAAGTATTTGCACGGATATTCGTGGATAAAAATTATAGTGAGTACTTATTTAGTTTATTAGTCGACACTGTCTACATAAAATTATATAAATATTCTTATATTACATTATTAAATTAATATTTTATTAAAAAATTATATTAATAAACTTTTTCTCTTAGATTTATCAAAATAAAGAGGATTAAAATAAGGTTGTTGAAGAAAGAAAAAAAAAGTAAAATCATATTCAAAATCGTGACTTGTTCGGATTAAAATCGTGCCAAAGGACTTTATCCAAATTCGTATTTTTATTCCAATGAGTTATTTTAGTAATTAAAAAATAAAATGCACCAAAACAATGTTTTTGCCTCAAACCAAATAACTGTTGGTCTAAAAATACAAGCTATACACTTCCTAATGAAGTTGCATATCTAATCTCTTGCAAAACCATTCCTCCCATTATCACAAATCTTTCAACTAAGATGAAACACATTTGATGGCCCAAGATGTTGCCAGGAGATGCATAAAAAATGATACACTTCATAGTTAAAAAGCAACCAATTCGCGTGGCACCTACTACCATAATCAAGGATGCCAAAGTTCATGAACAAGTTTGTGAATTTAATTAATTTGGAGCACAAATTAAAAGCAGATCTACAGTGAGATATTCAACTTCATGCCACCAATACAAGTATTGCATCCAAGAGTTACTACAACATAGAAACTTTGTTCTGTTTTAAAATGCTAAGAATGTCTAGCTCCAATGATTACCAAACCGGGGATTAAAGCACTCTGAAATGACCAAGGTCCACGATGTCCCCGTAGCATTTGGAGCTAACCCAAGTGAAAGCATCCAAGTCTTTTATAGCTCATCACAGTTTACGGGTTTAAAGATGCACAGTAACCATGAAGCTTATGCATTATTAGCATTAGGTTCAGAATTGGTTTCTGATGATTTTTCGCCATCAAAAGCTTCCATATCAATGGTCATATCATCACCCACATCAGCCTCAGTCATTACTTCGTCTTTATCAGACACCAGAGGCTCAATGCCATTCTGCGCAGTATCAGATTGCTTATTCTGCTTTTCATTTGCCTTCTCTTGGTCAACTGGCTCTTTTTCAGTAGCTTGCGGGTATGGATCAGTGCAGATTGTCAATGTAGATGTAACTAATAAGTTCTACAGAAAACACCATAAAGACATAAGCCAAGTAAATTGTTTTATTTTTATCTATAACTTAAGTCGCAATCAACAAAATGAATGATTAACCATTTATAAAATAAACGATATTATGCAGTTGTTAATTCGAAACAAAATATCATAATTAGTACACATGCTAAATTGTATTGCATACCTTTTCAAGAGCTAATGCAAGCTTTGAAAGGTTTGGATAAATGCTTTTTGCATCCAATAGGATCTGTTCAATGTAATTTAAGACTAAGTAACATTAGATATTACGATGCTTGCATGTGAAAATGACAGTAATAAAGCCCGAATATAATAACACATAGCAGACAAAAGAAACGGGTGTACCTCACAAAGCCTTTGCAACGTAAATGGAGGGCCTTCGATGAAACAAGTAAGCGCTGGAATCCATAAATAAAAGCATATCAAAATATTTTAGAGCTTTATACCCCCCAAATAATATCAACAAAAAGTTTAATAGAGCAAGTAAATAATAACAGCTTAAACATTTAAAGAATCTAAGCAGCAATGAGAAATCAAAATATGCAAAGAGAAGAAATGATCTTGTTATTAAAATTGAATTTGGACGGGTTTACTCTATGAAACTTGCTATCCAAAAGCATTGCTCAAGCAGCTAAATGCCCATCGCATTGGAGACTATATAATTATGACATTGAATAATTTAGATCAAAGGGGTTTAAACCAGAGAATTTCAATCCAATGCTCAATGAAACTGATGCTATTGCTTAGAAGTTTCTCTCAGGGGTACCCTTCTAAACCTTTTGGTTTCTTTATGAGGGAATTAATCCCCAGATAGACATGCAGACAAAATGACAGTCAAAATTATTAAAGAATTTAACACGTGATTTTAAATAATTGGCATTATCTGTTAACATTGAGGATTCTCTTGATAAGATTTTGTCAAACAACATATTCTATGCAAGGAAAGAAAAGCCTTAATATTAATCTTTTGTATATATCAACTTGTTTGTAGATAACCATTATTACACATACAGAAATATATTGTACGCATGCTTGTAACTATGGCAATGGTTTGACAACTAGACTGCACTGACTAGTCAGTCCAGTTCAAACATGAGATGGTCTGGTCAAGTCTAAAATTAGTAAACAGAGAACAGACAGACAAACTAGACAAACTGTTTGAGTTGGTCTCAGTCATACAGCTTGAACCAGTTCAAAGCTCATCTACCATAAAATGCACAAAAAGGGAGAAGTGAGTACCAAACATGTAACCCATAGCTTTGAATAAGAAACTTCAACTACTAGACCATTGATACTGAGTTTAACAGTTACTAGAATATCTACTCCCAAAATTATTTTGTCAACAATCTTACAAATTCTTGTCACAAGTAATTTGAATGCTTTAAAAATATTTCCACATATTAATAGAATGGTATTGTAATAATTTTCAATATAGAAATAGCAAAATTAAATTCACCTAATTAATGATACTCAACAAAATAGTGACATTTCTAGTTCATGGTTAGACGAGAGACACTATTGTTTCACTGAATGGTTTGGACTTCAGACGGGATACCTTCATCTAATTTACTGACCAACTCAATGTAGGATTCTCCCAACGATGCATACTGCTGTTCACTAGTCAATTTTGCCTCAGGGTACTCTGACAGTACCTGTATAACAATTTCAAATACGGAAAAGAAGGCTAAATATCAGTGTAAGAACTACGATATATGAATAATAAAATTTCAGCAAACAGTTTTATGAACAGAGACAAAAAATAAAAAACTGACATGCTAGCATACATACCCCTAAGAATCAATAAAATATACATAAAAATGCATGCTAGCATACCTCCCCATACCTGCTTCAGCTGAAAGGATAGCATACTCTTCAACTTATCCCAGTCATGCCTGTTATTCAAAAATTTCATCACATTAGTCTTTTAAATACAGATCCATTTCCAAGTCAACTATCAGTAAGTTTAGCCATAGAAATCAATCCCAGATAGCCATGCATGCAATCGATCCCCAGAAGCATTAAATTCAACAACATTATAATACACATATGAATGCTCAAAAATCAAGATTACCAAGGAGTTAGAGGATAAAGTCCACAATGATTCTTTAGCAACAAATCCGGCGACTAAGAGAATAACACTGTAGACTGAACTTAAAACACACACACAAACATATATATTAAATAAATAAATAAAGGATATAAAAAAGTCAGTGCCAAGACAATTAAATTAAACGGGTGTATACAATTGGGATTTCGAAAGGGTTTTTTACATAAGAAAGTAATATAGATTTTCAAAGATTTTGTATGAATATAATGATTTTTCAAAAGACTTATATGATTAGAATTTTGTAATTTCGATTTTAAAGGGAATATAAAATATCAAATCATAAGATTTGAAAGTATTTAATGGATTGACAAGAATTTAAAATATTTCATAAATTAAAAAAAAATTATGAGAATTATGTATCTTTACCTTTTACAGGGAAATACATCTATACCTATTATCCTATTCTGCAAAATTAGGTAAATCAACATGTATTTTAGTGGTAACGAGTACAATTCAATACGGTGCTTGCATCAACCCATCTCAACACCCACATTTCAGCACTACAATCCTTCCACCCATTTCTTTAGCAATTGATAAAAAAAAAAAAAACACTCATTTGATGGAGTTTTTAGCAATTTGTTACTTTTAAGATAAAAAATAGAAATAATTGACAAATTTTTTCTATTAATATTTTTAATTCTTCTTTGTTGTTTTCCATAAAATTCTTAATAGTTGCATTTTCAACTCGTTGACCATAAACAGAGAGGACTAATTTGCAATTGCAAACAGAGAGGACTAATCAGACACTTCCGTAAATTAAAAGATCCGTAAGGATAGTTGAACCTAGATCATAAAGTAACTCATTCTCACAGACTAGTGACAGGCAAGACGGTTTTTCATGAAAAAACATGGTGCACACGTGCAGTCTAAGGAACCAAAAGGCACACCTAAGCTGCAGAGATGACGTGCTAGAACAAGTCAGCACTTTCATACGATCTTTCAGGGTCCAGCAAGACACATATTTAGCATCTTATTTGATAACAATTCTCAACTCTCAGCCATCTAGTTTCCACACTAACGCCAAAGGACTAAAATAGTCAAATGGTTATAAGAATAATTAATTGAGTCCATGGGATGCAATTCTTAGTAGAGAAAATCTTAATGTTTTCCGGCTCGAGCATCTTATCTTTTGTGTTTACTACAAAAGTTACAGCTGAGTAATAAAAATCTATACAATTAATGCAAAATAGTAAAATTGCTCTTTTCTTTCATTTGCTTTCAGGGCACCTTTGGCCTCAAAGTGTTCAGAGTTAAAACCCCAAAGTACATAACACACTGCTGTCTTTGACTAAAGAAATCCCCTGTATATTATCTACTAACATGTTTGGTTGTGTCGTATCACATCTTACACGCATCTTAACAGAATTTACAGTCTGCAGCTTCAGCGTTATTTCCATATTCAACGTGTATTATTATTCTTGGCGTGTGCCCAAACATACGCCACAAGAAATAACAAATCCAATCCAAACAATCTGAAAACCAACACACTACCAAGTCCCTAGCAGGAACGATAAACTGCATCATGTGAATAACAAGTCCAAGGGGAAAAAATATACACAACACCGTTCCTATCTATCATATCATATCAATATGAACGAGATGCCAGAGCACAAAAGTCGGTACTCAAATAAGTCATACCAGAACTTCCCAGTAGACGCAATAACTTGCAGAATCTGCCCAACTTCTTCCCTCGGAACATCTTGTTTCTGCTCAGGGTCTCTACAGAACCAAAAATCACTGAATTAGGTATATCAGTGTCTTCGCAAACAGGAGAGAGTGAAATTGCAATCACCTGTGGTTCGAGGCGTCATCATTGTGGGCGTCGATCGAAGAAACCGGTGGTTGCTGTAAAACCTCATGCGGTTGCGTCTCCATGAAATGAAACTAGAATAAATCGCGAAAATTATGAATTCCATCGCCGAAATTTGAAACGGTGAAAGTGCGTTGGAATTGATACGGTGGGAGAGAAAGATACATACCGATAGTGTGACTTTGACTAGATTCAAAAAATGTAAAGCGGCGTGGTGAAGTGGAGTTAGATGAGAGGTTTGAGAATATCGCTGTACGTTTGCAGCCTCCGTCGCCGTCAGCGGAGGAACTGCGTCGGGTCTGTGTGAGATTGATGGGCTCTACTTATTTGTATTGGACCAGTGGACTCGCTTCCTCTTGGGCCTTCCTTAAGAAATGCTTCTGCACACCAATAATTTCTTATACACCGCATAATATATTTAAAATGTTAAAAATGTCTTTGAGACTTGTTCCCTCTTCCACACATCCTTTGTTCTACACTTTCATTCAACATCATTTTATTTTAAAGATATAAATTTATTCGTGATTTATTTTTTAAATCGTACACTATGTCATGCATTCAAACACATCATTTTTATTTTAAGGATTCAGTAGAGAAAAGCAATTAAAGATGATAGAAGAAGGAAATTTAGATCCAATTCGTGAAGAACACTGAAGAAGAATGAACACATACATGGAAGATTGAGATGCAATCAAGGAGAGAGAGTCATGGTGCAGTGGAGAGAACAACTGAGAGAATTCTGATCGATTTGATTGAATCTGATCTTGAAAACTTTGACTATATGTTATTACATTAAGTTAATCTACTATATACTTCAACTAATGTACAATTACAACTTACAAGGCCCATAACCGGACCTAATCCAATAAGATGTTGAAGAGTCGCGCTGCCTTCGTTTCAGTGCAGTACCGCGCGATTCGAATGCTTGCAGTTTTCTCAATTCTTCTTCAAATGAAACGATTCCGGTCTCATTAGAAAGCTTGTTAAGTTATCTTTCAAACGCCACCGTTTTCATTATTTTTAGATGTCTATAGAATTTATGATAATTATTTTACTGAGGCATGCCCGGTGGACCGACTCTGTGCGCATAACCTCCCTTAAATAATTTAAATAAAATTTAATTTAGCTCCGAATTGAGTGTTTCTTGATCCTCTGGAAATATGAATTTGTCTAGCTTTCAATGCTTCAAGAATCATGATTTTAGGATCTCTGTAGAAACAATGATAAATAAAACAGTAAATTAATATCAGTACCCCGTATACAATAAAATACAGCTAATTTATTGTTTTTATGCAGAATTTTATATTAAGGCTTCTAAAGGCCTAATAATACAAATTATAGTTAATTAAGCTTTATTAACATATTATAAACAATAATATAACATTATTAACTACTTAAGATGTGCTGAAAATCATTCACATCATGAGTCAACCCACCTAACCCACCAATACATAGTGGGTTAAACCAAGTTGTAAAATTTGTTGGCTCGCCATGAAGTGAGTCGAGTTGAGTTCATTTATTTTCTACTTAACCAATGGTGAGTTAATTCGTGTGAGCTGGATTTGCTCACTTTGATACCCTTTTTGTGACATGACTGAAATGTGACATACATTGTGATACAACTAAAACACGGTGATGCGGCAAACACAATAAATATGTTGGCTTATGTATGTAGGGGTATCAATATTAGTTGTAACCCATGAGCCAATTCGGCCTACAATAGTTCGAGCCGGGTTGGGTTCATTTTTTATAAATTCTACCTATAATGAGTTAAAAATGAACTCAACTCACTTAGCCCACATGTTAAGTTGTTTTGAGCCAAGTTTTGACTCCACATAAAGTGGGTCATGTTCAGCTTGCCTATCTTCTGCTCGACCCATGGTGAGCCAAAAATACAAACACAAACAAACACAAACACAAACACAATCATAAATAAACATAAACAAACACACACACAAACACAATCACAAACATAAACGCAAACCCAAACAAAAACACAAATACAAACACACACAAACACAATCACAGACAAACACAAACACACACACAAAAACACACACATAAACACAAGCACAAACACAAATACAAACGCAAACACAATAGGATGACAGTGGAAGTATAGACACATTAATAAGTATTGGTAGAATATGATCATACCTGCATTAGGATGTACACGTGAACCTCCATAAGACAAATACAAGCACAAAAGGATGATAGTGGAAGTATTGACACATTAATAAGTATTAGTCGAATAGGATCATACCTGCAATAGGATGTACACGTGCACTTACATAAGACAAACATAATACGATGACAATGGAAGTCTAGACACATTAATAAGTATTGGTAGAATAGGATCATATTTGCAACAGGATGTACACATGCACTTGCATAAGACAAACCCAAACAGAAAGATTGGGGTGTGTGAAAATCTACTTCAAAACTTTTGCATATAATTTACATGAATTGTTACCTATGCTCCTCATTTGTTTATACATTGAAGGCTACAATTACTCTGTAATATAATGGTCAGTTTTTGAAACTAATTTTAAAAGTTTATTGTATGGGAGAGTAAATATGATGACCTCAGAATTTTTCAAATATTTTCTTTCAGTACGGCTAATCCCCTATTGATTATTGAACGCAATATAAAACCATGGGGAACTGGAGAGTAGATAAAAAGTTGAAGAATTATAAAAACCATGGGTACATACATATATATCCTAAGCTTTTTTATCACATGGTGGTTGAAAAATTTTGCTTCTGAGCAAAGTAAACTATCAATTTTTTTATTCCTTTTACTTGAACGCCATCAAAACACACTAGATATGGCTGTTGTTATATCCTATTTTAAAATCATCCAGGAATGAATAGAAGCTTGTGGATTTCTCTGTGGATTATTGAATGCCAAAGCACAACTCTCTGCCTGCACTTGTACTGTTTCTACTACTAGTGTAACTGTTATTACTTACTAATGAATGTCCTTTTACCTTGCCAAGTTTAATCTGGCAATAGCCAAATCCCTATTTTCTTTTTAGTTATTGATTATTGATTTTGAACCTGTCTTTATTTTACCTTTTCAGCAAATAGTTGCCTCTGTTCATATGTGTGTGATCATTGTAGTAAGAAAAAATCATTCATATTAATTTAATTGGAGTTCTAATAATAGTATCATGGACTTAGGAATGTTGATCTTTGTCTTTCATGCTAATTCAACAATATTTGCATAAAATCTAAACTTTATTGACCGTGCTTTCTAAATGCTCCTTTCCCTGGATAACTTTATCATCGTTGCAAAGCACTGTCATCACTTACTTTTTCTAGAACCAGTGTAAACATTTCCTGTTTATATTGGTAACTAATTATAAGTTAAATATTGCAGAGTGGCAAGTCATCAACTGTATATGCTTGTGCCAAAGAACAAGGGTTTAGTATTTTAGAGGTATCACAGTTTATGAATATATTTTTAAATTTATGCTTATAAATTGATATACTTTGTAGTAATAATATTCATCGATTGACCCCATGGTATTGTAAATAGCCACCTTAAAATTTTATAAGCATTACTGAAGATCAAGTACAGTGATTGTTTAGCCGGATTTAAATATAGCCTCTGTCTTCCCTGAAATTTGAATTTTTGGTCTTTCCTGTTTAATGGGAAAATTGATTAGGTGAAAGATTGCTATTTTTGGTTTAAAACATTGAGAAAGTATGGTAGAAACACTTACTCGTATGCCCAGTTGCTAATCTGGGATTTTCATACAAAGTTCTTGAGAAACAGATGTGCCCAATATATTTATTCCCCTCAAACATCTATCAACATTATGTTTTCTATTAAAACATCTACTAGTTGTCAAAGAAGAATAAAACATTTATTCTTCTTGTCATATATCTTTCTTTTCAACCATGAATATGGCCAAACTTAATTATTGTTCATGTTATCTAAACAGCTCAATTCATCACATTCTAGAAATGGGACTGCTATCAGGAACTTGGAAGAACCTCTTACTTCAATTGGGTTCCATAGGTTTGCTAACTTGTTCTATCAATGCTAGCTGATAACTTCCAATCTTCTGTGTCTGAGTAATTTTAACTAACTGTAATGGTCTTGCATTTACTTTCACTTTCCTGTAATATTTTGTTGGATTACTTGAGTGTTATATTTTTTTGAGGGGCAATTCAAATTTCTCAGGAAATCAAAGGTCTTTTGAACATGGAAGTGTATATTCCCTTGTTTGACTTTTATATAATAAACAATACTTTATGCCAGATTGCAGGAAGCAATCTATCTTAAGTTGGAGATCCAAGAGTATAGTAATGTGATTATCCAATGGGTGAGAGCCAGAATAAAATTTTGATCTTAAAAAGGTCTTTTTATAACTTCCTTATTGTAAGCTAACTCAACCTAATCTTCCTGTGGGTGGCATAGCTGGCCAATCAGATCGAGGTGCACAATCTGTTGTTCTTTCTGGTGGTTATGTGGATGACGAGGATCATGGAGAATGGTTTCTCTACACTGGAAGGTGTAACAACCAACAATTTTTCTACAATTCTCATTCTCACTCAATCCTGTTCATGCTTTATTCACTCTTGGCTTGGCTTGGCATTGCATTGCAGCGGTGATAAGGATCTTAGCGGCAACAAACGTACCAACAAGAGTCACTCTTTTGACCAGAAGTTTGAGAAGTACAACCGTGCACTTCACGTTAGTTGTCTCCAGGGTTATCCTGTTCGGGTTGTCAGGTCACCATCTGCTTCACTTAATTCTATTCTTTTACACTCCAATTTTTGCATGCGCTCCATACATAACATCATATTATACATATTGTACCTGGAAATCCTTTACGCATTCTTTGACACCATGTGTCCATCAAACTGTTCTCTGAATTTTTGTTCTGGTTCAATTTGAAAAATTAAATCTATCTGTTACTTCTTATTTATTGAACAGGTAATTCGGAATCCAAAGGATTTATTCCTCATGATTTAGATCAAATTTCATTAAATTGCACATGCAAATTTGCAAAGTTTGAGATATGAATATCGATCCCATACTTATTTATGAACTTACTTGTCCGCCCGACCGATCGTTGGTTCTTATACATAGCAAATTTTGGTTGAATTTGTGTTATATTATTACTATCATGTATATGACCAGTTTGCTCGATTAAATGCAAGTTTTCATTAAATCAACATTAATAATTCACACTGTGCTATCTTTATACATAACCTCTAATAAGCAGATCTCACATCTTTGTACATTAACCTCTAACAAGCAGATCTCAAAAAGAAAAGCGATCTTCATATGCCCCAGAGATTGGCGTGCGGTATGATGGAATTTATAGAATTGAAAAGTGTTGGCAGATAGCGGGATTGCAGGTAAATATGTGCAATTTTATGATATATTTTGTTTGCCTATTAATACATGCAGCGTATCTGATGCCATTTCTCTAACCAGGGTTTCAAAGTTTGCCGGTATCTATTCGTTAGGTGTGATAATGAACCCGCCCCTTAGACAAGGTATACACTCTTCTACTCTGTAGCACATTTCACACTAAAACGCCGCTTGGCATTCTATTACTAAGTTTCTTTAATGGAATCACAGTGATGATGTTGGAGATAGGCCCAGAGCCTTGCCGGTCATTCGTGAACTGAAAAAGGCTACAGTTATATATGAAAGGACTGAATCTGCATCTTGGGATTATGATGTGAGTAATTAAGGAGTTCGTTTTCCTTTTTCAAATATCTAAAATATAGTTTAGAATTTTAATATATTTAATATTTAATGAGTAAACGACTTGTTTAGGCGAAAGATTGTCGTTGGAAATGGATGAAACCACCACCTCCCAGCAGCAAAAAGGTACAAATTGAAGAACCCGTAGAGGTAACAAGGGCAAAGACAGATAGCGATATAAGGAAGTTCCAACTTAATTCTATCAAGGAACAATTGCATAAAGGTATATTACTGATATATTTTACAATGATTGACAATGGACCTTCCAATTAAATGGTCAGTTCTCTTGATGATTTCCATTAATACTTTCTTGTGATACCATTTTTCTTGTACATGCAGGGTTCTCGTGCATGATATGTAAGGAAGTTATGGTTTCACCAGTGACTACACCTTATGCTCATAACTTCTGCAAGTCCTGTTTGGAAGGTGAATTTGCTGGTCAGGCTTTTGTGAAGGAGAGAAGTAGGGGTGGGAGAACGCTTCGTTCCCAGAAAAATGTGATGAAATGTCCTTCCTGCCCTATTGACATTTCTGATTATCTTCAGAACATTCAGGTACATGTGTCACATATCTGGGATCAACATTAGCATGATGCTTTTTCTTAAGTCTCAGAACACAGCTTAATCTATGGTTGATAAATTCGTTTTGTCTGGTGGTGCACTTGTATGGCAGGTTGATATAGATTTGAAGAGTGCGATTGAGTCACTGAAAGCCAAGGTAGAAGAAATTGAAGAATCACTGGAATCAAGTGAAGATGCAGCAGATGGATTTCAGGACAACGGTGTTGGCAAGGATGACGATACTGATTCAGGGAACCAAAATTCTGTAGAGCAGTTGAATGATCTACCGGAAGGATCTGATGTCGATGAGCTTAAAGACACCAATACTAAGGGGCAAGATTGAGAAGTAATGTGCAATGGAAAGAGAAAGAAAGGTGCTGATGAAACACAATCGCCTGATGATAAAATGGAAGAAAGAGTTAAAAGAAACAGAAAGACCAGCAGTCGCTGATAAAAATGATTCTTCATCAAGTCCTCTCAATCTTCCATGAAATTGTGGTGGACCGAGGAGTTTTAACAACTTGACCTTCACCTGGTTCGATTATGACATGGTAGTATCTTTATTTTGCTTTATTAGCGCTTGATGGTTCAGTACTAGTCTTGGAAGTGTGCTACAAGGAAAAATTAACATTTTTCTATTTAATTCACTTTCTTAGTTTGTAATCACCATTGTCTGTTCATGGTTTTATGGGAAATGGAACTGTCCAAGACCTTAAGAAAAACGAGTTTAATCAAAGATCCTTTTTTTGGATCAAGTATGTGGAGTTTTTATGGCAGTTATCTCTATAGCTTTTGCCTTTTATTGTTTCATACCTGTAAATGATGTATTAGTTGATCAACCTCAGAGACGAGTATATCAGGTGGTAATTAGCCTGATAATATTTAAGAAAAATTGATCAATTTGGGGAGATTTCTTAACCCAAAATAGGTGTTTAGGTATTGGACTAATCAAGTTGCTGTAACATAGATGAAGTTCCTTTTAGTTTGTTCTTTCGTGCCGGGCAATTAATGGGTACTAACCCCTTCTCTCGTACACAAATAAAGAATGAACCCCTTTATAGTATACATGAGCCAACAGAAATGAAAATATTACGGCCTTTTTTATTTTAGGATCAATCTGATTTTTAATTCTGATTACAGAGGTGTACAAATCTTTCATGTCATTTGCTTGTGCAGTCATTGGGAAAATTGCAGAATTTGGTGCCTTGAAAGATGGTCATATATATGTGGGAATGAAATCAGGATAAGCAGAAATCGGCACATTTGTAATCTTCAAAATAGCCACACTAGTCAAATTCACATAATGTTCACTTTATCTTCTACAGATTAGGTTATGGCGATAGGCATAGGCTGTTAAGTCGTTTACTTGAAGTACAGGGAGCAGATTCTATCACATTTTGGTTCTTCAAAATGATATATTATGCTTAATTTACTATTTTTCTTTGCAAAACATTCTTCAAAAGTTCTAACCTTTATTAAGCATATAATGTGGGCTATACAAATTTAGCATATAATTAACACAAAAATGTCATGTTCAGTTAAGCACATAAAGTTGAGGTGGTCACCAGATATATGGTTAAGCCAATAGTAAAACATGACTAAATGTCTATCATAATTAACCACATAATCTGAAGGAGGTAAACATATACATTGCATATAAACAAAACTGGTCATTGACAATTAATGATATATGTTGGAGTCAATAAAATTAGCATGTACATACATGAAACTGCCATGTCTCTAAATATTTGAAGAAGTTGTCGCTCGAGCGAGAATTGCTTTAGCGAGTGTTGACCGCAATCTAAATGTGCAACACAGTTACTCACATAATATAACCTGGGTCACCACATATTTCAATAACGTGTCACTTGAGCGAGACTTTAGTCGCTCCAGCAAAACAGAACTCGAGAATATATATTGTATGCTGCCTGGATTTTGTTAGATTAATTTGAAATATACCCTGAAATTGTGGTGTATCAGGTACAAATTATGAGAAAAAAAATTGGAATTTCAAAATTTAAATAATTTTTTTTTTAGATTGGGACTTTAGATAGCGGTTCCCAGAACCGCTATCTAAACATACTAAAGAGAGCGGTTCTAGAACTAACCGCTATTAAAAGTATATTTTAGATAGTGGTTAACTTGGAACCGCTATTATATGTTCACTTTTAAGAGCGGTTAATCTTAAAAGTGACACATATATAATAGCGGTTCCACTTTAACCGCTCTTAAAAGTGACAAATATATATTAAAATTGACACATGTTGAATCAGATATCGCTCGAGCGAGAATTGTGTCGCTCAAGCGAAATACAACCCGAGAGTCCCGATTTTTTGCAGGTGGTGTCGCTCGAGCGATGTGAATTTCGCTTGAGCGAATGTTGACCTAGGGCAAAACGTCGATTAAAGTTAGCCGCATAATGTAACATGGGTGACCACATGTTTGAATCGGATATCGCTCGAGCGAGAGTAGGGTCGCTTAAGCGAATCACAACCCGAGAATCTCCAATCTTAGCAGGTGGTGTTGCTCGAGCGATGTAAATTTCGCTTGAACGATATTAGAAAAATAAGATAAAATGATCGATTATTTTAGGTTATAATCGATTATACGTTATGATGATCGATTATAAGTGGTATATGATCGGTTATATTTTGCTAATAGATTATAATTTTAATTTATCTGTCATAATTAAATGTAAGCGACAATAAAGTCGCTCAAGCGGACCTTACATGTAACCTAAAGGCAAAATCAGTGAGCGACGCCGACAGTCACTTGTTTCACATCTGCCCGATAGAAGCACTGACGTTGAAGAAATTTGTTGATTGTTACCTTCTTCTCGCCATCAATCTCCTCCATTATCATTATCTATCGGAGATCCTTCAAAAAAATAGTACAATCTAAATTTACATTGATGTTTATATGTCTACAACAATTAAAATTCACAAGTCATTCATTATTACAATCCTTCAACTTCATGTTAACAAATTGTTCCACCAGTTCGTTGTACACATCACACTATATAATTGCATCCTGTCTTTTCTTTACGGTGGCGAGAAGCTCGATTTGAAGAGCTTGACACTGCACCAACGAGGTTGACATATGACCCGATGAAGAACATGACCTCTTGCTTTTGTCCTCGCCTGGCACCGACAAAAGAAAAAGAGTGTGAAAGAGACCGAGGATTATAATGAAACATCATTATAATGCCGGTTTAAATACAATTGGACAAACATTAGCAATGGACCGAGATAGCTAACCGTAGTCCCTTTCAGGGGACTATCATCTACCAACAGAGATGCCTTCGCCTCCACATTGTCGTATTTTGTGGACATAACCCACTCTTTACTAGGTCGTTCACCAATCAATATCAGACCATCACAAGGTAGACTTGTCAGCTCTTTTCACAGAGTTTGGTCGATTTGAATCTCAATCCCCACCACTTCTAACGTTAGAACTTCTTCTTCCACACTTAAGTTACTGTAGAATTCTCGAATAAGATGTGGATTGCTTTGTTGATTTCCAAGAAGGAATTCAACTCTACATCCTTCAAAACTCTAATGAAGTCAAATCTGTTGTTAACAAAGTATTGGGTGTCAAGGACCTTTGGGGCTATCACCTCCTTCGTGGTCATAGTTTGGGTACTTGAAGAAGTCGCTTCTGAGTGGGTGCGCTTGGAGCTTTTTCTTTTGTCAGCCATGATTTATGTTTACGACTATTGAGATAGTCAACAGTGAACGAAAATAGAGAACAGAGAATTTGCGAGACATTAGAAAGCAAAGAATACATTAACCTGTTGTTGTATGCTTCTTCTTTACAATGCAAACGAAATCAAACAAGATGAACCATCAAATTAAAACTCAAAACCGAAATCAACAACCATATTAAACCCTAAACCAAATGAACAGAACCCAATATTAAACATAGACGAACCAGAGCCGGGAGACACGAACGCCGGGAGAGAACAAACGTTTCTTTTGCGTGCGCCGGCGAAAGAGATGCAGAGCGAAATTATGTAAAACTATAATCGCTTAGCACAAACTATGATCCATGTTCTCCAACTATAATCGATCATTCTCAATTATAATCGGTTATCGAAATTTATGATCGATTATTATCCAATTATAGTCGATCACTTTGACATATATGACTTTAGATAGCGGTTAAGTGGTCAACCGCTATCTAAACTACATTTATTATAGCGTTCCACGAGTCAACCGCTTTTTAAAAGTATGATATAAGAGAGCGGTTATATAAAAACCGCTATTATAAAGATAACTTAGATAGCGGTTTACGCCTAACCGCTATCTAATATATATTTTTAAAAGCAGTTCTTATTCACCGCTATCTAAGGTCGCTCAAACGAAAAACACATCGCTTGAGCGAGGACACCTGGAAAAATTGGGGATTCTCGGGTTCTGTCTCGCTCAAGCGACGTTACGATCGCTTGAGCGACAAGTGATTCGTATATGCGGTGAACCGAGTTATATGGCTAACTGCGTTGGACGTTTCGATAGTGGGTCAGTACTCGCTCAAACGACTACGTAATCGCTTGAGCGACAGTTGATATTATATGTGGTGAACCAATTTATATTAGATGGCTAACTGTGTAGGACGTTTCATCTGTGGTTCAATAGTCGCTCAAGCGAGGATGACATCGCTTGAGCGATCGAACCTTAACCAATGGGGACCATCCGGTTCTGTCTCGCTCAAGTGACGTTTTGAACGCTTTAGCGACAAGTGATTCTAATATGTGGTGAATCGAGTTATATTATTTGGCTAACTGCGTTTGACGTTTCGTCATTTGGTCAACACTCGCTCAAACGACAAAGTCATCGCTTGAGCGACGAAGCCTACGAACAAGGGGGACTCTCGGGTTCTTTCTCGCTCAAGCGACGGTGTACTCGTTTGAGCGACAAGTGATTCTTATATGTGTTCAACCAAGTTATATTATATAGCTAACTGCGTTGGACGTTTCCTCTGTAGGTCAACAGTCGCTCAAGCGAGGAAATCGTCGCTCGAGCGACGATACCTTCAAACAATGGAGACTCTCGGGTTCTATCTCGCTCAAGCGACGTTATGATCGCTCGAGCGACAAGTTATTCGAATATGAGGTGACCCATGTCATATTATGTGGCTACCTACTTTGAGAAATTCATCGCTTGAGCGAGGTACCCTTACAAAAAATAGGGACTCTCGGGTTGTTTCTCGCTCAAGCGACGTTATTCTCGGTCGAGCGGCAAGTGATTCAAATATGTGGTTATCCATGTTACAGTATGTAACTAACTGCATTGGACATTTGGCCAAGGCTAAACTTGAATGAGACGTGACATGCAAATTTCAATTTGTTTTTTGTTAAGCGCATTATTTACAACTATTAAGCATGCAGTTATCTGTTATGTACAACGATGATACGTAAACCTATACATCTTTCCTACAATAAATTTTATCACTTGTACAATTTCTATATGCTAGTTTATATTGTTCTCTTCCCTTGTTCTTTTAATCTGAATTTCTTCTTTTATATTACATATCAACATCTTGTCATCAGAAATTCAAATGGAAATTAATGACCATTTTGTTTTGTGGAACTAAGTTATACTTGGCCGATTGTTGATGTTACTATGATGTTTACTTGAACAGTGAGAGTGGGTGGTGGCCACGCTCCATATATCATCCAAGTATGTAGTATGAGGATAGTTCTACCCTTATCAACCAATCCAACATGCCCTTTAACAGTTAATACTATAGAGGAGCATCTTCATCTTCATATGTTCGTAACATATAAATCTGGTAGTAATTACATGTATTTTGTACAACTGTAGTTCTCAATATACACTCTCTGTTATATGGAGATAGTCTGCATCATCTGAATAGGGATATTGTGCAACTGGGACGGTAAAACCCAATCAATAATGTAATTGTAAAAAGAAAAAATGATACAAAAAATAGTAACCATGGTCCAAAGTATTCTCCTAGTACTTTAACAAAAAATATTTTTACATAATTTACTATACTTCCTCCTAACTCAATATAATTAGACATAATTAGAAAGGAATTACAATAAACAATTTTGTAAAGAAGAAACTCAAATCAATTTAATTGATTTAATGATTTTGAAGAGATATCATAATAAAAATAATGATGATTATTTAAATAAATTTACACAAATAAAATTTAGATGACAACTATCTTACCCATAAATTTTTGTGTAGTGGAAAAACATTTTTTAACTCAATTTCTTACGCGGCGCCAAGATGTTGCTAATAGAGATAGGATTCTCCAATGAATAGTATCTAAACTTGTCCTCTTCCCAACCCTTAGACTCTTTTTATCCGATATTTCCAAATTAAATACAAACCTTGCTCGAATCGGTTATTATCTACACACAATTTTTTAGATAATGGGTGCGATTTTCAAAAAGATTTCTGATACCTCCCCAAGAGAGATATGTTTAACACTTAGCCAACCTCGTAAACCCCATATATTAATTAATTGACGAAGTGAATAACCTGGACGATAAAAAACAAACAAATCTAATATATTATATTTAAGTTCAACAATAATAAATACATTAATAATTATCAACTAGCTAAAAAAGGCATCTACAATAAAAAAGAAAAAAAAAAACTAGTTGAACCTCCCGACCCCGCCTACTTATCTGGTTTTTTCCGATACATTGTCCCCTCCCCTTCAATCTGATTTACAGGAACTAATGAATTCTGTTTTTTTTAGGCAATAAGCCTGTTTCCATTGAATATATACAAAACACTACAGTGCTCAGAATTCCAAATTTGCGAGTAGGAAGGCCAAAATCATATAATTGGCTGTCATGGCAAAACTGGAAGTCTGCAATGCTAATTGAAAATTGAACATAAAGACTTGTATAGGTTGTTCTTGGAGGACAACAGATTTAGAAGGCATTCAACCCTCCTCTGACTCTGCACATAAAAATAGATATCAGAACTAAGCAAGGGTTTGTTAGAAGAATAGACATGCGTGCGTTATAAGGGAAGCATTAAGTTACATGAAAATGATACAGAAAAGCAGTTTCAAGTTTCACTTCAACAATTTATCATACCATGTATGGCTTCCATGTTATTTTCCTTGAAAACACCTAGAGGTGATCCATGAACAGAGAGAAGCATCTTGCCAGGTTTGGGCAGTCTAAGTGTTTTGGGTGTCATCCCAACAGATAACCTCTGACTAGTCACCTGCAAATGTTTACAGAGCCAAATTAAAAACAGAACGTATTTGGTGCAGTTGGCTTTTGTAAACCTCACACAATCATTATAAAGTTACAAGAAGACTAGAAAACTCAGATTTCAAATAAATGTTGTAATTCTGATACTGAGATAAAATATAAAGTATTCCAATCTTCATCTGACACTCCCGAGTTGTTGACCGTGTCAACGGGTAGAAAAACCAACTCAAATCAATCCAGATTCATTCAGCTGTTAAAACTCAAAAGGTGTTGGATATTTTTATTTCTTAGCAAAACAAACCAGAGTTCATAATAAAACAAATAAATGAATAAATATATAGTAAAGTCGCAAGAAAGAAGATACGAACCCCGGGAGTCTGAAGACCTTCCTGAACTGCTAGAGTGTGAGTGTCCGATGGCTCCTCCAAAGCCTATACAAACAATAGAAATTTAGTTCAAAATAGGAACAAAAGAGATCCATTTAAATTGACGAATTCTTCGAATCACATTATAAATAAGAATGAAAGAACAAAAGTAATCCTATTGCACCTATTATCAGCAGTGCACGTCATTCAAAGCACCCTACAAAAGGTGCATGATAATAACTAATAACTAATAAAAGTGAAAAGAGAACAAACATACAATGTCCTTGAAATGCAGATTATCAGCACCAATAAAGCTCATTCTCCCTGCCACCAAAGAAGTAACTATTATCAATAGTCAATTATAAACATATGTCAGGTTTTGCAAGTGCGTGTAGGCATAGGATAAAAAGCAGGATAAAACACATTCTGATTCCAAAGAGCGTAAAACATTATTAACATATAACCCGTTTGGACAATTTTCTTCATAGGTACTTCTAGAAGAAAAAATGAAATGAATTTTTAATTAAAATTAGTTTATACATATATTAATTTTTATAATCTCTTGTATAGCTTCTCTGCATTGTTGTGTATAAGCTAATTTAAGCTAATGAAAATTTTAGTTGATAAAAAGCTTATTTCATTTTTTTCTTCTTCTATAGATAAGTTTACTCAAACAAATCCATATTCTACTAGACTAAGGAAACGCAAAATAAGCCTCTAAGATATTAATGAAGTTTATAAACTTATTAAGTCGCAAACTGCACATCCAGAAGCATTTTTTTTTTTCTAATTTTCTCAATTTCAGAACTAATGTGAAAGTGTTGGACATTTACGTAACTCAAATGGTGTTTTACCCTGAAAAGTACCTGCACTGACAGAATAGTCAAACCCAGGGAAGCGAGGGATCGAGGCAATGGACAACCTTTGGAGCAGAGAAGCGTGCACATCCATTCCGTCGTTACAACCATCGTTCTCTCTCCATTTCACTTCCAGATTCTTGCTGCGTTCGTCGTTCACGATAGAGAGGTTCGGTAGGGTTTCTTCAAAAACCTGCAACACGGGCTTCTGAAGCTCCTCGGGGCTGAAACACGAGCGCAGCAATCGCAGCTCCGTGAGCAGGTGCTCGATCTCCACGTCGCGAACCGCCCTGATCGCTCCAATTTGTCGCTCCATCGCTACACCGAAGTTCAATTAAACTGAAAACACATCGCAAATGAAAAGAATAAAATAAAATCGAAATGTGGACAGGAACCTTGGATTTCGAGGTCGATGAATTCTGGTGCCTGCGTCTGAATTTGAGAGTCTGGTATTGATTCCCGTGCTTTCGCTGTTTTCTTCGTTCTACGCTTCGGCATTTTCGGGCTCGAACAAAAATAAAAAAAATGTAACGAAATACTCGACTCAACCCACCGAATCTGTGTTCACCCAAATTTGTAGATTTGTGCTTTGAGAGAGAAGACGCGGAACGAAAAATGTAAGTTTTGAAATTTGAACAGATTGATCCTTTCGTTTATTGGGTCAACTGTTCCAAAACCGTTGAAAGAATGATTAAGTAGATGGGTTGAAAACAGACGAGGATTTAATATAAGTTCTGTGTGTTTAGGTTTACACAAACGTGTGTTTAGGTTTAAGACTTGGTGTAGTAGGTGAAAATGTTAACATTTAGAAGGAAATATTGATTGTCATACTAGGATTAGGACTTTCGTGTAGTAGGTGAAAATGTCGACATTGTAGAAGGAAATATTGATTGTGATACTAGGAGACTATTTCCTGGGAAACATGTTACTTTGGAAATGATTTTTAATCAACTTGTTAAACGTCAAAATGATCAGGATATCCGTTGTACATACTTTTTAGGTTTGTCAGAGTTTTTATTCCCTAATAAAGTAGGTATCGCACATTGTGGATTTTTTAAGTTAATAGATAATATATCTTGTCTTGGAAAGTATAATTGGGGAAAAGCAGGGTATGAATATCTGGTTGGAAGTTTATGTGAAGCATCGATTTATTTGAAGAAACGAAGAAATTGTTCACACTTCCGTGTACTAGGATGTGTGTTTTTGTTACAGGTAAATCTTAAATTACGATATATGTTTTGTTAGAATATTTTCAATATAGTCAGCTGATTTGATATTGTGCATTTTGTTTATATGAATTCATGGGTTATGGAGCATGTACTTTATAATTTCAAATAATGTAATGAGATAAGTCGATTTCCGAGATTTTTACAATGGACCTCTGTTGTAATTTGGGAAAGCAAGATTGTAGTTGCATTTAATCATAATAGGGTTAGTTCATTAAAAATTTAGTAGAAATGTTTGCAATATTACTTTACCTTATGTCAAAATGTGATTTCAATTTGACATTGTTTGTTACTTATAGGTTATTCATGACTTGTGCGTCAGAAATGAAGAGCTTGCTCATGATATAGTGAAAGAAGCATTAGGACATACCACTTATACATCTGAAGAAGTGAAAATTTTTACTAATATGTTGTGTGGAATTATTGCTGAGAATCAAAGGTTGATCGCCGTAACCAAACAACAGGAATCAACAATTGAAAAATTAGAGGAAGATGTAACACAATTACAGGAATTGTTAGATGAAGCAAAACTATCAACAGAAGAACTAAATCCTCCATCATGTGGGATGTACTTTTCTCCAGTATTTGAAGGTAGTACTATTAAAGAGATGAAGCATCATGTTGAAGCAACAGAAGAATCAAATTTGCATTGTGAAGGGTCAAATATGTATACGCGACTTAAAGGTCATCCAAGAATAAGGTATAAAAGTTTTATGGTCAAAACACCGTGGACGACTAATTCAAGGAAAAGAAAAAAGGCGACATAAGTGTTGTGTAGATGAATTATTTTGTTAGGTTTTTTTGTAATTGTAATTTATATTTGATGCAGACCTTTATGATGTAATTTTTGTGGCATGTGATAATGTTATATTGTACATTACTTTTTATCTCATAGTGATAGGATTGTATCTTCCTCCGATGTGCATAGAATTGAGCAGCTACAAAAGGAATGGTGTGCATATTTTTATCATATATTTTTGAAGGACAAAATTTGTACCATAGACTCTTAGCGATTTTTTTCATCATTTCAATTATTTGATGTACATATATACCAAATTCGTTTCATGCAAATTTTAGTTTTAATTTGTCAAATTTTGAATTGTTTTCTATAATTCTGTGAATATATATAGTATGCAGGCTGGATTTTGTTAGATTAATTTGAAATATACCCTGAAATTGTGGTGTATCAGGTACAAATTATGAGAAAAAAAAATTGGAATTTCAAAATTTAAATAATTTTTTTTTTAAATTGGGACTTTAGATAGCAGTTCCCAGAACCGCTATCTAAACCTACTAAAGAGAGCGGTTCTAGAACTAACCGCTATTAAAAGTATATTTTAGATAGCGATTAATTTGGAACCGCTATTATATGTTCACTTTTAAGAGCGGTCAAAATATTAACCGCTCTTACAAGTGACACATATATGATAGCGGTTCCACTTTTACCGCTCTTAAAAGTGAATCAGATATCGCTCGAGAATCTCAATTTTTTGCAGGTGGTGTTGCTCGAGCGAGGTGAATTTCGCTTGAGCGAATGTTGACCTGGGTCTAAACGTCGATCAGAGTTAGCCGCATAATGTAACATGGGTGACCACATGTTTGAATCGAGTATCGCTCGAGCGAGAAAAGGGTCGCTCAAGCGAAACACAACCCGAGAAACCCCAATCTAAGCAGGTGGCGTCGCTCGAGCGATGTTGATTTCGCTTGAGCGATATTAAAAAATTAGATAAAATGATCGATTATTTTAGGTCATAAATGATTATACGTTATGATGATTGGTTATAAGTGGTATATGATCGGTTATATTTTGTTAATATATTATAATTTTAATTTATCTGTCATAATTAAATGTAATCGACAATAAAGTCACTCAAGCGGACCCTACGTGTAACCTAAAGGCAAAATCGATGAGCGACGCCGACAGTCACCTGTTTCACATCTGCGCGATAGAAGCACCGACATTAGCAATGGACCAAACAGTAGTAATGTAAACAAACAGATAAAATCAATAATTTTTGCAAGTAATGATACTTACTTATATCACCTCCTTCGTGGTCACAGTTTGGGTACTTGAAGAAGTTGCTTCTGAGTGGGTGCGCTTGGAGCTTTTTCTTTTGCCAGCCATGGTTTATGTTTACGACTATTGAGATAGTCAACAGTGAACGAAAATAGAGAATCTGCGAGTAATTAGAAAGCAAATAATCCATTAACCTCGATGGTTGTTGTATGCTTCTTCTTTATAATGCAAACGAAATGAAACAAGATGAACCATCAAATTAAAATTCAAAACCGAAATCAACAACCATATTAAACCCTAAACCAAATGAACATAACCCAATATTAGACATAGACGAACCAGAGCCGGGAGAGAACGAACGCCGGGAGAGAACGAACGTTTCTTTTGCGTGCGCCGGCGAGAGAGATGCAGAGCAAAATTATGTAAAACTATAATCGCTTAGCACAAACTATGATCCATGTTCTCCAACTATAATCGATCATTCTCAATTATAATCGGTTATCGAAAATTATGATCGATTATTATCCAATTATAGTCGATCACTTTGACATATATGACTTTAGATAGTGGGTTTTGGCCAACCGCTATCTAAACTACATATATTACTGCGTTGGACGTTTCGATAGTGGGTTCAGTCTCGCTCAAGCGACTAAGTAATCGCTTGAGCGAAAGTTGAATCTTATATGTGGTGAACCAAGTTATATTTGATGGCTAACTGCGTAGGACGTTGCGTCTTGGTTCAATAGTCGCTCAAGCGAGGATAACATCGCTTGAGCGATGGAACCTTAACCAATGGGGACCCTCGGGTTCTGTCTCGCTCAAGCGACGTTATGAACGCTTGAGCGACAAGTGATTCTAATATGTGGTGAACAAAGTTATATTATTAGGCTAACTGCGTTTGACGTTTCGACATTAGGTCAACACTCGCTCAAGCGACAAAGTAATCGCTTGAGCGACGAAGCCTTCAAACAAGGGTGACTCTCGGGTTCTGTCTCGCTCAAGCGACGGTGTACTCGCTTGAGCGACAAGTGATTCTTATATGTGGTCAACCAAGTTATATTATATGGCTAACTGCGTTGGACGTTTCCTCTAAAAGTCAATAGTCGCTCAAGCGAGTAATTAGTTGCTCGAGCGACGATACCTTCAAACAATGGAGAGTCTCGGGTTCTGTCTCGCGCAAGCGACAGTATCATCGCTTGAGCGACACTTATATAAGGTGATCCAAGTGATATTATGTGGCTAGCTACGTTGGACGTTTCGTTTGTAGATCAACACTTGCTCAAGCGACGAAACCATCGCTTAAGCGACAAAATTTTCAAACAATGGGGATTCTCGGGTTCTATATCGCTCAAGCGATGTTATGATCGCTCGAGCGAAAAGTGATTCGATAATGTGATGAGCCATGTCATATTATGTGGCTACCTGCGTTGGACATTTCGTCTACGGCCAACACTCGCTCAAGCTAGAAATCCATCGCGTGAGCGAGGTAACCTTACAAAAAATAGGGACTCTCGGGTTGTTTCTCGCTCAAGCGACGTTATTCTCGGTCGAGCGGCAAGTGATTCAAATATGTGGTTATCCATGTTACAGTATGTGGCTATCTGCATTGGACATTTCGTCTGTGACCAAGGCTGAACTTGAATGAGACGTGACATGCAAATTTCAATCTGTTTTTTGTTAAGCGCATTCTTTACAACTTCTATTAAGCATGAAGTTATCTGTTATGTACAAAGATGATACGTAAACCTATACATCTTTCCTACAATAAATCTTATCACTTGTACAATTTTCATATGCTAGTTTATATTATTCTCTTCCCTTGTTCTTTTAATCTGAATTTCTTCTTTTATATTACATATCAACATCTTGCCATCAGAAATTCAAATGGAAATTAATGACCATTTTGTTTTGTGGAACTAAGTTATACTTGGCCGATTGATGATGTTACTACGATGTTTACTTGAGCAGTGAGAGTGGGTGGTGGCCACGCTCCATATATCATCCAAGTATGTGGTATGAGGATAGTTCTACCTTTATCAACCAATCCAACATGCCCTTTAACAGTTAATACTATAGAGGAGCATCTTCATCTTCATATGTTCGTAACATATAAATCTGGTAGTAATTACATGTATTTTGTACAACTGTGGTTCTCAATATACACTCTCTGTTACATGGAGATAGTCTGCATCATCTGAATAGGGATAATGTGCAACTGGGACGGTAAAACTCAATCAATAATGTAATTGTCAAAATAAAAATAAATGATACAAAAAATAGTAACCATGGTCCAAAAATCAGTCACTTGTTAATGTCATAATATTTAACATTTAAATGATCCATAACCAACTTAACGAGTTATATTACATATGAATAAAGCTGTACAACATTCATCAATGAAGATGAACAAATAATCAAATACAATATCTACATTTCTATTCCTAGATGAGGATGTTAACTCCTAATTCAATAACCGTGACTTGTCGATGAAGATTTTGAGGATGAAGTACCCATCTGCATACATATTCTTCTCGAAATTTCTGAACTTGCTCCTGTACAATATGAAGAATGTCATAATAAATTATATTCATAGTAATAAAAAAACAAAACAATAATACAATGACCATGTTTACCGATGTGTAATGAGGCATGTTTTTCTCATTCACTTTACTCACACCATCCCACAACTCCATATATTTTAAAACAAACAATCCACAATCATACCTGCACAATTGAATGTAGTTATTACACACATTACATACAACATTTTGCAAACAAAATTTCAACTATAATAACATACTAACATGTTTGGTTGAATTGGCAAGTCCTCCTTTGTAACCTTAAGTTCTCCAGTGGTCCTCGATGACTTTGTTTCCAACAGCGACAATAGATGTTCAAAACATTGCAACTGTTCACAATATTACATTATTCGGCAAATAAACATAGCTTTGAATTAACTATATTACCTACGTAAACAACTTAAAACAAATATTTACCATAGCTCTATCAATTGGTTTTCGTGATCTATTATCATGGTCCAATGAATCTAATATAAACAGTTCTCCATCCTTACATGTCAGCACATAACACCACCAATGACCATTGTGTACAGTGGGAGCAAAAATCTGAAATAGAAAAAACTCTGGTTAATTGAATTTTATCTTGACAAAAATATAAATTTTAGGCAAAGTATAAATACTCACAAGTTCACAACTCAATACTCAATAATTGCTGCAATGGAATAATTGTATTTGGATAGAAAAGTGAGAAGTCTTTCATTGTCCACGTCGATAAAAAAACTAATCCTGTCACGACGATAAAAAGTAACTCACTTTTCATAAAAAAAAACTATAATTAACATGCACATACCTTTTTCTCGTCACGACGGTCTCTTTTTGCAGACATTTTTTCCCAAACTAATTATGTTACAAATTATTAAAATTGTAACTTACAATGACAAAATAGTAAAAAAAAAATTAAGTCCAACCATGTTACACATAATTTTGGTCAAATTGTGAATTATGCAAACGTGAGTGTAAATCTTGTGCATATTATACAAAATGTTTGTCATGCAAATACAATTCTTCATTGTAGCATTTCATCAAACACTTGTTGGACATTAATATAGCATCACAACTCAATTAACCCTAAACCCTACAGAATACTTTCATTACAAACTCAATCAAAGATAAACAGAAAACAAAGCAAGAATGAGCAAATACAATTCTTCATTATAGAATTTCATCAAACACTTGTTCGACATTAATATAGCATCACAACTCAATTAACCCTAAACCGTGAAAAACACCTTCATTACAAACCCAATCAAAGATAAACAGAAAAGAAAACAACAATGGAAACCTAATAAAAAATACACACAAAATCAAGCAAATGTTGTTAAACGAACACTCACCGCAGGGTCGCTTAAGCGACAGACAGTGATGTCCAGCTCCAACGACACGGAGGAAGACAAGCGAGAGGAAGTCGAGCGCCGTGAAGAGCGAGACGGAAAAGACAAGCGAAAATTTATCCTAAGTCGAGCGAGAGGAAGTCGAGCGAGGTCGAGCGAGAATGTGTCAAGCGAAAAATACTGTACCTTCTTCAAATATATATTTCACTTTTTACCATAACATCCCCCATTTTTATAATATTACATATCTGACCCCTACAATTTTATTAATCAAACCCTTATTTTTAATTAATTTATTTTTGGCTCCAGTTGTCGAACACATGTTTTTTTTTTTCGGTTGTCAAATTATCGTTTTTGTATGTTTAATGTTACGTTTCTCAAAGAAAAGAAGTTGTTATGTCTTTAATGTTAAGTTACGTTTCTCAAAGAAAAGAAATCTTTAATGTTACATACACTGATCAATACTGACATAGTGGGCACATTCACTTCGTGAGAGTAATGATAATAATAATATATTTTTCTAAAGAAATCTTTAATATTACATACACTGATCAATACTGACATAGTGGGCACATTCGTGAGAGTAATGATAATAATAATATATTTTTCTTATCCAGTGAAATGGTTGTGGGGGGGGGGGGTACTAGAACACAGTTTATAGTTTTTTTATCCTGCAATTGATTTTGTCCAAGTTCGTTTCTTTTTTACCAGACATAAAATATCTGTTGGAAATACTATCATACATTTGCAACCAATCTTTCATAGCTTTCTTTACAAACAATATATTATCCCATTCCCAGATGACATTTCCCACCACCCAAAATACTGTGCTTTTAAGATTCATAATCTATAACTCTCCACATGTAGATGGAACATTGGCATTAACATTTCACTGTTTCGATTGTTAATTTCGATTTTACTTTTTCCTATTTGAATACAATTTTACTTTTCTCTATTTTGATGAATTGTTTATTTATCTGCCAACGTGATTATATATATATATATATATATATATATATATGAGAGAGAGAGAGAGAGAGAGAGAGAGAGTGTGTGAGAGATAAAGTTATAAAAAGATTAGATTTTAATATGAAATATAAACTTTTACAAAGATTAGTTCACTTACTTGAAATATTGTTTCAGTAGAATGCATTCAACACGGTTTAAGCATGCTGGTACTTTATCTATCATTAACATGGGTGTTGTTTCTGATAAACAATTTTAAAAGTTACATATTTAGCAATATTTTACAATGTAAAAATTTATTCATTTTGCCTGTAATCTAACTCAGTACCACTATTACATCATAATGCTCAAGAAAACAACAAAACAAATGTCTAACGCAAACTTACCAAATGTCATAATCACAAATAGACCCAGCAATCAGCAGCTGTGTACATGTTTATGTAACAGATGCATCAATTTCCAAATGAGACATTAAGCATTTTATATTAGGAAAAAGCAATAAATAACAAATTGAAGTTTGTGAAATATATATTTTTGAGTTCGGAAAACCTTGGACTTTAAGTAGATTTTTCCGCCACAAACATCAATATATAACTTGCAATGCACTAGATTCTACTGGAGTTTCAACTTCTCATCAATATTGGAACAAATAAATCAATAACTAGCTAGTTGCAGTTCTCAGGAAACCAAGATCTGGCAAATGTACACTTACAAGAGAGCTAAATAATTTCATGTACCTTTTATTTATCCAGACTAGATACATGATGAATAGGGAACTATACAGCATATTAATCCTTAAAATGCTGACAATAAATTGAATAGGACTTCCCTATGTTGGAAAAAAGACATGCCTAATATATTGTGCTACAACTGTAAGATTATTGTTCCCATATAACAATGTACATGTAACCTATGAATTTCTATCCACACCAGTATTCAGCAAAGCCACATTACTAGATGTTTTCAGAGGAGGCCTATTAATCTTCTCGAGTAATCTACTAAATACTAACTGGACTGGTATGCAAGCTACTGTAGTGGATCCAGACATGTCTGGTTTAGTCAATCTATCTGTTTGATAACTACTGCTATCATGTGATGGCTTTCTACTAAAATTATATTCAGTGGATAATGAGGACAGAGTTCTAGTTTTTTGGCAAGATGACAAGCTCAATTTCTTTGGCACCTTTTTTAAGGGCCTTTTGTCAGCTGAAGATCGATGACTTTTAAGGCCACTCTTTTTTTGAAGGCTGGCCTGGTGACCGAAACTTCCAGCATTTATTAAACTTTTATATTCAAAGCTTTGTTCTTGATCTGAAGAGGGAAACTCTGCAGCACCTTCAGCACCATTTGATGATGTCACATGGGGGCGCGGGATGCGAAAATTTGCAGTTCTCCTTGCAGTCCTCCATGCTGGTGGAAGCACACTACTTCCCTCAACACCAGTCCCATCATTACTGAAATCATCAATGGTAGGAAATAGAATATCAGATGAACCATCCTTGAGAGCCTCAACATGGATCGGGTGCCCTACTATTGCCCTCCCATCTAATTTACTCATGAGAGAAATGAAGGGTACACGCTCTTTCCGGTAGCTTGCTTGAACCTTCAAATCTACATTAACTAGCATCGGCCTCACCCTCCCACCAAAATGATAACGGTCACTGTATAATGGAGAATATGCTTTAGCATCCCAATGTCCTTTAGAAGGTAGATGATCATCCCAGGCCAAATCATTCCAAGCTACTCCTCGATGAATTTTACTTTGACTTTTTGATATGGATCTAGAAGATGGAGGGTATTCATCTTCTAGTCCAAAATTTTGGTCATCATCATCAAAGGTATCACAAAAATCAAATTTGTAGCGGTGCAAACTTGGACCTGTTCTATTGTGCCTCAAATGACTATTCTTTCCTTCAACATCTGCTCCTGCTCCATACATAATACATTTTCCATCAGAAGCACCAATAGGCCTCTTTACAAGATTCCGATTATTCCTTTTCCCTTTTAGTTGCCATTTAGACATGGATTCATTACATGTTATTAAGTCACGAGGATAAAGCTGAGGCATGTCACTGGAATTTGCTAATACATCAAGCTCCTCACTGCTTGTGCTTTCAGGTTCTTCAGCATCATGACCAGTTTCTGCAGTTATAGGAACATCCTGAGTAAAGCCATGAAGGATGATGTGAAAGAATGCTAAAACAAAGTCAAACAAAAACTGAAACCTAAGTGCTTTTCATGAATGAGGCTGTCAATCCCACACAAATTGGAAGTGACTCTCAAATTACATTATAGAAAACCAGTCAAAACTAAAATATGCATGATATGACAATTCCTTCTAAATCCCTCCCCACAAAGCAATTTGGATTGTTCACATAGTACATCTTTATCCATCGTGAACTATCTTTCTTAGGTGCAAAGTTCTCACATGTGCAGTAAGGACAGGAGTTGCTTAACATAGTGGGAGATCTTAGAATCCTATGATAAAATTCTTGCAGCAGATTGGCCAATCTACAGTAGGGATAGGATCACAATTTTTTATCTTGGTAACAAGTAATAGGCCAGCAAACCTTTATTTAATTTTATTAAAAAAGATGAAATGAGAATGCCGGAAGGGGGATCTTGGAGGATGTGGTTTGTCATTTTGGAGTTGCAAATTAGTAAACCAAGTATGGGACCCATGAATATAGAGAGGAAGAAAAACTACATAGTTAGATACAATGACTTACAGATTATTCATTTAGTATCCATATAAAATCTCGCCACAAGAATAGCTAACAACTATGTTCAGTGCAAAAAGCCAAGGAACATAGTTAAGTGTAAGAGAAGTGAAAACACTAAATTAAAGATACTGGCAAAATGGATATGCCAGTTTTCTATGTGGTTCTTTCTTCAGGGTGTGGCAAATAGATCATAATGATAAGGATAGTACGAGAATGCCAGAAATTTAACCTGAAAATATTGTCATCTCTTCACCCAACTCCGGTTCTGTCTCAGAAGAATCAGAATCAGAATCAGTACAAGCTGTTTCTGAAGAATCAGATCCAACATCATTCATAAAAGCATATTCAGTTTCTCCAACCATAGAACCATGATAAGGAAACTCCCTTCTGCGTTGGGAAGGTGACATCTCAACACGGGGTTGAGTCTCTCTGTAATCAAGAGAATCACTGGACTCGGTCGGAAAATATACACATCTGCTCCTCTTTGCTCGGGAAGCTCCTGCGAACAGAACCATAGTCAGGTTAAAATATTTACCATCGGGCTAACTTTCACAATAAAAAAGGGGTGTCTTTTACGCTTCTTTTAAAGAGTATTTCTCGCTCAAACTCAACCTCTCGTCTAGCCCTTTTTTTTTATCTTTTCAAGAGAATTTTACCATTCATGTGAAGAGTACTTCCGGAGCGAATACCACCGCTTGCAAGAGCCCGAGCACCATCATCAACCGTACGTTTCTGATAAATGTTAGGATCAACAAAAGAAGGAAGCTTCTTTTTTGCAGGGGCAATTCTGAGCCCAAAATCCTGCAAGTCTCTCATCCGAGGTATTGTTTCAGAATAATCCACTTCCCCGCGCAGCTGATTGCCATCCTTGGCCATCTCTGGAGGAAAGAAACCTCCAGCAGACTCATTCTCACAATACATAAACAAATTTGCATGGTTTTCATTGTCATTTCCAAATGTTTCCGGTGGCGATGCAACTACACCCTTTTTAAAAGTATTTGAAGGTGTAGCACCTGATCTCCCTTGCTTCTTAAAAATCTGTTTCTCAAGCTCAAGAGCATGAAGAATGGCGTCTTCTCGGCGCGCATACTTCTCTCTCTTCTTCAGCGGTCCACCCTGAGCAGATTCAGCCTTTTCAATACAATCATCAAACTCACCACACCGGAATGCCTTAACACGCTTGGATTTCTCCAAATTGTACCAATCCCTATAAAGACAGAGAAATCAACAGAGACTGTTAAGAATGCCAAAAGATGGATGCATTGCACAGAAAGAAAAAAAAAACTTAGCAGTGTAGCTAACTCAGTCGCGAATTCGGAATCGGATAAGAAAACTTACACGCTGGCGTCTTCTCTGCCGAGGAGCTTGACGGGGGTTCCGGATCGGGGCGAGGTGAGGTGAGAGGTGGAGAGGTCGTCGGGGCCGAGGATTTGACCCGGCCACCACGACCCGTTCCTCCGACGCACCCACACGATGGATCCAACGTCGCAATCCATCATCCGCTTCCCCGGCCAACCGATGCGCGCAGGATCCGGGAACCGTCGTCGTAACTGGAGGATCCGAATAGAGGGAAATGGGTTAGGGCAAATGTTGCCATTCAGATTTGGGGAAATTTCATTTTTTTGGAGCTTCAATTTTAATCGTCCCTTTCTTTCAATCTCTTGTATTTTTTTTCCGCTATACTAAAATAATCTACTATTATACATACACTTTCTTTGTATTTTGGACTTCGTATACATTTGGTTTCCGTACTTCACATCTCTTAATAAGCCTTTATTATTTATTACGAATTTTAATGTCTAAAATTCCGTGTTCTCCTAATACTCTATTTTTTTATTTAAGATATTAATATTTCATATTAATTTTTTATATTAATTTTTTATATTTAGTAAACAAAAAAGGTATACAATGCCTTTGACTATAACTATTAAATGTATTTGCTCTTTCATTTAATACTTTCTTTGTAAAGTATACAAACAAATTTAATATTACTCGTAAGATAAATTTATCTTTCTAAACTATTATTATTGGATTAATGCCTTTAATAGTAGTAATTAAAAAAGTGGGAAGAGATAAGGATTAATTATTATAAAATCATAAATAAACTTCATTGAATATGAAGTACAATTTATATTTTTTGTAGTTTTTAATAACTTTAATTAACCATAAACAAAGAGGTGTTGAAAATAAATAACTGTGTTGTTAACATTTTATAGAAAAATTAAAGTTTTATGGAACTAAAAAAAGATGCGAATTGAAGAAGACAACTTTTGGGTTAAGCATCATCAACTATGAGAAAAATATTAATGTTTCACGCGGAATTATCAAATGTTTGGTTAGATTATATTTCATTAGGGTGGTTAAGATAGATAAATCGGGATTAAAATGTTGATTAAATTAAAAAAACATTTAAATATAATGTAAAATAATATTAAAATATAAAAAAAGCATTTGTAAGTAAATTTACCTTTTATGCTTATCAAAATAGAAATTTCAATTTAAGCAATTTGAGAAAGTGATTAGAAAAATAACTTTTTATTGAAATTATTTACGAAATTAACTAATTTGAAATAATAAAACTGATCAACTCCATCATGTATTATATATATATATATATATATATATATATATATATATATATATATATTTAATTATATAAATAATTTTTAATTTTTTTATTAATTAAAATTTTTATTAAATAAATGATAAAATTATAATTATAATATTATAATATATTTCAATATTTCAATAATATGAAACAAATATTTTAATATAATTTTTTATTTTAATTTTAATATATAATTGTTTTTTAAACAAACAAACATATCTCGTTCTATTTTAACTTTTGGATGTAGCAAATAGGCCAAAAAGAACTAAATTTATTAAATCGTTATATATATATATATATATATATATATATATATATATATATATATATATTACAAATGTGCTTAACCAATTTTATTATCACAATAATTATATATAAAAAAGAATTTTTAAGTTAAAATACACCATAAAAAAAATAAGAAGTGGAGTTAAATAATTAAAAATATTTAAATTTATATGAGAATTTGTAACAATTCATTTAAAATGCATTATGTATTTTAATTTGAGACCCACGAAAATAAGTAAAAGCTAATGTAAAAAATATGTTTAACAATTAAGGTTTGGAGGAATATAATGTAGAACAATTTATATGAAAATAAATGTTAAAATAAGGATGAATTTTATAAATAATAGTTTTTAAGTTTTATTCAAATAAATTTTTTATCAATTTATTTATTAAGCAGATATCTTTCTGGTTTATATGCACTTTTAATTTTTTTCTGCTTAGGAAATTTTTTAGTTTTTTTTCTCCTCATTTACTTTTTATATCTTTTATATTTTAGGTCTATTATTTTTTTCATCCTTCCCCCACTTATAATAATAAATAATTATTTATATAATTAAAAAAATATTAAATATTTATAAGTAAAATGTATTTTTTATTTAATAATTTAATCTAATTATAATTAAATTAATTATGATAATTAATTAGATTAGATAATTTAAAAAAACATTTATTAAAAAACTAATTTTAAATAAATATATTTTTTAATAATTATATCATGAAAATAATATTTGTAATATTTTAATTTTATCATATTATATTTTTAAAATATAATATATTAAATTTTAGTACATTTAAATATTTATATTTTTTAATAATAATTAAAGACTCATTTTATTAATTTTGAATTCACTATGTTTAATTAAAGAATGAGACATATAAATGAGAAAAAAAAGAAAAAAATTTAAAAAATAACACTTAAAAAAACAAATGAAAATAATAATAATAATAATAATAATAATAATAATAATAATAATAATAAATGTTAAACATTTGAATTTTGTGTATAAACACAGTTTTGTTTACAAGTCTCGCCGTAACTTCAACTTATGATGTATTTATATTATTATTATTATTATTATTATTATTATTATTATTATTATTATTATTATTATTATTATAAAAAATGAAGAGAGATAAAAATCCCAAAATTACACAATATAACTAAGACCCAATTCCTAAGCTTAAAACTTGAGAGAGCGAAATCTGACGATTACGATACCAACGATTAAGCGATTGTGATCGTATGACATCATTGATCTGAGTTGTTGAATATTGGTGCTGCAATTTTGGTGATTGTGGACTTAAGATGAAGAATTGGTCCAAGGAGGGTTGGAAGTGGCTATCTAGTGTTGCAAGGTCCTCTGTTCATTTTCACGGAAACGTTGGCGTTGTTGCCAAACACAATCACAGTCCCGTGACCGTTGCTCGACCGTTTGGAAGCGCCATTGACGGTGGAAATGAAGTGGATCTTCATCGGTTAACGAGGGAGTTCCTCGTAAAGCTTTGGGTTGATGATAGAAAAATGAGAAACCCCAGAGGGAGGAAATTAGTTAAATACTGTGGAGGTTATGGTGGTGACCCTCGCTGGTTTTCTGCTTCATCTGGTGTCGTCACGAGAGGTAAACGACGGCCTGTTTTGAAGCAACCCCCTATCAGTCAATCTGTCTCTGAATTTCTGAAACCACGGTCTTCCCTAGAGGTCATTTCATGTACCTAGTTTGCAATTTTTTTTAATACATTTTATCATATTTCCTATCAAACATTGTTGCATTGTTATGTTAAGTATTTGAGTCTTGACAATCATGCTTGTACTTCTTGCAATGACTAGAGTTGGATTGTATCATGATGGCCACGCCAGTCATGTAGATACAAATAAGGGTGTTTTTGCATGAAAATTGGTTTTAATTGTTTTGGAGTTTAGTTTAGAAATATTTTTGTTAACTAATTTTGTTCCCGTGTGAAAATCACGAACAATGGTCCTACTTTTTGATACTTTTTGTTAACTTTAATATCGACATGTTCTACTTGCCTTCTCTTGATTAGGCCAAGGTAGCACCACTGCTTGCCAGGTCCAATTTGCTGATTACCAGAGATATCGAGTGGGCAAATCTTGTATTAGGCTTTGAACAGGTGATCATCTTTATTCTCGGAATCTGAAGCTTGGTTCCTTTAGCTATATTTAAGTAACTTCTTAAATAGTCCATTTCATATGTTACGTTATGTGTAATGGATACTTGTATTTTGAGGCTGTGGGACATTGCTCTCCTAGCATCTTCTAAAACTTTAATTTTAACTTTTGTCCCTTTTATGCTACTATCTTGACTATTGCTCTTGATTTCAAGTCTAATTTTGTGATTTGTTTGTTTGGATTAAAGGAAAATCGATATGCCATTGTAGATGTCTGCTACCCTCAGTCGGTTAGTGATAATCATTATCCCATTTTCATTACTTAAGTTATACCATCTGAATAGCTTGTAACAATGATGTTTGAGCTTTTTGGCTATTTGTTGCTATGATGCAGCCTGTAGGTTATATTCGTGAACAGAGCAACGTCATTACCCGACAGGTATTCCTATCAATCATTTGAGCTTGACTTCCTTTGGTTGTTTTATTCTACAACATGTTTCATGTCTCATCCACATGGAAATAAAAGAGTAACTATATATTTTTATTTTTAACTATCATTTTTTCGTAAAAGGGATCTCATTGCCAATAACTGATTCCAATGACATCATGTGATCCATGTAGCTGACCTCACCTAGCTAGTGCGATAAGGATTTCATTGTTGTTGTTACCATTTTGTGGATACTACAATCAACCAAACTTAAATACCTGCATTTATAGATAAAAAGTGATTTAGTTATATTTTTCATTTCTGTATCATTTCTATGCATACTGTTTTTTTGCAACTTCCAAGAACAAAAGAAATTAGAAATACTAATACTTCCAAAATAGAGGGTGATAGTTATAGTTTAAACATCATCATAAAGAAAAATAATAACATCAACATGCATATTATTTTTGTTTGCCACATCTCCCCATAGTTGATCAATCAATTGCCTAAAACCTTACTAATTGTTTATTATATGGTTCAGAAAACACAGTTGATATTTAAAAAATTCCAATGGGGATGGGCATTGCATAGATCTGTCCAAATGACATTTGCCACACTCACCTCCCAGCCGATATCTTACATTCAAATATTCATTATCGAATCAGATTTAACTAGCAATAAGCATCAGTGTATTAACAACCATGGACTATTTATGAGAACAAAACACCTTATTTGAACATCAATACACCAAATTTCTTATTACAACAGACTGTGATTAAACCTACTCTACATTGTAACATGAATTATTAGAATCATGTCTTACAATATGTAGAATGAAAATATCAGTTTAACCTGTATAATCTAGGTTTTGGATTATGAAAGGTTCATCTTATTTGCTGACTTTTACATGGGAGTGATCAACTTGGTGTCTATTAGTAAATTTTTTTGTTTGTCTAAAAATGGGAGTACTTCTAAAGTTGAGTTGGAGTTCAGATTTCAGCACTTTGTGCATTGCTCGATGCCTGAAATGTGTAATTCAGTGGTGGACTCTCAATGGGTGCATATGCAACTTATGCTATGTATCTTGGTTTGATTTGTCTATGCTTTTTCATGTATGTATTGTGAATTTTGTCTAATTCCATTTCAACCTTTCTTGTTGCAGTTGCTTCGTCTAAGGCGACCTTTTGTTGCACGCATAACTGATGCCTTGGGTAATGAATTCTTTAGGGTAAGGGACATATGTGAAAGATTTATTTTTATTTACCTTAGCGAAACAAATTGAACAACTATCATGGTTAGGTTCGAAGACCCTTTTGGTGGATAACAAGCTCAATTTATGCAGAAATTGATGGTAAGGTATGCCAAATGTTTTTTATTGTTTTACATGATTAAGTTGTTTTCATAACTTTGGTTGTTAATTGTGTCAAGTCCTCTCTTCAGGAAGTTGGAGTAGTTCACAGGCGATGGCATCTCTGGAGGAGAATCTATGATTTGTACCTGGGGTAATATTAAGATACTGTGTTTTTTATTTGTTATAATTAATTGCCAAAATCATAATGTCCTTTGATCTCTTTTTACATGAGAATATTTTATTTATATGACCATTGGATTCAATTTGAAATTGCTGCAAAAAAAACCCAGAAGTATAACTCAATAGTGGAAGTAATGCGGGCTGTGTTATTATTTAATTTGTGTACTTTTGACTTGTTTTTCTTTTCCTTTAGCAACCTACATTATATTTGACATGCTTTTTTTTCTGTGTATTTAGGATGACATTTATATTTCAGTTCTTCTAAGATTACTTGATTATTGGGTGCCACAATTTACACTAACACAATTATCTGTTATCTATCTGTAATTTTTCACCTTCATGAAAGTCAAGAAGCACGTTATCTTTCCCCAATAATTTTCCAAATAATTGGTCTTTTGTTCTGTCTTTTCAAATTTAGGACAGTAAAAATGAATTTCATTATAGTAGACTCCACAATAGGAATTGAGTTGAAACAGTGGAAATACTAGAATAAATAAATGTTAACATCTTCTAATTATGCAATGGCAAACTTAAAGCATTTTATTCTAGATTTGTTTTTGCCCTTTTTCCCCAAATTAGTCTTCTTCTTTTTTGTTTTAATTTACCATTTGTTGCATCTATTTAGTAGATAAAACAAGAGTCTTAGATTTTAGTTCATGCACCATCAATTATTATTATTTTCTCTTTGGCTACACTTTCTTGGATTGTCCTTGATACAAGTTTGATTCATTCTGCAGTTTTATTGATGTGTGCGCTGTGTTCATCAATAATGATGCTATATATAAACATTTGTTTGAAAATGTGTTCATCAATAATGATGCTATATATAAACATTTGTTTGAAAATGTGTTCATACATGCTTCTGACCTATTTATTGGTTTTCTTTGAATTTACTTTTGGTCAGAAGCTCAAGTTTAAAATCGCATAGCCTGTCTGTTGTATGAAATGCGAGTCTAAGAATTAAATTTGCAGGAATAAGCAATTTGCTGTGGTAGAGAATCCTGGCTTATGGAATTGGACATTCACATTGAAAGATATTAATGGTGAGGTGCTTGCTCAAATAGACCGTGATTGGAGAGGTTTTGGCTTTGAGGTTGGTTTTTGGCATTTACCAAACTTTTCTAACTGTTATTGTGGAGTCATTTAACTGAAGAATTTCATGTTCAGTTCGCCAGATATTTTAGGTCTTCTATTTGAATTGAAACCTGAATTATACGTTGGCTGAAATGTGCAGATTTTGACTGATGCTGGTCAGTATGTTATTCGATTTGGGAGTTCTGATCCCAGCTCCAAGATTGGCCTTGCTGCTGCAGTCAAGTCCCCCTACACCCTTTTCCCTATAAACCTCACTCACTCTTCTCTTATCTTAACTAATTGATATGATGTTCTTTCTGCAGATTGAAGACCTGGAAGTCAGTCGCACACTGACCCTTGCAGAGAGAGCAGTAACTGTAGCTCTTGCTATATCACTAGATAACGACTACTTCTCAAGACACGGAGGCTGGTAAGCTGTTTGGATTGTGTTTTAACATGACTGTATATTGTGCAAATAAAGTTTTGAGTAAAGGAACACCTTCTGACCTGTAGGAATATGTGCACCTTCTTGCTTGCCTTTTATTATTTGTGCGTTTCTCTTGTTCTTACTGTCCAACTGTCCGAAAATTGAAAATGGTATTGATTTTTTTTTTTTTTTTAATTTGGGATATTAGGGGACTACCCTTCCTTGGTGCCGAAGAGTAAATTTGATTTGACAGAGTTTAATCTGGTTTATCTACTGCCAGCGTATCCCTGAAGCCATTCTCTTACAAGTAGTTTTTAAAATTGATGGTGTTCTATGCAATAATACCAAGTTGACTCTGTTTCTATGCTCTATAGCTGATAGTGGGTCCAATTATTGATGTAAGAAAATCAAAATTTTAACTCTGCTATTCATGTAAGATGCAGTTTTAATCCCTGTATTCTCATTTTAGTTTCATTTTGGTCCTGTGAAAATTAAAGCACAGCTACCGGGACGCTTGATTTTTGAATTGATTTAAATGTTGGTATAGTGTTTAATGCCGTTATTTAACTGACAATCATTCTTCTAATTGATGTCTTATATTAGGTGATGAATTCACCAGTGTGATGGGATGATGAGACAAATTAAACTGATTGGGCTACGTTTTCTAGAAAATCATGTTTAAACAAGTAATTTGAGTTGTGGAGTTATCCAACGAATAACTTCTATTGAAACTGAAATTTTAGCTAACTCCTCCTGTAGGACATCTTAAATACTCTACTGATACAGGCGAAAGCTCAAAATGTTATCCCCAACTGAAAAACAATGTGTTTGTTACATACATTCCGACGCAAATAATGGGCAAGATATCAATTCTCACTTTATCTACAACTAATTTTCTTGTCTTCGTTCACAAATAAATTAGAATTGCTCAGGAATTTCAGAAATTTATTTGTCTTATTAAACTTCGTTGCTGTGAAATATACAAGTATTTGTTTTATTAGGGCTGAATCTACTTTTCAAAGAATATGAATTGAAGCAAAAACAAAATTGTTTCTAGTAAAACATCTTTTCACATTCCCTCTTGATAATTAATTCACTAAAAGACTTAGAGATAAGGACTTTTGACTCATTCCCGTTTAGATAAAGAATCTTGGAAATTCATATGGTTGAAGAAAGCATTGCTTTTCTATTTCAAATTGAAAGGTTGTCTAAAATTGGTTAATTCTGGACCATATTCCTTGTTAGGATGTTTGTCGTATTTGAAATTTCCATAAGATGGGGCCCCTATTTTTTTAATAGAACATAATTAAATATTGTAAGGTCATGATAGTTAGCTATGCTTTTCTGATAAATAATTCAGTCTATAATTTAGTATTTGCATACCTTGTAACACTATAAATAATCATATCCAAACCTACTTCCAACAAGCATAGTCTGCTGAAGAGAGCAAACCAAATTGTATTGTTCTCTGGAACATCCAATTACAAACAAAACAAAAAGCACAATTCCCTCACAAAAGTGACTCATGCACATACAAACCCCAACAACCTCTGCTTCCTAAGATCAAACATTAGAATAAAGGTTTTCATAAAGCAGCATCATCCATTCATGAATGTAGCAATCATGTGAACTGTCGTCTGACGTATGTGTCTTCATGCACAAATACTGGTTCTTCACTAGTCTGAGATGGGATCTGCGGCTGTGCCATGGCTATGACCCCTTGGTTTGGATATGGGTATTGGATACCATTCTTTTTCTGAGTTAGGGAAATGTAATACACAATTCCAAATGCAGCACTTGCAAGGGATAAAATTGCTCCCCCTGCAAACACTCCAGGTTTCACAACATAGCAGTAGTAATAGCCAAAGTACACACTCTCTTCACCACGTTGATCATTCAGTGCAGCACCAGTAAGCAACAGGAGAAAAGCAATTACAAATGTGAACCTGCTTGAACAGAGATTCCAACCACACAATATAATTTACAATCCACGTCTAAGTACTCAAGGTTTCCAATTCTAGTCGGCATGAAGAGCACATAAATGACTAGCCTTGAATAATCAAATGATGAACTCAAATATTTTAATTATAAAAACATGTGATTTTTCTCCAAATAGCACATGAAATCATTTAGCCTACCATTGACACAAGTTAAAGTTTCAAACACTCAATGCAGTTCCACACACACGAACCAATGTGCTCATACAACAGGACAAGCTTCATTTACGTTTCTTCAATAATCAGATAAACAATGCCAGAGCAAAAAATTATAAACTCAAGAAAACACAAAACAATCTCAAGTAAGAATGTTATTTTCGTTAATGAACTTGACATTTACTAAAATAATATCCAACAAATATACACAGTTTAAAAGAAAGAAAAGAAACGTGAGAAATAATTACCATCAATATATAGTTTACATTTTATCCAAAAGAATAAATTAAAAACATGAATATTATTATGTTTCTACAACCAAAAAGTATAAACATATATACTCAAAAGAATAATTGTTATGATCATGTTCCTCAAAATTAACTCATATAATAGTCTTAAAGACATTTAATCTCTAGTGTAATCATGTTAGTTAATTGTTTCTCATTCAATCCATCTTTGTTTATAGAACATGCATTATTCAGCTCCTCAACTAAGTATATTGTAAATAAAATAAAAAATGTCTAAGCATGAAGGAATATAAGCAATAATGCATAAGTAATGGGAAGATTCCTTAAAAATATAAAATACCAATGGCATGTACTCCACAATTTACTTTAAATATAGTACCCAGAAAATGAAATATCCAAATCCATCTTTGCTGCCTGTAGAATCATGTCTACTTTGTTTAAAGCCAAATCCTCTTCAGAAGAATGGCAGCACAGGAAAATCTACTACTAACACCAGTTTTTAAGTTATACCACATTAGGAATGAGCTACTTGACAAGGTCCTTATTAAGCCAACAAGTTATCCCACCTAATGGACTAATCTTGTGCTAAGTCCTAACAATTGGTGCATTCATTGAGAGTTGGGTCATAGAAAGGGCTTTCTCTAGGCTGGATTAAGATCCAAACCTAATACTGAAAGATTGGTGAAGCCGTCTCAATGAGAAAAGGACTACCACCACGTAAGTGTCAATAGAGTGAGACTGATGTGGACATGGACCCTTAAAGGGGATTACAATTTTAGGAGTCTAACACTGAGTAGAATGAGTTACTTGGTTTGGTACTCGTGTGTAGAGGTTCTCCAATGGACTCTCTTTTTGTGCCCAAGTCCTAAGAGTAACTATCTGATTGGCGCACCAGCATAGTCAAGCAGGAATACGATATGACAAAGAAAAAGTTCAGAGCGGAAATTACCAGGACAAAACAAAGCAGATCAGTGCCACCTTCCAATTGGAATCTGGGATTTGAGAATTTTTTCTGCAACAAACACACCCAGTTGCAACATTTACGGTTATTTGAGATAGCATAAGAGCCATTGCTGCAATTAAACCAAGAGGTAGGGCAGGACTTCGAGGATACGTGCACTGATTGAGAGTAACAGAATGAACTTGAGAACTCTGCAGATGTTACACAGCAATGCTCATTATATCAACTTCTGTTTGTGGTGAACATAAACACACAAAATTTACAATGAAAAAAAAAAATAAAAAAAATGGGGAAGATACATTATTTAAATACTGGACTAGTATATTACTCAAAATCTGTCAGCACAAGAGTTTACACGAATGACATTATTTATCCCTTTCCTCTCTCTCCCCTCCAAGGATTGATTGTAAATCCCCTTTGCATGAATCTAAATTCATGTCCTTTTTCAGACCCTACCCGTTCCAAAATCGGTAGAAAGAAATGGATAGAGGACTAATCATGATACCCAACAAGTAAAGGGGAAAGGTTGATATGAACACATAGGAATTAACATGTGCTATATACTAAACACTATAAGTAAAGCAAAATCTTGGAACCAAAGAAAAGAAAAAATGCGGTCTCAGTGAAATTAAACGGCTGCGAAAAAGGGACGTTAATCATAAACGCTTAAACATGCTAAAAATTGAAGATTTTACTAGACTCATAACAACCCATTAAAGTGTACGCTGAACAGTGGCAAGAACAAGCATTAGACCAGATAGAGATTGAACTAAAAATAAGGCAAAAGATTGATCCTTTGGTTGTTGGGTATTCGAGGAAAGCAAGGAATGAACTAAAAACACAAACCTTTATCCTGGTGGCTTCTGCACCGAAGCTAGTTGCGGCCGCCAACAGTCCCAGGAAGGCAACAACGCAGCACACAACGAGAGGCTTTCTCTCCATTCTCTCTTTGTCTGTGTACGAATCGAATGTATCTCTTTGTCTTTCAGAGAGTGATGTTGATAGAAGTGTAAAGTTGGTGGCAAGCAGGATGAATGAAAGAGGACAAGAAGCGTGCCTCCAATAAATGAGATGAGAAGTTCAGAAGACCACGAAACTGAAAATTAAGTCTCCAAGTAAAATCAAATTCAAAACTATCTATTCTTTTCATAAGCCCAGTGAATTTATCCACTGATTATATATATATATATATATTAACGAACAAATAATATATTATTAATAAATAATAAATAAATATAAAATAAAATAAGGAGATGAAAGATAAAATTGTAAATATATACTTAAATATATTAAATTATTATTAAATATATTAAATTATTATTAAATTTAAAGGGGACAAAATCATAAATTATATAAGAATTATAAAATTAAGAAAGAATTAGAAGAATAAAATTATAAATATATAAGTAAATATATTAAATATTAATTAAAATGGAGTGTCAAAATTATAAATTACATTATATAGTTACAAAACTTGAAAAGGTGACAGCCTCTAAGAATAAGATTAGTCTCTTATGTCATATAAAATAAGATATTTTAATTTTAATATCTCAAAAGTTTATATTATTCTTTATTGAACACGTATTTGAGTAATTAAAATAAGATTTCCAACATTCATTTTAAATTCATTATTTATTGAAATTATCAGATGTGCACATTATTATACATATTTTTGTGAAAGTAAATCATGCAGCGAACATTATATTGATTATCTTCAACTTGAAGTTGAAAATGGTTTTTGTAAATTAAATAATAAAATTTTAAAGAAACCGTGTCTTTTGGTAAAAAAATTTATTTAAATATTTGACAAAATTGTTCACGAGGTAAAGATACTCCTTACTTTTGAAAAATGTACATAAATATGTTAAAAATATTATTGACTAATTAAATAAAATTAGTCAATTTGTATGAATCGTAATTATGAATTCATGAATTTAAGGAATCATTTTTCATGTATGAAATTTTTATCTTTTTATATAGTTTTTTCAATTTTTTTATTAATTATTTTTTTGACCAGAATGATTATTCTAAGAAATGTTGTAAATGAATACAAGAATTATTGTCTCCCATATATAGATTGGAGAATATGACTAATATATTATTTTATTAAATGAAAAGTAATCAATAATAAGTTTCAATTTTCGAAGTAATTTTACTTAAAATCAATCGAATTATTAAAAAGTAATCTAAATTAGCTAACTTGTTAAATACGTTTGAATCAATTAAGAAAAACTTATTTTAGTTGCGAAAATAGCAATTCTAAAAAACTAGTTGGTTCCATGGTTGTTCACAAGAATAAATTTCATTTTTTAATTCTTGTGATTTTGTCTGTCTTCTAATAAAGATGGAAGAAGAGGAAATCTTATTTATTTTGTCCCGTCTTATCGTTTTTATCTTTTATTAATCATCATTAAACTAATTAATAGCAATAAAATTAAATTTATTAAAATTATTAAATGTCTCGTATTGAAGATTTGTTGGTTCAAAAGTATCACTGAAGGGTATACAAAAATATAGAAAATTTAAAAGGTGAAACAAAATTTAACCTCAAGTTTGGTTCAAGCAAAACTCAATTCGGATCTATCAAACAAAATATTGATTCAGTCATAAAACGAAAGAGATTACAGAATTTCAACAAAACTAATTATAAAAAGAATTGATAAATATTTCGTATCAATGTTATGAAGCCGTAAAAAAATATTAAACTTACATTAATTTAAAGTTAAACATAACTCAGGTTTAAAAAGAAAAGAAAAGAAATGCTTATTTAATAAATTTAGAATAATTTGTTGGGTTAAAAAAAATATTCCTTCATCAATAATGTTTCTCTTTCCTGAATATAGTACTCAATTGAAGATGGTCTTTCAACACAAAAAGAAAAATACAAACCAAAATTTTTAACACAATAATATATTTCTTAATTATGCAAGAATATAAAATTATTTTGAACCATCTTTCTCTTTAATTGCATGCATACTAAATTGACTCCCTTCGTATCAAGTAAAAGGGAATTATAATCCGACACAAGAACTCAAACGCCCCCATAACATTTCTATTATAACATTTCTAGCATCCGACGCAAAGGAAAACACAAGTCCACGATTAAATATGCTGGTTCCTTGGGCACTTTCATTTTAGTGAATAACAATAAACTTTGATCACAAAAGACTGTTTTTTGGTACTAGAATAAAAGTCAAATTCAATTTATATAATACTTGGGTACACTGGTCCCTTAGATAGACCAAGGCGAACTTCCATCCCATGATGCATGTCGGATGGCCTGAAAGTCTCTGAGTCACGGGGGTCTGCAAATAAAACAATGACAATGAGAGAGAGAGAGAGAAATACAACAACAATGCATCATAATATCCCAATGAACCAAAAGAATGAATAACAGCTATGATTTCATTCCTTAATTATCATCGATACCAAATTCACAATCATAGCATCAATTTAGTAGAAGAAAGATTTAACAAAAAAAACACATGATTTTGAGGAGGCTATCTTCTATGGTGATTGAAAATAACGCGTCTTTAAATATTATCACTAGTGGATACAAACCATGCATCTATTATCCAGACTTCCGGTATTGCATTTAAATTGTACTGCTCATTAAATATTAAAACTCATTATTGGTAGATTTCAACAGAACTGAGTAATTAAGTATATTTAACATCCTTGATCCGTGCACGAGGGCTCAAAGTCTGATTTAAGTCTGAATAATTCTTTTAAACACGCAGCACTTAGTTCAAAACCTTTCAGTGCAGATTCTCAATATGTCTGAATCAGCTTTGAAGATTTTAATATGACTTCTCTTTAGGTCCCCAAACAATGTAAGTATCAGAAATCATTACAATCATCTCAAAAACAAAAGGAATACAATGGCATGTATCCATTATCATAACGAAAAAGCATTTAATTGCATACAACACCCAAAAATATTATCATCAGTTATTCTTACAAACATAACATAGTTCCAAAACAGTTCATAACATTGTTTCAAGGTTTGGAGGATAAGTTCTACCCAATTCTTATATATAAAAGAAAAGGTCCATGATGTCTTAACAGTTTTTTTTTATCAGAGAAACAATTAAAAACATAGACAAAATCCAGTTCTACCCTTTTGTGGAGTTAAAGTCAAGTGTTAATGAAGTGATAATATTTCATTTTATTTTAGAAAATGAAGCATAACAACCACAACACTTAACAGTAACAATTGTAAGATTTTGTGTAAATGAACCATAATTTCTATATATCATGCAAGACCCACTAATTAAGTAGAAATTTAATGTTTCAAAGTAGGGTAGCAAACACCGAAAAAAAAAAGGCAAATCACATTACCATTCAGACAATCCTCAAAACCGAAGTGATCAATGCTTCCTGTAAAAGTCTCCAAACCCAGCATGGAAGATGGAATTTGTGCAGGAGGCCGCTGGAACCTACAAGGAACAGTGGCATTTCATCAAATTCAAATGCATTTTGCACGTATAAAAACAGCTTTCAGGTTCTGCCCCAAACCATATGAGCTTATCAACATGGTAATGTAAGGTAAATTAATCACTAATCAAAATATCATTCACATATTTGTAGTTGTTTTTAAATTCATAAAGACGCAAATTTTACGGTACAATACAAACTGAGAATCAAGCACACATTAACTAGCAACCAAACTGACACAAACACGGCCTCCTGTCAAATTATCACTGTAATGTCTAAACTTTTGAAACATCCCAAAAAACTATACTACAATCTACAACAGATTTTACAGTACAATACAAACTCATTGCCCCATGCCTGGGGGATGTAAATGATCTGTGCCTGAAAATCAAGCACACATTAACTAGCAACCACTGACACAAACAGGGCCTCGTGTCAAATTATCACTTAAATGTCTACAATCTACAACAGATTCACCGAATCCAAATGCTCGTACCTAGACAATATTTGTCTGTCAAGCTCCTCCTTCAGTGGAAAAGCAGTTCCATACAAGTTAACTTTACATTGCCTCTTCATCGCTTCTTCCATCCTCCTTGTCTGAAAATCACAAACACAATAAAAACGAACACTTAATAGCGTAACAACAAACCAAACATGCGAACCTGTTCTAATCGATAAAAATCCAGACTATTTTCAGCTAAACTTTTTTTTCCAAAAAAAAAAACCCTAATTAAAAAGGAGGGTAGGTAGCAGGTGGAATTGGATGAAGCGGTTCTAAAGAGTGGGTGAGGAAAACGCAGAAGGATTAAAAGGAGAAATTGCAGTGAAGAGAGATAGTTAGGGTTGAGAGAGATTACGGATTGAAGAGAGGATTGGAGAGGGTGAGAACCAACAATGTCGCTCTTGACTCCATCGAGTCCGAACCGAAGCACATCGTTTTGGACCCCTCCGATTTGGTGTGGGATGTACTTCGATGCAGATGCGTCCTCCATTTTCTTCTTCTTCTTCTTCGATTCTTCCTCTCTTTGATCTTCTCTCTCTTTTCCTCTTTCTTTACCAACAAGAGAATAAAGAAGACACGGAGGAAAGAAACCGCTTTATAAAGGGAAAATCTGGAGTATTTCGCAAGTTAGACCTATAAATTTATAATTTCTTAATTTTAAAATATAAAACATAGGCTAAAATTGTAATTCTAGCTCTATATTTTTTATTTTAGGAATTTTAATTTGGTATATTTTAAAAAATATATAGTTTTAGTTCAATTTTAATTTAAATACTATATGAATAATTAAAATATTAAAAAAGTAGGATGGTTACTAAAACCACAGACATTTTAAATTTAAAGAATTGAATCATAAAAAATAAATAAGTATATCAAAATTGATAATTAAGAATTAATAAATACTAAAAATATACTATTATGTTATAATAAAAATATTTTTTATGATAATCATTTTATTGTTAAGTTTAGGATTATATTTGTGAAAAATTACTTGTAAGAAGGTAAGCATATATCAAAACATACCATTTATTGAATATTTTTTTTAAATAATCTGTTTTAATAATAAACAACTTCATAATAATCATTTAATTATTAAATTCAAGGTATCCGTAAAAAAACATGTTTAAAATAATATATTTATATTTAAGTATTGTAAATATTATGTTTTCTTTTTCTTTTTCAAAATCAGGGTAATTCGGTTAAATCTTTTATGAAATTTGCTAACTCAATCCAATTAAATGATATTTATATATATATATATATATATTAATAGTGAATTTAAATAATTTTAAATTTATTGAATTCGACTACATATGATAACAAAATTGATTAATAATTTTATTATCAAAATAAAATTATATATATTATTGTTATCTTAATTATTAAAAAGTATTTGAAATACTTTTTAGGTATTTGTTCTTGATAATTACTTTTACAAAATAACTCCATTAAAATCTAACCGATTGTAATTAAATTGGGTTGATAAAAAAATAGATTCAAATGGACTCAATTTAAACTACTTTTAACTTCTAAATATCTGTATGATCATCATAGATAATTACTAACTCTGGTAAAAAAATATTGAACACATATAAAATCACATTTTCTTTTAAATATAAATTATTTTATGCACCAATTTCAAAACTTTAATTGCTTGTTTTGTGTTCACATTTGAATTATATGTTTTATAATAAAAATGTGTTAAGTAAACTGTACGAATCAACTAAGAGAAAAACAAATAAAACATTACTTTTTATTCAAAAACATATATAAATAGATTCATTAATAAAAGAATATATGATTCTTGTATATTTAATTATCATTTTTAATGGTAAAAACTTTTACTACTTCTTCTCTGTTTATAAAAATTAATTTGAGTCTTCATTAAAAAAAATTAATACTTTTAATATATTCTTTAAAATATTTTCTTTTAGTCACGTTTAAGATAAGAAAAAAAAATTGTTACAATTTAAAATTCAACTGCCACTTAACTATTGTTTAAAAGTTAAATTTAATAAAATAATATTTTTATAATTAATAATTATATAATAAATTCATTAATAATAATATTTTTATTACAATAAATATTATAAATATATAATATATTAGAATATGTAAGATAAATAATTATTAAAATAAGATAAAAATATAATAAAATAAATATTACTTAAAGTTGACATAACTAATAAAAAATAAAAATTTAATTCTAATTTTTTTTACCAAAATTGGTTTGACACAAAAATTTAATCGATTTTCTCAATTTTGTCTACATTATTTTAATTTTATTTTAATTTAATTAAAATTTAATTATTTAGAAGTAACAAAATAGTTTTTAATCTAACTTTCAATTAGACCGGTTAAACCGATCGAACGGATCGATTTTTAAAACACTGACAATCACATTTTTTTTCATTGATAAAATTTGACTTATCCCTTTTATTAAAAGGTAGGTATTTGACTTTGTATGAATAAACTTTATCCTCTAATTAATTTTTTTAATAAGGCACTTAATTAATATAAAAAGATATCCAATTAATTAAAATTTTTAATAAGCCACTTAATTAATATAAAAAAATATCCAATTAATTAAAATTTGGTTATTTATAAGTAACAAATTTGTTTATAATTCAATTCTTAGTTAGATGGATTAAATTAATCGATCTGAGAGTCATTTTTCTCCACCCATAGAGTTTGACTCACCCTTTTATTAAAAGTTAGATATTTTATTTTTGTCGATTAGCTTTGTTTTTAATGATGTATTTAATTAATATAGAAAATATCTTATGCAAACATAAAAGTCAAAGTCCATAAAAAAATTTAATCGAAGACTAAGTTTGACCAATGACTAGAGGGAGGGTTAGAAATGTCCAATAAGCATTACAACATAATGTGACTCTTTTATGAGAGATTTAACACTCAAAGGACCAAGACATTCAAGAAGCTAATTTTTTTTTATGGTTACATGTACAATAGGCTTGGAGAGTTCTTTAGGGATGACAAAACTCGTCAGCTTGTCATAATATGACGGAACGGGTTAGTACTTTCAGCCTGTCAGTCTGTTTTGACCTGCCCCGCTAAGTCTGCCAACTCGTTGAGTCAACTCGTCGGCCTGCTTTACTAATAATTTTTTATTATTGTGATATAATACAAAAAGTCAGAAAGACAATCTATAATATAAAGATTTATGAAAAGAGAATTCTAAAAGTCTCATTGTCTCATAACGAGAATTCATAAAGTCTTAGTATCTCACTACTAAGAGAATTCAAAAAAATTTATAATTACTTAAACTCACATTACAGGAAACACTTTCATTTCTCAAGCATAAACCCCTCTTTCTCTCATCTCCTCTCCTGTTACTCATCATCTCCTTCTTGTTTAAGGACCAAGACATTGAGGAAGCTAAGTTTTGTTATGGTTATATATATAGTAGGCTTTGAAAGTTATTTAGGGATGACAAAATGGGTCAGGTCCGACGGGCTGACCCGCCAGCCTGCCATAATATGGCGGACCGGGTTAGTACTTTCAGCCCGTCAGCTTGTTTTGGGTCGTCCTGCTAAACCCGCCAACTTGTCGGGCCAACCCGTTAGCCCCGTTAAGCTCGTCAGTCCGCTTTACTAATAATTTTTTTTATTGTGATATAATACAAAGAGTCAGGAAGGCAATCTATGAGAATTCAAAGTCTCAGTATCTCACTACTAAGATAATTCAAAAAAAATTATAATTACTTAAACTCACATTACAGAAACACTTTCATTTCTCAAGCACAAACCCCTCTTTCTCTCCTCTCCTCTTACTCATCATCTCCTTCTTATTTATCCTTCTTCATAAGGTAAAAATCATATATATCTCATACTTTTTTACTCTCTTTTATATTTGTTACTTTTTTAAGGTTTCTTTCTTCAATTTTGTGTGTTGTTGAAGATGAGGAAAAAATGACAAAGATGAAAAACTGGAGAGATTTTCAAATATTGCGTCTAATGATCTTGAACATTGATTGTTTTGAATTCACAATGTGAAGTTTTATCAAATAAATAAATATAATGTAATTTTCATATAAATGTTTAAACTTTTCAATATAAAAAAGAAATATTTAATAATTTTTTACTTTTACATACATGTATTTATTATTATATAAATTTTATCTTAATTTAATTGTTCTAAAATATAATTTATTAAAATAATATATCAATTTATATTATTAACTTGAAATATATATATATATATATATATATATATATATATATATTGAATTGTTGACAATGATAATTTTATTATTAAATTTATTAAAAGATTTGATTTTAAAATAATAAAAAAGAAATATGACGGACCGATCCGCCATAACTATAGCGAGCTAGCCCGATCCCGTCCCGCTTTTGGTGGGTCAAAGGCGAGGCGTGCCAAAACGGGGCGCGACTGACCCATTTTGCCATCCCTAGAGTTATTAAACAAAAAACTATGAGTTTAAATTTTGAGCAATTTACCATTTGAGACAAATTAGCTTTACTTATAATTTTTTTATTTTCTTTTCCTTTTAATTAATTACAAACAAAGTCAAACCCAATAAAATCTTACATTTGTATTTATGATTGTTGAATTCATAAAAGATACAACAAATAATTTTTATTAAAATGAGAATATCTCTCTCCTATAATCTTTTTCTTGCATCTTGAATTTTATAAAAAATTCACCAATACTTATGACGATAATTCTTAGGTTTTTTTAAACTTTGTTTATGGTGTCTTCCTTTATTCAGATTTTTTATTTATTTTGTTTTCAATTTTAAATTTTTGTTCTTAATTGATTTCAAACCCTAAATCTTTTGCATGAATTCTATTTGAAATCATATAATTTGGTATTTAAAGCAAGGTTTTGGTGCGTACACTTTTCATTGATTTTTTCAGTGTCACTTGTTCACACACTTCGCATTATTCATTTTTATTGTTCACGCATTGTTCATCTTTATTGTTCATCGTGCATTGTTCATTATTGAATGTAAAAAAAAAATACTTGATGCTTTTTTAATTTTGATTTTGAATTTCAATTATATAAAAAAAAGAGAACAAAGTTAAAAAAAAAATATAGAGTTATCAATCTTTATATTCAACACATATCGACTGTTTGCTAAAATTCTTATTTTAAGTGTCTTCTTTAATTTTGTATTGTCTTGTTTGTTTGATGGTAGTCAAATTGTTCTTTGCTACTTTTCTTTCATAACTACTACTTTTTTTTTAGTATTGTCATTATTAATCTTAAAAGTGAATCTTTATGGTGGATTGTTTGATTATTGTAAGAACCTTAAGTAGAGAATAAGTGGTAGAAGGCAGTGTGATCATTGACAAAAGAGTCGTACTGAGTGAAATGCGAGTGTATATACGTGAGAGAGTGTTGTGAGGATAAACTTATTATCATTTCGAATCTGTTTGTTAAAGCATGTAAAGGAAAATACTAAATACTAAAAGTTCACAAATATAAATGCAAGTCTTAACTCAGTATTTGGAGAGACTAATTAAATAGTAAAACAATAGACTTCATGACAGATTGGACCAAATGGAGAAAACATAACAAGACAATCATTAAAATAGAGGAAGAGATAGGAAAAGAAGAGGGGAAAATAAGGGAGAACAAAGATAACCTAGAGTCAATGCAATCAAGTTAAGTATCCCAACATTCAAAGAAAGAAGTGATATTGAAGTTTACTTGGAGTGAGAGCTTAGAACACGTGTTTGCTTGTAATGGGTATAATGAAGAGCAAAAGATGAATTTGACAACGGTTGAATTTTTCAGATTATGCCTTAATTTGGTGGAATAAGTACTAAAGGTAGAAATGAAGAACCCATGGTGGACTCTTGGACTGAAATGAAAAAAATTATGAGAAAGAGATATGTTACAACATTATGATAGGGATTTGCAACTCAAACTCCAAAGGATGACTCATGAGAATAAAAGTGTGAAAGGGTGTTTTAAGGAGATGGAGGTGATCACGATTAGAGTCAATATTAATGAAGAGAATGAAACAACTATAACTACATTTTTTAGTGGTTTGAACTATGATATTAGAGATGTTGAAGAATTGCAAGAGTATGTTGAAATGGAAGATTTGTTGCATAAGGCTATCTGAGTGGAACGATAACTCAAGAGGAAGGAAACCATGAAAAAGTGTTCTTACAATAATAATATTAATTGGAGAGATAAGGTTATAAGACATAAAGAAGTTTCTTCAAGTTCAGTTATGTCTTCATATGGGAAGTCACTTTACAAGTCAAATAATTCACCATCTAAATGGAAGAAAAGTGAAGTAAAATGTTTCAAATGCTTGGGAGAAGACACTATGCTTCAGAATACCCAACAAAAAAGAATATGGTTATGTTACCAAATGGAGAAATAAATAGTGAATTCTTAAATGAAGAAGAGAAAGAAGAGGTAGAGATGGAATTGGATGTATTGGAGGGTGATTTGTTGATGATTAGGAGACTTATGGGAAGTAAAATGCAAGCCTTGGACCAAACCCAAAGAGAGAATATTTCCATACTAGATGTTCTATACAAGGGAAAATATGTTCACTCATAGTTGATGGAGTAATTTGCACTAATATAGCTAGCTCAAGACTAGTTACCAATTTGAATTTGGAGACAACCCCATACCCTAGGCCATACAAACTTCAATGACTTAGTGAAGATGAGAAGATGATGGTCAACCTATCCATAAGACAATATAATGATAAGATCTTATGTGATGTGGTTCTAATGGAGATAACTCACATTCTTTTAAGGAGGTCGTGGAAGTATGACATTAAAGTTATCCATGATTGTTTTACTAATAAAATTTCTTTTGAGTATCAAAACAAGAAAGTGGTATGTAAGCCTTTAACACATGGAGAGGTATGTGAGGATAAAATCAAAATGAAAGAAAATATAGCAATAAAGAGAAGAAGTGAAACACTTGAGAGAAAAAAGAATGGAAAGAGCAAGAGTGAAACACATGAGAGAAAAAAGAGTGAAAATAACAAGAGTGAGACACTTGAGGACAAACACCATTGTTTAGCAAGGAAAGGGAGATACAGAGGGTGTTTTGCACAAGGCAATCCCTCTACTTATCGTTTTGTCAAAGTCAGATTTTACATGCTAATGATTTTGCAAGTTTGAATTGTCTTCTTGTATTAAGTCTCTTTTGCAGAGTTATCAAGATATTTTTCTTGCAAGTATACCAGATGATTTACCACCTATGAGGGGAATTGATCATCAAATTGATCTCATTCCGAAAGCTTATTTTCCCAATTGACCTACACATAGGAGTAACCCACAAGAGACCAAAGAAATTGAAAGGCAAGTGACAAAAGTCATAATAAAAGGTTGGGTGAGAGATAACATGAGTTTGTATGTTGTACATGTCATTCTAGTGCCCAAGAAGGATGACTCATGGAGGATGTGTTCTAATTGTGGAGCCATAAACAACATCACCATTAAGTATAGGAACCCAATTCCTAAGTTAGATTATCTTCTTGATGAGTTGTATGATGCATGTGTGTTTCTAAAATTGATTTGAAAAGTGGTTATAATCAGATTAAGATTAGAGAAGGTGATGAATGAAAATTTGTCTTTAAAGTAAAATATAGTTTGTATGAGTGATTGGTTATGCCATTTGGTTTGACCAATGCGTCTAGTACTTTTATGAGATTAATGAATCATGTTTTAAGAGAATTTATTAGCAAATTTTTTATGGTGTACTTTGATGATATTCTTATCTATAACACCAATCTTAACATGTTTAGCATTTGCAATCAATTTTGAATGTGCTTAGGAAAAAAAATTATATATCAATATGAAAAAAAAAAACATATTTTGTATGGTATTTCTTGGATTTGTTATCAGTGTTAAGGAAGTACAAGTAGATGTGAAAAATGTTAAGGTCATTCAAGAATGGCCAACACCTAGGACAGTGAGTGAGGTGAGGGGGTTTCATGATTTAACAACTTTCTATAGGAGATTTGTTAATGATTTTAGTACCTTGGTTGCGCCCTTAAATGATGTTGTTAAAAAAATGCAGGTTTCAAGTGGGGTGAGAAATAGGAAGAAGTCTTTATTGCCCTCAAACATAGGTTAACCAATGCACCCATGCTTGTTATGCCTAATTTTGTAAAATATTTTGAAATTGAGTGTGATGCATCAAATGTGAATTTTTGAGTTGTTTTATTGCAGGAGGGACATCCAATTACTTATTTTAGTGAAAAGTTAGGTGAAAATGCCCTTAACTATTCAACTTATGATAATAAATTATATATATTGATTAAAGATTTAAAGACTTAGTAACATTACCTTTTACCTAAAGAGTTTATCATCCATAGTGATCATGAATTCTTAAAATACTTAAAAGAACAAGGTAAGCTTAATAAAAGACATACTAAGTGGGTAGAATTTCTAGAGCAATTTCCATATGTCATCAAGCATAAAAAGGAAAAGGAGAATATAATGGTTGATGCACTTTCTAGAAAACATGCATTGCTTTTTGTGTTTGAAACGAAATTGTTTAGTCTTGAATATTTGAAAGACATGTATGTGAATGATGTGGACTTTGTTAAATTTTTTGCTGCATGTGAAAAATTGTCTAAAAATAGTTACTATAAGCATAATAGATTCTTGTTTAAAACAAATAAATTGTGTGTACCTAAATATTTCATAAGAGAGTTGCTTGTGAGTGAATCACATAAAAAGGGTTTGATGAGTCATTTAGGGTTCAAAAGACTTTGAAAATTTTTTAAGAACATTTCTATTGGCCTCATATGAAGCTTAAAGTGCAAAAAATTTGGGATCATTGTATTATTTGCAAACAGGCTAAATCTAAGGTGAAGCCCCTTGGATTATACATTCTTTTGCATGTTCTTGAATACCCTTGGACTAACATTTCTATGAACTTTGTTTTGGAATTGCCTAAAACAAATAATGAAAAAGATTTTGGGTTTGTTGTTGATATATAAGATGACATATTTCATACCTTGCAAAAAGATAAATGATGTTGTCACGTGGCTAACTTGTTCTTCAAGGAGATAGTGAGACTCCATGGGTTGTCTAGGAGTATTGTAAGCGATAAGGATGCAAAATTTCTAAGTCACTTTTGGAGGACATTATGAGGTAAGATTGGTACTAAATTATCATTTTCTATTACTCGTCATCCACAAATTGATGGTCAAACTAAAGTAGTTAATAAGACTTCAAACACATTGCCTAGGATTGTTTTAAAGAAAAATACTAAGTCTTGGGAAACATGTTTTTCTCATGTTAAGCGTGCTTATAATAGGGTTGTTCATAACAATGAATTGCTCACCTTTTGAAAATGTGTATAGATTTGATCGTTTAACTCCTCTTAATTTGTTACATATGCCTAATATTTCTATGGTTAAGCATCAAGAAGCACATGCTAAAATTGAATATGTAGAGAAGCTGCATGAGCAAGTGAAGACTCAAATTGAAAAGAAAAATGAGAGTTATGCTAGACAAGCTAACAAAGAAAGGAAGAATGTGATGTTTCAACCTAGTGAATGAGTTTGGGTACACATGAGAAAAGAAAGATTCCTATGTGAGTATAATATGAGTACTAACTTATGTTTCTTACCTATCTTCTTTCATTGTAGATGATAAATCTTTAAATTTGAGGACAAATCTTTATCAAGAGGGAGGAAATGATGCAGACATAAAAATCCAAGGCCATGAGAAGAAAGATAAATATCTAATTGGAGACTTAGTTGAACCAATGATTATAAGAAGAGTTAGAAAGGCTTAAGAGGCATTGCAAGTAACTCTTAGACTCAACAATTAAAAATCTAAGACAATGAAGAGGCTAAACTGGTTACATGTGCAGTAGGTTTGAAGAGTTAAAATAAAAATATTTTCTATTTAATATTTAATTAATTTACCATTTGAGGCAAATTAGCTTTATTTGTAATTTTCTAGTTTTATTTTATTTTCTTTTTAATTAATTACAAATAAAGTTAAATTCAAGAAAATCCTAAAATTATATTTATGATTGTTGAATTAAAAAAAGAAGCTAAGAGATAATTTTTGTCAAAGTGATAATATATTTTTACTAGGATTCTTGTTTGTATCTCCGATCTTATTAAGAATTCAATCATTCTTGTCGGGATAATTTTTAAGCTTATAAAATTTTATATTGTGATGTTTTCTTTGTTAATATTTTTCTCTTTTTTATTTTTAATTCCTAATTCTTATTCTTAATTTATTCTAAACACTAAATCTTGTTACATGAAATGATGTCATTGTGTCTAGTTACAAAATAATAAAAAATATATATAAGATCTAATATAATAAACTTTAAAAATTATAATTAAAAATCTAAAAATTTTAAAATTTCTTAAACATTAATCAATATTAGATTTTCAAAATGATTTTGTAGGAAAAAAATTAAATTTATCTTACCTATATTAACTAAAGTTATAGTCTAAATTAAATAAAAATATTATTAGACCATCAATATATGAGTTTGACATATTTATAAAATAATAATTATATTTTAAAAAATATTATATATCTCAAATTTAAAAATATATTTTTATTTTAAATTAATTTTAAAAAAATGAGATAAAATGTAATTCACGGTTACAATTCTTCAACGAGACTTATATAACTCATCTAAATGTCTCATCATATTACCTCTATGCATTTAGCCGTCTAAAATCTATTTGATTACTTTGTGTATTGATGGTGTTTACGAAAATAATTTATTTTCTCAAATATACTAATTATTATATCTTTTTAATTAACTTTTTATTATTTATCTTTTTTATTTGAGTTTGAACCAACTATTCTTATATATATATATATATATATATATATATATATATATATATATATATATATATATATATATATATATATATACGATATAGTAATGTGAAGTTAATATATTTAAATTTTTTAATGATGATAAATAAATAAAGTTATACAAATTTAAAAATTAAAAAACTAAAATTATAAATAAAAAAGTAATTGATTATTATTTTTTAAAATAGGAAAAATAATTTGTTTGAAAAATAAATTTATTATTAAACTTTTTTTTGAAAGTATAAAAAACAACTAAAATCTATTTTTTATTTTTATTACGAATTAGTCAAAAATTATTTCTCAATTTTATTAAAAACTCTTTGTCATTTAGAACGTTATCTTTTTACATAATTTTTAAATTAAAATTAGAATAATATTTGTAATTCATTTTTAAAATAAAATTTAACCATGCTTTCAACTTAAAAATATTTGAAAAATATAAATAAAAAATTATAATTAATTAAACTTTTATGATTCGTACTGATACAAACAGGTAAGAAACTATATTAATATTTTTTATATGATTAATTTTTTAAATAATTATTTTTTAATTTAATTTTGTTTTTTATTTTAATATATATCACCTTTTTCTTTTTTTATACGTTTTTTTTCTATTTTTATTTTTATTCTTCAAATATATAATATTACTGTTTTTATATTATCCTCCCGTAAATTATAAAATAAATCTTTAATACTTATAAATCTTTAATACTTTTATATATATATATATATATATATATATATATATATAATTATTGAAAGTTTGAATAATATGAATAAACAGAATTAATGACGAATGACATATCATATAAAATTTCGGTATCGTTATTGTTTTCCTTATTACTCGATAATGACATTTTGAAATCGAATAAGGAGAGTGAAATATGTTTTTTGGAGGAGTATAGGGTAATCTATTTATAATTATAGTATGGGTAACATACTCATCTCCGCATAACAACCCATATAGAAGAAACACACAATGTATAGAACATTTTGTGCAACCCTTACGCCTGAAATCCAGCACAGTCGTATGCCACATGTTCTGTGGGGAAGTGGCGCTTGAAAACATGAGGAGGCATGTTATTGCAGTGGAACCAAGTTTTGCAAAGGATGAGTCGTGAGTCTTGCTTTTAGGTTTTGCAATACCCATCTTCTTCTACAAGAATCTCCCACATATTGTAAAATAATACGGAGATAAAAGATTAAAAGAAGAAAATTTTGGGTCTTATATAAGATGTAATGCATCAGAACTAGTATAACAAATTATATGAATCAATCTTAGACTGAAAACAACATACAATATAGTTGGTATAGCAAGTTATATGAACTAAAACACTAAGTGCGTGTTAGTGGTTTAACCGTCATAATACATTCCAACAATTCTTGTTGTTATCACTATGTTACACTTACTGGGTCATGCATGTGTCCAATATTCATGAGTGTTCTAGAAATCTTGCAAAGATCTATACAAGTGGCCCTACTCAACTCTCATATAGGTGATTTCATCAAGCGTATGCTGCAAATCATACACCATCTATAAGGGATATGAAATTATTAAAAACTTTGTTTAGACTAAAATTCGTATACCACAAAGAATTTTAATTATAAAGTTTAACCTCTCAATGACATAATATTTAACACTTACACACCATAAGAATGAACATAATTGATTTTAATCAATTTTAGTGTTAGTAAAACCAACAAGTGACTTATTTTACCAATATGAACCTTATTCATGGAATCTCTAATCACAAAGGTTGAGTTACCACCACTTGTTTGTTTGTAAGTGACTTGAGTCACATTCCCCTCGATGTTTCTAAAATCATATTTCTTCCTAAGAGTTTCGTTAGAGAATCCACTAGATTTCATTATGACTTCACATAGTCAATGAAAATTGTGCCACTCTTTAGCAGCAGTTTCACCAAATTGTGTCTCAATTGTATATGTTTATTCTTTCCATTATAATTCTTGTTTTTAGCTATAACTATTGCCGATTGACAATCATAATGTATTGACACAGACGAGGTTGATTTCATTCTTAACGAAGTATTTGCTAAAAAGTTTTTCAACTACTCAGCTTCACTACTAGCCATTTCAAGAGCAACAAACTCTAATTCCATTATTGATCTTGCAATAATCGTTTGCCTGGATGTTCTTCATGTCATTGCACCACCCCCAAGTGTAAATATATAACCACTAGTGGATTTTTTTCATGTGAATAAGATATCCAATTAGCATCATTGTACCCTAGTATAATGGAAATCCACTATATTTAATATCATAATCCATTGAACCTCTGAAGTATTTCATAAGTCTTGCAAGTGCATCTCAATGTTCTTGATATGGACATTGAGTGCACCTACTTAGTCTATCTATTGTATAAGCAATGCTTGCACACTTTATTCTCTTGACTAGGAACAAGACACCCTTTAGGTTGACAATATATAAATTTCCTCCTCTAATTCATTATTCAAAAAGGTCGTCTTAACATTCATTTGGTGTATGATTAGCTTATGGATAGCTACTAAAGCTAACAAAACTCGAATAGAGGAGATCCTAGTCACAGGAGCAAAGGTATCAAAATAATAAATGTTGGGTTTTTGAGTAAAATCATTTGCTACTAATCTTGCTTTATATTTATCTATGGATCCACCGAGATGATATTTTTTCTAAAATATCCACATATAACTAATGAGTTTGCTCCTTTAGGAAAATCTACTAAAGTCTAAGTATTATTTTTATCAATTAAGTCAATTTCAGTTCTAATGGCTTTATCCCAATGTGTTATATTAGGAGCACTAGTATCCTTTAAAAAATTCATTGGATCATTTTCAACTAGATAAGTGTAAAAATCATCTCCAAAGGAGATTTTCTTTCTCTATCTTTTACTTCTTCTCAAATCGTCATACATGTCATTGCTATTAATATCTATAGGTTATTTAGGTCTCACTAACCTTTAAAGAGAAAATTTGTTCAAAGAATTCAACATTTTTTGTCTTCACTATAGTATTATGCTCAATTACATCACTCTTAAGGATAATAAACCTATAGGCAACACTATGTTTCGCATAGCCTAAGAACACACAATCAAAAGTTTTAGCTAGGCACCTCCACACTCTTAGGTATTTAAGATTAGGTTGATAACTTCTCCATTACTCATAGGGAGTTTTATCAGTTTTCTCATGTGGTATCCTATTTTGTAAAAAATATGTTGTAACTTCTCCTTAAATGTTATCTAGATGCACTAAAACTAATAAGCATGACATTCATAATTTCTTTAAGAATTCTACTTTTTCTCTCAGCTACTCTATTATAGTGGTATCACTTCATGAAGAATATATTCTTTAACACAATAATCATTAAATAATACATATTCACCACCTCTATATGATATAATCCTTTTAATTGATTTTCTATTTTTGCTTTATAGGTTAAGAACATGTCAAACGCTTCATCGTTATATTTGATTAAGTATACTTTTGTGTATCTAGTGTAGTATCTATAAATGTTACAAAATAATTTTTACCACTTCTCGACATGATTTGTTTGAGATAACATAGATTAGTCAGAATTAATCCTAAAAGTTCAGTTTAACATTCTACTGGGTGACACGTCTTTTTTATTATTTATATAAATATATCACATTTCCTACTTTGTTTTTCATGCATATTAATTAATCATAGTCGTTGCAATTTTATAATATACGAGGAATTTATATGTTCTAATATAGTATGTCACATATCATATGAATCAACAATATAAGCAAAAGAACCAAATTCATTAACAACTTCAGAGATGTTAAGTGCAAAAAGACCTTGATCATAATATCCCTTCCCCACAAACACATTATTTTTTTCCATAACAATATTATTAGATTCAAATGACACTTTAATCCCAATTTTTCCAAGTAGTGTTACAGAGATTAAATTAACTCTGATTGATGGTACATGTAACACATTACTCAAGACCAAAATCTTCATATATGTGAGCTTTAGAAGAACTTTTCCTTTTCCTAAGACACAAGTTGTCCTAGAATCATCAAGATAAACACGTCTTTTTCCACCCCACATCCGTGTAGGAGGTAAAAACACCTCTATTTGCACATATGTGTTAGTAACACCAAAATCTACCACACATTTGCTCACATTTGTCATAAGATTTATTTGGAAAATGACCGCAATAATTATATTTTCTCCTTCGACTAACTTTTTCTTAAGAGGTTTGTCGTTTCTTATTTTACGTCCGCACTGACGTGAATGATGACCTGACTTTCTATTGATAAAACAATTTCCTTTCTTCTTGAAGGTCGAGTTAGATCTATTAGGACGAGAATTTTTAAAATTATTTTTCTTCTTATAATTAGGTTTTTTCTCATACCCTTTTGGAGTTAATTTGTCTTCTACCATATGTGTCTTAACTGATAACAACTTAGTCCTTGCAGCAATACACTCATTTTCGTTTGGTATCTTTGATAATGATGTGCGTGATAAGATTTAATAGTGACATCTATTATGTATGTGCTTCAGCTGTTGTTTGTAGTCTGTCCAAGATTCTGAAAGTTTTTCGATTAGAAGTTCTAAAACGAACTCAACGGGTAAGACTATGTTTTCAACTTTAATATCTTCAAACAGCTTGTGGTACTCATTGAACTAGATCCTTGTCTTCTAGTTTATCCCAACGGTAATAGTTTATGATAATAAACATTTGTCTAACGATATCTTGGTCAGTGTATTTTAGAATCAACAAATCCTAGATATCTTTGGCTTCCTTATAGGAATAGTACACAACGAGTGAATCATTAGACAATGCACTAAGCAAAGTGTGTCTATATACCTTTTTCGAATGAATCAAATCTTTAATCGGTTCAGTAGGAGTACTGGAGTCAGGTTTGGTAGTTGTAAGAGTGAAAACTACTTCATACATGTCTAATAGAGTAGAAATGCGTTCCTGCTAACGTCCAAGATTTTGCCCAAAGAAAATTTCAATCAAAACGTTCGACAAAGCTTTTGGAAACATTGTTTATCTTTTTGGTGAAGAGTTGTTGTTGATATCCATATTATCAGCCATAAGTTCTTAAGATTGTTGCAAATACTAACAAAAACACCAACAAAACTTGATTTTTAAGACATGTATAATCATTATCTTTAAGAACTTATCTGTGATGTATTGTGTAAGTTTCTTAGGATACAACGTAAATTTTTCATATTTTCCGAGGAACTCCAAATCTAACAATTATCTCTTAAAAGAGCATATAAACCCAAAATAAAAAAGAATAGAAAAAAAAGAGAAGAAAAAATTAGTGAAATATATTTATTGGAAGAGAGTAAAATTATTTATTGATAGATATAATATGGCTAAAAGACTCGTCTCCGTATAACAGCTTCTTTAGAAGAAACGTAAACCCTTGTGCCTGAAAGTCACATGCCACATGTTATGTGGGTAAGTGGCGTTTGGAATTGTGGGTTAATCGTGAATGCACTTCGTGGGTCAGGGTTGTGCTTTTAAGTTTTACCATACCCTTCTTCTTCTACAACATTTTTTACTCTATATTTTTTCTTTCATACAAATAAATAATTTTATACATATAAAAAATAGCGTAATATTTTTTAATTTTAATAATTTGTTTCAATTATTTGAAATAATAATATATTTTTTTAACAATTATTATCACTAACTTTTTTATAACATGTTCTTATCATTAGGGTAGTCTGATTCATTATGACTTGTATTAATTAATGAGTACAGTATTGCATTCTGCACCCCACCATAGTTGTGTTATGTCTTTAATACTAGTTTCCTAATCCTAATTGCTTTCCTTCTTTCGATGCTAAACACAAATTGGATTTGAATTCGATCAGCGTAGCCCTTTTCATTGATTATTGTGAAGCAAAGTTTCATACACATAGATTCCGTCCAGGTTCATTCCTGGCTCCTGCTACCTCCAAAAACATCAACCCTTTTCGATTCTCAGTGTTTGTCAGACCCTATGCATTTTGGTGAAACGTATCTACTTTCCACGCGCTTTATGCAAACCACACCACCGCGTGCTTCACACTGCTTTCCATTTTTTAAAAAGAGTAGTAATTATAATATCATACTAATAATTAAAAATTAAAATAAAATAGAGTGCAAGTGCGCGTGCGCGTGAGACATTCCTCCGTGAGCGAATATAAGTATCTTTGAAAGCGTTCTCGTGGTTGGCACGTGACTGAAGAAACAAAACCCACTTTCTCATTCTCAGCACCAGTGACTCTACCACCACTACCACCCAATTGAGCTGCTTTATTTTCAATCTACGCACCACAAAACCCTTATTCCTCTTCTTCCTCATCGTCATCTTCTACTTTTCTTCAGCTCATGACGACGTCGTTCGGAGCAGCTACAACCTCAGCCACGCTCAAGGACCCTAAACTTCAGATCCCAAGCTTCCATGGCTTGAGGTCTGCGTCCGCCTCTGCTCTCGCACGCAATGCCCTCCCGCTTCCTTCATCCACTCGCTCTCTCTCCATCACGCGCGCTGTTTCCACGGTTTATTTTCTTCTTCGTCGCTTTATTCGCTTCAATTCATTTTTGTCCTGTTAGTTATTATAAATCCTTTTAATTGTCAATTTCAGCTTCTGTGTTTGATTCATTTAATACTGTTATGCAAAGTGACATGATGATTTTGAAAAATACTGGAATAATGTGGAATCCTGATTTGGTTAGTTGTCGTGGTTGTGATTTCTTTGTAGCCTGTGCAGTCTGAAACTACCACTGTAAAGCGCAGCAAAGTGGAAATATTCAAAGAACAAAGCAATTTCATAAGATATCCTCTTAACGAGGACATGTTAACGGATGCCCCTAATATAAGTGAAGCTGCCACTCAATTGATCAAGTTTCATGGAAGTTATCAACAGTACAATAGAGAAGAGCGTGGTTCCCGAAGCTACTCTTTCATGATACGGACTAAGAACCCTTGTGGGAAGGTTTCAAACCAACTTTACTTGACCATGGATGATCTTGCTGACCAGTTTGGGATTGGGACGCTTCGGCTGACCACCAGACAAACTTTTCAGCTCCATGGTGTTCTCAAGAAGGATCTTAAGACTGTGATGGGTACCATTATTAGAAATATGGGCTCAACACTTGGTGCGTGTGGTGACCTAAACAGGAATGTGCTTGCTCCTGCTGCTCCGCTCGTGAGAAAGGATTACCTTTTGGCTCAAGAAACTGCGGAAAACATTGCTGCACTCCTGTCTCCTCAGTCTGGTTTCTACTATGATATTTGGGTTGACGGGGAAAAGTTCTTGTCATCAGAACCGCCTGAAGTAGTTCAGGCACGAAATGACAATTCCCATGGTACTAATTTCCCAGATTCACCAGAGCCCATCTATGGTACTCAGTTCTTGCCAAGGAAATTCAAAATTGCTGTTACTGTACCAACTGATAACTCGGTGGATATTCTCACCAATGATATCGGTGTTGTTGTTGTTACCGATGAAGTTGGGGAGCCTCAAGGGTTCAACATATATGTAAGATGCATGTACATGGCAGTTGGGTGAATTTTTTTTTTCTTCTACCTTTGTTCTAACTGGGACCTTTTAATTATTCTTGCAGGTTGGTGGAGGAATGGGGAGAACTCATAGGATGGAAACCACTTTTCCTCGCTTGGCCGAACCATTAGGTTATGTACCAAAGGAGGATATTTTGTATGCAGTGAAAGCAATTGTTGTCACCCAACGCGAAAATGGGAGAAGAGATGACCGCAAGTACAGTAGAATGAAATATTTGATCAGCTCTTGGGGAATTGAAAAGTTTAAAAGTGTAGCTGAGCAATATTATGGAAAGAAATTTGAACCTTTCCGTGTATTGCCGGAATGGGAATTTAAAAGTTATCTTGGCTGGCACGAACAGGTTGGTTCTCTAGACGAGTGAATAAAATCTGTCTCTATGCCTGCATGTATAGTCAATGATATTTTTTATTGATGCATTCCATTCATAGTGATAAAGATTTGGAATGATGAAAGTTGGTGGATAGGATTCCCATGTTTAATGTCTTTTTGGGATTTAATAGCTGAGATGGATATTATACTTGCTCTCTCGCCTGTGACGTGTGTAGTTGTTTCAGTTCTGATATGCCTGAAAAGGTGTTCTAAGCAAACTTAAAAACCCACAGAATACCTGGCAGATTAGGTAAATGAAGATTATAGTACATTTTCATATTTTTGGTGCCTTGAAGATTTTACTTATCTCGTTTAACTTTAGATATATATGTATATAGATTCTTGCTCTGTGACTGAGAGTGGCAGCCATATCTCATTCATATGTTGTCAAGCAATCTGTAGTTGGTTCATTCTTGGTGCTATTGTCTTTTGCTAAAATATAGTTCCACGTTCTTATGCTATGTATGGGCTATTTCTTGGATTTCATCTTCTTACAGGGTGATGGGAAATTATTTTATGGGCTTCATGTTGATAATGGCCGAATTGGTGGAAAGATGAAAAAGACATTGAGGGAGGTTATTGAGAAGTATAATTTGAATGTAAGAATCACTCCAAATCAAAACATCATCTTGACTGATGTCCGTGCTGCATGGAAACGTCCCATTACAACTACTCTTGCTCAGGCTGGTCTGCTGGTGAGATGCTTACAGCTTAATGTTTACAGATTGCATTTTTATTGTTTTATGTATTGAACATTGTTTGCTAATAAAGTATATAATTGATCAGTCCCTGCTCACTTGACATTGCTCAAAAGCCTTACATTGCGAGTTTTATTTAGAAATCATAATTGAATTTAGTATTTCCTTGTGTTTCATTGGGAAAAATGCATATCATTATCACATGACAATTGTAAGTTTTAGGTGTTTGTAGATCTAATTAGCTATTGCTGCTGTGATGGATTTTTTTTTGTATGTGTGCAACACTAGGGATAGTTCTTAATTTTTTTTCTTTTTTCAATGCACTTGTGAGTGATGCTTGACATGTATAATGAACTGGTGATTGAAATTTCTGTTATCGTATTTTGGTTAATTTCTTACACTTGGCATGATGCTCAATTGTAGTTTGCTTTCCTATTTGCTTCTCATTATCTACTCGTTTTAATCTCGTCTCTTTCTTTATTTTTAAACTTCATATATTCAGTATGTTGAATTTTTCCATTAATAATACTATAATAACCTGTTTTGGTGTGAACAGCAACCTAGGTATGTAGATCCCCTCAACATAACAGCAATGGCATGCCCTGCTTTCCCATTATGTCCACTGGCAATTACTGAAGCTGAACGTGGGATACCTAACATTCTTAAGCGGATTCGGGCTGTTTTTGATAAGGTATTGCCGCAGATACATATGGCAGTATTGATTTGATGGAGATGACAAATAGGGATATTTAAAACTTTTCTGTCTGCAATTCAGGTTGGTCTGAGGTATAGTCAGTCTGTGGTTGTAAGGATAACTGGCTGCCCTAATGGTTGCGCAAGACCATACATGGCTGAACTTGGATTGGTTGGTGATGGCCCAAATAGTTACCAGGTTTGCTAATCAGCAGCTCAACCCACTTACAGTTGATAGAAAATTCAAAAGACTATCTTCTTCACTTTTCTTTTCATGTTCAGATTTGGCTTGGAGGGAACACTAAACAAACATCATTAGCTCGAAGTTTCATGGACAAGGTGAAGCTTCACGACCTTGAAAAAGTTTTGGAACCTTTGTTTTATTATTGGAAGCAAAGGCGTCAATCTAAAGAATCATTTGGTGACTTCACAAACAGAATAGTGAGTTTTGACTCTATACTTTGTATTTGCATGTGATATGTACTAACTCTTGTTTTAATCTTTAAAATGATTATTATGGTTGTTAAAGTGATGGGTAAGTTTGGCCTAAGTTACTCCAATTTCTGTTTCTAGGGATTTGATAAGCTTAAGGAACATGTTGAGAAATGGGAAGGTCCAGTAGTAGCACCATCACGCCACAACCTCAAGCTTTTTGCTGACAAGGAGACATACGAAGCAATGGATGAATTAGCAAAGCTTCAAAACAAAAGTGCTCATCAGTTGGCCATGGAAATTATTCGTAATTATGTTGCTTCCAACCAAAATGGAAAGAGTGAATGATTTCATTTACTTAGCCAAGGAAGATGCATGTGATGTTGCATTGTGGTTTACAGGAATGGTGGATGGGCAACTGAACACAACTCTCTGTTGTTACTGTGCGGTAACTCTGGGGATAGACTAAACTAATGTTTGAGTTATTAAATATTTTTTTATCTGAGTCAGCTTTTCCTAGAATCTTTTGATTCATTTTCATCGAGTTTCTGAACACAAAATAAGCCTTCCTATCATTTCTGTATCAAATTTTGGCTGTCAGACAGCTTGGTTTTTCTCCGCAATAATGTTGTTAGGTAAGATCTTTTTGTTTTCTTGTGCTTGCTCCAATAAAGTCCGTCAATCAAGATTTGTAAATTGCAATCATGTTGTTAGTTAGTGATTAATTACAGAATATGATGTGGGAAACATATGGTTGTGTTCACCTGTGCAGTTTGGTTATTGTTATTATTATGATATAGCAGTTATTCTTGATAGAATATTTTGCACGAAAGAAAACTTTGAAGTTAATACTACACGTTCTATTTTTACTTTCATGTTTCATCTTTGAAACATTTCCTTTTTATTTAGATTCTTTAAGTTTTTTATATCAGTACATAAGTAATCAGGTTGATGGGATGGTAGTTAAGTGTAATATCAACCTAGGTTACTTAAAAAAAAGTCCACACTGTTAAATTTGTCTGTCTTCGAGTCTTGTTAGGAATGGTTAATGGTATTTAAGGTGCGATGTTTTACGTACAATATTAAGCTAATTTTACAATAAATATTTTTTGAAGTTATTAAATATAGTCATTAGTTATTAAAAGTTTAATGCTACTGAGAAAAAAAAAAGTGTTACTGGGGGTACTTTTAGAATGTTTAAGCCGAAGCAAACGTCGCCTATCAACCCAAATATGGCATATACTACTACATCGAAATTAAATCCATGTTTTAAGGCTAATTCTCTGAAACTGGCTGTGTTTTTTTTCTTTTTTACGTTTGGGGATTAAAAATAAATCAAAATTACGTGATAGGGTCAAGTTTGAAAAATTACAAAGTTGGGTTAAATTATGTTTGGAAGCAAGATAGGGAAAGCATGCTGTTATAAAATCAATGAGTCGTGATATTTTGACAACCACACACCATACAACCTTTCAAACAACTCACTTTTATTAATATAATAATCTATAGAATAATTTAATAAAAATAAAAATAAAATAAAACTATTATTATAATATTAAAAGAGAGTTGTTTATAGAAGTTGTATGCATTTGAGTTGTCAAATTATCATTTTTCGAAATCAATTTAAGGAAAACATGTTGGTATGATTTCAGTTGGAAGTGATTTTTTTTTTTGAAAAATATAAATATTTGATTTTTTTAAATATACTATTTATAAATTAATTAATTTCAATTGAATTATTAATTTAAAACAGAGTATAAAATTATTAAGAGAGATAAAGACATAAATAAATTTTTATTTCATAGAAATAAACAAATTACATATTTTTTGTTGAATACAAGTTACAAAAAATTTAATGGTTAGATCCTGCTCATAGGGTGGTTTTCTAATTTATGGTCTTGATCTATGTGATTGATGATAAGTAGATGTTTATTGTACTCGTATAACACATCTAGGATGATATATTGATTTGTGTTAAATGTTTATTTCCTTATTATTATCATCCTCTTTAATTGCATGACATGTTGGATATATAAAAAAAGAAACTTAATTATATTTTCAAGTTAGTGTCATGGAAGATGTGAAAAATATATTTGGTTCAGAGAGAAATGAAGTAAATGTATGAGAAATTTGACCTTGAAATTGAAATTGACGAGGTAAATTTTGAAGTTGGTCAACATATTCAAAAAATAGATAAGATTATTGATTAGTTGGACAAATAACTTACTGACCAATGTATTCCTCACTTAATTGAGCAATATGTTGATTAGTCTACTAACCAACATGAACATGACTAGATTGACCAACATGTTGGTGTTGTTGCTCTTGTTGTGTATCATATTGTTGAAAAAAAAATCAAGTTTCATATGAATATTAATATATATATATATATATATATATATATATATATATATATGTGTGTGTGTGTGTGTGTGTGTGTATAAATATATATAATAAAATAAATTATATACTTATTTCATTGTTTGATTTTTCTTGTCTGAATAGAGGAAATATATATATGATAGTGTGCTTGAAAATACCATATCATATATAGTGTATTTTCGCACAAGTGACCGTTTCCGTGAAACTTGTTTCCTTAATTAAGTTTTTACTACACTACTTAATAAAAATGAACAACGTTTTTTAATGTGTTATGTTCAAATGTACAATCAAGAAAATACCTTGATGTACAATACCAATTAAATCCCCAATATTATCGAAAATCAATAAGTTACATAGTTCGATTAATTTAATGGTGGTGTGATGTGGAGAATTCTAAGTTCTTTGGTTTCCTTATTTTCACATTATTGTTGTTTGTTCATTTTGTCATTTATAACTGATTGCATTTATTAATTTGGTTTACAAGTTAGAAAACATTTATAAGACATGTAAATTTTAATCCATTCGATTCGAAACAAAGATTATTGGTCTATTTATACAAGTTCAATTTTTGTCCATAATCTAATATGTGTCAGAGATACCAGGAAGACCTACAACTACTCAGATTTAGAATAAAATGGATGTACTAGTTAGAAAAAAAAACAAACAAATATTCATTTTATTGAAAATAAAAGATATAATTGTGGAAACTATTCTTCTTCTAGACAATAAATTTGTATTATTTTCTTTCAAATAATATAATATGTTAATCTCTTTTAATTTAAATTTATTCACGTTATTACTTTTCTTATTTTTGTTTTTCATTTTAAATTAATAATTAAATTAAAATTAATTAATTTATAAATAATGTATATAAAAAATCATATAATTCTATTTTTATTTAAATTAACTCTAAATCATGATAGATAACACTACTTTAATAAAAGAAAAACCTCAAATTACCTAATATAATTTAAAAAAACTTACAACTAAAATCATTATATGTAATTTTGGGTCATGTATATATATGATACATAATTTAAATGTGTTAGGGTCATTATTTATTAAGCCAAATAATAAAGTGATCTGACTAAATTAAAGTTTTGACTAAAGGCATATGTCATGAAAATAAAATTGTGTAGAGACCATAAGATCAATATAGTGCTTTACAAAGACATCATCGTTATGACTAATTCGAGTACGCTTTCGCATTCAGTTTACAACATATTTATCAGTATGAGATTATGTTTATGTTTGATAGTTAGAATCAAAATCAGGATTATTATTATTATTATTATTATTATTGTTTTTTCCAACAATTGGTATCAGAGCCGCCCATATTTGATTCATGTCTGCTTAATTTATAGAACCCTAATTATGAAAATTAGGATTAATTTTATTTTAAACAATTCAAATTACCCAATTTTATGAACCCTAAGTGGAGAATAATCTCTAATTTTCGTGAACCCTAAAATTTAAATTTGGGGGTAACATCCCCAATCTGATTCTACTTGCTGATGGAACCGTGGAGGAAGCTATGGATTATTCTTCTTCTTCGTTTTTCCCTTTTGTTTCAGTTTAAGTTTCAAGTTTTACTGAGAAAGAAATAATGTTTCAAATTTCAATCTTTCTTGTATTGGATTCTCTGTTCTTTTTTGAATCTTTTGTTTTGGAATTGGGGGTGGTGTTTGGGGAATTCCCAACATAGAGGATCTTAGGCAACTGGTGAATGTTTTCACATGTGTGGTCATTATTATTTTATTGCCTCTATCCCCTAGGAATTTAAGGAAAATTTGATGTTAAATTAGGGTTTGAGTGATTACTTGTTTAATCCCTTTTAGGGTTTAGAGCAATATGCTAAAGAGACTAAGAACTATATCTGTTTCATCCCTAGTGTGATTTTAGGGAGGTGTTCATCCTTAGTAGAATTCTAATGAGGTGATTCTCTTTTGAATTAGTTTGCAAATATTAAATATTTGGTTTTGTTATATAAATAAAATATTCAATTTTTGGTAGTTTAATATTTTTTTTGTGAGCAAATTGAGTCAAGAAGTCACCAAAGTAACTTCTCTTGAATTGGGCAGTTCATGAAAAATATTGAATGTTAGTGTTTGTGTATATTCATGCGAGTATTAGTCGGCCCAAAGGAAGATTAATATTTGGCCGAATTGCATACACACTTGTAATGATAAACATGTGATAATTATAAGGATTTGCTTTGTCGATGATAAATCAATCCAAAGACTGGTTTGTTGTTGGACGTGCTTTATTGTCAATGTTTGATTATTACAACAAGATGCCTCTAGCAGTTAATATTACTTGTCTAAAGACTTGATATTGATGGTGCATTGGGTGTCTTGAGATGGGTTAAACCACTTATTTGAATATATATTATTTATTTTTTATATAATATGAGCATAATTAGTTTATTTCTCGTGTTTTAAATTCAGCTACAATTGCTTCAGTATACGCCAATTTAAATTACGTTTCGGTCCTCAATGGAACAAATTTTAAGGACTCGGAAAAAGAACATTGATATTGTTCTTGGTTGCATGGATATGGATCTTGCGTTAAGGACTGAGCAACCCCCTACTCCTACGGATTCAAGTACCTCTGAACAGAAAAGAGATTATGAGAAGTGGGATCGCTCAAATCGCATGAGTCTAATGATCATTAAGCGTGACATCCCAGAGGTGTTTAGGGGCACTGTTTCTGAAAACATCACAAGTGCCAAAGAATTTCTTGCTGAAATTGAGCAGCGCTTTGCAAAAAGCGATAAGGCGGAGGCAAACACTCTTCTTCAGAACTTGATCTCCATGAAATATCAAGGCAAAGGAAATATCAGGGAGTACATTATGAGCATGTCTAATATTGTTTTTAAACTCAAGGCACTAAAGCTTAAACTCTCAGAAGACTTGCTCATTCATTTGGTGTTGATTTCTCTTCCTACAACGTTTAATCAATTTAAGGTATCTTACAACTGTCACAAGGATAAATGGTCTCTTAATGAGCTCATTTCACATTGCGTACAAGAAGAGGAAAGACTAAAGCAAGACAAGACAGAAAGTTCTCATTTTGCAAGCACCTCCAAGGCTAAGGGCAAAAGAAAGAGATCAGAGGATCTCGAGAAAGAAGCTGCTAAGGGTCCAGAACAAAAGAAACAAACTCAAGAAAACAAATGTTTCTTTTGCAATAAGACTGAACACGTAAAGAAGAAATGTGCTAAATATCATGCTTGGCGTGAAAAGAAAGGGTTGCCTAAACTACCGGAAGCCAATTGATTCTGAAAGATGGATTTATGTTGGAGATGGCAAATCGGTAGAGGTGGAAGCTATAGGACATTTTAAATTGTTATTAAGTACTTGTTTTTTATTTGGATTTGAAAGACACTTTTGTTGTGCCATCATTTAGACGAAATTTGGTTTTAGTTTCTTATTTGGACAAATTAGGTTTTTTGTGTTCATTTGGAAACAATAAGTTCAGTTTGTCTTTTAATTCAGATATTGTTGGAACTGGTTCACTTTTGATTTATGATAATCAGTATTTACTTGATATTGTGGCCACCTATAATGAAACCCTTAATACAGAATCACGTGGTACTAAACGTAAAATTGAAAATACTCATTCAGGTGCATTATGGCACAAGTGCTCAGGTCACAATCAAATAGTGACGTTTGGGCTTGTGTTACACTCTTAAAGATATGGTAGAGAGTATGATTTGTCATTCCACCTTACTGGAATCACTTTGGGGAGAGACACTAAATACGACAGCTTATATTCTAAACAGAGTACCAACTAAAGCAGCTACCAAAACACCTTATGAGCTTTGGATTGGGCGACGACTTAGTCTGAAGCATTTCCATGTGTGGGATTGTCCAGCTGAGGTAAGACCTTATAAGTCAAATAAAAAGAAATTGGACTCCCGAACAGTAAGTAGTTATATTATTGGTTATGCTGAAAGATCCAGGGGATATAAATTTTATGATCCCACATTAAATACAATTTTTTGAGACGGGAACTGCTACGTTCTTTGAGGATATTGAGTTTGGGGGGAAGAATAAGATTAAGAACTTCATCTTGGAGGAAGAATCAGTAACAATTTCAGAACCGATTCAAATAGTTACTTTTGATAAAGTAAGTTCGGAACCTCCACAAGGCATTGTTGATGAACCTCTTACTCAAGATGATTTGGTTGTTCATGAAGAACAAACTCAAGATCCTCAAGAACCTGTGCATCATGAGCTAATAACTTTGCAGAGATCTACTAGAGAAAGAAGAAGTGCTATTTCAGATGATTACATGGTATTTCTTCAGAAACATGAGGAAAATAATGATATAATGGAAGATGACCTAGTTAACTTCCGTCAAGCTATACAAGGTTTAACTCTCAAAAGTGGATTGAAGCAATATGATAAGTATAAGTCCATGCAAGACAATAAGGCTTGGGAACTTGTCCCATTACCAGAAGGTATGAAACTCATTTGACTTCAAGATGAATATTGTTGATGATTATGTGTATCACAAGTTTAAAGAGACAAGTTTAGTCTCAATCAGTGCCCAAAGGGAATTTGGAAATTGAGGAAATGCAAAAGATTCCCTATGCATCAGTTGTAGGGAGTTTGATCTATGCCCAAGTATGTACGCATCCAGACATAGCATATATAGTTGGGGTTCTAGGCAGATATTTAAGCAATCCAGGAATAGACCATTGAAAAGCAACAAAAAGGGTCATAAGATATTTAAAGAGAGCAAAAGATTATATGCTCACATATAGGAGGTCAGACTAGTTGGAGATCGTTGGGTTTTCTGACTCAGATTTTGTAGGATGTCAAGAATTTGTAGCATGCTATGAGGCATCAAATCATGGAATATGGTAGAGAAATTTTGTCACAGGGCTGCAAATTGTGAAAGGCATTGAAAGACCACTTAAGTTATATTGTGACAATAAATCAGCTGTATTGTTAAGGAAATAGTACAAAGTGGACAGATTTCCATAGAACACTTAAAGACAAACTCCATGATAGTATATCCTCTAACTAAAGGACTTCCGCCCAAGGTCTTTCATGAGCATGTTGCTCACATGGGTGTTTTACAGTTTGAGGAATTTGTGGTTTAGTGGGAGTTAGTCACTTTCATATATTTTATGTTCTATGTTTAATTTCATATATGTATACATTGATTTTTGGACATATTTGGTTATCTATAGATATGCGATTTTTTTGTTCATTCATTACACTTTGTACATTAAGGATATTATATCGATCTCGATAAGTTAAAGTTTGGACCAGTTGAAAATAGACGTGTACAGATCACCTTCACGTAATTTTTCATGCTACACATTTCATGATGAATCCATGTCATTTGGTTATGTTAGGATGAGTAATCATTGTTGGTTTTAGTTGCGATGATGCAATGAAAAGCTGGTTTGGTTCTATATCCTGATATGATTAATAGACAGGACTTTTGGAGTATGTTAAAGGAATATAATGACAATTTTGAGCTCATAAAGTCTAACACATTTGTAAGGTTGTAAAGACATATATATTTGTGACCAGTGGGAGATTGTTGGCAAAATTTGGGTCATGTATATATATGATACATAATTTAAATGTGGTAGGTTCATTATTTATTAAGCCAAATAATAAAGTGATCTGACTAAATTAAAGTTTTGGCTAAAGGCATATGTCATGAAAATAAAATTGTGTAGAGACCATAAGATCAATATAGTGCTCTACAAAGACATCATCGTTATGATTAATTCGAGTACGCTTTCGCATTCGGTTCTAAGCATATTTATCGGTATGAGATTATGTTTATGTTTGATCGTTAGAATCAAAATCAGGATTATTATTATTATTATTATTATTATTATTGTTTTTTCCAACAGTAACACCATTTTATCAATAACCATTAAATAAGATTTCCTTTTCCACGACTTTATCAATAAATTTGGATTTTTTATCCAAATATAAAAAAAAAACTCGGAAAATATACTAATAAGACTAATTTCCTTCCTCTGAAAAAATGAAATTTTCCAAAGGTTTTTTTTTCTTCTTAGTAATAGAAAGTTCAAGATATATCACAGGTGATTAATTATTGATATATTTTATATTTTGCTAGGGATGAGTTTAAGTTTTATATTGAATAAGATTGACATAATTAAACTTAAGAATCATAATCTAATATTCTTAATCTAATATTTTTAGATTAAGAGTAGTGTGAATCTTTATCTATATTGAACTTAATGTTTTATTAATATTTTTTTTTCCGATAGATCTTCTTAAATAAAAATCAGTTATCGTTTAAGTCTCAAATTCGATAAAAATAAATAAAATTTTAGATTTGAGAGTTGTGTGAATCCTCAGCTTGACTCTCCCAAACATGTACAGGGGCAAGAGTGAGAATATGGGATGTATTGCACATGGTGATCACAGTGGATTTTTATTAATTAGTTATAAGCCAAGTGTTTCTGGGGGAATTTCGATCGATTTCGATTCTAAAGGTGTCTCGGTCTTAATCGAAATCCTACCACGTAAGTTCTTTTTACAGGCTAGCAATTTGATTTTCAATCGAAAACGTGTATGAGAATCGAAAATCACAGGATATCGAAAACGCTGTTTTTGGTGTTTTGTATTTAAAGTATCGAAAGCATTAAGACTATCGAATCGAAAAAGCGAATGTTAAATTGCGAGGAAATGTAAAGTGCGAAAACCCCAAACTTGCATTAATTGTAAATAGCAAGAAATCGAAAACAACGCAAATATAAATGACAAGAAATCGAGATTGCAAGAAAAGTAAATGACGGAAATTGAGATTTGCGGAATGTTAAATAACATGGAAATCTAAATGCGTAAACTCAAATTTTCATTGAATTGAAATGGACAAGGAATTGAAAATACGAAACATAAAATTGCTGAATTTAAGTTGCATCAAAATAAATTGCCAAGGAAAATACAGAAAGCGGTAAATGTACTCAGTGAGCAAGGAAATCCAGATTGCCAGAAGCTTCATGGTGTTCGTCGTTTCTCCGGTAGACTTTTCACTACTGATCCTGTTCTCTGCCAATTTCTGCTCCCCTGTTCCTTCCTCCTTTGCTCTATTTATAGGGCATCCTTCAAGCCTTCCGAGAGCGAGTTAACGCGATCGCTACCACGTTCTACGTGCGTATGGCAGTTTATCTTCTATAGTTTCCCACGTTCTCACGATCTCTGACTTTTCCCATGATTTCAAAACTGCTCTTTATACGTGCATTCGACTTACTTCCTTTCACGATTTGGCCAAAGTCTCGATGTCCATATTGACTTTCTTTTCTCTCGATTCTGTATTTTTTGAGAACTTCGAATTGCTTACGATTCCTTTTTAACCCTGGTCTTATATGACTTAGTTTTTATTCGACAACAGTCATTTGATTATAATTCATTCGATTCTCGATTGTGCTTCTCGATGCTATGTGCTACGTATTTCTAATTAGACATCGAATGAATTTTTGTTTATCTTATCGAGTCACATTTCTTTCCTTCGATTTCGATCGCTTTTCTCGATTTGCCACTAACAAAATGCCCCCTTGGAAGAATATAAATGATTTCTGTTTTATATTCTTTCAATATTCCCGCCTTAGTGTTTGAAAGCCCACAGGATTTAGGGTTTAGGGTTTCTGGGGTTCTAGGGTTAAAAGGGGTTTTAGGTTTCTTTTCCACTTTACGTCGCCGTCTCGTCAGTCTTGTTGCCTTTCAGTACAAGTTACATTAATTACCTTTCCCTTCCGTCGCTTCCAACTCCCTAGACGATTTCCTTTTAACCTTTCCTTGGTCTTTACTCTGGTCTTTACGCGAACTATCACCTTCTTTGCAATCTCATCTTCTCCCTTGAGCTCCTGCCTTCGTCCCTGTTACCTCATCCGTTAACTCTTCCCTTTCTGTTTTTCTAAGCTCACTACAATGGCCACTTCATCCAAGTCATCTGATTTCTCGACTCCCCCTCTTACCTCATCCGTTGCTACCTTGCTTGGAGATTAACAACCAGCAGCTTGCTCCCCTACCTCCGATGGAGGAAGCTTCCAAAAAGATTGCTGAAACGCAGGTATTAGTTCCTTATACTGTTGAGGGGGTTGGTTTTGCTTTTGGGAGCCCCATTCTTTCTGGTAGTGGAACTGTTTCTCCCCTCACCCTCTCGAACAGCCCTGCTCTTGTACATCAGCCTGAAGTTAGGATCGATTTTCTGAACCTTGTTTCTAAGGTGTATCGGATAGGCCCTCCCTCCAAAAAACCTTTGTTCACTAGATGGTTTGATAGGGTCAAGGCTAAATTCGGGAACCATTGGAGGAACGTGGGGATTTTCGATTTTTTACACTTGTCTCAATGTGACTTGTCCTACTTGGACATGGCTATGTTTTTGGCTGCCGTGCATTTGTGGAATAAGGAAATACATGCGTTGGAATTACCTTGCGGCCCTCTCTCACCTACTCTTTTCGATGTCGCAGCCATCATCGGGTTAAAACCTATAGGGGAGAGATACTTTCGGGTGCATATCCCTCGGATAATTCGTCGAAGTCCAAAATTGATTGGGAATCGAAGGCCTACGGACATTTTATTGAAAAACATTTTGTTGATGACCCTTCGATAGTTGTTACCGATGAAGAACATGTAGCATTTTTGGTGTATTGGCTGTGCACCCATGTATTTTGCCCCCGATCGATCCAAATTTCCCCCCATCTATTTAACCTTGCGTATCTCCTTCATTTAGGTCAACCTAGCCTATGTTTGGCCAAATTTTTGTTAGCGCATGTATATACTGCTTTTGACGAGGCTGTCGAAATTTTGAGTACTCCGAAAGCATCGGGGAATTTTTCTGGCCCCGTTTGGTTTATACAGTTATGGTTAACTTCAATTTTTGAGAGCGTCCTTCCTCGATTTTCTACTGTTCCCCCGAGTGTAAATATAGAAGGGGCCCGATTATCCTCTCGCCATCCTCGCCATAAGTCTGACGAAACTACCTATTGTAAATACCTTCACTTTTTGCTAACTAGATTCGATTTCGATTCAACCTTGGCCCCTTTTACTGTAAATCTTGGACGAACAAATGGCCAGCTTAGGGGGCCTATTTGGTTTAAATCAAAGTTTCCTGCTTCAACTCCTGGGTTACAATTAGAATTGGTCAATATATGGAGTAACTACTTAACCCAGGATATACTAGTATCGGGCTTTCACCCCAAGGATTTCAAGTTTACTACTTACTACCCTCAACTTTTTTCAAGACAGTTTGGCCTGAGCCAGTCTTTACCTTTTTTCCCTTTAAATACCTTCCCCAAATCCAAATTAACTGAATCGAACATCGGCCGAGAGCTTGCCAAATTTTTTGCCAAGAACCTCGATGCATCTTTACCCATATGTATTTGAATCGAATTACTTATCGACTGTGGAATTTTCCCAATGGTGGACCAATTGGTTTTCGAGTAATCGTGCTGTTTTTGACGAGGTTCGACAGAAACTGACTGCTCGTCCTTCTCTTGTGTTGCAGGACAAATCGAAAGGGAAGAAAGGTACACACTTCCACTGTCTCCAAATATCTCGATTCGAGAATTTTTATCAAATATGTTATACTCCCCTAAAACTAGAATCGACCTTTTATGACGCTGTCATTTCCTTATCTCAAAAAACAGATACCAATAGATCGAACCACAAAATAATTAATCCCTTAGGAAAAACCCCTTTTGAAATGTATTGTCCCGATCGCCTTCCCACTTTTCCTACAGTACCTTTTGGACTCACAAAACCTTTAACTCATCCCAAATGGGTTCGAGAATTGAGAACCCTTAAAGAAACACTTCGTCCAAAACCCAAAAACAAAGACATTTCTGTATCGAAATTGTTTTACTTCCCTTACCTTAACCTCCCTGAGGCTCTTTTGCCTCTCTGGCTTGTACATATCGACCGAGTCAAGATTTTGACTCCATCACCTTTTGGTGAGATTTTACAGCTTTCTTATACTTTTTTGATTCTGTATATTGTAAGCTAATCTGTCTTCTCTTATTGGTAGTTTCGAAATCTACCAAGGTCACCGCTGTCGAGAAGGGTCCAGAGGACTGGGGATCCTCAGATGAATCGGACCCGTCAGCCTTAATCAGAAAACGCAGACGCTCGGCCACCATTCCTACTTCTTCGAAAAAATCGAAGGTTCCTTTTGACTTCTGTTTTGTCCTATTCATTTTTCTGTTTGATCAATCCATATTCTTATACTTATCTCTTTTCGATCTTCTATTTTCAGAAACAAAAATCGAAGAGTCCTCGATCTGTTCAACCAGTTGCTCTCGATCCATTATCGACGGACTCTAATACGATCCCCACGACAACACCTGCCACCCGTTCAAGTCACGTAAGTTTCCTTCTTTATACAAATTCTATGTTCTTAAGTCTCGATAAAATTTGTAACAAGGTTTCAAAATTTGATTTTCAGGATCTTCCATCGGAGACTGTGTCGACGAATGTTGAATCTCAACTATTAACACCCCTCACTGAGGTATCTTATATATCATTGTATGATTGCTTTAACTTTTTGTACATTTCTTGTTCTGATAATGGTTTTCGATTTACAGCAACCTGAGGCTGTACAGATTCTTCCTCCTGCCTCGGCACCACTTGCTCTACCTCCCCCCGGTATTTATACTTTTCATTGTCACTTTTTCATTTCATTCTATTATGAACCTCTCGATTTACATTCTCGATTTCTTTCTTTTCAGTAAATATTCCAATAATCGAAGTCCAAGGTTCTCCTTCCCCTGTTTCTGCGGAGCAAGAGGATTCTCCTCCTTTTGCGATGCCTTCTATCGAGTTGCTCTCGGCGTCATTACCAGAGATAGATGTGCCTGCTCCGAGCACTGTGCTAGAATATCGAGCTGCAATCGAAGAAGACCCTTTTTCTATCCTCGATATTCTATTATCTTCAGAAGCGACACCGTCGAGCTCTTCTAAGACGCCCATGACTTCTACTAAGGACCATACCAGCTGAAGCAACGCTTCCGATCTTTCTTTTATTCCTCGCCCCTCGAAATTTTGGTGGAGTCGCGTGACAAGAAAAGACAGTTCCAAGATATTATTACTGCCCTCGAGACGTGTCCTGATGATGATCTTCCAAGGGGTCTCGATGCGGAGGTCGCGGCGGCTGCCGACTTGTTCAACAAGGCATATGCGGCGAGGAAGAAGAAACAATCAATTTCGACCAAGCTCACCGACATTGCTTCCTTCCAGGCTGAAAAGTCAAATTTGTTGAAGACTCAGAAGTTGAAGCTGGCGGAGGCATTGTCTGCACAAACTTCGATTGATTGTGAGATCGAGCAGCTGGAGAAGAGACTCGCTCAACTTAAATTGCAGAAGGATTTTGTTGCTTCAGAGATAGATATGATCAAATCCTCTGCAAAAGAAGTCGCATTATCTTTGGGGCAGAGCATAGAGCGCAAACAAGATCTGACTGTCGAAGAGCACTCGATTTCTTCATCTTGGAATCAATTGTTAATAGATTTTGATCAACTTAAGACTCGATACTTATCTTTGTAGAATATTATTCAATTTACTTTTTGAATGTTTATTTCTCTTATTCGAGGCTTATATATCTTTAAGTATTTTCCATTTATCGACAACACTTTATCTTTGTTATACCAATCGATAATTGAATAGGCATTACTCGATAACACTTTAATAACTTCGAAAGGTCCTTCCCAATTCGGTGACCATTTCCCATAATTTTTACATTTCTTGTCCATCGGTAAAATCGTTTTCCACACTAGGTCACCTTCATTAAACGTCTTCTTTCGAACTTTTCTGTTGTACACTCGAGCAACTTGAATCTTTTGTAACATCATACTATTCAACGATTGTAATCTTATTTCATCGAGTTCATTTAATTCATCATTCATCAAACTCCAATAATCACTACTGGGTAAATCATTCTGCCTTTGTATTCGATTCGACTCAATGTTTATCTCGATCGGCAAAACTGCGTCGTGACCATAAACCAACTTATATGGGGTATTATGTAAGGAATCTTTAGGTGAATTTCGATAAGCCCATAAAATTTGTAATAACGTTTCATGCCATGTTTTTGGTTTATTACCAACATGTTTTTTGATTAGCCCAATGATCACTTTGTTAATTGCTTCGACTTGCCCATTGGCCTGAGCGTAATATGGAGTTGATGTTAATAATTGAATATTTCTCGATTCAGCATATTTAACTATCTTTCTACCAGTAAACACTGTCCCTCTATCTGTAGTGATGGACTGTGGGATCCCAAATCGATAAACGATGTATTCTTCAATAAAATCAATTACATCCTGCTGATCAACGTCTTTTAGTGGTATTGCTTCTACCCATTTTGAAAAGTAATCGACAGCAACAATTATATACCTATGTCCTTTCGATGATTGTGGGAAAATCTGTCCGATTAAGTCTATAGCCCAACCTCTAAAAGGCCAAGGTTTAATGATCGAGTGTAATTCGCTCGCGGGCACCTGTTGTATCGGACTGAACTTTTGACATTCTTCACAGGACTTGGCATATTCGATACAATCTTTTAAAATCGAGGGCCAGTAATAACCTTGTCGAGTTAATGTCCATTTCATTTTCTGACCTATCGTATGGGCCCCACATATTCCATTATGTATTTCGGCCATTGCTAAGTAAGCATCATCATTTCCTAAACACCTAAGTAATACTCCATCGATTCCTCTTTTATATAACTCATGATTTAACAAAACATATTTCATTGCTCGATATTTAATTTTCTTGTCAATTCTCCCATTGGGATTTTGCAAATAATTTATAATCGATTTTCTCCAATCTTGATCATCTAAGTCATTAATGTACAGAATCTCATTTTCTTGAGGTAATTTTTCTTTGATTTGAATTATTTCTTGTAACCTTTCCGGGGATATCTTATACTTCGATGCAATTTGTGCTAAGTCATTTGCTTCTTGATTGAATTCTCGAGGAACATACTCGAATATTATGTCATCGAACATTCTACTTAAGGACATCACTCTTTCCAAATATCTGATCAAGTTGATATTAATGCATTTATACTCTTTTCGCACTTGTTTGATCACTAATTGCGAATCACCTCTTATAACCACATGTCGAGCTTTTAATTTGATTAAAGTCTCGAGGCCCGCTATCAAAGCTTCATATTCAGCTTCGTTGTTCGAACACATGGGTTGAACCTCAAATAATAACTTAGTCGGAATATTGTTTGGAGAAATAATCAGAACTCCTACTCCAGATTTATCCGATGTACTTGAACCATCGAAATACATTATCCATTTACTTATTTCAATTAACAAATTCTCAGTGGAATCAACTGTATGCTCAGCCATAAAATCGGCAATTACTTGACCTTTTATCGATTTTAAAGATTCGAAGGATAATGAGAACTCTGTCAAAGCTAACACCCATTTTCCTATTCTATTATGCATAATTGGTTTCGACAAAAGAAACTTCAAAATATTATTTCTAGAATAAACCATTACATCATGAGGCTTCATTACATACTTGAGTTTTGTACAAGAGAAATACAAGCATAATCCTAATTTCTCGATATCACTATATCGAGTTTCAGCATCATTTAAAATTCTACTTAGATAATACACAACACATTCTACACCATTTTCATCTTCTTGTGCTAATAAACTGGCTATTGTACGATCCGATGTCGATACATATAACTTTAATGACTTGTTTCTCTTCACTGGGATCATAATCGAAGGATTTGTCAAGCATCATTTTGATTTGCTCGAAGGCTTCTTGATGTTCCTCCTTCCACTTAAACTCTGCTTCTTTTTTCAACTTTAACAAAGACGAAAAAACATAAGTTTTGCCAACTGGATTAGAAATAAATCGTCTCAAATAATTTATTTTTCCCAAAAAAGATTGTAATTCTCTCTTAGTTTTTGGAGCAGAGGTATTTATTATTGCTTTGGCTTTATTTTTCTCGATCTCGATACCTTTTCCATGCACTATGAATCCTACAAATTCACCAGCAGATACACCAAAAGCACATTTCAAGGGATTCATTTTTAATCCATATTTTCTCATTCTCTCGAAAGATTTCCTCAAATTGCTCAGATGTTGATGTTTTTCTTTCGAAACCACAATGATATCATCTATGTAAACTTGCATAAAATCATTAATCAAATCGTGAAAAATTAAATTCATTGCTCTCCGATATGTGGCTCCAAGCATTTTTTAATCCAAATGGCATCACTACCCATTCATAAGTACCTAATGCCCCCGGCATCGAAAAGCTGCTTTAGCTATATCATTCTCGAACACAAATATTTGATTGTATCCCGAATAACCATCTAAAAGACTTAACATTTCATTACCAGCCATCGCATCTATTAGCATATCGCCTATTGGCATAGGATATTCATCTTTAGGAGTGGCTAAGTTTAAGTCTCGATAATCGATGCACACTCTTATTTTACCATTCTTTTTAATCACAGGTACAATATTAGAAATCCAATCGACATACCTGACAGTTCTGATGAATTTAGCTTTCAAGAGTCTCTCGACCTCTTCCTTGATCTTGTTCATTACCTCAGGTGCAAATCTTCTCGGTGCTTGTTTTACTGGCTTTCTACCTTCGATGATGGGTAATTTATGCTCGACGAGACTTCGATCCAATCCAGGCATTTCTTCGTATTCCCAAGCGAAGCAGTCCTTATATTCTCTTAACAAATAAATCATGTCCTTCTTTAATTCTTCCTCGAGATATTTGCTGATATACGTGGGCTTCTGTTCCTCTTCACTTCCTAAGTTAACTTCTTCTAATGGATCTTGAGCCTCGACTTTTTTATAATTTGATGTAATAGATTTTTCGAAACCTAAAGGAGAATAATCATAAATACAATCAAGTATAACTTGATCGCTATTATTTGCAACTACGGTCGATTGAATCGACTTATTTATCCCTATTTTACTACTATTACTACTTTCTTGGCTCTTCTTCCCATCTTCATATTTTCCCAATCGAGCCAAGAACTCTTCGTATTCTCTATTCATCTTCACCGGCCACTTCGAGGTTGGCCCCTCTTTGATCATGATGAATCCTTTCTTCTCATTCATCTCTAGGAAACGCTCCTCATGTAGTTTTGAATTAAAATCTTCGATCGTTTCGAAGGTGAATGGTTGAGCAAGCGCCGATTCTCGCAGGTGCTCGACCAGCTCGAGATACGAATGTTACAAATTCGTGCTGATCTCCTCGGATTACTTCGAGATGTCCATCTCGATTCCACATAAATAATTTTTGATGAGTCGTCGAAGGCACAACTCCTACTCCATGAATCCACTCTCCGCCAAGTAATGCATTGAAATTGGCATGCGACCGGACCACAACAAACACAAGTAGGTCTCGAGTAAGTGCCCACTTTCACGTCTAAGGCAATCATACCTTCCGAACTTGACGTCTTTCCGCTGAAATCGGAAATCATAATATTGTGCTTGACTAAATCTTTTAGTTCAATGCCAAATTTCTTTAGCATAGTAATTGGCAGTATATTCACTCGTCGCTCCACCATCGACAAGGACTTTATTCACCATCTCGTCCTTGGATCTCGATGTTCAGTAATAATGGTTTCAAGTGGAACCTCATTTCCTCGATGGGGGATCGATGAAAGCAGACGTCTCTATGAGGAACTTCACATGAGGTTTGTGTGACCCATGTTATTTTTGGCCTTATGTTTTCCGAATAGAAGTCATCTTCTCGCTCGACATCTCTTTTTCTTGGTATTCTTTGTATTCGCTCACATATTCCGCAGTAAAATTGATATTACCCCGATTTGATGTTCGTCCCAAGTATCATCATTCTTGTCATCGAAAAATTCTCTTGCATAATGACTCTCTATCGGTGCACCATTTTCTCCAAAGTTTCGTAATGATTCCAATAGGGATCCTTCCTCCTCTTCTCCGTGGCCTTCCTCGAATCTTCTTTGGAATGTTGGGAATCTAGTGGTCGATCCATCATCATACGAGAGTCTTTCGAAAACATCGTTACTTTGAAGTCTACCTCTTCCTCCTCGAGAAGGATACATCTCTCTTCTAATCCACTGCCTCCGATTTTCACTAACACCAGAGCCAACGGATTTCTGCGACTTTCTTCGATCGTTGGTCGGATTGTTTGATCTACTTTGTCATTTTTCCTTTTATTTTGGTTCTCGATCTTCTTCATCTCGTTATGTTCGAAAGCTTTGGCAGCCGATTTATCGAACACCGCATTACAACGTGGGCATAATGACACATCTTCGTCTTTTTCCTTTTTCCTATTCAAAAATTCAATGAGAGAATCTCCCGATCGAGGGTATATTTCCTTTTCGAACTCTCTCTCGAATTCACTCAGGTCAAATTCCATATCTTCTTCGGACACGTCCATTCTAACGTGCTTAGGATCGATGTCTTCAAGTGACATCTACCATGCCTATAAAGGCCGAATTTGTTAATCGGACATCATCGGTAATGCCTGTTTGGGATTCGAGGTATCCAACTTGGGCCTCGAATGGACTCGTGTCAACTTTCATTGTCATTTCTTCGAACCTCAACCTTCCTTGGTCAATCGCATCTTGGATGGTGTTCCTGAAATGTATACAATTGTTAGTCCAATGTCCATACACATTATGAAATTTGCAATATTTTCGACCATTCCTTTGTTCCGTAGACGACAGTTTATGATCATCACTCAACTTAATCTGTTTGTCTTTCAATAAAATATCAAAGATTTTGTCCGCTTTTGTTACATCAAAAGTATATGTTCGATTTGCCATTTTATCTTTTACTTCATTCTTTTGTAGCAATTTACGTGTATATGGAGCCCCTACTTTGAGTTCTCGCTAAGTTTACTTTCTCATCGACAGTTTCTTCGATATCACTTTCTCGTCATATTATCTCGTCTCATATACATCATTTATGTATGCTATTCTTTCCTTTTTTAGAGGTTTCTCATATTTCTTATACCTTTGTTTCTCATACTCGATTTGTTCCACTCTTCTCACTTTATCGACTAATTGAGCCATGTCATTTAATGGTAAATTGACTAGTTTTTTCCTAATCGAGAATTCTAAACCTGCAGAGGCCATTCTGACTAATTCATATTCAGGAATTTGAGTGAAACATCTCGATTTCATTTGTCTAAATCGATTCAAATAATCATCTATGCTTTCATGATTGTATCTTTTTATATTCATCAAGTCGATGAGACTCACTTGAGTTTCTCCTCTAAAAAATTGTTCATGAAAATTTCTTTCCAATTGCAGCCAATTATATATCGAATTAGGTGGCAATGACGTGAACCAAGTAAAAGCATTCTTAGTCAAAGAACTAGGAAAATATTTCATTTTTAATTCTTCACTCATCGCTAAATCCCCGCATTCGATCTGATATCGAGCCACGTGCTCGATAGTTGATTCACCAACTTCCCCAGCAAATTTAGTGAATTTGGGTATTTTATATCCTCGAGGCAATTCTGTCTCGAGAATCGCATTTGGAAAGGGAGACACAAAATATGTCTGATTGGGTGGTCTAAATTCCATCCCTTGTAAATTCATCCTTTGTCCCAACATATTATTCTGATTGTGTATATTTTGAAATCCTTCGTTCAAATTCCCATAAATATCATTCCTCACATGTTGATACTCATTTCCCATACGCTGCTGTTGATCATTGTTTCTATTTCTTCTCAATAGATATGGGGGATTAATATTAGTATTCTGATTAGCATGATTTTCTATCCTCGTTTGTCGAGGCACAACCAATGCATCCCCGATTCGTGACATTTGGTCTCGCTAATATCTCAAAGCTAGCGAGTAGTGTTTTGCACTAATGGATTTAAGACTCGTAGTCAATTGTTGTGATAACATATTCACCATTTCAAAATTACTCTCATCCATTTGTTGTCTAAGTACCCCTAATGAATTACTAGATATTCCGGTACCCATATTTTCGATAGAATCAAAATTAGATCGATGATAGTCTCTATCGAATACATGTCTCCCATGATCTAAGTATCCCCTCCGATCTAGATTTGGAGGTATCTCGTTGTGTGCCTACATTCTGTCCATTCCCCGAATTCCGGGAATTACTAAATTTTGCGACGTCCCTAAATTCGGAGGGATTCCAAAATTTTGTGGCATACCTAGTGTTTGGGACATTCCTAAGTTATATCTCGAATTCCTATGCGTTGAAGAAGTTCCAGCCCCACTCACATTATTAAGTGAAAACCCGGGCGGTCTTACACTCATACGTGGCCCTACATATGTGGTTGTGGGATTTCCTATAGTTTGCATATTATTTGGTATCACCGTACTAGATCCTACTTGGGTGTTTGCTAATGTACCTGAATTTTGTTCACTACTCACAGGTATCGACATGCTCACAGTTGTCGATACTACAGGTGTGTTCCCATTATGACTTTGCCCCCCAGTATTTGGTGGGTGTGATCCATTTAATCCCTCACTGTTACCCTGGTTATTCGATGAACTCTGACTCATGACCCTCCCACTCCTTAATCTCATACAATTTCGAACTAACCAATTTTGTGTTTCTCAACACAAGACACCCCTACCTGGCGCGCCAATTTGTTTCTGGTGGAATTTCGATCGATTTCGATTCTAAAGGTGTCTTGGTCTTAATCGAAATCCTACCACGTAAGTTCTTTTTACTTAGGCTAGCAATTTGATTTTCAATCGAAAACGTGTATGAGAATCGAAAATCACAGGATATCGAAAACGCTGTTTTTGGTGTTTTGTATTTAAAGTATCGAAAGCATTAAGACTATCGAATCGAAAAAGCAGAATGTTAAATTGCGAGGAAATGTAAAGTGCGAAAACCCCAAACTTGCATTAATTGTAAATAGCAAGAAATCGAAAACAACGCAAATATAAATGACAAGAAATCGAGATTGCAAGAAAAGTAAATGACAGGAAATTGAGATTTGCAGAATGTTAAATAACATGGAAATCTAAATGCAGAAACTCAAATTTTCATTGAATTGAAATGGACAAGGAATTGAAAATACAGAAACATAAAATTGTTGAATTTAAGTTGCATCAAAATAAATTACCAAAGAAAATACAGAAAGCGGTAAATGTACTCAGTGAGCAAGGAAATCCAGATTGCCAGAAGCTTCATGGTGTTCGTCGTTTCTCCGGTAGACTTTTCACTACTGATCCTGTTCTCTGCCAATTTCTGCTCCCTTGTTCCTTCCTCCTTTGCTCTATTTATAGGGCATCCTTCAAGCCTTCCGAGAGCAGTTAACGCGACTGCTACCACGTTCTACGTGCGTATGACAGTTTATCTTCTATAGTTTCCCACGTTCTCACGATCTCTGACTTTTCCCATGATTTCAAAACTGCTCTTTATACGTGCATTCGACTTACTTCTTTTCACGATTTGGCCAAAGTCTCGATGTCCATATTGACTTTCTTTTCTCTCGATTCTGTATTTTTCGAGAACTTCGAATTGCTTACGATTCCTTTTTAACCCTGGTCTTATATGACTTAGTTTTTATTCGACAACAGTCATTTGATTATAATTCATTCGATTCTCGATTGTGCTTCTCGATGCTATGTGCTACGTATTTCTAATTAGACATCGAATGAATTTTTGTTTATCTTATCGAGTCACATTTCTTTCCTTCGATTTCGATCGCTTTTCTCGATTTGCCACTAACACCAAGACAACTCTTTGGTACAATACAACTTTCTTCACACTCAGTTTAACTAATGTGTTGCACGTATTTGAATTTAAGTCCATTTGATATTTGTTGCTGTTTTTGTTATTATAAAAAAAAAGTATACAAAGTTTAATTAAGTAGAGAGAGAGAGGGGGGAAAGCATGTAAGGACAAGAAAGTGCTTTTGGTCACATTGAATAATTTAAAATGACTATTGATTATTATTGATTATGCATTTGACTTGTCTCACATACTTCCATTAGCAACATGTCAGCCTTTAATCACAATATTCTTTAATTTGAAAACCTGCCATAAACAAATAAACAAATTTTGAATTTTGTTGGAAATTCAAGTTTTATAAACCATTTTCTCATCTTACCACTTGCTCCTGCCATAAAGACAAAAGTTTGCCACTACAATTTGTAACGGTAAAATCATCAAAATCTTCCACACCAATTAATTAATAATTGTACAAAACGTAGACTGTGCTTTTTCTTCCGCTTCACTTTATGCTTTCATATTTTTCCACCACAAAATTAAAAAATAAAAATGAAAAACGCACTATCAAATAAATAAACTTGGCTTCAACGCATTATCGATTTCAATTGCTGATATTTCAAATTCCAATGCTCCACTCTATGCTTAAAAACAAATGTTTTGGAAGAAATTAACCACTTGCTTATAATTGATAAATAAAACATGAAGAATAAAATAAAAAATTAGAAGATATGTACGAAATTAAATTAATACAAGCCACACTTATACTATAACTCTTTAAAGATGCACTATATATCATATAATGAATAAAGGTGTTTTCAAATAAATACATAACTGATGTTTAATATCTATTAAATGTTATGAGTGTTAATTTAGTTTATACTAAACAAATCATCCTATATATATAAATTAAATTGCTTTAATCATTTATATTTTTTTCCTTATTTGTTAACAATAATCTTTCCTTTTTATTAAGTGTTGGACGGTGAAGAAATAAAAAAATGAAATTTGTCTAATATAGTTTAGTAAGATAGTAAAAATCCTCAATTTATCTAATTTTATTTTAACTAATCTTATTTAATAATATCCACGGTTTGAAATTTGGATTAGACCACGGTCTAATCGATCTAATTCAATATCAGTCTAAATATAATTTGTTACTTTTAAATAATCATATTTTAATTAAAAAATTAGTACAAAATCGATATAGTTGGAAAACTAACCTGTGTTTTTGGTGAAACTGATTTTAGTAAAAAAAAATATCAATTTTTTTAATATAATTTTTTTTTATAAAAAATATAATATTTTAGTTTTTTTATTTCATATTAATTAAGTTAACTTTAAATAATAATTATTTTATTATATTTTGATTTTATTTTAAATATTATTTACATTTTTTAATTTATTTTATATTTATAAATTTTATTTTAACGATTATGATATATCATCTTCATTATTTTTTTAAATATTAATTTATTAAATTTGGTTGGACTCAAAATTTTTTAACCTTAAACTAATTCGTTCAATTTTAAAAATAGTGTAATATTACCTACAAATTGCTTTTTTTTTTTATTCTCCTTTCTCTTATTCAAATAATTTCACATTTCATTTTATTTACATATATATTTTTTTAATGTTTTATTTCTAATCCAAACAACAACAAAATGTTAATGTGTGACTTATATGATAAGAGTGGAGTTAAAATAGGGATAAGATTTTATTGTAATGTCCCTAAATTCAAGGCATGCTCTGAAATTGAGAAAGTGGAAGTAAAATAGGTGAGAAAGACAGTGGTGAAGACAAAAAGAGAACAAAAAATGAGGTAATAAAACTGTGTGATTTCAAACTTATTGGTCCATTTCTCACTAACTCCACCTCTTTATCTACACTACTTGCAGTATATAATCAAATTTCACCACCAAACCTTTTCTGAGTTTTGGTTTCTTTGGATCTCAAAACCAATCAATCTTAACCAGAAACCCTAGAGAATCTGAGTAACTATTCTGCATGAGACAGACACACAAACAAGACACCTCACAAAGGATAACCTTATTCAATTTTCTATATATGCTTCCTTGTAATTTTTTCAAATGCCAACACATAACTTCATACCCATTGTACTTTTAAACCTATTCTATTAGGGTCTTTAATTTTAAGCTACATGCTCAAATTTCACGATGCATGAAGTTAAGTTTAAAGTGAAGTAGGAAATTTTAAAGTAAGGTAATTCGAAATAAGGTATAGTCCAACCTAAAACTTGGCTTTTTTCTTACAAGTTTTGGGAATCAATACTCTTACCCACAAGATTTTTTAGTACTACACTATAAGAAAAAAGACAAAATAGAATAGTGAAATTATTATTATTAGTTCTTTATTTTGTACCACGGATTTAGAAAGAAAAAAGAAGAAGTGAAAGCTCATTTATTGTTTTTCTTTCGAGATATTATTTGCTTAAATACTTTTTTATTCACAAACGTATTAGGAATAATATGCCTAATTAAAGAATTTTTAATCAAAATTAAAAAAAAAGTTCATTTTCATTCTAATATAATACGTTCTCATTAAAGAAAACACTTGTAATTTGACATTTCAAAATCATGAAAAAAAAAAAACGAAACGAAAAAAAACAAAAAAGAGAAGGAGCCAATTAAATATGTCCAAACGAATAAGATAGAAAGCTGCGGTGACAACGTGATGCCATTAATGGCAAGTACTTACTCGCTCTCTTCTCAACCAATGTTTTCAAAATATTAAAAAAAAAAATATTTTTAGTAAATTATTGAAAAAATATAATTTTATTTTCATATATTTTGATAAAACAACTATGAAAGCTTCGAATTAAGCATTTGGGTTAGTTTATGAATGAGAATTGATGGATGGTAACGGCTAGTGTGAAATTGTGTGCATGGCGGAAAAAGTAAGAGAAGCAAAGAATAAAAATGGTGGTTCAGTTCAGCTTGGACGGCACGGAGAGAGAGATTAATGAGAGAGAGAAGAAAACATGCCTTGTTTTGTGTGACTTCCTTCAAAACATGCGCTGACAAACTCTTTCTCTTTCTATTTCAAAATTACTAATTTCAAATATTAAAATATTTTCAAAACATAATTTCTCACTTTACGTTTATACCATATTTTTTATAATCAGAGTTTAATTATTTACATGCTGTAATCAGAGTTTATATAATAAATATTTTTATTATATAATAAATTTATTAGAAATAATTTTTTAAAAGAAAAAATAATAAAAACTGCTTTAATGATAAGATAAATTATAATAAAGATTATAAATATGAAATATATTAACGAGTATAAAATGAATAATTATTAAAATAAGATAAAAATATAATAAAATAATTATTATTTAAAATTAACTTATTTTAGATAAAAAATTTAAAATATATCACATATTTTATATAAATCATATTAACAAATTTAATTTTAATTTGTTTTTTTTATTAAAATTGGTTTAATCTATAAATTTAGGGGATTTTTTTAATTTTTTAATTTTATCCCACTTTAATTAAAATTCAAAGCAAACCGATTTTTAAGATGGATTTTTGATTAAATCAATTGAAATGACAAATATTTTATATAATAAATAAAAAATATATTAAATATGAGGAAAAAAATTGGAATAATTAAACTTAATAATTTTTTAAAAAATAACACGAGCATAATTTATCAAATGTGATGAGTGATTTTGGAGAGAATATATGTACATTTGCATCAAATTTAATAAAAACGTAAAAATGTGTTTTTTAGTTGTATGTGGAATTAACAATAACTTTTGATATTTGGATTACATGTGGGATAAAACATATCCTGTAAATGAGAATGAAGATTGTAGATGTAATATGTGTATCACCATTAAACTCAAACATACAACATTAAATCTGTATTTAAGTGAGGAGGTTAAATGGGTTAATCCATGGCCAGATTTTTAACGTATTGTGTTGTGTTGGTGCAAGGAAAGTGATGATAGTGCATGTTGTGTTTGTAATTTGAAAGTGACCTTTTTCAAATTCCCATGAACATGTAAGCAGTGTCCAACGTTGGAAATAAATAGAAGAGAGAAACCCCAAGCACAAACCACCCAAACAAAAAACACAAACCTTGTCATTTACAACACATACACACCTTTTTCCATTTCAAATCTCTGTTCTTCCACTTCACGAGGTTGCACGCCAACCACTTACACCTCCTCCACAAACGCTCTTTCTCTCTCTCTCTCTCTCTCTGTGTCTATTACTACCACTTCATAGGAGTGTCTCACATTAGATATTCGTGTTACTTTCAACTTGTTCTTTCCGTTGCATGAAATTGAAAACATGGCTACTGCGGCATCGAGAAGACCCACGTGGCGTCACCACCCTCCTCCTCCTCCTACCCCCAGGATCCTGCACTTCCCTCGCCGGAGACCCTCTTTCCGGAGGGACGTTAAGGGCAACACCAGCAACAGGCTGGGGACTCTGATTGATCGCGAAAGACGTGCACGTCCGCCCATAGTGCTGTTAGACAACAGCGTTGGTAGTGAGGGTGAGAGGAGAAGGGAGAGAGTTGGGAGTCCTAAAGGTTGGGCCTTGGAGGAAGAGAAGTGGAAGTTTCAAGCGGAAATGTTAAGGGCCGAATGTAACTTGTTGAGGATGGAGAAGGAGATTGCGGTTAAGAAGTTGCAGAGGACTCGTGTTAAAATGGAGACAACTCTAAGATCTGCTCTTCACACACTTGTTTCTGTTAGTTTCTCTTCTCTCTTTCTCACTTTCTTCATTTCAGTGTTCTCCACTTGTTCAAATAAAAATATATACTGCATGATCATGGCAATTTCAGAGGTGTTTGTAAATTTTACTCTTGAGGAATGCCTTTTTTCGAGTCTGTCATGTTCAATTTTTAAGGTTTATTGTCCAAACTTTTGAAAGTGGGATGGATATTTGCTTTGTAGGAACATATTCGTTGTTTTCTGAATAGTTTTTTGTCATATTTGATGCAATACGAACCGGTGGTGGGTTAATTGTACAGATAGATTTCATTGATTTCACTTCACATGTATTTTCTTATTTTTAACTTGCAAAGTGGGATGCAGGGAAGAATCAAGATTTGTGAAGGAAAGAACGTTGATATGGTTTTGGATGAGGAGATTCATGAGTTGACAGAGAAACTTCAGAGATTGCAAAAGAGGTCGAAAGTGAAGGATTTAGGAGCTAGGAAGAACAAAAATTTTGACAAGCAAGTTTCTGTTCTGCAGACTAGACTGGAGAAGATTGGAGGATCGTCAGAAGAGATTTATTTGAGGGAGTTTCAAGAGATGGAAAACATAAGCTTGTCAATTAAAAGGTGTAGCAGAATTGATGAGAGCATTGTTGCTAGTGGAAAACTAAATGTAAGTATGAAAGTAGCCTTGATGTTTTGAATTTTGGCTACTCCCTTCTTCTGAACTTCATATGCTCCAGTTATACAGATTTCATTAAAATTAACTTTGAAGGAGTTGATGTTAAGAGAATTAGGTTGTGTTTGAGTTGAGAAAGCATCATGTTTTAAAAGATGTTTTCTTCTCACGGATTTTATTAAACTTTATAGGTGGAGATTCTGAGGAGAAAAATGGAGGGATTGTCAAAGGGAATATTACTGCAGAGGATGGAGGAAGAGTATAACTCATTGCTGTCCACTGCTAGTAGTTCTCTTGCTAGCTCTGCTTCAACTTCCAAGAGAGTTGAATTTCAAGATTCATCTTCAACAAGAGTACCTCATCAGGTATATTCATGATTTCTTTGCTCATCACCAGTTGATGATGGGCTATTGTTAACAATTAGTGTACACTATTCACGTACACAATGTTGGCTGAAGTGAACTACACTTGATCCTGTTTAATCCAAGTGAAAAGTTCCACCATCAGTAGGAAAATCTGAACCTAAATTGATTTGGCTCATATTAGTATACTAATTCTCTTAAAACACAATTTTCTTGACTAACTGAATTATGAAAATGGATTCTTACCAAACTTTGATTTGACAAACATGCAGGAAAAATTGTCTTGTGAAGGGAATCCATGCTCGGGACATTGCAAAACTGTTGTACGGAGAATTGTAGAGCAAGTTAGAGCAGAGACTGAGCAATGGTCACAAATGCAGGAGATGCTGGGTCAGGTGAGGGAAGAGATGGAGGAATTGCAGGCTTCTCGAGATTTTTGGGAAGATCGAGCCCGGCATTCTGATTCTGATATTCAATCCCTTCACAATGCTGTAAGATATACAGTTCACTCTTTTCAGCTGTTCTAAACTTTCCCATCTCTCAGTTTTCCTACAAATTCTTTTTGTCTCTTGTGCAATGCTTGCAAGCTTCATAACTTCTCTAAAACAACTTGCTTTCTATGCCGAACATTGTTCAGTTACATCACCAAGCAAGCATCGATTCTTTTCCTGCATTTGGTCTTTTAATCTTGGCACTAAACTTGTGTTATCTCTCACAGGTGCAAGAATGGAAAGAAAAAGCTCTTTCATCTGAAAGTGAAAGAAAGGAACTTGAAGCAGAACTCTCCATGGTCCGTGGTGATCTTGAAAGGTTGAGGAAGGAACAGAATGCAGTTAAGGGGACGAAATGTTTGTCCATTCCCGTGGACACACAGAATGAGTTGGAGAAGCGAATAGTGATTTGTTGCTCAAAGAAAAATAACAACTTTAAAGAAAATAGCAAGCATAATGATGATGTTCTTAGGAGTGGGGAAAGAAAAGCTCAAGGTGCTAGTAGTGGTGGATTCTTAGCCCCAAAAAGATCTCCACTCAGAGACATTGGGAACTCGCCATTGTTGATGAGACAGAATGGCAAAGCAGTTTTCCCTTTGCGTTGCCATCTTTCTTCTGATGCTGAGAAAATTCACCAGTGACTCACTAACATAACAGGGACAAGGTGCAGAATGAATCAATCAGGGTTTTCATGTTTTAAGATTTGTAGTTGAAGATCTTTCATGTAATATGTACTATATATATATATGCCATGATAAATAAGGTCCCAGATTGGTGGAGTAAAACTGGAGATTTTGTTCATCTAAACAACAAAATATAATGTGAAGAGAAAGTAAATCCATGTTCTACTAAATGAACCTGATCTTAGTCTTAATAATACTCTCTTAAGTGTTTGTTAGAAGCATTTTTCATTTGAATTAAAAGATAAATACAAATATATTCAACAAATAAAACTTAATACAAATATGTACTATATAATATATAAATGATTTATTATAATATTTTTTATAACTTTAAATCATAAAATTTAAAATAAAATATAATAATAATTTTTCTCAATGAAAAAATTTAATTGTTATAAACTTTAATTAAATATCTTATTTTCTTTTTTTATTAGATGAATTTATTCTTTAATTTCATAATGTTTTTACTTATTTTTTTATATTTATTTTAAATAATCAAAAGATTCACTTGGTAATCTAAAACAAAATTAATAAATAACAGTTTTAGACGAGATATATGAGAATTTATAAATAATTTATTAATAAATATGTAAAAGCCCATCTACATGCAATTTAACCCGCGTGGACTACGATTTATATGAATTATTAACTAAATTAATAATGGATAATTTAACATCTATAATATTATGAACTTTTGTATTATTATAATAATAAATAATTTTAAAATAATATTAAAAAACAAATAAAATAATAGCTTTTAACTTTTTGTTTTTCAACTAATTCATCTCTCTTTTTTCTTTTCTTACCAAACGGATAATAAATGTAGGAAAAAACAAATTTTCTACACATAGGAGAGAAAACAAAGGCACGTTTGATTTGAAGATGTTAATGTTAATAAATTAGCTTAACCTAACATAGAAAACTACCCACCCCAGCCCTAATGCTCCCTTTTCACCCTCTCAACTGAACACAAAGACCATTTGCTTCTTCTTCTTCTTCTTCTTCTTCTTCTTCTTCTTCTTCTTCCAATTTCCCTATGCTTCTTCAACTCTGTTCGTTCTGATGGTTTCAATCTACATTTCTCACAGTTGTGGTATTTTCTATTTTTCTTTTTCTTTCTTTTCATTTCTTTGGAATAACCATTCTGAATTAGAGGATCTTAACTGAACCAATCCTCCTTGTTTCTCAGCGTGTGTTGTTGTTGTTGTTGTTGTTGTTACTTTTGGTTCTGGTTTTTCTTTGCTGTTCGTGTGTTAAATTGGGATTTAGATCTACAAATATGTGATAATTTGTTTTTCTGTTATACGAATTTTGTTGATTTATTAATGACATTGTCTTCTTCTTATCGGGACTGAGCATTAAGTAAAACTAGGAAGTATTGCACTTCATATTAAGTAAAACTAGAAAGTAACGGGAGACTGGTTTATTCTGCTTCCAGGGTGCTTGGGTCATCGTTAAATTAGAAGTAACATACTTTTTTTTAATCCATCACACTTGTTGCTTTTCCGGGTGTTTTTGAAAGCATAAACTTTGGGTTAAAGCCCAAGTGAATCCAGACACACTCAGTTTCTTACACCATTCGTTCGTATTGTTTCTTACATAATCTAAGCACTTCAGTTCAAATCACTAAGCTGCCATCCCAGTTCATTACAATTCAGTTTGGGTTTCAAAACCCAATAATTCACAATCCTTATTCATTATTAGGTTTGTATGCAGAACAAGATATGCCTAATTAGGTTCCATTAATATGAAAACCATTTACAATCTATACTGCTTTAGGTTTCCTTACCTACTAAACTGAACATTCTTGGTTTGTGGAATTTCGTCTAGCTCAATGATTTGGTTGGTAATATCTTTATTGGTGACTATCTTTAACTGTTACTGAATAACATAATGTATATGTGCATCTCATAACTATTTTCTTTGAATCTCTTAGTTTGGACTCGTGATTATAACATTAATTTAATTCATCTTGGCTATGTAGTCTATGATGAGGAGTTACCTTTTTTCCCCCTCATTTATATTTAACGTCATCTTCTATTATTCAGAATATTTAGATGACTTTCACATGTCTGTGTGAGTTAACTATTTTTCTCCTTTGTATGTAATTTCGTCATCTTTTTATTCTTCAGAATATTGGCATAACTTTGAAAGACAAGAGAGTGGAACTGAAACATGACATGCCCTATCGTCTGATTGCATAAGACAAAGATGGCACACGTATGCAGAGCAAGATTTATTTAGTAAAGGACAATTAGGTCTTGCCATGTAATAGTTTTGACACCACTGGCCCATCTGAAATTAAAGAACTTGTTGCAATGGATCCTAGATTGGCTAATAATTATTCGTCGCCTCGTCCCAGATGGAGAAAAGTAGCATATGGTGGTATGCAACCTGGTTATGATGACAATCATACAGATGAATCTTTCCTTGAAGGAATGGTCATGAATGCCAGTGTTGTAAAAAGGGACATGCTAAAGGTAATGCTGGACTCGGTATCCATTTCTGAATATTTATGCATTGTTGCCCTTGTTGTCTTGGTCTGGACTTGTACACTTACATCAACTATTGATGAAAATTCTCTCCTATTGATTGATGTAAGTCTTCTTGTTTCTGGCTTTTTAATTCTCCTTTTTACTCAAGAAATGCTTTCCCTTAGTCTTCTCCTCCATTATGTCCTTAATATCTCCTTTTTCATAACTGTGTTATATGTTTTGGCTCCCATATATCAAACTCTTACAAGGTCCATTAGTTCGGATTCCATTTGGGCAGTAGCTGCCTCACTTCTAGTACTTCACCTTTTTCTACATGACTACTCAGAATCCACCGTTAAAGCCCCGGGGGTTCTGAAGAATCCTGCATTGACCAGTTGTATCTCTGTAAATGCTTCAGTAGTCGCCTCAGTTTTTATTGCTTCTCGCCTTCCATCAAGACTACATGTGTTCGGTATCATGTTATTCTCATTGCAGGTTTTCCTTTTTGCTCCACTTGTTACTTACTGTATTAAAAAATATTCCTTCCGCGTGCACCTATGCTTTTCTATCAGCTTGATGGTCATGACCTTAAGTTTTGTGTATATGCTGCATCGCCTACTTTTTGTGGTGCTGCTTAGTCTGCTGGTTTTTGTCAACGTGGTCTGCCCTTATTGGCTTATAAGGATCCAGGAGTACAAGTTTGAGATCAATGGACCTTGGGATGAGGCTAAACTTTGTTTTGATATTACAGACTGAAACCTGGATAATGTTACATTGTAGTATCTTGTATGTTGTCTAGGTTGGAGTATACTTCACTGACCCCTTGGACTAGTTTCAGTTCATGGAGTTCATCTCCGGGAAATGATGATTGTATTCATACTTTAGAGAATGATACTAATGATGGTTTAAAAATTCTTGGGTACATTCACAATTTAGATTCATTTCTGAGACATTCAAACCAACTAGTTTATATCTTTTCTCACTACATTCTTTCAAAGAAATATAAGATCTTTAGCTCTTGACATGTAAGGCGTATTGTCTAAATACCTGATCATTGTAAAAAACGTTGGTTAAAGAATATGATGGGTCGAGAGGTTAAAGCAACTAATGACTCTTGACTCTTGAATTTGATGTCATTTACCAATGTTTTTAAAACTGGACTGGTTATTGAACCAGTAAAATCAGGAGTTTAGATTTTAATGGTTCAATATGGGTTTAATTAAATTTAATAAAATAATATTTTTATAATATAATAAATTTATTAGTACTAATATTTTTTATAAAGAGAAATAAAAATAATAAAGATTATTGTCATGTTATAATAAAAAGTATAAATATAATATATTAAAAAGTTTAAGGTGAATAATTATTAAAATAGGTTAAAAATATAATAAATTAATTATTATTCAAAGTTGATATAATTGATTTAGTTTAAAAAAATAAAATATATTATATCTTTTATAAAAAAAATTAAATTAAAAAAATTTGATTATAATTTTTTTTATCAAAATTGGTTCAATAAAAAAATTTATCGATTTTGTCTCCATTTTATTTTGATTTAATTAATGTTAAATTAAAGTAACATATTGATTTTTAGTCTAATTTTCTATCTACCATGATGAATTTACTAATTAGTATGGTTTTCAAACGAGTGAATTTACTAACCTCTAGGTGAAAAATGTTTACACTATCCATCTCTTTATTCTTTTTTAAAAACAAAAAATATGCAAAAACCACACTTTATAACATACAATCCCAACTTAGTTAACGTTATAAGCTATACCAATCATTTCCATCATATCATATAACATAAAAATAACAGAAAAAAAAAATACAAACATAATCCATCTCCGTTTCATTTAAATTTCTTTTTTTCTACACTAATATGTAAAAAGAATTCTTTGCTTAATACATGTTATTAGGTAATCTAACAACTTTTGAGCTTTGGTTCTCAATTTTGATACCAGAATTATAATCGGAGCGATGTTTTTTTTGGCAATTGGTTATTCTTTAATGAATAAATCAAAGGAGATCTACATTATAAATGAAGAGAAGTTTGTTTTAGTACTCGTTATACAGTTGAAAATCATAAATCATAAATCATAATTCGACCCAATTTCAGGAGTAATGTGTATGCAATTTATCCTTTTATATCCCAGTCCTTTGTCAGGATATTGAACTTTTCGATTAAATATACAAACATAAGTGATAATCCCTTCCCAAGCACAGAGTATCTGATCTAGGATAGATCAGGGATTAGAAGTTGACAATCTTCTTTTCTCTGAAGGTTTCCACTGTGCCCCTGACACTCACTTCCAAAGGAGTAAATTCTATTCCCAATTCCTTCTTTGCCTTCTTTGTGGAAATCTGGTATGTTGGCGCGTACGGCTCATCTACCTCACACCTGACAATATTGTTGAGATTTGAGAAAGTACAAATGTTATAAATAAAAAGAAAAACTCAAATATTTAAATGCTAAGTGCATGCAAACATGATAAAAGAAAGACTAATTATTCGTCTACATCCTATTTTTCTGAACATCTCCTTAATCTCTAGTTTTTCTTTTTATTTATCTCTTTCTAACCGTTATAAATTTTATATTTTCATTTTTCTCAAGAGGCTATTTAAGTGATTTTTACTTATGAGTTAACATTTATCATATTTCAACGAGAAAAAACAGAAGAAAGAAGGAAACAAGACAATATTTTTCACTGTGCTGTATCCATTGATGGAAGCTGTACAATCATGTCGTTATCATTAAATCTCACGAAGGTCATTAGGCAAACTAATGCAACCTCAGTAATTCTCACATGTGCACACGAACACAAAAATCCGCACTAACTTTAAATGAACTTAAATAGGGAGAGTCTTCAAAAGAGTAATTCACTGTAATCTTAAATCAGGTTCCAGAAAGATTTAAATTTGAAAAAATAAATTGAAAGTGTAATTTATTTATCACTTTAGCCCCTTCATTAGAAAACCTCCTACATGATACTAAAATTTTAATTCTCGAACTTTACTACTTGTGGTCATTTTGGTCCACGAACTCCACCACTATCATTTTGGTTCTTGATTTCCGTCACTTATTATCATTTTAGTCCCTAAATTTAACTACCTATCATTTTAGTCCCCGATATTAACTTCTAATTTCTTTTTAGTCTTTAAATTTAACCAATTACTGCTATCCTAGTGATACTTAATTGATATTTGGAAAACACTTTCAAGAATTAAAATGACAAGAGTGACATTGTTTAAGTACTATAGTGACTGACAACAAATGATTAATTTCAGAAGCTTTTTTTTTTTTTAACACTTTCAAAATTTTAACCGAGTGAATTACTTTTGGGACTAAAGTAATAATTGTTTACCCAAACATGATCATTTGATTTCCACAATGCATCAAAGCGAAGGCACGACTGGTATAGTTTTCCATAATATATGGTAGGGAGCACATATTTCGGGAGAATATATATTAGGCTCAGGAACCCTTCTCCCTTTCTATTTATAATGGAAAATCTGATACAACAAGACATAGAAGACTAAATAAGAGATTGCAGCTAGAATCCTAGATGCAGACCTAGATCCATATGTAGGAAGTTTCCTATACTCAACATCCTATACTTAGGTCTAATGATAATACTAGGAAGTAATGATTCTACATTCCCCCTCAAGCTGCAACATACATATTGTATGAACCAAGCTTAGAACAAATGAACTCAATCTGAGGTTCCCTTAATGACTTGGTCAACACATATGTAAGTTGGTCATTTGACCCAACGAACTCAGGACAAATTTCCTTGGACATTAATTTTTCCCGAACAAAATGACAGTCAATTTCTATGTGTTTAATCCTCTCATAAAACACCAGATTTGGTGTAATGTGGAGAGCAGCTTGGTTGTCACAGTACATCTTCATGGTCTGGATTTCACAAAAATTAAGCTCCCGAAGAAATTGTTTTACCCATATGAGTTCACAAGTGAGAGACGTTATTGCCCGATATTCAGCTTCAGTGGATGATCGGGCTACTATATTTTGCTTTTTACTTTTTCATGAGATAACATTTCCTCCAAAGAAGACACAATATCCTGTAGTAGAGCGTCTGTCAATAGGGGAGTCTGCCCAATCAACATCACAATACCCGGAGACTTGAACATTTCCTTTATCTCCATATAGTAAACCCTGTCCAGGAACCTTCATGAGGTACCTTAAAATACGGATGATGACATTCCAATGTCCAAGATATGGAGTCTGCATAAACTGACTAACCACTCCAACTGCAACAGATAGATCAGGCCTCGTAATAGCAAAATAAATTAGTTTTCCAACAAGCCGCCTATATCTCTCTGGATCAAAGAATAATTCACCTTCTTCTGTCGTTAGCTTCTGATTTGGGTTCATAGGACTATCTACTGATCTACGGTCAATCATGCCTGTTTTTTGTAATATATCAAGAACATTCTTCCTTTGAGAGATTACAATTCCATCTTTTGACTGAGCTACTTCAATGCCCAAGAAGTATTTGAGGCTTCCAAGATCCTTGGTTTGAAAATGTCTACACAAGTACTCCTTTAGTTGAGATATTCCAGTAGTGTCATTTCCTGTAATGACTATATCATCAACATATACTATTAGGTAAACACATTTCTCGAGAGATGTATGACAGTAAAAAACAGAATGGTCTCCTTCACTACGTCTTAGCGCAAATTTTTAAACAATGGAGCTGAATTTTCCAAACCAAGCACGTGGTGATTGCTTGAGGCCATATAGAGAATGATGCAATTTGCATACTATACCAGACTCCCCCTGAGCAACGAACCCAGAAGGTTGCTCCATGTAAACCTCTTCCTCAAGATCACCATAGAGGAAGACATTTTTTATATCTAATTGACGAAGTAGTCAGTGACGAATGGCTGTCATGGCAAAGAAGAGACGAATAGTAGTCATCTTGGCTACGAGAGAGAAAGTGTCACAATAATCAAGACCATAAACCTTAGTGTATCCTTTTGTAACTGATGTGGACATAAAGGCCCAAGCCCATAACGAGAAGGATCAAGACCAAGATCCAATCCAAGACTTAGGTGGACCTATGACAAGAGACAGGCTCAGAAAAGCACAAGAGGCATTGCAATATAAAGTGACCAATTTGCTAAAGGCCCAACTATTAAAAGATCCAAACATGGAGGAGTCTAGACCTATCACATGCATAGAATGTTTGGAGAGCTAGGAGGCCCAACTAAAAGATTTAGTTATTATTATTATTATTATTTTATTTACTACAGTAGGGATTTGAACCCAAGACCCAAAGCTTATAATGTCTTCACTGAACCATCTGGGTAACTTAACTTTGCTTGGGATATTAGGATTTTAATTTATCTTTATTTCCTGCAATGAGACAAACTCATAAACTTAAGTTGTATTAAACATTTGGGAATTCCGAATGAACGTACGTAATATTCAGATTACTTTGTGAGTTGTTGCTTTGCTAGGGTTTTTCCTTGCATCATTTGATCTTATCAAGAATTATCCAATTTTTGTGGCGATCCTTCTTGGCTTATCAAATAATCTTATTTGTGGCGCCTACGGTATCTTTTATGTTTTTCTGTTTTCTATTTCTAATCAAATCAACTCTTAAAACCTAACCCTAAATTGTTTCCCTTCTATTTGAGTGTCGTCATTTGGTATCAGAGCCAGGTTTCAAAAGCAGTACTGTTCATCGAAACTGTTCATTGTCACTGTTCACGCACTGTTCATTATACTGTTCACGTGTACTGTTCATTTGTCACTTGTTCAGTATCTTGTTCAAAAAAAATTGTTTATGCAATTTTGATATTGAATTTCATTTAGATATATATATCAAAATTGTGTTTGAAATTAGTTTTCTCGAGAAAAAAACAAAAAAAAGAATAAAAAAAGAAAAAGAATAAAAAAAAGAATAAAAAAAGAAAAGAATCAAAAAAGGAAAAGAATTAAAAGAAGAAAAGAATCAGAAAAAAAAATTATATATATATATATATATATATATATATATATATGTGTGTGTGTGTGTGTGTGTGTGTGGCAGTTGTTATTTTTTTAAATTTCAGTGCACATTAGCTGTTTGATAAAATTCCTAAGTGTCACACGTCTTTGTCTAATCTTTGTTTTCCCATACAGTTTAAATTTGTCTTGCTTGTTATTAGTAGTAAAATTGTTCTTTGCTACTTGTCCTTTGTTGGTTACAATTCTGTTTTATTCCTTGTGATTGCTACAGTTGAAAGTGATTCTTGAACTATAGATTGTTTGATTCTTGTAAGAACCATAAGTCAGAGAACAAGTGAAAAAAGGCAAGAGTGCATATTATACAAAAGCCAAATTGAGAGTAAACACGAGTGGTACATCTTTGAGTGCAAACACGTGAGAAGAGTGGTGAGGTCCTATTATTTCATTTGTTTGGTCTTTTCTTTTTTTTTACTTGAAAGATGGCAGGTGGTGGTATCCCTCCTCTAGGGGATGACAATAGATTATTGATTGATGTCATTACAGCCCAAATGCAAAGAATGTTGACAGAACATACCGAGGAGTTGTATGGGAGAATTGAACAACTAGAAAATAAAGGAAATGATGATGATGGTGGAGGTAGAAGGAGGAGAAGGAGAAATAATGAAGGTGATGTTAGAGATAACGAGAATTGAAGGAATAAAGTCGAACATACCCTCTTTTCAAGGAAAGAGTGATCCGAAGCATATTTGGAGTGGGAAATAAAAATTGAACAATTGTTTGCATGCCATAATTACACAGAAGATAAAAAGATGAGGGTGGCAGCCATGAAATTCACTGATTATGCTCTCATTTGGTGGAACCAATTACAAAGGGAAAGAGTGAGATATGAAGAACCCTTGGTGGAAAGTTGGGAAGAAATGAAGAAGTTGATGAGAAGAAGATTTGTTCCTTCTCATTATCAAAGAGATCTTCACAACAAGCTCCAAAGACTCATACAAGGTAGTAGAGGTGTTGATGAATATTACAAAGAGATGGAGGTTTCCATGAGGGCTAATGTTATGGAGACACGGGAGACTACTATGACCCAATTCCTACATGGGCTAAATAGTGATATAATGGATGTTGTGGAGCTGCAAAATTATGTTGAGTTGGAGGATTTAGTACATCAAGCTTCTAAGGTGGAACAACAATTGAAGAGAAAGGGTGCCATGAGGAGGAGTTCATCTAATTTTCACTCTCCTAGTTGGAAGGACAAAAATAAGAAGGAGGGTGGATCATCAATAAACAATTCCAATGTTATAGCTCATAGAAATCAAAATAAGTCTGATGAGACACTTAAGAAAACAAGGAGTAGTGAGGTTAAGTGCTTCAAATGTTTGGGAAGAGGTCACATAGTTTCTCAATGTCCCACTAAGAAGACTATGTTACTTAAGGAGGATGGAGAAATAATTAGTGAATCTTCTTCAGATTCTTCATCTAGTGATGAAAATGAGCATGAAGATGAAAGAGAGTTAGAAGGAGATCTGTTCATGATTAAAAGGATGTTGGGTAGTCAATTAGTTGAATTAGATGATTGTCAAAGAGAAAATATTTTTCATGCAAGGTGCCTCATTCAAGGAAAGTTGTGCTCTTTGATCATTGATGGTGGGAGTTGCACTAACGTGGCTAGTGCACGGTTGGTTTCAAAAATGAATTTGGAGACTAAACTACACCCGCGACCTTACAAACTTCAATGACTTAGTGAAGATGGTGAGATGACCGTGAATAGGCAAGTTGAAGTGGGTTTTTCCATAGGGAAATATGAAGATTCTGTTTTGTGTGATGTGGTGCCTATGGAGGCTAGTCATTTACTTCTTGGGAGACCATGACAGTATGATGGAGAGTTATGCATGATGGTTTCACTAATAAGTTCTCTTTTATGCATAAAGACCGCAAAACTACTCTTGCATCTTTGGTTCCAAGAGAAGTTAGTGAGGATCAGCTGAAAATGAGAAAGAAAAGAAAAGAAAGAAAAGAAAAAGAGAGAGAAAAGAAAAAGAGAGTGAAAAGAAAAAGGAAAAAGAGGAAGAAAAAGAGAAAGAGAAAAAAATCAAATCTATTTATAAAAGAAAAAGAAGTCAAAAGAGCTATGCAATTGAGAAAGCCAATACTTTTACTTTTGAGTAAAGAAAGTAAATCAAACAGTCCATGTTTTACTAACTCTCTTCCAAAAGAGGTTTCTTCTTTGTTGCAGAATTTTGAAGATGTTTTTCCCAAAGAAGTGCCTATAGGTCTACCCTTTCTTAGGGGTATTAAGCATCAAATTGACCTTATTCCAGGAGCTTCATTGCCTAATAGACCAGCCTATCGAAGCAATTCCCAAGAAACCAAGGAGATTCAAAAGCAATTTGAAGACTTAATGCAAAATGGGTAGGTTAAAGAAAGCTTGAGTCCATGTGCAGTCCCAGTCATTCTAGTCCCTAAGAAAGATGGAACTTGGAGGATGTGCACAGATTGTAGAGCTATCAATAACATCACGAAGATGAATTCATAGATTTGAGGACAAATACTGCCCAAGAAGGAGGGAATGATGTGGACATAAAGGCCCAAGCCCATAACGAGATGGATCAAGACCAAGATCCAATCCAAGACTTAGGTGGACCTATGACAAGAGGCAGGCTCAGAAAAGCACAAGAGGCATTGTAATACAAAGTGACCAATTTGCTAAAGGTCCAACTATTAAAAGATCCAAACATGGAGGAGTCTAGACCTATCACATGCATAGAATGTTTGGAGAGCTAGGAGACCCAACTAAAAGATTTAGTTTTTATTATTATTATTATTTTATTTGCTACAATGGATATTTGAACCCAAGACCCAAAGCTTATAATGCCTTCACTGAACCATCTGGGTAACTTAACTTTGCTTGGGATATTAGGATTTTAATTTATCTTTATTTCCTGCAATGAGACAAACTCGTAAACTTAAGTTGTATTAAACATTTGAGAATTCCGAATGAACGTACGTAATATTCAGATTACTTTGTGAGTTGTTGCTCTGCTAGGGTTCTTCCTTGCATCATTTGATCTTATTAAGAATTATCCAATTCTTGTGGCGATCCTTCTTGGCTTATCAAATATTCTTATTTGTGGCGCCTACGGTATCTTTTTTGTTTTTCTGTTTTCTATTTCTAATCAAATCAACACTTAAAACCTAACTCTAAATTGTTTCCCTTCTATTTGAGTGTCGTCAGTAACCAATCGAGCTTTGAGTCGATCAACTTGACCATCAGGGCCAACTTTAATTGCATACACCCATTGGCAACTAACAGCCTTCTTACCCGGTGGGAGGGGCACGAGCTTCCAAGTATGACTGTGTTCAAGAGCCTGCATCTCTTCAATCATGACTTGTTGCCATCTAGGATGATCAAGTGCTTCATTCACATTATTGGGAATAACAACAGAATATATTGAAGATAAAAGGGAACAATAGGAAAGCGATAATTTGTGACAGCTAAGACAATTATAAATGGGATGTGGATTTCGAGTGGAACGAGTACCTTTTTTTAGAGCAATGGGCCAACTTGAATCACCTTCGTCAGGAGTTGTGGTATCAAGGGACAAGGGAGAAGTATCTGAAGTAGGGGATTCACCATGTTCTTGGAAAACGGGACTATCTGTCTGGGAGGAATGAATAGGTGGAGATGATGGCCCGGGAGGACTTTGATCAAGACTTTGGAACAGGATTGACAGAGACATTGGAAAGATTATACTCAACCACTGGAATAGGGAGGCCCTTCTGTATGACATGAACATCTTGAACAGATGGAGAGAAGTAAGGGTCTGTTCAAAGAACGTGACATTGGCAGACATGTAGTATTTCTTCGTTTCAGGAGAGTAACAACAATACCCTTTCTGAAGACGAGAATAGCCCAAGAAGACACATTTGAGAGAGCGAGCAGAAAGTTTGTCTAACCCTGGAGACATGTCATGAATAAAACATACACAACCAAAAACACGGGGAGAAATGTGGAAAAGAGGATTATCTGGAAACAGAATGGAGACAGGGACTTTATGATTGAGAGAGGATGATGACATTTGATTAATAAGAAAACATGCAGTTAAGATGACATCTCCCTAATGATGGACTAAAATATGGGCACTAAGCAAAAGGGTACTAGCAGTTTCAACCAAGTGTCTATTTTTCCTTTCTGCTATACCATTTTACTGTGGCATATGATGACTAGTGGACTGATGCAAGATACCATATGAACTCAAAACGACAGAAAAAAACAAATGAAAAGTACTCCTTGGCATTGTCACTTCTCAAGATTTTGATCACTTGCCCGAATTGATTCTTAATTTCATTTAAAAAGGATGTGACGATGGATAATAATTCAGAGTGATCTTTCATAAGATAAACACAAGTACATCTTGAAAATTCATCAATGAAAGTAACAAAATACCTAAAACCAAAAGACGAGACACGACTAGGTCCCTAGATATCAGAATGGATAATAAAAAAACTATAATTACCTTTTGATTGAGACCTTTTAGAAAAGGTAGATCTAACATGTTTTCCTAGTTGACATGACTCACAATCTAAGGTCCGGAGACTACTAAGTCCAGGACACATTTTTTTTAACTTACACAGATGAGGGTGGCCAAGACGATCATGTAACATTTTAGGACTAGGGGCTACAACACATGGCACTCGCGGACGAGATCCAAAATGATATAATCCTCCTGCTTCATATCCTTCTCCAATCTGTCTCCCCGAACCACGCTCCTGTATAACAAAAGATTTGTTATTGAAGATTACTGAACAATTTAACATTTTTGGTTAACTGGCTTAAGGAAATTAAATTGAAGGCACAATTAGGAACAAAAAGGACAAATTTTAGATTTAAGGAAGAAGACAGATGACTTGACCAACTCCCTTTGAGGAAGTTTTAGAGTCATTTGCAAGGATTATAAAATGAGGTTTGTCTTGAAGTGAAATGGTTGAGAACAAGGAGGTAATACCAGAGATGTGGACAGAAACACCGGAATCAATTACCCATGAATTGTGAGTTTCCATGGATTGAGAGATGCAAGTTGTTGATGTACTTGGAGCTTAAGATGACTGTGCCAAGCTGTTGGACTTGAGTCGTAGGTACTCTTGATACTTGTCCTCAGTGAACTTGGGTTCAGTCGTTTCAGCCTGAGAGACATTGGCTGTTTTGGATGGAAAATTGTGTAAGGAGTAACAGTTTTCCTGGGTGTGACCCATCCTTTTGCAATATGTGCACTGAGGACGCCCACGACTACTACGTCCGCCTCCTCTAGTTCCACGTCCTCATCTTCCTCGAGTGGCGACCATAACAGATTGTTCTACAAGAGCAGGAGTTTCTAGAGTTCCATGTGTTGGGACACAAACCATGAGTTGGATTAAGATGTCCATAGAAGGGACCTCATGAGAGGTTAGAAGTTGATATATGATATGGTTGAAGTCTGGATGTATAGCGCGAAGAATTATCACCATATAGTATTTGTCAAGCTTCTTCTTCATTTCATCTTATGCGTCGACCTCCAAGAACATTTCGCCGGTCTTCAACGGTTGATTGTGCTTCATTTATGAAGGAGATCATATCATAGTTGGTCATTTTCAGAGATGCTAGCTTGTTTGCCGAATCATAAAGGTGTTGAATATCGTTGGCATATATGTTTTGAGTCCTCTTCCAAAAAGAGTGACATGTCTTGAAGGCCCTAAGAGACATTAAAAGTTTTGGCTCCACGGATTGCCACAACAGGGCACACAACTGAAAATCTGCTTGCTTCCATTGTTCGACTTTTTCTTCAGGCACATGGCTTTCGTCTTTCTCAAGATGGTCATGATGTCCCTGACCAAGGAACCACATCTCGACGATAGTGGACCAAGAGAGGTAATTTTGTCCGTTTAGCTTCTCAAAAGTAATGGAAGGACTTCCAGAGAATGAAATAGCGCTTCCAGCACTTCTAGTTGTCATTTCTAATCAAGAGGACAAAACAGAGAGCAGATACGCAAAACCACGAAGATTGTTGAAAGCCCTAGGGAGATTTCCGAAAGGGGAATGTCTGGACTTCACCAAAACTTAGTTTGGAAGGTCAAAACGAATAGAGGAGGTTCGGGCGAAAGCCACTGAGGTGGCGCGGTGATGATCCGACGAGTGCACAGCAGCGTGTGGACTACACGCGCCTGGCTATAGTAGACAGAGATGTCGCGTGGCGGTGCGTCGCGAGGAGTCTCCCTTCAAGACTGGCGGGCGGTGGCGGTTCTTGACCATTGATCTTGGAGAGGCCAAATAATATATTATTAATAAATAATAAATAAATATAAAAAGAAGGAAGAAGATGAAAGGGTGAAAGGCTAAAATTGTAAAAGTTAAGAGAGTAGAGAGAATGAAAAGAAGATTTCTAATTTTGTGGGATGCTTACTCCACTCTATGATCTCATATATATATAGGATTACAACATTTAAAACAACAACTACCAACTACTAACAACCACCAACCATCAACTACTAACTACTAACTACTAACCACTAACCACTAACTAATAATAATTCTAACACTCCTCCTCAAGCTGGAACATACAAATTGTATGTACCAAGCTTGGAACAAATAAATTCAATTTGAGGTCCTCTTAAAGACTTTGTCAACACATCTGCAAGTTGATCATTGGACCCGACAAATTCAGTGCAAATTTCTTTAGATAACAATTTTTCACGAATAAAATGACAATCAAGTTCTATATGTTTGGTCCTTTCATGGAACACCGGATTAGAGGCAATGTGGAGAGTCTGTTTGATTGTCACAATACATCTTCATCTCGTTGGATCTCACAAAATTTCGGTTCTTGAAGGAATTGTTTCACCCACACTAGTTCACAAGTGAGAGATGTCATTGCTCTATATTCGACTTCGAGCACTAGACCGGCCACTACATTTTGTTTCTTACTATTCCAAGAAATAATATTGTCTCCAATGAGAGCACAATATCCTGTAGTGGAGCGTCTGTCTATAGGGGATCCAACCCAATCAGCATCACAATACCCAGATATTTGGATACCCCCTTTATCTTCATACAACAGACCTTGTCCTGGAGCTTTTTTGAGATATTTTAGGATGTGAATGACAACATTCCAATGATCAGTACGCGGATTTTGCATAAATTGACTCACAACTCCAACGGCAAAAGATAGGTCAGATCTGATAATGGTGAGATAAATGAGTTTCCCAACAAGTCTTCTATATCTCTCAGGATCAGAGAGCGGTTCACCTTGATCCGCCATTAATTTCTGATTTGGATCCATAGGGTTGTTTACTGGTCTACAATCAATCATGCCTGTTTCTTTCAGGATATCTAAAACATACTTTCTTTGGGAGACTACGATGCCTTCTTTTGATTGAGTCACTTCAATCCCTAGAAAGTATTTGAGACAACCAAGATCCTTAGTTTGGAAGTGATTGCATAAATGTTTCTTTAGCAAAGAAATTTTATCAACATCATCCCCTGTAATGACTATATCATCTACATATACAATTAAATAAACACATTTTTTTGAAGCAATATAATAAAAAACAGAATGATATGCTTCACTTCGTTTTAATCCAAAACTTTGAACAATGTGACTAAACTTTCCAAACCAAGCACGTGGAGATTGTTTGAGACCATAGAGAGAACGATGTAACTTACAAACCAAACTAGACTCCCCCTGAGCAACAAAACCAGGAGGTTGCTCCATATAAATTTCCTCCTCAAGATCACCATGCAAGAACGCATTCTTGATATCTAACTGATGAAGAGGTCAATGATGGATAGCTGCCATAGCAAAGAAAAGTCGAACAGTAGTCATTTTGGCCACAGGAGAAAAAGTATCACTGTAATCAAGGCCATAGATCTGAGTATAGCCTTTTGCTACTAATCTAGCTTTCAGTCGATCAACTTCACCTTTTGGTCCAACTTTAATGACATAGACCCAACGACAACCAACAGTCTTCTTCCCATGTGGAAGAGGAATTAAGTTCCATGTACCATTGTGCTCAAGAGCCTGCATTTCATCAATCATGGCTTGTCGCCATCCAGGATGATCAAGTGCCTCTTTCACATTTTTTGGAATAGTAACAGTGGATACAGAAGAAACAAAAGAAAAATAGGAAGGAGACAATCTATGGTAGCTAAGAAAATTGTAAATGGGATGTGGATTACGAGTAGAGCGAGTACCTTTACGAATGGCAATGGGTCAACTTGAGTCATCATTATCAGGAATCGTGGTATCAGGAGATGATTGAGAAGGATCTGCTGAGGAAGACTCATCTTGGGACATGGGACTGATCATTTGGCTTCTGTGTTGATAGGTAATAAGAGGCAGTGATGAGGATTCCGGTGTATTTTGTGTGGAATTTTGGGTGTTAGGAGGAGGAGGTACAAATGGCTCCACTAAGGGTATAGGTAGGACATTTTGGACCGAACTAATATCCTGCATAGAAGAAGGGAAGAAGGGAGTTTACTCAAAAAAAAGTGACATTAGCAGACATGTAGTACCTCTTGGTTTCAGGAGAATAACATCGATATCCTTTTTGAAGACGAGAATATCCCAAGAAGACACATTTGATGACTCTAGCTGATAGTTTATCTAATCCTGGAGACATATCATGAACAAAACATACGCAACCAAATACACGAGGAGAAACATGAAAGAGTGGGTCCTTTGGCAATAGAATAGAGTGTGGAACTTTATTGTTAAGAGAAGAAGATGACATTCTGTTAATGAGAAAACATGCAGTAAGAATAGCATCTCCCCAATGATGAACGGGAATATTTCCACCAAGTAATAAGGTACGAGAAGTTTCAACCAAATGTCTATTTTTTCGTTCTGCTATACCATTTTGTTGTGGTGTGTGAGGACAAGTAGACTGGTGTAAAATGCCTTGGGAACTTAAGAGAGTAGAGAAATCAGTAGAAAAGTATTCTTTGGCATTATTACTTCGTAAAACTTTGATTACTTTTCCAAATTGATTTTTGATTTCGTTAAGGAAAGACTTAAAGATAGGTAATAATTCAGAACGGTCTTTCATTAGATAAATCCAAGTACACCTAGAAAACTCATCAATGAAGATAACAAAATATCTATAGCCAAAGGATGAGACATGACTAGGACCCCAAATATCAGAATGAACAAGAGAAAAGACAGAGTCACATCTAGATTCAGAACGTTTAGGAAAAGAGGACCTAATATGTTTCCCTAATTGACATGATTCACATTCAAAATCTTGAAGAGTCTGAAGTTCAGGGACCATTATTTTTAATCTTGATAAGTGAGGGTGCCCTAACCGTTCGTGTAATAGTTTTGGAGACAAGGATGCAACACAAGATACAGATGATTTAGTCCCAAGGTAGTATAAGCCTCCAGATTCATGTCCTTCGCCAATCTGTCGACCCGTACCACGTTCCTGTGTAACAAAAGAGTTGGCATTAAAGATTACTGAACAATTCAATAATTTGGTTAATTGACTTAGGGAAATGAGACTGAAGGGACATGAAGGAACAAAAAGAACAAATTTTAAGTTTAAAGACGGAGAAATGGAGACTTGACCAGTTCCTTTAGAGGTTACTTTAGATCCGTTGGCTAAGGTTATGAGATGAGGAGTTTTAGGAAATGAGAGAGAAGAGAACAAAGAGGTATTACCGGACATGTGATCGAAGCACCTGAGTCAATAATCCATGGATTTTGACTTTCCACGATTGTGAAATGCAAGTCGTTGATGAATTTGGGGTTGTTGATGACTCGTGCTAGATTACTCGGATTTCAACCTCAAATATTCCTCGATATTCTTCGTGCGAGAACTTGGGTTGAACCATTTCAGATTTGGAAAAATTGACAGTTTTATCAGGAAAACCATGCAAAGAGTAGCAATTTTCCACTGTATGACCCATTCTCTTGCAATGAGTGCACTGAGGACGTCCTCTACCTCCACGTCCTCCTCTAGTGTCGCGACTTCCTCTTCCATGGGTAGAAATCATAGTAGAAGATTCAACAAGTTCTTGATTATTTTTTTCTTTGAGAGTTGGAACACGAAGCAATCTTGTAGTCAAACTTTCCATAGAAGGAACTTCTTGTCCAGTTAAAATTTGATCTCTAACATGATCAAATTCTGAATTCATAGCTCAGAGAGTCATAACCATATAGAATTTATCCAACTTTTGTTTTATCTCCTCTAACGAATCCACCTCTAGGAACATCTTTAATTCTTCAACTGCTGATTGAACTTCAGCAATAAAGGTCATCATATCTTTACTCACTTGCTTGAGAGAGGCTAATCGATTAGCGGAATCATAGAGGCGTTGGATATCATTTGCAAAGATATTCTGAGCTTTTTTCCAGAAAGAGTTACATGTTTTGAAGGATCTGAGAGTGTTCAAAATATTTGGTTTTATTGATTGCCACAGTAGAGCACAAAATTGATAATCAAGCTTTTTCCATTGTTGAGCCTGATCTTCTGGTATCTTACTTCCGTCTTCTTCTAGATGATCGTGAAACCCTTGTCCAAGGAACCAAAGTTCCACTGAAGAGGACCAAGACATGTAATTTTTTCCATTTAATTTCTCAGCCGTTATCGTGGGAGTTCCGAAAAAGGAGGTTATGGGCCCTGACGACATGTTTTAAATAATGTAGATGTAAGATGGAGACAATGGAACCTCTAAGAAAGAGAACACCCAAGATAGCCGAAAGGTTACTGGAAGGTGGTCGGAAAGTCGTCGAATGGCAGCAAAAAAAAAAAGGTGATTGGACGGGGGACTGACGGTTGCTGAAAAGTGACCGGACGGTGATCAGAAAATGACCGGACGGTGATCGAAAAATGACCGGAAGGTGACCGGAAAATGGTTGGACAGTGACCGAAAAATGGTCGGACGGTGACCGGAAATGATCGGACGGTGGCCGGACAGGTAGAGCAGGATCAACCTACTCTGATACCAAGTTAAGAGAGTAAAGAGAATGAAAAGAAGATTTCTAATTTTGTGGGATGCTTACTCCACTCTATGATCTCATATATATATATATATATAGGATTACAACATTTAAAACAACAACTACCAACTACTAACAACCACCAACCACCAACTACTAACTACTAACCACTAACCACTAACCACTAACTAATAATAATTCTAACACTAATTGGTTTTATGTTGGAACCTTAACATGGTATCAGAGTCAAAGCCTAACATCTTTCCGATTATTGTCATGGGCCAAAAGTTGCCCTTTAGTTGGGTCAAAAGTACCCTTCGCCTGGTCCGGCAGGCTCCGTTGGAGGAGGGCGTGTTGAAAGTCCCACATTGCCTACCTCATGTCATTTGGTATGGTTTAAATACATGTTAGGCTACTCCACATATTGTCAATTGGTTTGGTTTTATGTTGGAACCTTAACAGTAAATATATACTTAAATATATTAAATGATCATTAAGTTTGAGGAGATAAATCATAAATTATATGAAAGTTAAGGAGAAACTGAGAGGATAAAATTGTAAATATACAAGTAAATATATTAAATGTTCATTAAGTTTGGGGGGCCAAAATCATAAATTACATGGGAGTTACAAAACTTTGGGGGGGAGGGGGGCACGGCCCCCCTCAACTGCTGGCAGGGATGGCTGTCACTCGGAGAGGCGGTCCAGATCCGATGGTTTCCGGACGAAACTATGGTGGCTGTCGGCGACAGAAGGCGGCGGACAGAGAATGAAAGATGCTTGACAGTGTTGGAGAGTCCAATAGAGCAGAGGATAGTTTCAAATAGTGATAAAACTGAGCTTGGACGGCCGCGGACAGTGGTGGCTAATGGTGGACAGCCGCAAACAATGGCGACTGATGGTGGTGGACAAGACCAGACAGAAACCAAAGCGGGATTGACCCGCTCTGATACCAACTTAAGATTAATAGAGAAAAAATATATCTTCAAGGCTCACAGGATCCTTCTCCCTTTCTTCTATTTATAATGGAAAATCTAATATAATGAGACATAGAAGACTAAGTAAGAGATTGCAACTAGGACCTTAGGTGCAGGATGTAGGAAGTTTCCTACACTTAACACCCTATACTTAGGTCTAATGATAATATAGAAAGTAATGATTCTAACAGTAACTAAGCTTTTAGAGAAGTTAGATAACAAAACTCAAATGTTAAGATGCATAAATTGATGTTCACTTGCGACAGAAGTTTGATTTAGTTTATCATCTTAACTTTTTCTGTTATAAATACTTGTCAGGAACTTTATTCAATTTCAGTACAAAATCTTTTCATTTTCAAACAAGCCAGGAGAGTGCTACAAAAGGAGTTTAATAAATGGGGATTCGAATTCATGTTATAAAATTAAACTTACTTGTCTGGAATTTGTAACGTAGGGTACAGATCACGTAATATCCTAACAAGTTCAGAGTAGTGTACGACTCTCTCACTCAAACAGTATCTTCCAGTAGCTGAAGCAATCTCATAAGCCAGAATATGAGCGTTGGCAACATCTTTCACATCGACCCACCCAGAAGATTTATTTGGAAATGGTTTACCTGCATTAAATAAGTTAGAAAGTTAGCGCTAGTTTGGCAAGTATATAAATTCAATTCTCCCAGCGACACTTTCTAATAGGAAAATACTATATAGACAACCCTTTTTCTTCAAATATCCATTAAACAAGTCAGATTAATTATTATAATAATTATTTTTAATCATTTCCTTTACATATCCTTTATATATATGTATATTATATTATTAAAAAATAATTGTTATTGAGATGTACTTTAAAAATCAGATGTGAAAATATCAGTTCTCTTTCTAATATAAATGGTCCCTAGTTTTATTAAGCAAAAGTCAAATCTTATCCGGAATCTATTTGACGCACATAACAAATCGATTAGTATTTCAACCAAAGTAACAAACAGATTCAAATCGAGATTCAAATCGCCGTGTTATTTTTTGAATAAAGAATTGTAATTTTGTATCGAATAGTAAGATTCCTTAATTTTAATAAGGCACTTAACTAAAATGAGTAAAAAACTTAAGCAGAAGTCATACAAAACAACACTATTAGTTATATACATAAGTTTGTGAAGTCTTTATTTTAGAAGAATGAAATGCAACAATTAATTGGTTGATTAGAGTACATGCATTAAATAATTGACAAATTCACAGTACTGGAATATTTCAGTAAATTATGAAGTTACTTTTTCATTTCCATATTCTCTATTTCCTTTTCTCTATTCAGTTGGAAAACAACATGTAAGCCAGAGTCCCAGATGCAGGAATAGGAGATAATAGAATTTTCATACAGCATACCTTCAATTCAAGAGTAAATAAAAATTACCATTTATTATGTTCAAAATTGGTTCAACGCTTTCATTAATCTCTGCTTGTAAGAGGGGTCCTGCCACCATTGTTGGGTTAATAACAATCATGTCAATGTTGTTTTCATTTACAAATTTCCAGGCAGCATCCTCAGACAAAGTCTTTGAAAGCGTGTACCACAACTGAAGACAAAAATAAGAAATGGAAAGAAAATGAGGAAGCATGGTAACATACTCTAGAAGACAATTTACTAATACTGGAACAAACATTTGAAATTGACTTACAACATAATAGTTATTGTCTACTGAATACAAGATTGACAGTACTAAACAGATGTTGAATAATTTTGAAACTTGAAACAGTTTAAAAAGTTTTTTGGCTCATCTCCTCTACTACAGTAGTACATGCACACTCGTAGTGGCAATGTCAAAGTGGAGTCAGTAACAGCAGCAGTGGTTGTAGGCCGAAGATGTCAGGGCATTTTATTATGTAACATTGGCCGAGGTTCAATGGGAGGAAATTTATTACTTAACTGTTTGTTTCTCCCTTATAATGCATATCGGTCTCATGGGGAAACATGATACGAAGGAAATAAAACTGAAATAAGAGTGACGAGTTGAAAATAAATTGAATGATAAAAAGTGTTATACAATAAATCATGAGCACTAGAGTCACATTACATTAAACCGAACTTGCCACTAACTAATGGAGTTAGCCAAACTAAATCAACTAACCATGTTGGTAATACTTGTATCTTAGGGAGGAAATCTTATTGCTTAAATTTGTACTCTTCCTCTTTCTTCATTGAGATTTAATATAAAATAAATTAGGTATTTGGCCAATGAGGGATTTGACATACTGGCAAAGCGCCAAAAATGTTGAAGAACGATCATCAACCACATTATTACGTGCCAATCCACATTTAAAAAGGTTGACAAGTGAATTTGGTTGATAATTTTACTATCCAATTCTAAGGTTGTGTAGAACATCTCTATATATTTTTTTGATAGTGAGAACATCTATATATAAAGACTCTGAATAAGTACGGACTATTTCCAAAGTAAAGAGAGATGCAACTTCCATAATACGGCGTAATAATTTATGCAGCTCACATGTAGTTGTAAGATATATAAATTTTGTTTAGAAAAAAAGAAATGCCATTCAGTTCCCAACTTTGGACAAACTACATCAAAATCATATATTCCACCTACATGGGCTTCAGGAATTTCATTTATAATAAATTTTAGCAGAATAGCACAAACCTCTAATTCCCTACAGAAATCTGGATCTGAAAACCAAGTCTCATCAATCACTGTTTCAGGAATTTTAGGTCTTCGATTAAATGCAACTGCAGACATAGAAGAAGTTAAGACCACCCGATCCACAGATGGCGATTTTGCACATGATTTGAGAACATTAAGGGTTCCCTTCACTGCTGGATCAATCAATTCAGCCTGAAATAACGAAAGCAAAGGTCAAGAGCAGACAAACAGGCAACTTATCTTTTTAGAGAAGGTTACGAAAATGCAAACAAGAAAAAAAAAATGCAAACAAGAAAAAAAAAATCCAGCTTAAGAAATTCTTAGTGAATCACATCATCTATCAACCATAATAATAATAATAATAATAATGCTCAAGAAATTGTAAACAAGTTTGATTGGAAAGTGCTATGAGCATAATATTTCCTTCCAAGAGTAAAAGATTGAGGTTGAATATTTTAAAGAATAGTATCAGTACCTGTGGGTCGTTGACTTTAAAACGGACAGGTGAAGCAGTATGAAAAACACCGTGGCAACCTTCCACAACGGAGTCGAACGAACCTTCTTCCAACAAATCCGCTTTAAACAGATGCAGCCTCTCTTTCGCGCCCTCAAGGTTAGCCAAATGTGACACCTTTTTCGGATTACCTACATAACCATACCATACCATGCACATATCATATTCATGTTCATATTCATACTAATTAATATAGGGATTAGGGATTGAGATGGAACTGACTCGGATCGCGAACAGTGGCTCTGACAGTGTAACCATGTTGAAGAAGGAATTTGACTATCCAAGAAGCAATGAAACCAGAAGCACCGGTGACGCAAACTACCTTCCCTACGCCACTCCTCATCTTACTCCAACCCAATCAAAACCATTACAGGTTCGTTATCCACAAATTAATCTTCATTTTATAGAACCAAGTTCGATAATAAATTAATTATATATATCTCTCCGCATGTATAAAAATTAAAATAATTATTTTTAAATTTTAAACAAAAATAGTTTTCAGAGAATTGTCTGAACATACTATTCAATATATCATAGTTTTAACTAAAATTTTAATTTTAATATATTTGTAAAATTATCAATAGTTAAAATCATATTACCATAATATAAATTCTTTATTGTAAATATAAAATTTATTTATTATAAATTTAATTAGATAAAATAAACATTCATTTTTTTCAACGACGCAGAGGTTAAAACACGAGTAAATTTTATCATAATTAAAATTTATAATAAATTAATATTTTTAAATATATAAAATACTTTTTAGATTTCAAATGAATAATTTATAAATAGATAAAAAAGTTAAGGGAAAAAAATCATAAAAAATTAAATACTCTTGTTAGAATTAGAGAAAATCTTTTCTCGAAAAAAAAAACTACCAAAAAACATTGTCACAGACTATATGTTAACAAAAATCATTCAAATGAGAGGTTAAATTTACAATGAAAGAATAAATAATGATTTTTTTTTAAATTATAAAAAAATATTATTTTTCTAGAAGCAAAGTAAACCAAATATACAATTAACTAATCTAATTATCCAAATAGAAAGTTCGAAAAATCAATATTTTAGATTGTCATTAAATACAAAATAAAACAATGATATAAATCTTAGTTTTTTATTATCTTCTCACCATATATATTCTTTACTGTAAAACAGAATGAAAAGGGCAAGAAAAAAAACCAAATTCGTGGTTCTCTTTGGCAAATTCATTCAAACTTAAATTAGCCAACCATTAGTTTATGATTAAGTAAGTTTATCATAATCACAAACTAAACATGGTTCAGATCTTAAACATTTATTTAATCATCTAGGATTTATCATGGATTAAAAGTTGACAATATTCTTTTCCCTTAAGTGTTCCACGGTCTCCCTGACACTCAGTTCCAAAGGAGTAAACTCTATTCCCAAGCTCTTTGCTTTTTCTTTGGAGATCTGGTATGTTGACACATATGGCGCATCCCCCTCACACCTGATAACAATGCATAAGATTTGAGGAAGTGTATATCTTTACTATTAAAGAAATACAAATTTGTTTTGTAACTAAATACCAAAGTTATATATATACCTCATTTTTGGAAAAGTTGAAGTACGTAGATTAATTTAACTATAAGAGAAGTTTGATTAATTTTATCACCTTATTTTCTTCTGTTATAGATAAAGCTTTATCCCAACTGAAAGCTAATTTCAGTGAAGAATCTTTCCATTTTCAGCTTGAGTTGAGTTAACAAGCCAGAAAAGCACTGCATAGAAAGTTTCAATAAATGGGATCCCAATTCATGTTAAACTTACTTGTCTGGAATATGGAATGTGGGGTACAGATCACGTAAAATCCTTGCAAGTTCAGATGCGTGTATGACTCTCTCAGTCAAACAGTATCTTCCACTAGCTGAAGCATTCTCATATGCCAGAATATGAGCCTTGGCAACATCTTTCACATCGACCCATCCAAAAGCTTGATTTGGAATTGGTTTACCTACGTTAAAAACAAGTTAAAGAGTTAAAGAGTTAAGAGTTTGGCAAATATACAAAATCGTTTCTCCCACCGTGACACTCATTTCTGAAGTTTTCAAATATAAGATTTTCTACTCAATTTTTTATCTTTACCTTTTCTCTCCAGATATTAATATTAATTCATTAAACACGACACATACGATAAAACAAACACCAATTACTAAGTAAAATAATGATGAAGACCAAATTGTCATATTTGTCCGAAGATTTATTTTGTAAGAATTTATTCGTTTAAAGATTATTCATATCAATTGACTACACCATTCTTCAAATCTGTCCCAAGAAAATTCAGTTCTCGACTAAATTCGTGTTTATTTATTCCATAAACGTTCTCGACTGGAGCAAATTTTTAAATTAAAGTTTGAAGGATTAAACTGATAAAACAACAATCTTTCCAGAATCAAAATATTAATACAATGTAATATTGTAATATTGCAAGGTGTGCTAGTTCGTTTTCTTGAAAGTTAAAATCAACTTTTTTATGAGACAATAATTCTCAATCAATTATCTTAATTTTTCAGTTGCACAAAAATAAGATAATTGATAATTAATATAGAGGACTTATGATTATTATTTTCAAGTTACTTTATTTATATATTAATTTAACTATCAGCTACACTCTTCTATTCCAACATTTTTTAGAATCCAGATTGATTTCAAATTTTCATATAACTCGGCCTATTGATTCTAGATCCTCACATGGCTCGACTAAGTTGATTCAAAGTCTTACAAAATTCAATTCTAATAAATCTTAGTTCGGATAAATTATTTTTTTTAATTTTGACTTATCTGGTTATACTATTGTCATTTTCTTTTCAAGAAGAACCTAAGATTTATTTAGTAAACTAATCCTTTGCTCCATCATCCTCAAAGTAACATAGAATTAGATGGTTTGTCAATCTTCTTTGTGGGTGACAAACGATGGTTCTTAAGTGGATATATTTGTCATACTGCAGAGGAACTTGAGAGTTCTTTTAAGCTGAAGGTATCCTAATTTCTACCCTTGACCAAATTGAATGTGGTCACCCATACGAAGCCTTGCCTAGAGCCTACCGTGATTTGGGTATCCTAATTTCAAAATTTAACCTAATTCAATCTAATATAAACCAAACCAATAAGATTGGTTGATAGTTGGTTTGGGTATTAAATTTGTAATCAACAAATCCGATGAATTCAAACCAAATTAATAATGTGAAATAATTATAAAATTATTTATCATGCATGAGATTTTATAGTACAATAATTTTTTTTTGTACTTTTTGCTATTATTTAATGTAATTTAAAAAAAAATCACAATGGCATAAGAGAACATCTGATTAATCCAAATTGAACTAACATGTTCTTGATCAAATTGATTTGATTCAGATTGGACAAAAGCTTTCGGAAAATTTGAAGCAATTCAAACCAATTAAAATTGACTGGTTTGGATTTATTTTCCCCAATCCGACCAAATATACTCGTGAAAACTCCAAGATAAAAGCATAAAACGTATCTGGTAATGTTTATTGTGTCTCGTTCACATTAAATTAGAGACCACTAAACAGTAAACATTAATAAAGCTAGAATATATTCAGAACTAATACTTATTGAAGCATGATAATAGAGACATGTTTAAACCAGCTTCTCCATAAGCTTTTTTAAGAAAGGCAAATAAGAGAAAAAAAACTCTTTAATAAGATAAAATTAGCTTATACACACGTAAGAATTAAAAATTTAAAGTTATATGAGAGCGTTTTTACAAATTAACTAAATGAGAAATTAATTTCAATTTTTCTTCTTATTTTTCTCGCTTAAAAAGATTTTATGGAGAGGCCCGTCCAAACATGTGCAAATGAACTTATTATGATTTAAATGCACATGCCTTAACCATAAAGTTCACCTAAGAATTGTAGTTATCATATCTCCATTTTCTTATATTATTTCATATTTTCCAAATTTTCTGTTTCTCTTTTCTATTTCGATTGGCACAGCAAAACCAATTCAGTATTGGAACACACGTAATCCAGAAATCCAGATGCAGGAAAAGGAGATAGCAAAATTTTCATAAAGCATAACTGGAAGAGTAAATACAAATTACCATTTATTACGTTTAAAATATACTCAACGCTTTCATTAATCTCTGGTTGTAACAATTTTCCTGCCACCATTCCTGGGTTAATAGTAATCATGTCGATGTTGTTTTCATTTACAAAATTCCAGGCAGCATTCTCAGCCAAAGTCTTTGAAAGATGGTACCACATCTGAAGACACAATAAAGAAATGGCAAGAAAATTAGCGAGCATGGTAACATACTATACAAGACATAGTTAGAGCATGTTGAAACAAATATATTAGAGATTGACTTACAACTCAATAGCGATTGTATACTAAATACAAGATTGACTGTACAAAACAGTTGAATAATGTTGAAATTTATTACTGTCTCATTCTCCCTTTTAAAGCATATTTGTCTCATGGGGAAACATGGTACGAAGGAGACAAAACTGAAAGAAGATTGACAAGAGAAGAAACTGAAATTGAGTGATAAAAATTAGTTACAATATCATGAGCGCTTGCGTCACATTACTTTTACCAATTAAAGTAATTGACTAATGAATCAATCTTGGAAACTAACTAATGCAGTTAACCAAACTAAACCAAATAACCGTGTTCGGTATATACTTGTACTTGGTGATCACTCTAATGACAGACTCCTAAAAAGAATGGACCAAGAGATTGTCACTGGGAAGGACTATCGTCGGAACCCAATCGAATTTCTTTAAAAGGACCTATTTCAATGCCCTAGAGATACTACGCAGCTAAGAACATCCACCACTATCTTAAATGTTGAATCTATGGGGGAGAGAAAAAAGACAAATAGTGCGTGGCCCGTGGGGGGAGTGAGTGAGAGAGAGAGGAAGAATTGTTGGTTGATAATTTTGTTATCCAGTACTTAGGTTTTATTGAGCAATATTACATAGAACAATATTACGTATAAAATGAAATGAATTTAACATGTCAATAATAATTCATTTAACGTCTGATGCATGACCTGCACCAAGATCCTCTAACACAAATGATTTATGCAATACCCAATAACATTTTGTCCTACTAAAACGAAACAAATAAAAAGGTATATCCTTCAAGACTCAGTTGACTTGATTGATCTAGTGACCATTGAATTTCGTAAAAGGGAAAGAATCACCTTTGCACTTTTTAAATCCCTCTTTTCCTCGTTTAACTACAACTGTGGTCACTGCTTTCGGGGTTATATTTATTGGTAGATAAATTTAAATATTAGTTTGAATATTTTGTTTAAGTAGATATTTGAGGTAAAATATTAGGGATTACGAATTTGAAAAATTAAAACAAAAAGTCAATTCTGAGCCTATAAATATCCAGTTGTCTCATTTAATATATTAGCAATAATATTCAATTTTCACCATCTCCTTATTATCAAATTGATATTAAGATTTGAGTAATTGGACGTGAGAAAGTTTAAAGAAAGTGATGATTAGTTTAGTAATCAGTATGACCTTGTCCTGGTTGACAAAAGTAGCCAACTATGTTAATTGGTATCTCCAGATGAAGATCCTTCTAGGATCCCAAGATAATTGAAAGATAGTCAAGTATGGTTTTGAAGAACCAGAAAGCAACTAAGGAATTTTAGCAGTAGCAAACAAAATGTTAAAAGAAAAGTGTGCGAAGAAAAAAACAACCTTATACATGTTGTACCGAATTGTCGATGAATCTGGGTTTGAGTTAAAACTTCAAAAGAAGCACAAAATGTGTTGGAGAGAGAGCATCAAATGGCGATGATCGAGTCAAATGAGTTCGTTTAGACATGTCTCAAAAGTCTTGGCAAAAGGTGAAGGTATGATCCATTACTTAGAGAAGGATGACCTAATCGAGTCGATCCAAGATGTGTACTACTATGTTCCTGACCTCAAAGTAACATTTTGAGTATAAGACAACTAATAAAGAGAAGTTACTCGGTATTCATGAAAGACCAAGTATTACAATTGAAGGACAAGTTTGGAAGGATGATTGCCTAAGTTGAGATGTAGAAGAACAGAATGCATAAGTTGAACTTGAGAAGCATTCATGAGAGATGCTTGAAGTTTAACATAAAGAGGGATCATCAATTTGGCCACCTACATTTTTGTGGTTTAACCAAGTTGATTCATGGTGATGATCAAGATGTTGGTCATGATGAAAACCAAGATCTAATGATGAATAAAGTAGAGAGAAATAACAAAGTTAGTAGATTGTGGATCTCCCACTTTTTCCTGGCCAAAGCCAAACTTGATCAAACTAAGTTCAAATAGGAGATTTCGAAGTGACCCTGTCCAAACTCGATCATCATTTTATTCTTTTTCGAATAAAACTACTTTGACAGACAAGCGTACAAAGGTGAGTATAAAAAAGTAGAAGTATATTAGAGTTGTAAAGTGTAGGAAAATGATTAAGAGACGAGTTCTTATGTATGAAAATATCCAAGTTAAGTTATAGAACGCAACGACACGTGAGCGATGATTGAATGGTTGAGCTATGCTCAACCTATTAGTGTGAAGCTGGTATTTAAGAAGAAGAAAGATGAAGGATTAACAAGAAGTCGAACTTGGAATGAAGGATGAAAGAAGTAGTTAAATTGGTCAGATGAGTCTTTAACCGATCTTAGTTAGTTGATGAGAAACAATTAATTTTATAGAGGAGTTTTATTGAATAAAATTAAATATTAGATTTAAATTTAGTTTGGATATTTTATTTAAGCAAAATATTTTAAGTAAAGAATTATGAATTTTGTTTAAAACAAATATTTAGGCAAAAAAATCAGGGATTATGAGTTTGAAAAGTTAAAACAGAAAATCAATTCTCAACATAGATATCCAGTTATATCATTCGATTTTCACACCATAACAATAATGTTAAGGTTTTTTTCTATCATTTATTTTCTCCTATTCATTGTACAGCTGTAGTAGGGTTAGCGGTGGTAAAAGAAACAATTTTCAACAATCAGAAGGATATTTAAGGTAAAAAAAAATTGAGATAAACATAAAAATGCAAGACTGTTTCAGGCAATATTATTCTAAGGTTAGCAGGTATCTTTTACTCTGTTCCTTGTTGGATAAAAAGAACATGTAGTTCAATTTCTATCATTGATCAAACCACATCAAAAACACATTCCACCTGCATGGACTTCAGGGTTTTCATTTCTAAATAAATTTTAGTAAAGATATTACAAACCTTTAATTCCCGACAGATATCAGCACTTGAAAACCATGTCTCATCAACCAGTACTTCAGGAGTTTTAGGTTTTCCACTATATACCACTGCAGCAGTAGAAGAAGTGAACACAACCCGCTTCACAGATGGTGATTTTGCACATGATTTGAGAACATTAAGAGTTCCCTTCACAGCTGGATCAATCAAGTCAGCCTGAAATAACAGAGGATAGACAGGCAAATTTTCCAGTTAATATTAAAACAAGCAATGATCCATTTAGAAATGTCAGCAAAAAGGTAATTTCCAATCAATACTACAAACATTTTAAAATTTCGAGCGTTTCAAAAAAGCAATGCAGCTTAGAGAGTCACATGATCTACCATCCATATATATCATCGACAACACGAACCAGAAAAAAACTTTATTTATAAATGAATAACAGTGCATTGACCTTTTAACCGCAGACACAAACTGGGATCCTTACATCGCTAATGTCCTTATTATTAGTTTTGTGCAGGAGAGAGAACAACTTATCCTCCAGCTATGCATTCTCTTCACTAAATTTCCATAAAACTAGCAGTTTAGACAGAATAAGTGTTTATTTTAAAAATATATATTTTAAATAATAAACTATACTATATTAAAATCCATAATAAACATTTATTGTGGACATATAAACTAAGTTTATAATCAATAAATAATCTTGATTATATCATATTAACTTTTATAATAAATAAGTAATTTAGACATATAAATTTTAACTTTGATAATAAACTTGATACAGTGCTATTTTTACTATTGATAATTTATTTTAAGATATTAAGAATAAGTGTTAAAAAAACAGGTTAATTTATATTAAAATTTATAATAAACAATTTATATTTTAGATTTATGATAAACAATTTATACTCTATAGGTTTTTATTATAATGATAATAATATATCAAAAAATCAATTCAAATGATTATCCTTAACATAATGTCATAATCGCAAAATATTTAGTCCAGGCAATATTATATAAAAAGTAAATATTCAGACAGAAATTAAAAAAAAAAGTATTTAATGTATTGGAAATATATAGCTTGTAAGAAAATGAAGAGATAATTGTCACGAACTATTACAACCTGTGGATCTTTGACTACGAAACGAACAGGTGAAGCAGTGTGAAAAACACCTTCGCAGCCTTCCACAGCGGAGTCGAAGGAACCTTCTTCCAACAAATCTGCCTTAAACAGATGCAGCCTCTCTTTTGCGCCCTCAAGGTTAGCCAAGTGTGACACCTTTTTCGGATTACCTGCATATCATATAACACCATACACATTCATTCATTCGTAAGAACGATTAATTGATAATAATGAATGCAAGAGATAGGGAATGGGGATGGATGGAACTTACTAGGGTTACGAACTGTGGTCCGGACTGTGTAACCACGTTCGAGAAGAAATTTGACGATCCACGAAGCGATGAAACCAGAACCACCTGTCACACACACCACCTTTCCTTCGCCGCTGCTCATCCTTACCGGATCAGTAGTGAACCAAAATGATGACAGGAGAGTCCACAGGATCAGGATCCGTATCCATTCCTCATTTTTTTTTCCTCTGACGATTTCCTGTTTAAAAAGCAAAGAAAATATATGAAAAGAAAGATTGAGGTTAGTTAGGTACCTAAAAAAATCAGCTGCAGTTATTGTTGTGGGATTTTTTTTCGAAAATAATATTAAAAAAGTTATTATTTACAAAAATAGATTCCCTCCCACTTTATTTTTATCCAAGACTTATTTACTGTACACGAATTCGATTCCCGAATTCTGAACAGAAATGCAGTCAGATTTTCGGAGAACCGGAAATAAATATATATATATATATATATATATATATATATATCATAATGCTGCATTTAAAAGCGGAAGAGAAGAGAGAAGAAATATAGAAGAAAAGACTTTTTAATATTACAATCAAAAGCTTATAATATTCAGATTATTCGTGAGAGAACGAGGGAAGGCTGGGAACTTAGGCTATGAAGGAGTTGGTCGAGGAAAGTAGAGTTTAAGGCTATAAGAGAGCTGTAAATTCTACTTCAGCAACTAACTCTTTTATAGGCCTTGAAAAGTTCCTAGTTGGTTCCTATTCTATTTTACAACTGGCACACTATTAACAAGTGGCCGACCAAGAACATAATTACAGGGGAAAGAAAATTACAACTGGCACACCTTTACTTTCGGCGGCCGACGCTAAAAACAAAACTTCATAATTATAATGTTTTTGCTTTTCCTTTGGTAGGGTCATTTTCTTTTGACGTAGAGAATCTTCTTTCTGAAGGAGGTGACTTTAGCATCTTTTGGGCGATGGGCCTGATAAGCCCAACTTCTTACTGAGATGCCTTAGAAGGATATTTCGTGTGGGTCTTCTTCTAATCTTTTCATGATAGCATCAATTTTTCTTTGAATTTCTGTTGACGGAATTAGTTGCTAGAATTGATTAAAATCAACTTCTTCTTCTTCATACGGGTCTTGTGCATCTTGAATATTACTGATGGCTTCATCTTCTTCTTCTTCTTCATCTGATCCCAAGGATGATAAGGCTTCTAGCATTTTTAATTTTAATTGGGCCTTTTCTATTTTTGACGATGGGAGGTGTGATAAGTCTATAATAGATTTTCCTTTGTCTTTTAAGGAGGGAATATCTTTTGGTATTGGACTTCGGATGAGGCCCATTTTCTTCCAATTTTCGAACTTTTCTTCTACATATTGGACTTCGAATTTTTTCCACCAAAAAACTTTGGTTTTTAAGCAAAGCGTTTTTGGATAGGTCTCGTCCTTATGCTGATGGATTTCAGGAATGTGGGCCAAAAGCCAGCTTATTCCCATTGTTGAACAGAATTTTATTATTCGAAGATATGGAGGGTATTGAGGAGTAAGGGTTTTATATTTCTGATATATCTTCATGACCTTGTCGGGTATTATGGACTGAACCGGTCCTATTTGATTAAACCAATCAAGGAACCAATTGGGTAATGAATTGGGTATTTCTTTTTTAAAACATATGTACCAAGAATGCCTAGGATTGGTGTCAAAAAGTATTTTGTTCCAGGTTTCTTGATAGTCAAAGTAATATTATATGATGGGGGGTCAAAGGGCCTCGAAAAGCTCTTATCGGTGAATGGATGTTGATTCCACTCTTGGTATGAAATGATTTTGATTATTCTTAATTTTGAGTAACTAATAATAGAGGGATCTCTATCATTAGGGATGGGGGTTATTTTCATGAGCCGATGTCTATTAAAATAAATTGATAAAATTTCTTGGTTTTCTTTAAATTTTCTCGATTTGGGAATCCAACTCCATCCTGCAGGAGCTAGTTTTTTCAAGTATTCCATATATGTCTTCAGTATTCCAATCTTCTTCTACGGTGACTATCTTTTGACATCCTTCTTTAATGTGAAACTCTTTTTTCGAATTATTTCTGGGGAGTATTCTGGGTTTTTCGTGGGGTTAAAGGAGTAAACCTATTAGGGGGAGTAGTTATTGAAGTAGGAAGTTTGCGGGTGGTTATTGTTTTCGAATATGAAGGGGCAAAGTCATCTAAGGATAATGTAGATGACTTAGGATTTTCTGGTTTATTCTTTTCTCGGGTATTCGGTTTTTAGAAGGGGTTGCCATGGGAGTGACCCTGCAAAAATTCTCTTGTTAGAAAATCTGGAATAGAATTCTCTTTTCCTTTTATAAATTCGATATCAAATTCGAAACAAGATAATAAACTCTGTCATCTGGCAAATATTTGTTTTGAAACTATATTTTTCACATCTTTTTCTAAAACTTCTTTTGCCGATTTGCAATCAATTCTTAATAGAAATTTTTTGTTTATTAGATCATGTTGAAATTTTTGTATATTTAAAACTATGCTTAAAACTTCTTTTTTAATAGTGCTATAATTTCTTTGTGCTTCATTCCATATTCCCGAGTGGTATCTTACTATTTGTTCTGGAGTATTAGATAAGTGTTGTTTTAATATACCTCCGTATCCTAAGTCGGAGGCATCAGCTTCTATAATTATTTTTGCATCTGGATTAGGTATTCCTAAACAAGGTAGGGTCTTGACTAATTTTTTAACTTCTATTACTATGTTCGTCATTTCAAGGGTCCAAGGTTTAGGGTTTTTTCTCAACCTATTAAAAAGTGGTTTACATATTATTCTAATATTAGGTATAAATTCTGCTACATAATTTAAGCATCCTACAAATCTTTGTAATTGTAATTTATCTTTTATTTCATTGGGAAATTTTTCTGCAAATTCAATACTACGTTTAATAGGAGTTATGGTTCCTTGGTTTATCTCATGACCTAAAAACCTAATCTGTGTTTGTGCTAATTTTATTTTCTTTTGTGATATTACCATTCCATTTACTTTATATTAAATATTTTTAAATGTTTTTTATGTTGTTCTATGGTTTCAGAAAATATTAATACATCGTCAATGTAGACAATGGAAAATTTTGAGTATGGATTTAGTATATCATTCATTATTTTTTGGAATTCTCAAGGCGCATTTTTTAATCCCATAGGCATTACGTTCCATTCGTATTGCCCAAAAGGTACAATGAAAGCGGTTTTATATTTATCTTCTTCTTTTAATTTGATTTGATAATATCCACTTTTCATATCAAATTTAGAAAATATAGTGGTTTTATAAATTCTCGCTTATTAATTCGGTTTTATTTGGTAGAGGGTATCTTATCCATTTTAATACTTTATTTAGAGGTTTATAGTTTATTACCATTCTTGGTTCTCCTCTTTCTATTTCGGAGGCATTTTGCACATAAAATGCAGCACAACTCCAAGGCGATTTACTTGGTCTAATAAGTTTTTTATCTAAAAAAGATTTTATTTCTTTTCTGCAGTATTCTAAGGTTTCTTTGTTTAATTGTACTGGTTTGGCTTTTGTAGGAATATTTTTTTCTGAAAATCCTTCTTCATATGGTAATTCTATTTCGAAAGTATTTCTATTCCAAAAAGCAGTAGGAACTTCGCACATACTTCTTTTATTATTTCTTGTTCTATATTTTTAAAGTTTTTTATTACTTCAGGATTTTTTAATTGTTCTTCTATTCTTTTGTATGTTATTTCTTATTTTAAATAGTTTATATGAGTAGTTTTAGCTTCTATTTTTAGTAGAAAGTTTTCTTCATTTACATCATTTACTAATAGTATTTCTTTATTTTTTATTGGTTTAATAAATTCGAATAAAAGATTTGTATGGCTTATTCCTTGTTCTGACACTTCAAAGGGGTAGATTAGTGGCTAAAAATGGAGTTCCTAATATCATTTCTTCGCTAATGTCGGAGTTAATATAAAAATATTTTTAAAACAAGTGCCTTTATTACATATACTTGCATTTGATAATTTATATTTTACCTTTAGTCTTTCAGAGTTAGTCGTCCTTAAGGTTTGTAGAGTTTTTTCATAGAATTTTGTAGGTATTAACCCTTCTCTTATACAATTTATATCACCTCCAGAATCTACCAAAGTCGTAAATTGTTTATGAAAACTATTTCCAATCTTTAATGTTGCTTTTATATGCCATTTTTGTTGTAGAATTTTTATTTGATTAACCGTTTCGGAGGTTGATTCGGTTTTTAAGGGTTCTTTATTATTTATAATTTTTATTTTTTCCTCTTGTATTTCATTTTTTATCTTTAATTCTACTAATTGAAGTTTTATTTCTTTAATTTCTTCTTTTAAAAGGCTTACTTCTTTTTGTAAGTCTTGTATTTTTACAGGTTTTTCTTTATTTATGGCTTTTCGTAATATTTTAGAAAAATCGTAACCACTTACTTCATTTTGTACTCGTTTCGTTTCTTTTTCACTTAATATTAATGTTTTTAATCTGGTTAAATATTCTAACTTATCTTCTTCATTTGAAAGTTTATCTACCATTTCTAGGGTTATTTTAGTTTCGATAGTTAGAACATTTATATTAAATATGCAATCACAATTTTCTTCATCCTCGTTTTCACTCAAATTGGTAGTAGATTCCTCTTCACTCACTGTTAGGTTCTATTATATTATTAATATCTTCCTCTCGACTCATATAACAATATTTTTGTTATTTGATTTTTAGTTTCTTCACTCATATCTAAATTTTGTATTCTTTCTTTTACTCTACAATCTTTTTTCATGTGTCTGTATCTTCCACATTTATAGCAGACTATTCCTTTTTTAGGATTGGATTGATTATTATTTGCAGAGGGGCTTGTTTTTATTTTTCTTTTAAAATTTCTAGGGAAATTCCTATTATTATTCTGGGAGATTTTTCTTTTAATTATTTGTTTTTTCTTATTTTTCCTAGACGGAGGATCTAATCTTTCGTATCCGTATTGTATACAAAAATCTCTTAATTCTTTAGTACCACTTTCTTGTTGTCTTTTAACTTGTTTTTCTAATTTTAGATTATTACATATTTCTAAAGCAGTATTTTTAATAGTTGCAATTATTTTTCCATAGGTTATATCTTGTAATGGTTCAGGGTATTTTTGAACTAATTTTTCTTTTACTTTTATTGCAAATACTGGGGGTAATCCTGCAATGAATCTTTCTTTCCAAAAAGTTTCTCTACAATCTGTTCTAGTCATTACCATAGTTATAAAATTATCTACATACCATCTTAAGTCTCCTAAAGTGGGACATCTTAGATTATGTAGTAGGGTGCTTGTTTTTTCTTCAAAAGTATTAGAATCGCCCATAAAATTATGTATTATTGAAATTATTAGAGTTTCTACCATTAGCGGTATCTGATGATCTCCTTCTTGTTTTACTGCTGTTAATATAAATCTTCTTTGATCTGCAGATAAATAATTTTCCCACCATCCTTTTAAAGATCCTGTGAATCCTAGGATTAATAATTGTATAGTTTGTTCTTCAGTATTTTTAGCCCTATAGGCTGAAGCAGCCATAGCCATTTCGTTTGTCTTTCTTAGTAACTGATAATCGGTCATTCCATCTATATTCCATTCAGTTATTCCTGTTCCATTAAATGCAGATGGGCTTTCTAAATTCCATTCTTCAAATTGTATATCGGGCAATGTTGGTTTTCTATAATAATTTCTAGTAGTTGGCATGTTATGGGTAGTTGGACTTACATTAAATTTGTTCCCTACTTTATTTATTTCGAAATCTATATTTTCTATGTCTCCTAATTCTTCTTCAGGGATATCTATTACATTTAGTTTTCTTACATTTAATTGCTCTAATTTTATATTTATTTCTTCCAATATTCTATCTGATTGATTTCCTATTTTAAATTCTTTATACTCTTTATCAGATAATCTTATAGGATTTATTAATGATTTTTGTAAGTCAAGTAATTCCTAATGGGTTTTTATTACTTGGTAATCTTTCTTCCTCAATAGTTTTTTGAGCTATTTGATGTAATATTTGATTAGTAAAATTTAATTGATCGTGTATATTTTGAATATCGTTTATATTAGGGGTTTCGTTGTTATTTCTTTTTTCTCCTATCATTTTAAAAGGTGATGCAATAACTTCTTTATTTTCAATGTTAGGAAATCTTACTTCTTCTAAAGGAGGAATTTTACTAATAACTTCTTTATTTTTTGTCTTCCATATTTTCTCAGTATTTTGTAATACATTAATTTGTAAATTTTCTAAACAATTTTCCTCAAACCATTTAAAATAGGGTATATTTTCTTGAATTAGATTTAAATGTTCATAATATTTTTCTCGGTATTCTTTTAATTCATCTTGAGAAAAAGTTTTAAAGAACCATTCTCTTTTTTCTTTATTATTTTCTTCTAAAAATTCTTGTCTTAATAAATCTTTATTTATCTCAAATTTTGTAATTACATTTATCATACTATTATCTTATTGTATTTCGTAAGCGATGGGAGAATTATGTGGTTCATATTCATATTCTGGCATGGGTATTGTAGGATCGTCTTTTATTCCTTTTAATTTTAGACTTCTATGATGTATTAGACTAGATTGATCTATCGACCTTCTAGCGGTTACAAAAGTATTTTTACTAGTTGATTCTCTTTGTGAATTTATTCTTCGTATTGGAGCAAAAGATACTTCTACTGTTCCCGATTTATATTCGGTTATGTTTTCAATTTCTACCTGGTTCTGGGGTTCTGGTTCTAGTAAATCTTCTAATCTCCAGCTAAGTCCACTAGATATTTCAAGTATGTTTTAATGTTTTTGGAATTACAGCGTTAACCTTTTCTGGATTTACTAATAGCATAGTTGTTTCATCCTTTGGAGACATTAATAGAGCTCCTGGTGCTAATTGAGTTTTCATTATTTTATAATATATTCTATATATTATTGTTATAGGTATTGATTTTGGATTCCATACGTTTTCAGGGATTTTTATGTCTAATATTATGTTATTTTCTGTATTATGCAAACTTTTAAGGGCTATCGAATAATTAGGATAATTATTTATGTATACTGGTCCATTATGTAGGTTTGTTTCAAACATTGCTAAAATCTGGTTTTCAAGTTTTATTAGTCTATTATCTCTTAAGGCGACAAACATAGGTGTATCTATTCCTTTTCTAAAAAGAGGTTTTATTGCTATTTGTATTGATCCTATATGAAGATATCTATATTCTTTTATATGTTCTGCTATTAATGATTTAGTTATTAAGGGTATTTTTTCATGGCTTGATAATAATTCTATTTCTTTATCTACGGTTTTTACTATGTATTCTGATTTGAACATATCTTTCCAGTTAGTTTTATAAATATTCGATATTTCTAATTTTGGAAGAGTCCATTTATTTAATTGATTTTCTATTTCTGGGATGATTAATTCATGATGAACTAAGTTCATATTACTGGTTTCTTCTTCTGTATTTCTATTTTCTTCTAACTTTTCTTTTCCTTTAGATAAGAGTTTTATTAATTTTGTCATCCTAAGGCCAAGGTCTAAGATTTACGGGAACACCACAGGATTTATTGTCACTTTTGGACTTATAACCTATACCGGCTTACCAACGCTTATCTACCCTCAAAGACTCTTAGGCAAGGTTCGATTAATAAAATTCTTTTCTATTGGGAAAGTTAAGTTTTCAGAAAATAGTAATTCAGAAAGAGTAACCAATATTATGAACAAAGTACGTGGCTTTGTTAATTCACACTAAATTATCAGGAATTGAACCTGACTTTTGTGATCTGGGATTGCCTATTATGCATCAAGCAACCCAATCGGGAAGACTAAAGCACCCAGTTTTTCAGCCTTTATACTTTGATTTGAACAAGCAAACAATTTTCTGATGTGGAGGATCGGCCTAAACCGCAACCACAGTGCATACTTATAATTAACAAAAACAGATATTATCAGCGCGAAAATGTTTTCTTTGGCTCTGATACCATTTCTGGCACCAGTGCGCATTTAAAAGCGGAAGAGAAGAGAGAAGAAATATAGAAGAAAAGACTTCTTAATATTACAATGAAAAGCTTACAATATTCAGATTATTCGTGAGAGAATGAGGGAAGGCTGGGAACTTAGGCTATATATATATATATATATATATATATATATATATATTTATCAGCTTATTTTTATATTAATATATAAATTATCAGCTTATTCTCAAGTGCCTTTTTAATATTAATGTATTTATAAATTATTTTTATATACATTTGTATATTTTTCTATATTTATAGTATATATATTAATATTAATATATGTATTTATATAATTATATATGTAAGATTTAATAATAAGATATGAATTTTTATTTATATATATATATATATATATATATATATATTTATATAAATATAAATTTTAATATATATATATATATATATATATATAATTAATAGATATTTACATAGTTTGATATAGTTTAATATTTATATACAATTAATAAATGTTATATAATAAGGTATTTAATAAATACATATATTTATATATTTAATAAATACATATTTTTATATATTTAATAAATACATACATATATATATATATATATATTTAATAATTACATATTTATATAATTATATATATATATATATAATAATACATATATTTAAATATTTTTATACAATTAATAAATATTATATAATAAGATATTTACATATATTTGTATATTTAATAAATACATATTTATATAATTATATATTTTTATATATTTCTATATTTAATTAATATATATTTATATATTTATATTTTTGTATTTTGTAGATAATTATATTAATGATATAAAATATTAGAATTTTATAGAATAATGATGCTTAATTGAAATAATACATGTAAATATCAAATTCAAATAAATTAGAAATAATACAAGATAAATGGTAATTGAAAAATCATCTTATAAATTGCAAGCCAAATGTGGACCTTGTTATTCTATGCTTGTCACATACTATCTTCTAAGTTAAAATCATTTCCTCATGTGTTGTCTTCTTAGTCTTAGGTTAAACAAATAATTTAATTGTGTCCCAAGTTTGTTCACTTTGCATGGTTGGATGTAATGATTGTATTTTTTTTTAGTAGCTGATCATTTAGGTCACATCAATATCAGTTTTGATTTATACGGAGTCATGAATGATCTTTTGAGTTCGCACCCAAATTAGATGATGATAGTTGATTTCAATAATTTTTTTGCGATTTCCATAGTTAAATACTTGAGTAATATTTTCATATAGTTCAGCAAAAGACCATATATGTTGGATTATCATTATTTTAGGGTTTAAACATGTATAAGTAAGACCAAAACCAATTGGACTTTTTATAATGATTACACATTGGACAAGTTCACCAAAGTAAATTATAGCTTTAAAGGAAGGAATGTTGTTTTGGTTTGTGAAAGAGGTAGATACAGGGGAGTTTAAAAGCAGTATTTCATTCACTTTAACATGACACACTTACCTGACCCACTATGTTAGGAAAGACTTATACCACTCTCAAACTGCCGATCAACCTTCGGCTCTAATACCATTTGTTGCATCTTTCGAGATGAATTTATTGGGGAGAACAACATTAATGAGACATGAGTCCAACCCAAATAAGGGATTGACACTACCATCAACCAAAAACGTTAAGGCATTAGGTTATGAGCATACTTCCTTATATGTTGCTCAACTTTTTCATTCTTACTCAATGTGAGACTTGACTCACACTTGGATACCCAACAACATCAATATCAGAAAATATTTCAGCAGCATCATATATAATTAAAAATTAAACCATCATCTATTAGTTTTGGTTGATGATACCTGTTAATTGAGGTGTCTATAGGAATCCCTAAAAAAGTACATATTTTTTCCTTCAGAATGATGAATGTGCAATGTGTGGAATTCAAAAATGTTTAGAAAATGTACATTGAAAATATATTCTTTTCTCATTTGTTGTGATTTGCATGTTTGCAAATATTGTTGCAAGATAAAAGTTATCAAAATTTTTAATGTTTGTAATGCCAAGGTTCTCCATTTGAAGAGTAAAACGAAGAAAAACACAAAGGTTGGATATGATTGTTGATAGGCAAGATGAGTTGGAAGATTTGTTCTGAGAGCAAACCTAAATTCATAGATGTCATTTACTGTATTTTGTAGACAAAAATGTCTCCATAATAAATTAGTGTACTTTGTATTTTGAGGTGGATCTTGAGCTGTGTAATGGTGACTTGACTTTGATATTGGGCAATATGTTAAATGTGGAGCATTGATATTTGGGATTAAATTTTGACCATTGTTTTTTGCTGACGTCTTGAACAGTGTATGGTACAAAGTAATCTTATCTTGAACACTATTTTGAGGTTGTTCTTGGGTTTGGGAAGATATTAGGTGGTGTGCATTATTATATGGTATTAAGTAGTTTTATCATAAATAGTATTTCATGCATCCCTAGGTTGGTTTTGCAAAGTGCATATTACATTTTGATTGTTGATGTTTTAGGATATAATCTTGACTTTTAGTTTTTGTTGAAATATTGGGCAGTATGCATTAGTGTATGGTACAAAAGATTCTTATCGTGAACAAATAAACTACTTACTTTGAGTTGAGTGTTGGGGACCTAGAGCTTTATATATCCACATAAGAAGGTTTATTTGATGACAAACAAAGTTTTAATTATTGAGATATGTGCATCTTTCTTAGTTGTTTGACATTAAGTTAGTTCATTAGTTATGATTAGGGATGGCAATCAAACTCGTCCCCGCCCCGAGTTTGACAAGGAAAAACCGAGTTGACCAGGTTCGGGTTCGGGTTTTCCCCACTTTAAGAAATCGGGTTCGAGGGCTGGGATGGGTAATGCAATCCCTACCCCGTCCCTGCCCCGCTCCGACTTTATATTTAAACCTAAATTCTAAAATATTAACCCTTTGTCTCTTTGTCTTTTTTTCTTTTTTAATGTTACATATTAACCTTTGGTTTTCTTTTTTTATATATATTTAAATTTAAATCCTGATATATAACCTTCTGTCTTTTCACATTACCCTTAGTCTTTTCACATTACCCTTTTTGTCTTCTTATAATACCCTTTATCTTTTCATATTACGTAGTGTGTTCCTTCATTTCACTTTACTTCCATCTATTCTTAATTTCTTTGTCTTTTTCAATCTTTTCACAACTAGTCTTAGTTCAACTCACATTTGGTTTCTCTTATCTCTTTAACTAGTTTGACTTCTCTAATCAACTTCTCCAATATCTTTAACCAGTTTGTCAAATGCATAAGGTAATTTTTTGTTTATTTATCTTTTTCTAAATATGTGCATCAATGTATCATTTTATTTCTAATTTGTTTTTATTAGGTTTCTATTATATCATGTTTTCTGGGTATACTATTCTTATTTATCATATATCATATCTTATGTTAATTAAATAATTATATTTTTTTTATCTTTTATGACTAATGTAAGTCTTATTTTTAAAAGAAATAAACAGAGGAAAACATGGTAAAGAAGAAAAAATATTTAGGCAATAAATAATACATGTCTTTTTATGGTGGTAGGGATTTTTTTTATACAATGGAAAATAATGAAACAACACAAGCAAGTACGCATGAATCATTGTTAAAAGAAAATTCTAACATTGAGGATCCTACTCCTACACCAAATAAAATCCCATCAGTAACTATAGATAATGAGCATGATGAGAGACTATATCATTAGGATCAAATCGGCTTAAAAGTAAGATTTGACAATATTTTCAAAAGATTCAAGTTAATGGAGAGGACAAGGCTCAGTGCAATTATTATAAGAAACTTTTGGGAGGAAAATAAAAAAATGGGACGAAACATCTATGGCAACACAATGATAGTTGTATTTAATTCAAGATTTCTATTAAAGGGCAAATATTTCTTACCCCTAAAGTTATGCAAGGTAAACACGAGTTAGGTATAGGAATTTATGATGCAGAGCATGTAAGAAAAGAACTTGATCATGCAATTATTATGCATGAATATCCACTTTCAATTGTAGATCATATTGGTTTCAAGAGATACTCATATGCTCTTCAACCAGTATTTCAAGTTCCTTCTAGAAATATTATTAAAAAGGAAATATTCAAAGTCTACAAGTCTGAGAAATAATTTTGAAGTCATTGGATAGCCTTGAAGGAAGAGTGGTTATAACATCAAACATGTGGACTCCAGGTAATCAATAAAGAGGATATATGGTTGTAACTGCTCATTATATTGATGATTTTTGAAACTTACAGAGTCACATCTTAAGGTAACAAATAACTTTCCTAGTCATATTTTATATTATTTTTATTTTTATTTTTGTATGGTAAAATTATTGAATATTGATTAAATTTATGTGAATATTATTATGTTATGTTCATTTATATTCCAACTCCTCACACAAGTGATAGACTTTGGAATGCATTAGTTGAATATTTGATGGATTGAAACATTGATACAAAATTATTCACTATCATCCTTGATAATTGTATTACAAATGATGTTATGGTTGAAAAAAATTAAGGATAAATTGCAAATTAACACTTTATTGAGAGATGAAGATTTACTTTAACTGCGTTGTTGTGCTCATATATTAAATTTGATAGTCAAAGATGAGTTAGAGGTAGTGAAAGATGAGGTTGAAAAAATTCGGGGTAGTGTAGCATATTGGATTGCAACACCTGAGAGGAAAGAAAAGTTTGAAGAAACAGCAAAGCAATTGCGCATCTCTTGTACTAGGAGCTTGATTTTAGATTATCCAACAAGATGGAATTCAACATACAAAATGCTTGAAATTATCATAATATATGAAGATGTGTTTAATTGATTGAAACAACGAGATTTTCATTATACTTGTTTGTCAACTAGTTTACAATGACAGTTTACAAAGGATGTTTGTGAAAGGTTGAAATTGTTCAATTTTATAATAGAATTATTTTTTGTTACTAAACATCCAACTGTTAATTTGTATTTTCCCAATATATGTGAGATTAAATTGACATTGACTGAGTGGATTACATCTCCGAATGAAGTGATTAAAAAAATGTCTGAGAACATGTTCAAATTTGATAAGTATTGGAATGTGATTCATATTATTATGGGAGTCACTATTGTTTTGGATCCTAGATACAAAATGGAGTTACTTGAATATTATTATGAAAAGTTGTATGGTCATGAATACTTTTTGCAAGTTAGGATGATTCGTCAATTATGTTATGACTTGATTTTTGAGTATCAAACAAAAATGAATAAAGACACAGTTGGCGAGTCTCCAACAAGGGATGGTACTAATGTTGTTGGTGATGTATTAACTGAGTATGACAGGTATATTTTGAGAAAAAAAAGGTAAGATGTACATATATTAAAACAGAGTTAGACCATTATTTAGAGAAAGAGGTTTTACCAAGAAAAATTGAATTTGATATTCTAATATGGTGGAAGTTGAATGGAGTCAAATACCAACACTTCAAGCAATTGCTAAAGATGTATTAACTATCACTATCTCCACTGTAGCTTATGAATCTGCATTTAGTATTAGTGGTCAAATATTAAGCCCCATCGCAGTAGACTTCATTGGACTACTCTAGAGGCTTTGATGTGTGTTAGGAGTTGGTTATGAAGTGTTGAAAATAGTGGTAATGTTTTATATACCTTTTTAGATATATATTTAATGATTGTATTTTTAGATTTTAACAAGTATTCTCTTTATATTTTATCTTTAGGTGGTGTAAATTCTCAACTAGTTGATGACTATATTATTTTATTCAATAAGATGGATTCTAGTGATGAAGGTATTATTTTATTTATTCAAAGAATATTATTATTTATTTTTAATATTTTATTTCTCTTTTTAATAATATATTTTATTTTAAGTTATGTAGGTGAATTGATGGATAATGACATTACTGTTCATTTGGACGATGATCATTAAATTATCCAATATTTGTTACTTTTCTTATATGTATTGTTATGCATTATTATGCAATCTTCTTATATTATTTTTTATGAGAAACTTTGTTTACTTATTTATTAATATTTTTAAATGTATTTCATAATTATTTTAAAAGGATCATTAGTTGAAAATTATTTTTATTATATATTTTTTACAAGGATTAATAATTTTAAAGGATTAACGACTTATAATAGGAAGAAAAAAGAATGATCAAATATATTTTTTTTTGCATAAATATTTTAATATAAATATAATAAATTAAAATATACACTCAATCAACAATAATATTCTAAAAGTTATAAAATTATGTTTATTTTTTATAAAAAAATAAAACGTAAAAGAGAATAAAATTAATTTATTATAATTTATATATAATTACTTTTAAAATAATATCATAGAACCGAGACGGGATAGCACGGGCGGGAAACCCGAAACCCAACGGGGATAGGGATGAAGACTTAATTTTTAACCCCGACGGGGATCGCGGACGGGAACAGAGACAATTAAAAAAGTTGGGTGCGGGGGTCAAGGAGGAGGTCGTCGTTTATTACGTCTTGGATTTCTTCTCCGATGTTCTTTTTGGTCTGGTCCTTCTTGTGGTGGTGGTTGTTGCGGTGGTTGATGGGGAAGGAAGGTAGAGGAACTAATTCCTCATTGATAATACTGTGATGGGTACATTACTTACACATACTCATGGATAGATGAATGTGTTATAAGATTTCTCCAAATAAATTTGAAAAAAATTCACTTAAACTTGAAGCAAAAGAAAGTCGTGTAATATCCATTGCCGGTTATGGTGGAGGTGTTTAGTAGGAAGTACTTGTGAACGGTTGGTGTGGAGACATCTGGAACGATGGTGTAGTGGATGAACCAGTTTCAAGTGTGTGTGATTGGTTGGGTACACATTGTTGGTTTCTTGGATCTTGAAGTAGTTCTTGCACATACAATAAATAAATGAAATTGGCAGTGTACCATTTCATCTATTCTCTCGTGTGATAGAAAAACCTTTGCAACGATAGACCTGTTAGTACAAGATCTCGTTTGTTATTCCATATATTGATCCATTCGGCATGTGAAGATTGTCTAGATTTTGCGGGGGAGAAGAGACTTCTTAAAACAAGCCAAATTGTCACATCCTTGGTACACGAGAAAAGCAGAGTCTGTGTGAGCTTTATGCCACATGTGTGCTCTACGTCACGTGTGTGCCACATAAGCTCCTCAGTCAACATGTGATCATATTGAACCCTTGACTGACTCATGTGTAGTGTGTTGTCACGTTCTTGGTACACGAGAAAAGCAGAGTCCATGTGAGCTCTACGTCAATTCCTCGATCAGCGTATGGTTAGACTTGACCCTTGACTGATGTGAGCTTTGTGCCACATGTGTGCCACATCATCTCCTCGGTGCACGTGATAGCATAGTCCATGCCAATTATGTCATCTAATTGAGCATCTTAAATTTGGTGGTTGTGTCTTGACCATCTTAAATGATGTTATTTTGACTTTATTGTCTTAAATTTTGTGGTTATGTCTTGACCATCATAAATGTGGTTGTTGTGACTTAATTGTCTTAAATTTGGTGGTTATGAATTGACTATATTGAATTTGGTGGTTGAGATTTGACTATATTAATTTTGGTGGTTGTGACTTGAAACATTAAATCTTACCCAAGGGAGAGACCTCACAATTGCATCCATTTCTAAAGCTCTCCTTCATTATTCTTGCAAATTCTATCAAACCTATCTCTAAATCTCTCATCAACCCTTCTCTAAAACTTAGTCTCACTTACATTGACAAAATCATATCTTCACAAATTGCCCTTGTTCATTGTGACGGTGTCATGGACTTCATTGACATCGAAGGTGTGGCATTCCGATCACCATCACTAAAAATTCTTTCCAATAAGGAAACGAATGTCGATGCAAAGATTGAAGAGGAAGGTTATTAATGTGCTACACAAAGGACCTCAAGAAAAAGTGTCATTCATTCACTTTCGCTACCCATTGAGAATCGATACAAGGGTATGCAAGCACACAGTCGTTGAGCTTAGTGATGACGACGACTTAAGACCCAGGAAAATAATTATATATTTTAAGGTAGAAATTGGAAGTAAAAGAAGTAATCAAATCCTGACTAGAGTAAAAAGGAGGAAATAATGTATATTTTTTTCGTAAATTATGTGGTGTACCTTGGGAGGTGAACAGTTGAGACAGATACCTTGGGAGGATCATAATAATATATAATTTTTAATTTAAAGTGTTTATTTATATATAAGGATGGCAAAACGGGCCATTCTACCCCGTTTTGGCCCGCCTCTCCTTTTGCCCGCCAAAAGTGGGACTGGGCGGGTTTGCCCATTATAGTCATGACGAGCTGTAGACCTTGGCCGTCCCGCCAAGAGGCGGGTTGAGGTCATGGCGGGCTAGCCCGTTATAATTTAAAAAAATAATTTATTTTTTAAAATAAATATTTTAATAAATTTAATAATAAGATTATTATTTATTTGTGAATAATTCAATATATATATATATATATATATATATTATTTCAATTTAATAATATAAATCAATACATTATTTTAAGAAATTATAATTTAGAACAATAATAAAATTTACATAGTAATAAATAATAACAAATATATATATATATATATATAAATAACGTTAAAACTTATAAAATTTATATTTGTTATATTGAAAATTTCAAATACCTATATCTTTTTTATTTGATAAAACTTCACATTATTCTTGATTGAGTAATCCTTACACCTTTAATTCAAGTCATAAGGATAAAAATAATAGTATTTAGGATGAACAAGCGTAACAGGAGAGAGAAGATTGTGTTTCATTAAGGAGAATATTTTATGTGAGAGTGCAACTTTTTTAATTCTCTTTTTAAAATTTTTAACTTTATATGTTATCTTTATAATTAATTTTATTACAATAAAAAATTATTTTTTTATTGGAGGCGTCGCGGCCGGCCTCGCCCTCGTTGGTTCGAGTACTTAACACTTGACCAAAAGCTGTATTCAAAAATTGGAATAGAACGACTTTTATAAGCCTTTACATCACGAGGAAGTTGAAACTGAAACTACGTGCATGGCTACAAAATAGGTCACGTACACCTAAAGAATAGTTAACTGACAGACTAGTTCAACCCTAAGAAATAGGGGTTTATTTAAAATATGCAAAAGAAAACTAACAATCCCTCCCTTAAGCTCTAGCTTATTGCAGTAACATCCACTACTCCCAGCATTTGTTGAAGCTTCTCAAATTGTTCGAGTTTCACAACCTTCGTCATTATATCAGCCACTTGTTCATGAGTATTGCAGTATTTCAATTGAACCACGTGATCATTTACCAAATCTCTGAGGAAGTGAAATCTCACTGCAATGTGCTTACTTCTTCCATGAAAGACAGGATTCTTGGATAATTGAATTGTAGAGTTGTTGTCACACAAGATATCAGTGGCTTTCTTTTCTTCTAACCCAAGATGCTCCAAAATTCTTCTAAGCCAAATGCATTGACAAGCACAAAATGCTGCAGCAATATATTCAGCCTCAGTAGTAGATAAACTTACTACAGGCTGTTTTTTTGAAGCCCATGATACAGCTGCAGTTCCCATCATAAATATTGAACCAGAGGTGCTTTTTCTATCATCTAAGTCACCTGCATAGTTACTATCATTGTAGGCTATGAGACTCATATTCTTTCCTTTTTGATAAAAAAGGTCGTACTCAATGGTGCCTTTTAGATACCTGAAGATTCATTTTATTGCAGCCCAATGTGACTCCTTTGGATTAGCCATGTATCTACTGAGTAGACTTACTCCAAACATTAGGTCTGGCCGTGTGACTGTCAAGTACATAAGGCTGCCAATGGCTTGTTTAAACTTTGCAGCATCTACAGGAGCTCATTCATCATCTTTAGACAATATAGTCCCTGGTACAATGGGATTTCGAACAAAGTTGTTGTCCATCATGTTGAACCGAGCTAGTACCTCACATGCATACCGTCTTTGACAAATGAAAATTCCTGCCTCATTTTGTATTACTTTTATTCCCAGAAAATATCTCATTTACCCAAGTCGATCATGTCAAACTCTAGCTACATTGAGCTTTTGAACTCTTCACATATATCTTTGTTATTTCCAGTAAAGATTAAATCATCAACATAGAGACTAACTATTAAAATATTACCATGAATCCTTTTCGTGAACAAGGTGTATTCACTAGAGCATCGTTCAAACTTTTCTTTGACAAAGTAGGCTTCTATCTTACTATACCATGCTCGTGGAGCTTGTTTAAGCCCATATAGAGCTTTCCTAAGTCTGTATACGTGGTCTTCTTTCCCTTTCTTGATAAAGCTAGCAGGTTGTTGAACGTACACCTCTTCTTGAAGTTCACCATGTAGGAACGCACTTTTGACATCGAGTTGAAATACTTCCCATTCACTTTCAGCTGCCACAGCTAGCAAAATTCTTACTGTGTCAAGCCTAGCAACAGGAGCAAATACTTCAGTATAGTTGATTCCGTATTTTTGGGCATAGCTTTTGGCCACTAATCTGGCTTTATACTTCTCTATTTGACCACGTTCATTGAGTTTGGTTTTGAATACCCATTTCACGCCAATGGGTGTAATACCGTCTGGAGGATCTACAAGTTCCCACGTGTTGTTCTTTGTAATGGCTTTCATCTCAGCATCCATTGCTTCTTTCCATTTCTGACTTGTGCAAGCTTCTTCAAAGGATTGAGGATCTTCATAATCGGTTGCCATCATCATTGCCAATAATTTCTCTTCTTCTGTAAATAGATTGGTCTCGTAGTCAGACATCCATAATGGTTGTCTCCGAATCCTGGTTGCCCTCCCTTCAGCTAGAGAATCAGTAGGTGTTGAATCTGAACTTAGCTCGAGTGTTTCAGAGTGATCATCGCTGGCTGTTATGTGTTGAGGTGCAGATCCTGCAATTTCAATTTCTTCGACGTCTCTGTCTCCCCAATCAACAGCAACAATTGTACCTCCATCATCATTCACTTCCCAATTCCAGCTTTTGTCTTCTTCAAACACCACATCTCTGCTTACAATGACTTTCTTTGTAATAGGATCAAAGAGTTTGTAAGCTTTTGTCTCATCACTTACACCCAAGAGAACACATTTTTGACTTTTTGCATCTAGTTTGCTTCTCTTTTGATCTGGAATATGGACATGTGCAACACATCCAAAAGTTCGAAAGTAATCCACACGTGGCTTTACTCCACTCCACACTTCTTCTGGGGTTCCTTGATCTACTGCAGAGGTTGGACTTCAATTTTGGACATGAACACACCATCGCACTGCCTCAGGCCAGAAGGTTTTTGGCATTTGCTTGTCATGAAGCACTGCTCTTACTGCATTCATGATGGTGCGATTCTTTCGCTCTGCAACTCCATTTTGTTGAGGGGTGTAAGCAGCTGTCAATTGCCTAGTGATACCATGATAATTACAGAAGTCTGAAAACTCCTTGGAATTGAATTCGCCACCTCTGTCAGTTCTTAAACAAGCAATGTGTGTGCCAGCTTCCTTTTCAACGCACGCTTTGAAGCTTTTGAATGCATTGAACGTTTCGGATTTTGCATGCAAGAAATAGATCCAAGTTTTACGAGTATAATCATCAATAAAACTTAGAAAGTACCTTTTACTGCTGTGTGAAGCCAGTGAAATGGGACCACATACGTCAGCATGAATTAATTGGAGTCTCCTTGATGCTCTCCATGAGCTTTGCTTCGGTATGACATCTCTATGTTGTTTTTCCATGAGGCAAGTGGTGCACATAACCTTGGGAGTTTTCAAAGAGGGTAGACCAATTACCATTTCTTTATTTGCGAGTGTACTGAGTCCCTTATAATTGAGATGTCCAAAACGTTTATGCCATAACTGAGTTACCTTATCTGAGACGTCTTCTGCTTGAAAGCACTGAGGATGTTGAGAGATCATTGAAGCTGATACATAGAACATTCTATTTCCTTTCATGTTAGTGTAAATGATCAATCCTTTATCTGGATGAAATATCTTACATGTATCATTTTGGATTAAAATAGCTAAACCTTTCTCTTGAAGTTGTCCTAGGCTTAAGAGATTGCTCTTAAGCTCTGGAACATAGTAAACCTCTGATATGACATGCGAAACATCATTGATTTGAACCCGAATACTACCTTTGGCAACAACCTTCAGTGTTGTATCGTTTCCAAGTTTGACGGTCTTATTGAGCCCTTCTTCATGCATTTCCGTGAACCACTGCTTATTTCCAGTCATATGATTACTGCACCCGGAATCTAGAAACCAATCTTCCCTCCGGACAGATGATGTCATCTCTTCATATGCCACCAACAGAATCTCGTTTTCTTCCTGTGCAGCGTCCTCCAATGTTGAATAATGAGCCTGCTTCGCCACTTCAGGACATTCATATTGAAAATGGCCTAGTTTGTGACATTGAAAACACTCAATAAGTGCTTTATTGAATGGTTGTCTACCACGTCCTCTTCCCCTTCCACGACTCCCTCTGCCGCGACCACGACTCACTCCCCATCGTTCTTCATGAGTGACTTTTAGCACTTGTTCATCAGGTTGAAAGCTCTGCATTCTTTGCTCATGAACGATCAAACTGCCATGAAGTTCATCCAAACCGAGGGTACTCAAGTCGTTGGACTCCTCGATTGAACATACCACATAGTTGAAATTTGGGGTTAGAGATCTAAGGATCTTGCTAACCACTGTACTCGAGTCCAATGATTCACCGTTCGTTTTCATTTTGTTAACTATACTGAGAGTGCGTCCCAGATAGCTGTCAATCTTCTCGCCATCTTTCATGGTCAATAGTTCGAACTCGCGGCGCAGTGCTTGGAGTTGAGCCCGTTTGACTCTTGTGGAGCCTTGGTATTTCTGCTGCATGGACCTCCATATCGCCTGTGACGTGCTTTTGTCTAGTATTGTTACAAGAATCTCTCGATCAATTGCCTGAAACAAGAAGTTTTTTACTTTCAAATCCTTTAGATTTGTTTCAGCGACGCTCTTCCTCTGTGCCTCAGTGGGTGAAGCTCCAAGTGTTGTTATGCCATCTTCTATTAGTTGCCACAATTCCTTACTGCGTAAAAAGTTTTCCATGGTCATGGACCAGAAATCAAAGTGGCCATCAAACCTTGGGATAGCCTGTTGAACAAACTTTTCTGATGTAGACATCTTTGCCTTCACACTCTCTACCAGATTTCTCTTCTCACTAGATCTGGATATTCTCACTTTGTTTGCTCACCCACTCTGTACCAGATTTTCTTCGCACTAAATCTGGATAGTTCTTCTCCTCACACGTAGCTCACTCACACACTGGATCAGGCCCCTTTCGGAGCTTTGATACCACTTGTTGGTTCGAGTACTTAACACTTGACCAAAAGTTGTATTCAAAAATTGGAATAGAACAACTTTTATAAGCCTTTACATCACGAGGAAGTTGAAACTGAAACTACGTGCATGGCTACAAAATAGGTCACGCACATCTAAAGAATAGTTAACTGACAGACTAGTTCAACCCTAAGAAATAGGGGTTTATTTAAAATATGCAAAAGAAAACTAACAGCTCCGTCCCGCAAGTTGGCCCGGCGGGTTGGCGGGCTTGACGGGGCGGGCCAAAAAGGGCTGGTGGGCCGAAAATACCAACCCGTCCCGCCATATTATGGCGAGCTGGCAGGCCGGCCCGTCGGCCCTGACCCGTTTTGTCATCCCTATTTATATAGTCTAGTAAAGGAAAACAAAGGGGTATATAATTTTTAATTTAAAGTGTTTATTTATATAGTCTAGTAAAGGAAAGCAAAGGAGTCAAGAGAGCTAATTTAAAAATTAGGGTTTGGGAGACTGCAGAGTGGGTGAGAGGTAACGTGGATTGGGAGCCAAAGAAATTAGGGCAAACCAAGTGATCTTGCGGCAAGAATATCCAGGTAAGGGGTACCAAAACTTGTTTCTTATTATTATATTTTTTTGAACCAATTGATTTCTTGAGTTGTCAACATGGAATTGTAAGGAGAGTCTTCTTGCCATCAATCCTAGGTTAAACCACCATTTATCTCATTCCTACATGAATTGGAACCAAACAAGAATATTTGATAAAAATTTTGTATGGTTGTTCTAGTGTATTTTGGATACTATATAATGCTCCTTTCATATTTTAGAGTTTATAAATAGATTCTTTGGATGCCAAAACCTAGAGTTAGCCATAAAAGTCACTTAAATTTGATTTTTCTAAAGGAAGATGATGAAAAATGTGTTGAGAGGTGTTGCTGGAAAAATCTGCATGTAAACAAAATCTTTGGTAAATTATATAAAAATATCTACTTGGTTTTTAATTTTGAAATTTTGGTTATATGTTTCTTCATATGTCTAGTTCATGTGTAATTAATTACAAAATTTTCTAACAAGTAGTTTTTTCATGAAAAATCTTAGAAGTGCTTAGGTTTTGAGTTGGGCGAAACAGACATTGCTATGTCTCGCCCAACAACTTTGAAAAATCATATAAAATCGAGATTGAAGTGTTTTGAGATGAAATTTTTATTGTAGTTTTGACTGTATGTATATGTTAATTATATTTAATTTCATAATTTTATGACTATTATTTTATTTTATAAACATATATCTTTGAGTACTACCCTGGTAATGGAATCTTCAAAACGATGTTATTCTTGTTTTTATTTTATGTTGTTGTTTATGTTTTTATTTTGTTGGTGCTGTTTTTTTTTTATGTTGTTTATATTTTATGTTGTTTCTCTTGTTGTTGTTTTTTTTCACTACTATATATATTATTTTGGTGCAGAACTTGTGGGAGTTATATGTTAAAATCCTTAAATATAAGGGGAAAATAAAATACTTGAATTGTGATATGATGTAATTACATAATGAGTTTAGGTATGTTTGATCTACGATGAGATGTTGTATGCAAATGTGTGTATATATGTGAGGGAACAATATGAGTTCTTTGATAGCCGTAAAACCAGAATGATTTATTTACCTAGAGGACTTTGTCGAGTCATGGTAAAGGGGTTTTGTTCCTTCGTAAGTCTTTAGCATGAGCTTAACAATAATGCTCCATCCAAGACTTTGTCGATCGGGTAGAGTTGTTGCTTGTAAGTCTATGGAAAGCAGGGGAAGGAACTTTTTCAAGAGGCGTTGGTGCGTAGGAAAAGTATGGGGGTTGACTATGAGAGAATTTTATACCGTTTGTTTTTACTTGGTGGTAATATGATATGGACTTTTCCAAGAGGCATTGGTCCGCAGGAAAAGTATGGGGTTTGGCTATGAGAGAATTTTATACCGTTTGTTTTTACTTTGTAATAATATGATAGGGACTTTTCCAAGAGGCATTGGTGCGCAGGAAAAGTATGGGGATTGGCTATGAGAGAATTTTATACCGTCTATTTTTACTTGGTGGTAATATGATAAAGTGTTAATGTTGTAGTGTTAAAAATATGTATTTGTGGATATTATGAATGAGTTTTGTTACATTATGATAATGCTAGGTGAATTATATGATGACATGCATGATATGTGATGAGATACATGTTTTGCTCACCCTTACATGTTTGTGGTGTTGGTTTCCACCTGCGATGATCGTATGACTTGTGTTATGTGGGAATAAATATTGATGCAGATACTGTTAGAGAAGCTTAGCGGTGAGGAGCTCGCGGGGAAGCTTTTTGGGAGTTTTTTTAAGATATTTGAAAATGTTCTTTTAAATATAATGTAATAGTGTATTGATTTTGAGTTTGCATTGGAAAGATTTGATATTAAGTCTCGTTTTGATAGTTTAAGTTAGTTGTTTGAATGAACAAAATTTTATTTTGACGAATAAAGAGGTTTAGGATAAATATTTTATCAAGTGTTATTTGAGATAAAATCATTGTGAAAAATAAAAAAAAATTACACGTGACATCTCAAAAAGGGTGTTACAACAACATCAACGACATGTTTGATATTTCCAAATTTGAGGTATTTTCCATTAATATTGAGTTATTTGTTACGTTTCAATCTCATTCATCTTAACACCAAATGCCAATTCTTTTTTCCTATGTACCTACCAGTGCTAAAACCACAACCTAAATTTTCTTATCATCTACAACTTGAATCTTCTTACCACCCTTTACCATCAAATCTAGGCAAAAATAATCCTTCCTTTTATACTTTATGGGAATCAAATATTCAAACCTACACACAACTTCTCACAGGACCAACCCCACATTTTCAGTCAACCCATCCAATACCACCAAACAACCCATCCATGGAAGAACATGCCATATTAGGCCTTCCATCTGAAATTTATGATCCTTTCAGTGATGACAAAGATGACATCCTTGTTAATAGTGTGGATGAGGAAGATGATGAAGAATCCCAACTAGAACTTGTCATTGAACCTACCTAAGTCACCTAGAATCCACCTGAACAATTTACCCAATTCCACTCTATCGTGAATGACATTGATCCCAAATTCGCTCATGTTCTTAACCGAGAATCATTTGTATCCCCCCCTGGGACATTGTTTGTTGGTCACTGCTTTAACAACAAACAAGATGTCACAGATGCAATAAACAAGTTTCACATCATGCACCATTGCACATACAAGATGCAAATTTCAAGCCAATCTATGCTTATAGTGCAATCTATTCATCCAGAGTGTGACTGGAGGTGCCAAACAATATTGCAGATCAGAGATAAATATTGGCAAATAATGAAGTTGGAAGGCAACCACACTTGCGTGTTTCTATTAATATCGCAATATCATAACAAGTTGGGATCACGTCTTATTTCTCAAACAATTCAAGAAATTATTGATATTGATTGTTCAACCCATGTGTCAACCATAATTGTTCATATCAAGTCTACATAAGGATACACGATCAGTTAGCGAAGTAGTTAGCCATCGAGAAAGTATACGACAATTAAGAGGAGTCGTACAAGAAGTTGTCACACTTCTGAATTCTATAGAAGTATATGTTCATGGATTTATATGGAAGATGAATACACGTCCATCATACCAAGGACAACAATTGGTTGAGGATCATGTCTTCTTCAAAAGGGTCTTCCGGTCCTTCAAACCATGCATAGATAATTTTCAATACTATAAGTCATTAGTGCAAAGTGGATGAAACATTTCTCTATGGAAAATATAGAGGAACCTTATTGGTTGTAGTAACACAAAATGGTCATAACAACATACTCTCAATCTCCTTTGCTATAGTCAAGAGGGAAACAAATGATGCTTGGTTTTTCTTTTTGAAGAACCTAAGGAGATATGTCACCTCACAAGATAGACTATGCCTCATTTCTGACCGCCATGAGTCCATACGAAATGTTTACTCAAGGGAGGGCAACGGTTAGACAAAAAATAATTCTATGCATGTGTACTATATTCGACACATTGCATAGAATTTTATGCAGAGATTCAAGAAAAATCCACTTAAGAAAAGGATGTTGTTAACATGGGTAATTTCTATTATTTTCTAAACTCATTATTTTCTTTATATTTTAATTAACTCAAGTACTTGATTTATTTCAATTATTTTGTAAATAACATATGGAATGACTAAGCCCAGATTCTTCTACTACTACAACATAGTAAGAAATGAATCATGATGTGATTTCTGGTAAAGGAAACCGCCAATCCAAGAAAAGTTAGACCAATAAGCTGATTTGTAGTAAGGCTAGACGAATCAGGATATAATTGTGGTAAATTGTAAAAACTCCATTTGTTGTGTTCACACGTAATAGCTGCTTGCGAACAAGCACACCATAATTTTACCACATACATAAATCATGTTTATACTTTAGTATAAGTCGGTAAGGAATGAGGATTATTGACAATCTTACACGGGGCTAACTTTGAGCCTAAATCCAAAAATGAAGAGAAGTGCAAAAGGTAGTTCAAAGTCAAGTCGAATAAGAACATAAATGGACATCACCGAAAGTCAATCTCGTCCCAAACTTTGTTCCCTTTGTCACACAGTTGGTCACACAAAAAAAATGTCCCAATATTACTCGGTCCATAAAATTAATATATTTCTTATATCATGTATTATTTCTCGATTGCTTCAATTTAATAAATAAATTTTCAATTTTATATTTTTTCTTTAAAATTCTAATATTATCATAACATTTTTTTAACTAATTGAGTGTAAATCAACTTTTTTTATTTTTAACATTATTTAATCATAACAAATCAAATAATTTAATATATTTATATAAATTTAAAAACATTAACATATGTTAATATATAATTATATAAATATCTAAATATATTAATTATATATTATATAAATATATATTCATCAAATTATATATATATATATATAAAATATAAATATATATCAAATACAATTATATAAATATACAATTATTAAATAAATGTTAATATTTGAAAATATATTCACATATTGAAACATATAAAAATATTTTAATTATATATATATATATATATATTATACAAACATATAAATATTTAATTATATCAATATATAAATATGTAAATATATATATATATATATATATATATATATATATATATATCAATATATAATTATGTAAAATCAACTTTGTATTTATTTTTAACATTATTTAATCATAACAAATCAAATAATTTAATATATTTATATAAATTTTAAAATATTAACATATGTTAATATATAATTATATAAATATCTAAATATATTAATTACATATTATATAAATATATATTCATCAAATTATATATATATATATATATATAATATATATAAATATATATCAAATACAATTATATAAATATACAATTATTAAATAAATGTTAATATTTGAAAATATATTCACATATTGAAATATATAAAAATATTTAATTATATAATTATATTTATATATTAATATTTAACTATATAATTATATACAAACATATAAATATTTAATTATATCAATATATAAATATGTAAATATATATATATATATATATATATCAATATATAATTATGTAAATATATATATATATAAATATATATATATATATATATATATATATATATATATATATATATATATATATATATATATATATATATATAAAGGTGCTAAAAAAAAGTTCAACGATGGAAATCGAATTCTGACCTTTGATATTAAACATGTCTATTTATAGGAGGAAATCTATTTTCGTAAATAATGATTTTTTTAAATATTATTTCATAAAAAAATCTTGTTTTGTCTAAATTATCTTTTAATATTTAAAATTTATTTATTTATATAACATAATTCTTTTATTATATTTCAACTAGAATTGAGTTTGAGTATGGTTTTTAAAATCAGATTAATAATCAAATAAGATTAGAATATAAGTTTAGAATTCAAATGTTGAACCGAAGTATAACCTAAGATTAAATTGGAGTTGAATTGGACTTAATAAAATAATATATTTTAATAATATATTAAACTTAAAATAAATTTATCATAATATAATAACAATTCTAATACAATATATATATTATTTGAAAATTTATTATATAATATAACTTAATAATAACAATTTGTAAAATATATAAAGAAAAGTAATATGAATAAACATATCATTAAATACTTGGAGAAAAAAAAAGTTATTGCACCTAAATTAAAATTGATATATTTAATAATTTAAATTTTATAAAAATTGCCAAAGTTCTTTTCTTTAAAACTTTCCACATTCTCTCTCAGACTTACTTCCAATGGAATAAATTCAGTCCCCAATGATTTTGCCTTTTCTTTGAAACCTGGAATGTTGCTACCGTCTGCAGACCTACATGAATGCCATAATGCTATTACAAAAATGAAACGTAGTTTTCAGAAGAAAAAAACAAACTTCAAATATAAATATGAACAAATTATGATCCGCGACCCATTTCACATAAGCAACAAACAGAGAACCCCTGAATGAGAGAGCAAGAGAAAAAAGGTGTATATATTATGTATCCGTTGATGTTACAATAAAAAATATTTTTTAGAAGTAAATTAAGTATTTTCAGCACTGAATCAAGTTGCAGACAAGGCAGAAAAGCATTCACTAAATGGGAATCCGAATGCATAAAATAACAATTACCAGCATTCACTGAAGAAATAATTAAACTTATTTTTCTGGAATTTGATGAGTTGGGTACAGATGATGTAAAATCCTCGCCAGTTCAGAGAAGTGTGCCACTCTCAACTAAACAATATCTTCCACCAGCTTAAGCAATTATGGGTGTTTGCAAATCCTTCACATTGATCATTCCATAAGTATTGTTCGAAAAAGTTTCTGAATCTGCACCAATCAAGTCAAACATATTTTGTATAACAGCATGCCAATTCTTGGCCTGGAAAGTTGTTTTCTTTGGAAAATTCCAGGCAGAATTCTCAGCCAAAGTCTTCGAAATTGAAAGTATATATACCATGTCTTACGACACAAATTGCAAATGGCAACAAAATTAACCAGATTGCTAACACAATATACCATGCTTGAAGCAGACCAAGAGTTCTCCACGGTGGACGAACGTTCTTCACCAACGAACCGTGAAAAATTAATCGAGGGGAAATAACAAACAAAGATTAAACGAGGGAAAATAACGCACAACGAAATCAAAACCAAAAACAGAACAAAATCAAGGGATTCATTTAAGAATAATAACTTTGAGCTTCTTGATTTTTTCTTAGGGGATTATTCAATTCTATTTCTCCATCGATATTAGGGTAAATATATAAAATTAATTATTTAATTCTATTCGAGTTAGGTAAATTAAGTCAAATTAAATTGTTGAGTTACCCAACTTAATTAGCAACGTCATGCTAAGAAAAACTTTGATGAACCATAATATCTTCACACCATTTTATACAAACTAGTGTTTTTTGTCCTTCTCAAACAAACTCAACATAATTGATAAGAGACCCAAATAAAGGCAAGAAGTAATATTGTTTTATTACAAGTGTACATTCAGAACTATAATTCATCTTCAAGAATGGAATGTTTAAAACCATTATCATCAACCAAACACTGAGATTATCATCGTTTCACTCTTGTTCATAGAGGGATATCGGAAATCAAAAGTTGGCAAAGTTCTTTTCTTTCAAACTTTCCACAGTCTCTCTCAGACTTACTTCCAATGGAATAAATTCAATCCCCAATGATTTTGCCTTTTCTTTGGAAACCTGAAATGTTGGTACATAAGGCTTATCGTCTGCAGACCTACATGAATGCCAAAACGCTGTTACAAAAATGAAAGATAGGTTTTGGAAGAAAAAAACAATCTTCAAATATAAATATAAACATTGTTGACCCTTTTTGAAAAAAAATTGTGTCCCTTTTCAAAAATAAATTAAGTATTTGCAGCACTGAATCAAGTTGCAGACAAGGAAGAAAACCATTCACTAATAATAGTTAAGCATTGAAGATGTTAAAGAAATAATTAAACTTACTTTTCTGGAATTTGATATGTTGGGTACTGATCATGTAAAATCCTGGCAAGTTCAGAGAAGTGTGCCACTCTCTCAACTAAACAATATCTTCCACTAGCTGAAGCAATCTCATAAGCCTGAATATGAGCGTTTGCAACATCCTTCACATTGATCCATCCATAAGTGTCATTTGGGAAAGTTTCTGAACCTGCATCAATCAATTCAAACATATATTATCACTACAAGTCTTGGTCTGGAGCAGACTGAAATATATTTTATGTGAATAATAATTATGTTTTCACTTGAAATATATTTTATGCTCACAGGAACTGACAATAGAATTTGCTGCATAACATGATGGAATGGATGAACCAAAATTACCATTTATTAGGTTTAAAATTGCAGCAGCACTAGTGTTTAGCTCTGCTTGCAACAGTGGCCCAACAACCATTGCTGGGTTAACAGAAACCAAGTCAAGGTTGTTTTCTTTGGAAAATTTCCAGGCCGCATCCTCAGCCAAAGTCTTTGAAAGTATATACCATATCTGTCAAACACATATAACAAATGGTAACTATGGTATTATACTACGCCTTGGTCACATAGTCGTGTCTGCTAAGTCATGGGACCGATCAATGTGCCGATCGTGTCCACTATCCAAGACCATAGCATCCACGTTCGCCAACTACTACAAAACACTGGTAACTGTAAATCCACTAATTAAGTAGAGGAAAATTCTCAACTAATGACTCTAACACAACACAGTCAATCCTTCCAAGATGACTTAAGATGTGGGGCTTATAGGCAACCTTATAAATGCAAAAGGTAAATAAATTCCTTGTAAGGAAAAGGTAACAAATATTGAGTATTTTAGAGAATCTGGAAATTCTATCTAAGTCTTTTTCTTTTTTTCTAGAACAGTAACAAAGTTAACAAGATTGCTAACATCCTGTACTAATTACTGTATTACTTTTCTGATCATCGGAACAAGCACAATAGCAACGTATCAGGATCAATAGTTTTTGCCTAGTGATTACATAGCTGTTATCAAAATCTTCACTGTCGAGGACACATGATGTTCATAAATCAAAAGTTGTCTCTCATGTAGCTCACATGTGCCATAGTGATGACAAAGCTCGTAAGCAATGTTTATGTAGATAAGTTGTATTATTCAATTCCATATTTTGAATTAGAATATAACACATACCTGTAATTCCCTACAATAATCTGGATTCGAAAACCATGTTTCATCAACTACAACTTCGGGACTTTTGGGCCTTTCATTATATGCAACAGCAGCCACAGAAGAAGTCAAAACAACTCGTCTCACAGATGATGATTTTGCACATGATTTAAGAACATTAAGTGTTCCATTCACTGCAGGGTCAATTAGTTCAGCCTGAATTCAGAAAAACAAAAGTTGGTTAAATTAAATAAGCATGTGACCATGATGAAATAAGACCACATAATTATAATTGATGAACAAAAGCAGAAGAAAGGACTAAACCTCTGGGTCTTTGACATTGTTGAAAAAGGGAGAAGCAGTGTGAAAGACTCCATCACAACCCTCAACAATAGAATCAAAGGAATTTTCACCCAAAAGATCTGCCTTAAAAAGTTGCAGTCTCTCTTCAGCACCTTCAAGTTTAAGCAGATGTTCAACCTTTTTGTGATCATCTGCAAACCCAAATGAATAAATCACTCATTTTCAATGCTACTCAACTACTACACCAATATATATCTTGGTTTTCTCTTGTTGAGAAAAATAACATAGGAAAATAATATCAGTGAATGAATAGAAAGAAGGAGAAATAGGTGCAAGAAGAGAAAGACACTGACTTGGGTTGCGAACAGTGGCCCTGACAGTGTAACCACGTTGAAGGAGGAACTTCACAATCCATGAAGCAATGTAACCTGAAGCACCAGTCACACACACCAACTTCCCTTCACTGCTCATACTTCCTTCAAGTGACTGTGCTTTGGTGATGGCTTCCATCTCATTATATAGAGATTCAGAAAGGTGTCCAATTTTTATAATAGTGTGATTCTTTAATTACAAAATTCTTATTTTTTTTAAATAAATACTTTGTTTATATTTTTAAAATTAATGATATTTCCACTTTCTATAGTTTTAAAAGAGAAATTATTAATTTTTAATGATACTAAATTTTTAAATAAAAAATAAAATAAATATTATTTACTAAAAATATAACAAGTTTATTTTAAAATTGGAATATAAGATTTTTCTAAATCAATCAATAGTTTTATGTTAATTATATAATTATATTAAATAAAGATTGATGTAAGGATGGATAAAAAATTGGTGGATCTTTGGAGCTTTTCTTTTTAAAAGAAGAAATGTTTATCGGCAAATGACACTAATTCTTTTATTTTAAAATTTTTATTCATCACAATTTTATATTTAAAAATACAGTAAATTAAGAAAGAAAAATATATATAATTTATTTATAATATTGAATAATTATATTTTTTTATTTGAATAAAAATTAAAATGGTATTTATATTTTAAAAATAAAAATAAAAATAAAGTCTTTTGAAAAAAATTATTTTGTTTTCCAATTAAAAAAGGAAAGTGTTTGAATACAGAGCACTGTAGATGACGTGTTGTTCCTGGTTGTTTTGGTACTAAAAGACAGTGGCTGCTACCTTTAATTAATAGGGTAATTGCTAATATAAAATTTGCTAGTGTTCCATAAAAAAATAGTTTACTATACCCTACTGCTTCAATTATCAACCATTAATTTACCTTTAATTTTTCTTCCTTTCTTGAATTGAAAATTACGTGTATGAATGCGTAATCTAATCCGATCACTATCTACAAACTTTGATTAAAAAAATAAAATCACGTTAATTGGTTGAGTGGATAATTTCTTTTATTAAAATAGATTTTTTGGATTATAATGATTATTATCTAATTTATTTGTTTTTTTAATTGATTAGCTTTTAGATAATTTAAAAATGTATAATTTGATTAAAATAATACTTAATTTATTACATTATTTATAAAAAATTATATTCATAAGTATTGTTAAAGAATTAAGATTATAAATAATTTATATTTTTTTTCAATGGAAAAAATAAAATTATGATAAATGAAATTTTTAAAATAGACAAAATAATGAACTTAAAAATTCATCAAATTGAAAAAACAAATATTTGGTTCCAACACCAATTTGGAACAATTTTTATTTGAAGTATTGAACATGATACCCAATTGAAACCAAAGTCATAAAAGTTCAGATGAAATTACAAGCATTATTTTTCATTAATAATTCCCCTTGGAGGAGAAATCCGAACTAGAAATCAACAAATTTCTTTTCTTTTAAGCTTTCAACCGCCTCCCTCAAGCTTTCTTCCAATGAAGTAAATTCAATTCCCAAGCTCTTCGTCTTTTCTTTTGAAACCTGAAATGTTGGTACAAATGGCTCATCGTCTTCGCACCTGTTAAGAAAGTGAAGAACATGTTATTTCAACAATCACAACGTGACATTTAATTATATTATCTTCTCATAATTAAACTTACTTGTCTGGAATCTGCAAAGTTGGGTACATATCACGCAAAATATTGGCAAGTTCTGAATAATGTGCCACTTTTTCAACCAGACAATATCTTCCACTGGCTGAATCAATCTCATACGCTTGAATATGAGCATTTGCAACATCTTTCACGTTCACCCACCCATAACTGGAATTTGGAAACGTCTTGGAACCTGCATCAACCAAATGAAAAGAGTTATTATTATACACGTTAAGCAATAATACAGTTTTGTTTCCTAATATAATTTAATGTTTTTATTACCATTGATTAGGTTTAAAATCGCAGAAGAACTTGCGTTAACCTCTGGTTGCAAGAGAGGTCCTATGCACATTGCTGGGTTAATAACAATCAACTTAATGTCGTGTTCATCAAAAAATTTTCTAGCATCTTCCTCTGCTGAAGTCTTTGCAAATGCATACCATCTCTGAAAATAAGAAACACAAAATTAAGAAATTGTTGAATAGAAATGGTTGAGAAAGAAGAATGGCACATACTTCATTTTCTCTCAAGAAGTTTGTATCTGAAAACCATGTCTCATCTACGACAACCTCGGGAGTACGAGGCCTTCCATTATACAAAACCGCAGCAACAGAAGATGTTAAAACAACTCGTTTCACTGATGTCGATTTTGCACATGATTTAACAACGTTAAGAGTTCCCTTAATCGCTGGATCAAGTAACTGTTTCTGAAATAAAGAAAAACAACATTTAAGACTGAATCATCACATAACTAATCAGTTTCGAAAACACAACCAAACCATCTCATGAAAAATGAATGATGAAATGAACCTGTGGGTCGTCGACAATGAAAGGAACGGGTGAAGCAGTGTGGAAGACACCAGAACAACCTTCAAAAGCAGAGTCAAAGGAACCTTCTTCAACAAGATCTGCCTTAAAGAGATGTAACCTCTCCTTTGCTCCATCAAGTTTAAGCAAGTGATCAACCTTTTCAGGTTTAGCTGGATAGATCAATATCATAAAATCAGTCTTTCGTTTTTCTTCAATTAATCAACCTAATTCAAAACTGTATCTCTTTTCTGTTTTAGCCTTTGCATTCTTTAGGTTCATATCGTATTCAAAGGATCACTTTCGTTTTAAGGGAAATTGATCATGTGTCAAAGTTTCCAACAAATCATAAAAATTCAGAAAATCATCTCATAACAAGACTTATCTAACCTCAATCCAAAGTTTAGGACTGTGTCCTAAACCCAATTAGACAAAAAAAAAATTAGACAGATCACACATATATTGGACTAATTCGTATTCTAAAAAAACTGAGAAGAGAGAACAAAATCAACCAAGTCAAACAATTAAAACGACAAGAAATGTGAAAGAGGAGCTGACATGGATCACGAACTGTGGCTCTGACAGTGTAACCACGTTGGAGAAGGAATTTGATGATCCATGAAGCAACGAAACCAGAAGCACCAGTCACACACACCACTTTTTCTGTGTTGCTGTTCATCTTCTCTTCCTTAATTAAATACCAACTTTCAAGTTCTGCTAAATTAATTTCTACTTAAGGAGATCTCATTTCATATGAGTAATTAGGACCTAACTTTTTGTTAAAAAATGAGTCAACCGAAACACATAAAAAACAAATGTTGATTACATCTTACAAGACTACAAAACAGGGCAATTCTTCTAAGTCTAAATTTGATACTTGTGATATTTTATTCTTTTCTTTTCTGAATTTTCAAATATACACGCATCCCAAAGAGACCATGTTGCATTAATTGGTAAGTATGGCACACATTTTTCTACTAAATCGACACTGACATGTTCTTAACAAGTATTTTCTTGGCGAATTTTCTGTTGTACTTTGTTGAACAAAACCTTTCCATGCTGACCATTTGATCTGTTTTTTCTTTCTCTTTTTGTCTTATACATATAGAAATATGAATTGAACTATTAAACTGCTGAAATTATTGAAGTGGCCACATTGCAAGGGTTTTAAATTCAATATAAAATTTGCACTGAAAAGAATCTTATATGTACATAGCTATTGCATGATAAATTTTTAAATCCCGTTGAAACAATTATATGCAGATGCTTTAGGTGATACACATCATACACTTTATTTAAAAATTTATTTGAAACCTTTATTTATATATATAATTATTTAAGGGTATGTTATTTATAGAATAGTAAAATAGATTAATGGGTATATTTTTATCTCTAGTACCTATTCATTATAAAGATCTCTTAAGAATAAAATTAAATATTTTATTATGAGTCTTATGGATAAGTTAATTAAAATTTGGTTAGAATTGTTTATTTAAGTAATTTTTTTTTTATTTTAACCAACTTTTTTCATTTATAAACCACTCAAATTTAAAATTCATATATAATAAAATATTTATTTTTATTCTTAAACAACTCTTATTAACCACTCCCTTTAAAAATATTAATAAAACAGACCACAAATTCTAACTTATGAAAAAAACGATGAATTAACGTATAATCCATCAATATATAATTTTTTATATAAAATTTTATATTAATTTAAAAAAAATATCTTTAATTATATGAATAATTTTTAATTTTTTTATTAATTAATATTTTTATTAGATAAATTTAAAAATTATTATATTTAGATGTTAAAATATCCCTTTAAAACTAATAATTTATGTTTAATTAATTAATATATATATATATATATATATATAATTTAAATTATAATAATATAATAATATTTATATTTTTTAATAATATAACAAAAAATATATAATATTTTAAATTACAATTTTTTATTATAATTTTACTATATAAATATATTTTAAAAACGAGTTAAAAAATTACTGTTGGTTCCTATGGCATTGTAGATTAAACGAAAATGAACTCATCAACTAAAATTACCTGTAGAAATCACCAATCCCTAAGGTAACCCACTTTGTTATCATGGAGTCACTCTTTGGATTTTTTTCTTCGACTTTCACAAGCATAAAAGAAGAACAAAAAAGCTGTTACGGAAAGCTCACGTTTCTTCATGGATCTATAGATTTTTCTTTTCTTCTCTGGTTCTTTTGATGAACATCTTCAAATCCAGAAACACCTATACAACTTACTTATATTGATAACTTCAAAATTTTAAATTAAATGATAAAAGTTAATTATATAATACAATATAAAATAAAAAAAGGTGTAGCATAGTTGTTATGTAACTATGAGTACCTCATAATTATACTTAAATTCTGAAAAAAAAAAAATCATGACAGGGTAATGCAGTGTGACCATGGAAAGTTGCATAGTAGACTATAACAGTGACACCACCACTAGTTGAGTTCTTACTTTATTCCTTAGTGATTTAGTGGGCAACACAAAGTGACCACCACTATGTACCTATACAATTATGATACCACTTTTTTAAGTAGTATTTTTTTTTCTTAAAAATTTAAGTTTACTTGTATTTTTCATCTTTTTTGTTTTCTTTTTCTAATTTATTCACATAACTTATTAATTACTTTTTTTTACACTATTATAACATAAAATTTTGTTTTTCCTTACGAAAATAAAATATTACAGATAAGACTAAAAAATAAAATTTTATCTTTTAGTAAGAGTGTTTGTATATCAAAATCCCAGAATTTAAAATCAATATAGAATATTAAATAAGATAATCTCAATTAAAATTAACATTTTATATTATAATTTAAAATAAGATAATCAAGGTCTAATAATCTAAATTTAAGATAATATTACAAACCAAATGAAGATGGGTAAAAGTGAAATTTGTTAAAATAATAATTATATTAAATTTTAATAATACATATAATTAATAATTAGTATTATATATTTATTATCTCAATGTTTAGTCACTTGAGAGTCCAAGTGTGTTTAGAAAAGAAGGGAAAAATTTGAAAAAAAAAATAGAAATTTGGAGTCTATAAATGAGTGATGTGTGCAACAATAAAATATTGAAAAGTATGTAATTCTAATATATTTTTTTCCCCTTTTTAAAGTGGTAGCATCCTTCTTTATGTTTAAAAATTAGTAATGAATAATTAAAACTATAACTATTCACGATAATACTGAAAATTTAACAGTACAGATATTTTGAGAACTATCTATGTAATATATAACCTTAAAATAATAAATTTTTATAATAAAATAAAATATAAAAATAATAATATAAAAATGTTTATATATAGATGTAGGAATATCTATTTGAAAAATAAGAAGTTACCTTAACATCTTTTCATCCCCAAATAATTATCGATATAAAAACATAAAAATAAAAGGTTGATCTTTCGATAGGAAAAAGAGAGGATCCGGATAGTCCTAAATCAATTGGCTTATTCTGCAAGAACAAGAACTCTGGATCATTTTTTTTAAGTTTATTCTCTTCATCATAAATGATCCGTCTGTCTCAATATCATCTGACCCAACATGGAAATCTTAATTTATTGGGTCTTTCAATTCAATCATATTTTAAGCGATGTGATTGAAAAAAACACGTCGAATACTCCGAATCATATTTTCATAGATAAATATATGAGCAACAGATAGAATAAAATTTATTTTAAATCATATTGAAAAAATTCCTTGGTTCGAATAAAAAAAATTAATGTCACTCAACAAGAAATTATTGATAATATTTTAAAAAAATAAGTTATCAATATATCATTAAAATTTATGTCAAAAAATCATGTATAAAATAGTGTTCTCGTGGTAAAACTACAATCCATAACTAGCCTAATAACAAAGAAAAAAAATAATGAAATAATGATATTAATTAAAATTTATCCTCTGGTATTTGGTTCCATTTCTTAAAAAAAATAATGCATAATATGTTATATTGATTATTTTTCATAAAAAAATACTATTAACTATGAGTGCATTTAAAATTTATTAAATATTAAATGAAATACTTCAATATTTTAAGTTCTTTAACATTTTATAATAAAAAAATTGATTTGAGTCAAATTTTACAATGAACAATACACGTAAGTGGGACATTGGATAAGGAACATGTGTTTCACTAAAAAAATGTTTTTCTTCCTACCAACCCATCATCCTTAACCAAGTGTAACGGAACACAACCTCTGCACCTCTCACTGTCTCAAGCCAATTCACCACTCCATTCACTTCTTCCTCCTCATCATCATTATTCCCTCTCCATTCCACCCTCTTCATCAAGCATCAACATTTCACTCATGGCTTCTCTTCCGCTTCTCCACCACCTCATCCCATCTCTTCCCCTTCCAACATCACACACCACCTTCAACAACACATCAACCACAACTCTCTTCTTCTTTTCCAAAAACAAACCTTCCCTAACCCTCAAATGCTCTTCCACCTCAAAACTGGACCAAGAACAAGAACAAGAAACAATTGAGTTCGAAGCTCCCTTGAGCCAAGTGTGGAGGGAAATCCAAGGCATGAACGATTGGAAAGGGTTGATAGAGCCAACCATGAACCCTCACCTCCGAAGAGAAATAATCCGGTACGGCGAACTCGCACAAGCATGCTACGACTCCTTCGACTTCGACCCTCACTCCAAGTACTGTGGAACATGCAAGTACCACCCTTCACACTTCTTCCACAAACTCAACTTGTCCCACTCCGGCTACTCCATCACCCGCTACCTCTACGCCACCTCCAACATCAACCTCCCCAACTTCTTCCAGAACTCCAACCTCGCCTCCGTCTGGAGCCCACACGCCAACTGGATGGGCTACGTCGCAGTCATCACCGACAAGGAACACGTCAAACGCCTCGGACGCCGCGACATCCTCATTGCATGGCGCGGAACAGTAACCTACCTCGAATGGATCCACGACCTCAAAGACATTCTCCGCCCCGCGTTCTTCTCCAACGACCAAACCATCAAGGTAGAATCTGGATTCCACGACTTGTACACCAGAAAAGAACACTCCTGAACCTATTGCTCTTTCTCCGCTCGCGAACAAGTCCTCTCAGAGGTTAAACGTCTTCTTAACTACTACAAAGACGAAGAGGTTAGCATCACCATCACCGGGCACAGTCTCGGCGCTGCCTTGGCCGCTCTGAGCGCCTACGACATAGCTGAGGTGAGGCTAAACGTGGTTGACAACAGTGAACGTGTTCCAGTGACCGTGTTTTCGTTTGCAGGGCCTAGAGTTGGGAATTTGAAGTTTAAAGAGCGGTGTGAGGAGCTTGGGGTGAAGGTGTTGAGAGTGGTGAATGTGCACGATGTGGTGCCCACCGTGCCGGGGATAATAACAAACGAGAAGTTTTTGTTTCAGAAGTACATAGAGGATGCTTTGTCGTTTCCATGGAGTTATGCGCACGTGGGAACGGAGATTGCGTTGGATCATAAGGAGAGTCCGTTTGTGAAGGGGAACAAGGATCTGGTGAGTGCGCATAACTTGGAGGTGCACCTGCACTTGGTGGATGGGTACCATGGGAAGGGGAAGAGATTCTCTTTGGCGTCCAAGAGAGACATAGCACTGGTGAACAAGAGCTGTGATTTTCTGAGGAGTGAGTACGGTGTTCCGCCGCATTGGCGGCAGGATGAGAACAAGGGAATGGTGAGGGACGGAGATGGGCGGTGGATTCTTCCTGAGCGTCCTAGATTGGAGGCTCATCCGCCAGACATGGCTCACCATCTCCAGCAAGTGATAGACAACCACCTTCCATGTCAGCCGCAACAAGAAGAAATCATGTAAGGTATATGTTTGGAAAAAATTTAAATATTTAAAACACAAAAATATATAAATTATATAAATAAATTCCTTCCGGTGCAATTTTTAGGAGAGACTACTTACGTGAATTTTAATGAAAAAAAATAAATGAAGGGGACCCTTATAATAAATATAAAAAAATAGAAATAAAAATATATTTTTTTATAATCATTAAACTATGAAAGAATCTAAAATATAAAATAGGGGATCATGATCCTCATCTCTTTATTTCTCACAAACATTTCGTTTCTTTTGTTTGTGTAGTGATGAGTGTAGCGTGCATGAAAAGCAAATAGCCGAATTCCTTTCCCTTTTTCTTCCAGTGCCTTCAAAGTCTAGCATTTGTTTATAGGAAGAACGAATTTAAAATATTTGTAATTGATTTAACACCCATTGCTTAATTGATTACGGGGATGACATTTAAACATGTATAACCGATTCATCACTTAGGGAAAATGAGAGTTAACCAGGTGCGGGATGGATTCATATTTTGGCTGGTTTAAAAAGGTCGGGATGAATATGAATAATTAAATTTTATACAATTTGTATATAATTTATTATTATTATTATTATTATTTAATATAAAATTTAAATTTAAATTAAAAAGTATTAATATTTTAATATTTATTGTGTCTAACCTTGTAATTATCTAGTAGATATTTATATTTAAATTTTAAAATATTAATATTTAAAAATATTTCATTTTCTTTTTCTATTATATATAAGATCATTTTTTTATATTTTTTTTAATTTTTTATTTTTCTTCTACCTATTTTTTAATTTTTTTATCTTTTTTAATTTTTTATATCAATTAATTTATTACATTATTTTCTCTTACCTTTCAGTTTTTTACATTTTTTTAATCTTTTCTATTATTTTTTTTTCAAATTTTTCAACTAATTTGATAAACATAAAGTTAATTTTTTTCTTTATCTTTTTCTAAATATTATACATAAAATTTAGTAGTAACTAATATTATTTTATTTATAATTTATATTTATTAGGTTTTATTATATCATATTTTGTAATCTTATTCTTATTTATCATATATCAAATTTTATCTTAATAAAATAATTATATTTTAAAGAATTAAAATGAATTGATAATTTAAACTTTTATTACTTCAAACTAATTAAATAAGAATTAACTTATTAAATATTTCCTTATAAACTATATATTTCATATTTTTAAATGACAACTTAAAAATGAATTAACTTATATATATAATCAAATATTTGAATACAAGTGTTATAATAATAATATTATAAATATTCAAATATTTGAATATAATGTTATAATAATAATATTATAAATATTCTATATATATATATATAATATAAATAAAAAATAATTAAATATTTATTTTACATATATATTTTAATATAAATATAATAAATTAAAATGTATATTTAATTAATAATAATTATAAATTATAAAATTATAAATATTTATTTATATATAAAAAATATATAATAAAATTAATTTATTATAAATGTAATTATCTCAAAACGAGCTCATCATATAAACTTAATTTCTAACCTCAGTAAATATCACAATAAGACCGAGATAATAAAAAAGGTCGGACACGAGGTTCGTTCCCACTCCACCCGATTGCCGCGCCTAATTCCTCGTTATGGTCTCCTGGCCATAGCGTATTTTATTTGTTGTCATTGTTAAGTGGACAACGTTTGTTATTAAGAAATATTAGTTTGCATTTTTAGTTGTATTGGTCTGTGAAATAAAGTTGTGAATATTGTAAATGTATCTATATGTTTTGGGTGTAGAATAGGGGTTTTTTTTTTACTAAACGTGGACAATTATTTTTCAAATTTATTAAAATGAATAAATTTTCAAAAAATTAAGATTTTGAGTAAGTCGTAGAACGGAGAATTATTAATAAAATTAATAATATTATTAATAATTATATTCTTATTAATAAAAATAATATTAATAATAAGATAATTATATATTAATAAATATGAGTTTTTTATGATTATTATTATTTTAATAATAATAATAAAACAATATTTATAATGAATAATTATTAATAAAATTATTTTTTATTGAATAATAATAATAACAAATATTAAAATAAGTAATAGAATTGTAATTATTAAAATATTTATTTTATTTTTAATATTATTTTTATTTTATATAATTATAAATTTATTTTATTATTAATAATAAAATTGAAATAATATTAGTTATTATAATTATATTATTTTTAATAATATTATTTTTATTTTATTATTAATAATAATATAATATTAATTTAAATAATAAAATAAATAATACTTTTAATAATAATATAAATTAAATTATTATCATTATTATTTATTTTATTACTAATAATATAAAATATATTATTATTAATTATTATTATTATTATTATTATTTAATATAAAATTATAATTCATATTAGATAGTACAACTCTTATATAAATTTATATAAAAATACGACTTATTCACGTAGAGTAGTAGTCCTTGATGTAATTTTTTAAAAATTTACTTATTTTGATTATTTAAACAAAAAATTGTCCCAATTTAGTAAGGAAGCAGTAGAATGAAGCCGTGAAATGGAAACATTAGTTGGAAGTGATATGTTTTGCAAAACATATATTTTCTATTTCAAACTTTAAATGTGAGATTTTTTATGCTTTGTTGATTTTGTTGATGGATGAATGTTACCAAATTGACCTTTCTAACAGGAATTTCTTTTCCAAAATATTTATAAATTCGTTATAGTAAAATTGTTTGAAAAGTTATATGATGAATTATATTATGTTGTCGGGTAATGTTTTGTATGATGATTTGATGATTGATAGAAATTTGGTTAAGAATTATACTCTAAAAGTTCTAATTATTCTATTTAGTTTTATTAGGTAGTTAATTTATTGATAAAGTATTACGTATTGATTAAAAAAAAAAAAAGTCAATAAACTTTTCTTCTGTTTGAGAAACTACACTTTTAATCCATTTCAGGGTTAATATTATTTTTGTATTTTGGTTGGTTGTATTAGTATTACTTTTATATACTATTGCAACTTGGTGTGTTCAACTACCTTGGTTGCATTAAGTACACAGTTCCATCATTGTTTCATTCTCTGCATAAATATCTACTTTAACTAAATCCTTAGAGCAATATTGGTCATGATGAATTATATACTAAGCCATCAACATGGTGAAAAAATGGTCGTTTTGGGCAAAGTTAATTAATTTCCTATTTAACATTAAATTCTTATAAAACTAGGCATGACAATGGGATGGGGAGGATTTTACCTCTCGATTTCAGCCCAACTTTTTTAACTGTTATTATCATTGTCTTTAATTTTTTTGGAGTTAAAAATTAAATGTTCATCTCCGTTTCTATTAGATTTCTAGTTTTTTTATTTCGTTCTTGATCTATATTATTTTAAAAAAATAATTATATTTATAATAAATTAATTTTACTATATATATATATATTTTATAATAAATAAATATTTATAAATTGTAATTATTATTAATTAAATATATTTTTTAATTTATTATAATTTTATTAAAATATGTATATAAAAGATATATTTAATTATTTTTTATTTATTTATATATATATATATAATATTATTATTATTATAATACTGTATTCAAACATTTGAATACTTATAACATTATTATTACACTGTATTAAAATATTTTATTATATATATAAGTTAATTCATTTTTAAGTTGTCAATTAAAATATGAAATATATAGTTTATAAATAAATATTTAATAAGTTAATTCTTATTAAATTAGTTTGAAGTAATAAAAGTTTAAATTAACAATTCTTTTTAATATTTTAAAATACAATTATTTTATTAACATAAAATTTGATACATAACAAATAAGAATAATAAGATCCAAAAAATATGACATAATAAAATCCTATAAATATAAATTATAAATAAAATAATATTAATTACTACTAATATTTATATAAAATATTTAAAAAATATAAAGAAGAATAAAACAAATTAGTTTTGTGTTCATCAAATTGATTGAAAAGATTAAAAAAAATTGATTGGAGAGATTAAAAAAATATGAAAAAAATGAAAGGTAAGAAAAAGAAAATAATGTAATAAACTAATTTATATAGAAAATTAAAAAAGACAAAGAAATTAAAAAATGAATAGAAAAAAGTAAAAATTATGAAATATAAAAAAAAATAATCTTATATATAATAAAAAAAATACTTTTAAAATATTAATATTTTAAAATTTAAAGATAAAATCGACGCAACGAGAACGAAATGAAGATTACATTACCCACTCTGCCCTCACTCCTGTCCTCGCTCCCGCACTCGCCCTCACCCCCGCCCTCGCCCTCACCCTCATTTCCGCCCCGTCTCTTAGTTAACTCGACTTTCCCTGTTAAACTCAGACGGAAACGGATAGGTTGACACGGTACCAGTTTAATTGTTATAATCTAATTTTTGTTTTTCAATTATGCTTTTGGGCTATCACAGTGGGCTTGCATAGGTAAGAGAGTAATAATCCGCATACAATGCACGTGCTGTCATGTTACTTGGGGCTGCAAAGATATTACAAGAAATGAAAGACATGTTACAGGTGAAGGGTACTTAAAAAATCATATTAAAAATTTAAGATTTATTATATATCTTTCTTATTTTGAAAACTTTAAACCTTACATATTGATCTTGTTCCAAGATCCGTGAAGGAAAGAGATATAGAGTAAAACACTAGTAAAAACGCTAAAGTAACAAAATAAAGATTAAGAAAACTGTTAACCTGGAAGATTTCATTTCTGAAAAATGATGTTGAAACGTGTTGTAATTGAATGTGATATTGCAAAGAGTAGTGATATTTTGACAATCAGAAATCATACCACTCTTTAAATAACTCATTTTTATTAATATAATAATTCATAGACTGATTTAATAAAAATAAAATAAAACTATTATTATAATATTAAAACAGAGTTGTTTACAGGAGTTGTATGGATTTATGTTGTCAAAATATCATTTTCCTATTACAAATGGTTCAACTACCAAAATAAGGATTAAGAAAATTTTAAACCTAAAAGATTTCAAGGTTATTCAGGAAATTATGAAAAAAAAAGATGGGAGAAGGAATTTACTGCAAGAAAACAAGAATTTTAAAATTTTTTAAAAAGAAAATTAGAGGGAAATCTTTTATCTAAAAAATTAAGGAAAGAAAATTAGATAAAATTTGTGAGATCAAATATATTTTATCTGAAAAATAAAAACAAAGAAAGAATCAAAGTTTTTATCAAGTTACTTATGTTTTTTTCATTGCACTATATTATATTTTTTAAATTTTATTTATTGTAAATTTTAATTATAAATAATTTATATATTTGGATTGTTTTATTTTTTAAAAATGCACAATAGTAGTTTATAATAAGGTTTAATGCTTAAAATATTTTTATCCATTATTTTATATGGTTCAGATTAAGAAAGAGATAGGTGAATTAAGAAAAAAAAAGCATATATAATTTTTAGTCTTAATTTTTAAATAATGTAAAAACTTACGAATACATCAGAATATAATCTGAATAAAGGAAATCTACCTTCTGTTTTACTTTACTCTTAATTTTATCAAATTAATTTATAATATATATTATTTAATAAAATAATTATACTTTACTTTTTATTTAAAAGATAGTTATTTCATATCTTCATTTAACCTATTTTTTAAACTTTTCCTACTAATTCATTAAACTAAACCTAATTGTCGATAATATGTTAAAACCGTATAAAAAAAGTGTCCATTATAAAATAAAATAACTTATTCAATTCGAACCATACAAATCGAACTGACTTTATTCAAATTTAATATTATTTTCAATTTGACTCAAACTAAACCAACAAATGTTATGATTGTATAAAATGTCTTTTTAGTGAGTTAAAAAAAGTAACGCATAACGTCATGAAGAAGCCGATGACGCGTTCTATTTTATAATTTATTAAATAACAAGGAATATATTTTGCTAACAAAATAATTGGGAATATAGTATAACTTTTTATGGACTAGCTTTTAAATATATATTTTTTCAATAAAAATACTTTATAGTTTTTCATCATGTGCTCTTAGGCATATGTTACAAAATTTGCTTTATTTTACAAAATATAATATTTACAAATTAAATTAAACTAAATAAAGAGGATGAATTAAATATAAAATGGTAATATTTTGATTTTATAATTTATCAAATATTTGAGAATATATCTCCTCTTATTTGAGATTGAGACTATATTTTAATATATTTACGGGATTTAAAATTAAATATAAAAGTAATATTATCTTCTCCTAACTTATTAATATAGTTTTTTAAAAATCAAACTGAGATACAATCATTTTTAGAATGAATACTATTTTAAATATAAATTAATAAATTACATAATATATATATATATATATATATAATCCATAAAATATATTTTTAAAATAAAATTAAGATAAATTAAAACTTTAAAATATATAATATAAAATCAAAATACTTTGATTCCTAAATAAAGAATCATCATCCAAAAAACTTTACAAGCATTAAAAACACTGAAACACAAAGTATTTTATATTGTTGGTAAATCTTCATCATAGTGACATTATAAAAAGCAAAGAAAATTAAATTTTTGTTTAGTAAAAAATTAAAATAAATCAAATTCGCAATATTCTAAAGAGGAATAGACAAATGAATGAAAAAGACGATGAAAAACTTTATGAAAAGGAGGATAGAATAAAAGAGAAGAAAGAGCAATGGTTGTCATGATGGTCACAGATAAAAAAAAATATAGTTTTAAAAAGTATGAACATGTGGTTTAATTATTATAGGATTATTCTAAGCTTGAAATTACTTTAACAAAAGCTATGCAAAAAAAATTTAAACTTTATGTGTGTCTTTTACTATATTTTATTGTATTAGGTTAAGTGGAGACTTTTTTTAGACAGGTTTAACATTATTCTAATTTAATTAATAATATAAAATTTGAATCTTGATATATAATTATTTAGCTAGAAATAATAAAATATGATTGCTTTTGTATAACAGATGTATTTAGTGTATGTTACTATATAAGATTAAAAGAAATAATAAAAACTTAAATTAAATTTTCACCAAAAACAATATATTAAAAAAATATAATAATTTTTTATATTGTTTTTATTTATATACTACTTATATTTTGTTCTATATTAACCTCGTTCATAGAGGGTTTAACTTATATTTATGTAAGTAAAAAAACAAAATTAATTAAAATAAAATTTACAGCATGTATATTCGATTATATTATAAATATAATCGACTTTACGTAAATGATTTTATACATTTTTTAATTATTTAAAAAAAACACTCTTCGATTATTTAATAAAACAGACCATTGTATTTTACATGTTTATTAATTTGATTTTTTTTAATATTTTGCTCTAAATAAATAAAAAATAATTGAAGATGTTTCAAATTTTAGATAAATTTTATTTTATTTTTTATTTTTATAATTAATACTTCAGTTTTCTTAATTTAATTAATTTTTTTTAGTTTTTTAACTCTATTAATATTTTTTAAAACTAATAAATAATAAGCAAATATGTCTCCATTTATACAGGCTAAAATATCTCAATTTACTTATTTTAACTCATGTAACATTTTAAAGAAATATTTAAAATTATTAGACAAATATCTTTCCGTCTATATTGGGTAATATCTTCCCATTTATGTTTGTTAGAGTTGTTTTAACTTAAAATAACATTTTAAACAGATATTTATAGATATTAAACAAAATATCTCTCCATTTATATAGATTAAAATGTTTCCATTTACATGGATAAATATTTTATCTTATCTCCTTATAACATAGAGAATACTATTGCTATAATTAAAAACATATACATTTATTTATACATCCATATTAATAGATTAATAAGAGATATCATATTAATCTTTTGAATAGGAAGGTAGGTTCGTACCATTTCTCATTTCTAACAGAGTTGGTAATTATAACTAATACAAAGGTTCTTACCGTTTCTCATTTCTAATAATAATTTTGTAAAATAAAAGTAAAAGAAAAAAATTTACCATTAACTCTTTAAATTAAAATCAACTTACATAAATTTATTAAGTTGATTTCAATTTGCATAAAATTTAATTTTAAAAAATATTTACATAAAACTCATCCTAATAAAATAATAACTTATTTATTTAATTATATAATTTATTATGATAAAATAATTTTTTTCATTATTTTTTAACATTTTACAATATCAATCTATTATTAATTTTAGTTTAATATAATATATTATTTTTTGAAATAAATTAATGTAATAATACTAATTTGAAGTTATTAAATAATGTGATTATATTGATTGATCTAACATTTCTAATTATATTAACAAATGTGTTTTTATTATGCCTGTTATCTTACATTATTTGTTAGGAAGTATAAGAAAGTTGATGAGAAATAAAATGAATTGATTTATTTAAAACATTAATTAAATTAACAATACAAATAATAATAATAATAAAGTGAAGTTAAAAAAATTATTTAATTTAAATAATTTTTTTATCCTATTATTCTTTTATTGTTTTGAAATTTATTTTACTACAATATTTTTTTTAACTGAGTGATATGATATATTTCATCAATTTGACCAAGTTATCTAATGATAAGATATTTATTATGGCACACATATTAATGTCATACCAACCAAAGACATATACTGTCACATTAATACAAATGAGTGTTTATTTATTTTAAAAAAATTAGTATTAAAAATATAATAAGACAAAATATAAATAAAAGAATAAAAAAAGAAATTATCATGAACTTAACCTAAATGCTAAACCGTAAATGTGGATGGTCAAAGGAGGCTCGTGGGATAATAAAAGGCCAAGCCTAAGAAGTATCGCCCGTCGCCTTCTTCAAGTGGAAACAGGTTTTGTTTTGTTTTGTTCAATATTAAATGTTCTCACCAAAACACCAAAAACATCCACAACAAACAAAGGACTCTGCTAAACAAAACAACATACCTAGTATTTCACACCAATTCTTCTGTTTCTCCTAAGCACAGGAAGAGTAGAAGAAGGAGGAAGGGAACCAAACCTACAACGCAAAGCAGCAATGGCGATCTCTCTCTCCTTCGTCACTCCTCCCTCTTCCACTTCATCTTCACTCTCGTCTTCCAAATCCATTCCATCACTTTCCCTCTCTCCGTCCTCCCTCCGCCTCCCCCGACGCGCAAACCGTTTGCTCCCTCTCCGATCAGTGTCTGTCTCCGGAGGCTCCGGCGGCGGATCCTTCGGAGGCTACGGCGGCGGTCATGGACACGGCGGTCATGGTCATGGAGGTAACGACGAACACGGAAATGACGGAAAGAACGAGGCCTTAATGGTGATGGCGGAGGCGGGAAGGGCGTTGGAGACCGTGCCAGCGGACTTGGCGGCGGCGGTAAAGGAGGGCAAGATTCCGGCCGCGGTGATTACGCGGTTTCTGGAACTGGAGAAGTCGGCGTTCTTCCGGTGGCTGCTTCAGTTCCCTGGTTTCAGAGAGCGTCTACTCGCCGATGATCTCTTCCTCGCGAAAGTCGCGATGGAATGCGGCGTTGGCGTCTTCACCAAGGTTTCTCTTCTGTCACCTTCTCTTCTCTCCATTCACACTTTCAATATCAAATTGCCAAAGAAATTCGCGGTGTGTTTCTTTCTCTTGTGTTTAGACTGCTGCTGAATACGACCGAAGAAGAGAAAATTTTTTCAACGAGCTTGAAATTGTCTTCGCCGATGTGGTACGGTTTTTCTTTCTGTTGTATTGCACTTTGTACATTCTACGATCGAGAATAAGTGTTGTGTTGGTTTGTGTGAAATGTGTAATGAAGTTGATGGTGTAAGGTCGCTAATTGTATGTGTTGTTTTCTTCTTAGGCGATGGCCATCATTGCAGATTTCATGCTGGTTTATCTTCCTGCGCCTACTGTTGCCCTTAGACCTCCACTCGCAGGCACCGCAGGGCCTATCGCCAAGTTTTTCCATGGCTGCCCAGATAATGCTTTTCAGGTTTTTATACATATACCCCTCAGGTTTTGATTACTTCCATAATTTCACAATTAAATGTTGGTATTTATGTATCTCATGTTCTTATTTCCTTCAACAGGTTGCTCTCTCTGGAGCATCATATTCCTTGATACAGAGGATTGGTGCAATTGTGGTATGTACTACAATTTGGTATCTTATGTGTTATTTGTCTTGCAGTTTGAATCCAATTTTGCCCCTTTCGTTTTCTGTGACTGAATATAATGTGGTTTCCTTGCGCAGCGGAATGGGTCTAAGCTCTTTGTTGTTGGCACAGCTTCATCACTGGTTAGTTCTTGTCTTCCTTGCAATTTTTTCCTGTGCTTTGAGAATTTTTTGTTTGTAAACTTTTGCATCTCTTGCCCGTAAGTTTTATGAGAATTTCTGGATATTTATTCATTAACCGTCACCAGAACTAAGGAGACTCATGATCTGGTTACAGAGTTGACTGATGCAGTCTTCTCATTTATTTTCTACAGAATTTGACTTCTTGAGCGTTGCGCAAAGAGTTTAGTCTTACGTTTTCCTTTGAGTAATGAGTATTAGTTAGAGCTAACACTGTCAGAAATTCTATCATGAAAAAGTCATTTTTAATGTTTCCCATCATAGGCATGGTGAATAGTTCTAGCATGATAAAGTATTTATATTTTGTGTATGATGCTGATGCATTGCTCGTGTAATTACTTATCCTTGTGCTTTTATTGAGGTTATTTTCTATGCCTTGGATGTGTGGACTGAGACTTATTTGGCTTAGTACATTTTCACTATTACAACCAACTTCATTCATATATGTTCTTCAAATATGAATTTGAAACTGCTGATCAACTAGTTCTTAAGAGTGAGATAGTGTGGATGACCTAAAACCTTTTCCATGGATCTATGTCATATATCACAACCTGTTATTTTAGTAAATAATCCTGCCAATTTTTTTTTTTTTTGACTTCAATGTGGACTGGAATCAACTGACTTCAGACACTGACATGTATACTCCATTTTGTATTCCTTCAGGTTGGGACAGCTATGACAAATGCCTTCATCAATGCAAAGAAGGCAGTCAACAAGTCATCTGAAGGAGAAATTGAAAATGTTCCAATACTGTCTACCAGTGCTGCCTATGGTGTCTATATGGCAGTTTCTAGCAATCTCAGGTAAAGGGGGTAATGTAATTAGTGATGGATCATGTGGCGATCATAACATAGAATCTACAAATGATTTGAGGATGTGGCCTTTGCTTCGAACTTGCTCTTGCCTTGCATCTGGGTTTTTCACTAATTAAATGTTAGTCAACATCTAAGAGCATGCTGATGTAGTATGATAAGGGTCTTAAATTTAAGGTCTGGGTCTTGTAAAAGATCTTGGGTCTTAGGAGTTAAAAAAATATTTAATTATACAATTAAATTAACTTTTAAGTTTTGAAAAATTGAAGTGAAAATAAAAAATTGTAAAAGTGAGAGTCTTATAAGACCTCATCATCAGAGCAAAATTTGTAAGAGGATTTTAAAAATGATGGAACATGGTGGGATCCAAAGTAAAATAAGAGCTTATGAAAAAGTCTTCTAAAAATGATGGGACATGGTTATGAAAAAGTCTTATAAGACTCTTGCATTGGTGATACTCTAGTACACTAATAAAGCTACAACAGGTGTTACAAAATGTAGATAATTCCAGGTGTTATTTGCACTAGTTATGTTGTATAATTTTCTGAAGAAAATTTACTCTTTATAAACTGTTATCTTTTGACATATGAAGTCTGCTATCATTATTATGCGTTTTATCACATCAAGAAAATGCTCTAATCTGTTCATATCTCTGCTGATTTTACTGACAGGTATCAAGTGCTTGCTGGAATTATTGAACAGAGGCTTTTGGAACCTTTGCTGCATCAGCACAAGCTAATTCTTAGTGCACTTTGCTTTGCTGTGCGAACTGGCAATACATATTTGGGTTCACTATTGTAAGAAATTTCATTCCTTGTCTGATTACTTTTTTAAAAGAGCTTTGCGTTCATGTTTTGATGTGTGATTTTTCCTTGACAGATGGGTGGATTATGCTCGTTGGATAGGGGTTCAATAGGCTCAAGACCAAGATTACCAACATGTTGGATCTTTTTTCATTGACTACATTTTTCTCTAGATTTTCATTTGCTCCAGTATTAGACATCACAAAACTATTTGTTTTCTGCATAGGTTTGGTTGTAGGATTATTATCTCAGTAGGTTTCCTTCTCTTCTATTTCTATATGCTTATTGCTGAGCACGCTGCGTTTTCTCACATGTTTCCGCATTCAATTATGCTATGAGGACATGAAATAAATTATTTTTTGATATTAGGACATAATTTGACACTCTGAAAGCTGAAAATCTTGTGATTGCAAGATACAAAACAAGCATTTTATTATTAGCACCCGAGTCTTCTATCATTTCAAACTTAATCTACATTTTGATTAATTCCCTGTAAATTTGGTAGAATCATTATGCTAGTCATTTGCAGAACTCTAATTATCAGCATGGCAATTCCTTAGGAATCATTAAATTTAGACTGGGATCTCTGGGTGCATTCTTCTCTATTGATGAATTTGTTCTTACTAATTTGTTTTTGTTCATTCGATTTGGATCCTTTCATGACAAACCCATGAAAGAGACTTAAAATGTTGTTATAATAACACCTATCATTGTTTGTATTCAATATATTTAGACTAGTTTTTCATAAACATTTTTAGGAGAGAAAAATAAAAATGAAAAAAGTAAATAAAATGGTTTTCTCAATAAAAAGGTTTAAATTCAGAATTTAGAGAAATTTCAAGAGAGTATATGCAAATTAGTTTACGTATAAATTAATTTTTACTTGTGAAAAAAAAATTGTTTTGCATTTTTTTTCTTTTACAGATGCTTTTGGAGAGATTTGTCTACACTGACAGTTTATATTTTAGTTTGTGTTTGATTTTGTTTTTTGTAATTTTGTTTGTTTATATTTAAACTTAACAATTTTTTAATTGTTAAAATTAAGCCTGTCTCCATATTTTGTTCAATAATAATTGATGAAAGTGTAACAATTATCGGTGATGAAAAAAAATGAAATATACAAAAATATAAAAAAAAATGAAAGTTTTAAAAGTGAAGGATAAAACTCAAACAATTGACAATTTTAAATAGATGAAAAAACATCATTACCCTAAGCAAAACTTATAAAATATTATAAAAAGGAATTTTCCTTTGTTAATGAGTGTTTTCAGATGGAAGCATAAGTGATAAGTGATGTCTTGGATACTTTGAAAATGGAAGATTCCACTGGTGTTATTTAGTCAATTATTAATTATTTTTATCTTATAAATACATAAAATTTATATACTAACTTATTTCATGTAATTTTATATTTTTTATCATTTAAAGTATTATATAATATTACAAATATAACTAGTCTGTGATTTTTAAGATATAGTATTTATTCTCATTTTTTAAATATTGTAACTAAATTAATAATAATGAAAAAAAAAGAACAAACACTGAAAAACTATTATCACAAACTTAGCATGGAAACAAAAATCAAACACAATTAAGACTGTAATTAAGGAAGTGTATACAATTGAGGTGTCTTTGTTTGTAAGGTAATAAAAAGTTTGTGTTAAATAAAGAGAGGAAATTTGGCAGAATACTTGAGATGAGGGACATTTTCACTAAATGGATGAAAAAATAATACTCACTGTATATTTTTTAATGAATGTTTATAATAATATATTTAAAAGAAAAATTACTGCCTACATAAATTTATTTACTATCCGTTTATTGTCCATACTAGTTTTTCTTCACCTTTCATAATTTTTTTTCTTTCTTCATTCATATTTTCTTTTCTTCTATCTTACTTTTCTTCTTTCTTCTATCTTATAAACAATATTAAAACTAAAAAAAATATTAACTAATTATTTAAATTAAGTATATTTTTTTATTTAATAATTATATCTAGTTATAATAATTTTGAGTTATGATAATTAATTAGATTAGTTAATTTTAAAAAATATTTATTAAAAAAATACTTTAAAATAAATATTTAATTTTTTTCTTAAGTAATATAACAATAATAATATTTATAATATCTCAAATTTATCATATAATATATTAAATTATAGTATTTCTGAATTGTTTAAATATTTTTTCAGCAATAAAAAAAAGATTTATGTTATAAAATTTTAATCTAATATTTTTAATTGAATAATAAGATAGAATGAGAAAATCACATGAGAGAGAAAAAAATAATAAATAAATGAAGAGAGAAAAAGATAAGAAAATGAAGGAGGAAAGAGAAAAAAACATATATATTATGTTAGAAGAATTTATTTTTTCATATTAAATTATCTAGTTAGATAAATAAATTCGAAATTCTATTAAGTAATTGATTCAATTTTTTAAAAAAACACTTTTTAAAAGTTTTCACAAATATCTGAAATACATAAGACCTAAAATGTTTATAAATTTTATTTTAATCAATATATTTTATAATTTAAGTTATATAAATTAATTTAAGGTTTTATTTTGATCTGTTGTTTAATACATATTTACAGAAAAGGAAAAATAAAATTGATTCTAAACTTAAAAAAAGTGATGATCGAATTTAACTTTTTCAAAAGTAAAAACATATAAATTGATTTTAACTAAAAAAAGCTTGTCTTTTATTCTTTTATAAATGTGTATTAAGAATATTCCTGAATGCTTTATTATTAGTTGCTATTTACATTACTGTCTTATTTAGTTTTTTTTCTTCTTCTGTTTGTGTTCACTTTTATAAGTCACAAAGTATATTTTGATAATTACTTCTTTGTACATAGTGGGAGATTGATATCTAGAATGCTTTTCATGCAATGTGTTTTTCAAGAATTATTAGTAAATTGATTTTGTTTTTTGAAGTCAAATATTGTTTAGCATTCACAACTCTTCCAATTAAACTATACTTAGCACAATATATAAAAATATAATTGTATACTAAAACTTTTTTAATGTTTTTATAATACATATTTCATCTAATATATTAATTTATTGATTTATATTATGTTTTCATTTAATTGATAATTGATTTTGAATAATTTTAAGGGTTCGGATACTAGTTTTTTTTCTTTTATACTTAATAATTTATTTTTAAGTTAAAATTAATTATATACTTAAAATGAATTTTATGATGTATTATTAAAATGAAATTTATGATGTATTATTAACATGTGTTTTATGGTGAAGGATAGAAGAGAAAGAGGAAGCATAGAAGATAAAATTGAAATCTTGATAGTGAAAGATGAAAAGAATATAAAGGAGTAATAGTTATAATCAATCCTTTTAAAATGGATAAGGTGATGAGTTCAAAGATTTAATTAAAATATACTATATTTTAATAAAAATATTATATTAAAAAAATAATTATTTTTATTAAAAAAAATAATTCTACTTAAAAATTTAGTCAATTTTTTTTAATTTTATGCTAACTTAATTAAAATTTAATTATTTAAAAATTACATACCAATTTATAGACCTATTAAATCATTTTAATGTGATTTTCAAAATAGTGGTTAAAAATAGAAGTCTCGTAATTTTGTCTTACAAATAATATTTAAAGTAATAAAAAATTAAAAGGAAATGTATGTGAAGATCAACCAGAGACCTTATTCTTTGTCCTGTTGTATTTTTCAACTTATATTTTCATATATTCATCTTCATCTCTCCTTAGTATTTTATATTTTTCATCGACTAAACAATTTTAATTTATATTCTATTTCTTATCTATTTTCTTTCATCTTTGTTATCTATATCTACCCAATTTCTCTTCATACTGAAAGTGGTGGCAAATACAAAGCATAATTGAGATATAAATTCATAAAATATTCGTCACCCATTAAAAGGTTTACTTATATTTAAATGAACTAAAGTATAAAGTATAATTCATATTCATCTCTTTCTCAAGAGGAGTATACATCATAAAATAAGAGAGGATAAGGGGTAGAGGAGAATAATTTACTCTAAATTATAACTACATGTGATGTAACTAGTGATATAGCACTAAAATTACACTAAAATTGAAGTTGCTTTCTAGATATTACTAGTCAGTTTCCAACTACAGTGCTCTACAGGCTTATTAAGAAAGATGTCAAGTTTCCCGAGGGCCATCAAATGATTGTGTCTTTCTCAAATTCCAATGGAGGCCTTCATGAATGCTGCGCAAGAAGTCATTCGTAGAATCAACCAGACATGCCGTAGGAACAGGCCAGGGGGCCATGCTGCACACCAGTGCATCTCCAGGTGCTAACTGCTTCCTGTCCTTCCCATCAAATGATGCCCATGCAGGGCTTCTGCTGTTGAATGGTACTTGCACCCTCAAAGTCACATGCTCCGGAAATATCAATGGCCTAAATGATAGGGAATGTGGACATATTGGTGTGAATAAAATACCTGGAACCTGCACATTCAAGACTCAGTTGCAGAGGGAGGTAGAGACTGGTTATACCCATATGAAGTTCTAGCGCAGTTTAAAATGAAATAAATTAATTAGCTTCATCATGCTGTCACTGACAGAGTAAGCTTAATGATGTAACTTCAATGAATTAGATTTCTGGGGCAGTTGAACAAATATAGCAGACTACATTCGGTGACACACTGAAGATACATTTTTTAATGAACTGACAATTAATACTTTATCTAAATGCAATTAGTGCACAAAGGAGTTCTACATTCAAATGAATCCCATCATTTAGAAGCAATACTATTTTCTAGTTCTGACTTGTGTAAGACTTTTAATTCAGAAAAATAGAAAATCAATCTACTAAAGCTTGGTTATTTCAAATTCAATTTTATTCTCCCAAGTTTTATGTTCACATTTTTCACACCATGGGAAGAGTAAACTGGAAGGTAGTCACGTAAAACTCAGTGGGCCTTTTATCCTCAATTGTTTCTGCTATTCCTAGAAAGATAGTCTAACAGCACAAGTCCAAGTGGGAAACTGCGATTAATTTGTACAATTCATTTCAAAATAAAGTCCCACTAAAATCACAATGATTTATTTTCTTGTAGAATCCCAATCCCCGTGTATTTCAAGGAAGCAAAAAATCTATAACTTCAGCCATAATTACATTTTTCGTCAATCAACATTAACTTCATTATGTACTTTAAGACCAAGAAACAACTCTAAGATAAGGATTGACCAAAATTTCCGTTGTCAAATATTATCTTTATTGATCGGTTAAAACCGTATACAAGAAAAAAAAAAATTAAACTCTGCAATCAAGGGATAAGGATAAGAGACTTTTAATCAAAGTACCTGTGGATGGACCATCGAACCTCCAGCTGCTAAAGAATATGCTGTACTGCCAGACGTAGTGGATAAAATTAATCCATCCCCTTGCACACACGTGACGAAGGAGTTGTCACAGTAACATTCCAAATTTGTGAGGAAAGAAGATATTCCACGATCAATTGTAACCTCATTTAGAACAAGCATAGGTTCTTCAGTTTCATATTCATTTTTAGCTGCTTCTCGTATTACATGACATTGCAAACGATGCCGTAATGTGATACTAATGGGGCCCTTTAAAACTGATTCCAGGCATTCCTTGTAATGTTCACTATCTGAACGATGGTTAAGTTCAGTTTCCAATTAGAAATGAAAACAGTTGTTATAATAAAAGAAATAGTAGGGACAAAATAAGTTGCTCTCGTAGTAACTTGATCTCTATTCTATATATATATATATATATATATATATATATATATAGAGAGAGAGAGAGAGAGAGAGAGAGAAAGTTGGAGGATACAGAAAGGGGTCATAAAGCCAAGAGACCCTAAAGAAAAAGGAACAATAGGAGGCACTGGCCCTTTGAACATAGATGCTGCCTGCACATTTAATACAAGAAAATTACTAATCAAAGTCACCAAGCAAACCATATACAACACATAATAGGATAGGTAAAATAAAACCAAGTATCATAAATTTATAATAGGCCTATTTACCAAACTCTCTAAGAATGAATAATCAATTGCCAGAGATTTATGGTACAAAAGATAGCTCATCCTTATTCTAACAGTCATCATATTCTTAGAAAATTCAAGTTCCAACAGGAAAAAATTATTCAAATCCAAGATCAGTAATGTTAATTAAATGACATTTAAACTCTTAAGATGAAAGGATTTTTATTAGTGATTTGTATTCGTATGAATAAGTAATTGTAAGTGAAAGTTGATACACTATGTAAATGCATGATTCATACTTACCTCAACATGATATCTTTCCCTCAAAACTATCTCAATGCATCAAGTAATATATAATTTTAATAATAACCATAACGATAAAAATAGTAATAATATAAATTCAGCAATTAAAAGAGTGCTTAAACTTCAGGCATCATTTGTATGGATAAATTACTGCTAATCTGAGAGTTTCTATGGTGTGTCAATTTTATATTGTTCACAACGCCAGTTGGTTAAATTTTAGGCAAATAATTTATGGCTTCTAACCATATTGTGACAAAGTTGACGTGTTTCACTTTGAAAAGTGAAACTTTACTAGATTTGGATCAGAAATAGTTTTCTTCTGAGACTAAAATAAAGGAAATTCATAGATTGAGTATACTAGAAATCTATACTGCTTTCATACAAAAGCAAATTAAGTTAAAATTGATTTCACATACCCATAGGACAGTGCCATCTCCACCAAGAGTTACCACGAGGTCAACCTTTGTGTGCAACATCAAAACTTCCTTATCTACATAAAACGTTGTAGTTCATAAAGAGCTATAATTTAAAAAAAAATAACAGTATGCAAAATAGTTTATTAAAATGATAATAAAGATATTGTATGAAGTGAAATTCATCATCTTAATTCAAACAAGGAGGCTGTAATACCATAAATAAAACATGATTTGTTTAATCTAAACTCGGATAATTTGCTTCAAATAAAATTATTGATTGGGGTCCATCAATTCAGAGCTAAACTCTAATAATCTTGTTCTGGACCATACAAATGGTAAGTAATGCAATATTTGAATGCTAGTTTATTGATATAGCAAGTAAACATTTTGATACTCAAAGAAGGGATGGTGTAAAATGACTTGACTACTAGGTTTAATTTATGTTCACCATAACCTTCAGGATTTTGCTTTATATGTCTGTTTTTGCAATAGAATGAATAGACAAGACATATAATTTAACTAATGGAAGAAGACGCTCAAGAGTTTGGGAATGCAAAAAGGAACAGTCAACAAAAGAATAATATAGAGAAGACTACCGCAGGAGACTTTAATAATAGACAATTAATTTGGTTTTAGGCTAGAGTGGTCAACCATAAAGGCTATGTATGTCGTGGGGCTTTCATGAAAATAAAATGAAACTTTAATTCTAGCAACACTTTAATTCACTTTTTTAACACACTTTATTATTGGTTGAAACTAAGTGTCCCACTTCTTGTTAAATAATCCACTCTCTTATTTTGTAGTTTTCAATAAATTCCAATCAATAATAGTGTGTAAGAAAGAATGTGTTACTCTTCAGGAAATAATCCTAGTTAATGAGTTAATTGAAAACGTAAATAATAAACTTTATTTTGCAATGAATCCAAAAGAAACTAAGCAAAAGAAAACCCCCCTAACAATCCTCCAAAGACAAATTCAGTGTACAACCTCGTGAAGCAAATTAAGTGAAGAGGTCTCCTTTAATGAATTTAATTGTTTACCATCATTCCAAGTTTCTACGAAGTTAAAGTATGATGATTCTGATAAAAGCTCCCCCATAACACGTGGTTCTACATAGATGTGTAGATTCTTTTGCTGCCTCAACCATCTGGGAATGAAAAAAAGAAGCACACAGCACATTTAGAGTAAGGTTTGGCATGGCTGAAAAGGTAAAATCAAAATAAATTTTTCTGTTCTATAACCGGTTACTCACTTGTACCAAAGACAAATAAGTGGAAGGATAAAAAGGCAAAGGATAGATGTAAAACCAAATCAGTATTATATTCAGGAAAACCTTATTTTGGGGAACCAAAAAGTGAACAAACAATATATTAGAGTTCATACCTAATCATTTCAGAACACAGAATTTGAACTGAAACTGAATTTGGTTTGGTCAATATGAGCACTGTCTGTGGGCAGGACTCCCACTTCAAAGAGATCTGAAATAAGTATAACTTCTCAATTAGACAATATACAAGTATAGCCATAGAAAAATTAGAATTAGCATGAGGTAAAAAGTTATGAAAAAGGACACAAGCTTATCAATCACATTGAATACTAAAATCAAATCGCTCACGACAAGAAACACCTGCTTACTACTGCGCTCTGCAGTGGTTATATTTCCTCTTTCAAAAGAGACAATGTCATGTTTGTACTGGTCACTTTGCTCACCTTTGCAGAACCATGAAAGTTTAAATGAAGCCTGTCTCGAGAATAAAGAAATAAATTAAGATCAATTTGGCTTAGCAGGAATAAAACGAAGTATATGCATTGCAAATTTAGCAGGTGACAAGAAGAATATGATTTGGAAGTAAAAATGGAAGAAGATGCCACAGGTTTTTAAGTTCAAATATATGGACTCAATAGAACAAAATGATGTAGAAATTAATGACGATGTCACATGCAGGATACTGGCGGGATGCATAAAATAGAATAAGGCGCAAAGGGTTATTGTGATCACAAAGTCCCTATCAAACTCAACGGAAAGCTTTTTGTATTGCTAAATGTCTGACTATATTATATGGTAGTGAATGTTGGACTTTAAAGGGACAACATAAGAGAGGTGAAAGTAGCATAAATGGGAATATTAACATGGATGTGTGGCCACACAAGAATGGCCAGCTTACTGAATGATATATACAAGAAAAGAATGGTGGCCACTGATTGAGGAAAAGATGATAGAAAATCAATTTAGTTGGTTTGGACGTGTACAAAAAAGGCTATGAGAGTCATTGTTCAAAAGTGTAGATGACATAGATGTTGTGTGATCAATATGTCGCGAATCTCACAGTCAGATAAGACTTTGTTGTTGTTTAGTTAGGATTGAATTTGTAATTTTAAGATTATTAACCCACAAAACAAAAATAGGAAATTAAAGCAAGGATATGAATTAGTTACTGGTATGACATATTCATCCAAATATATGGTGATGGTACTTGCACAATGTAATGGGAAAAGATGTACAAAAAATTTAATAGTTAATCCGTAATTTTGTACCAGTAATAACATTACTAAGTAGTAGTTACACCAGTTGTCATTTAAATGTAATTGCATAAGGCTCAATAGCTTGTGCTGCTCTGAAGATTCATAAGCAATTCAGCCTTATGAATGTTTGAACATGAGAAACATCAAAAAAGGCTAGACAAACCCGTGTGCACAGAGACACAAATATTTCAAAAGATAAAAAATCAACAGGAAACCCAACTGTGACACGTCATAGCCCAATTTGCTTCAAGCAGGGATTTAAAAAAAAATACCTTTTTGACTATCTTCGAATCAGAACTGGGTGTTCCATCCTTAAGAACCTCATGGGAGCAAATACCATTCCTCGAACAACATTTTTCAGATTGTCCATTAGCTCCATTGCACGACGTAGGTTGTTTGGCAGGGCTCTTTATCCTCACATCATCAAGACCAACCTGGTGCTCAAGACATGATTTTTCTGTAATAAAAACAAACAGCAAACAGAAATTACAAACTTCTAAAGTTGAGACAGAACATCACATAGCAGAGGAGATGGAAAGCACTTAATATGATATAGACCACATGGTACATAACTATGGAAATCACAGAAAATTAGAAAATTCTAACACTTACTTTTATGCTTCAATCAATATATCTTTATAATGTTTCAGTATTGCAGGGACCTTCGTAGATAGTAGAAACTTAGAAAGTACATAATAACATCCAAAATATTTAATGGTTTACTTCCTCCTCAGGTCACGATTGAGACCATCAAACTAACTTTTTTGCAACCTTACGAAAATAGAGGTATTATATTTTCACTAGAGGAAATTCTGAAATACAATATTATGTTGAATGACCATGAATACACAGTGAATTCAAGGGAAAACCAAGACGCTAAGAAAAATGTGATGAACAAGGCCACTTCTTATTTAAAGCAAAAGATTTCTACCATAAAAACAAATAAGAAAAAAAAAAAACTGAAGCCAGTAAAGTACTCTCTTTGAGAGAGTAAAAGTAGACTTCCTCACTTCTAAACAACACAATACAACTATATGAACTTGAATTCCAATCACAGACAGACAGAAATTGGATTGCATTAAACAAATACTTAAGACAGCAATTTTGAATGAGATGATGGGTACGAACAAAGAAAATAAAAAGTTAACAGACATTGTATATAACTGAAATATGAGAACAGAAATAACCAAAAGAAATAAATTGTTCATCAATCTACAACTGTACAGAGAGCATGATCACAGTTAAGTCAAAAACAGATGAAAAAGATTCTTTTCCGTGTGCAATATCAACTGCTATAGAATTGAAAATATAAAAATAAAGAATCTGCATATTGTAGTTATTCAATTATTAGAACCTGCATGTTCAAACTTCCCATTCCGATCCCTCTCCAGCTCATATTTACGTTTCCATTCGGCAGCCTCAGCTTGAGCAGAAGCTTTCCCTTCAGCAACTTGCCTTAGAGCCTTTGCAACAGCTAGAAGGAGTTCAAGATAAAATAAGGACAAAGATCTTTGCATCAAGATCATGTCTTGTTGCAGTTGATATTAATAATTTGAACAAAATATGATCATACTTCTTAAAGCTTCAGAAAACTCTATAAGATGGTCATCCGATCCCTGGATAGGAGATTGAAGTATCTCTTGCACTGCTTTCTCAGGGAATAGAGAAAAGGAATTGACAAAACCATTCTCAGCCTGTGAACATGACATACATGCATTTCCCTGTTGCATAAAGTAAATCAGACAAAAATCAGAAAACAAGAAATATAAACTTGTCACTGATACTGCTATACGTGAAAGTGATGCCCTCTTAAGCAGTGAATATATTTGGACTTTGGTTGTGTTTTTTTAATTATAATCATGAACATATGAATGACCAGCAGGTAATTCATATTGGCTGATACATCTCTATGTCAAAGAGAAATGAAGGTAGCACAGACTGGCATGAAGAGTAGTGGTTTACAATAATTCCACCTAACAATCTATAAACTTTGATCATACAGGCAATCCTACTGGACGCTGATCCTACAAGTAATGAGGCAAACCCAGGTCAATTTTAACTATAACTAATTTTTGGGCATCCTCATTTTCATTTTTCCGTAGAAGCCAGCAATTGAATTTTGTTAGCATGAAAAACATGGCCAGTTATAACAGTAAAGGATCGCCAGGCTCCCAAATTCCAGGAGCACAAGTCCAAACCTCAAAATGGGACACAAACAAGCATCCCAATGAGCAAAGCTTGCTAGCGAAGAAAAACCCTAGCAATTGATGACCGAACCAACCAACAATTAAGAATACAAACCAAAATTGAAGCTGAAATTAAGAAGAAGATGATAAAAATAAGGAAGAAAAGATAAAATTACCGAGGAATTGAGCTTGTTTGGAGCCATAAATGAGAATGGAGACACGACAGAGAACAAAAGGAGGATGCACAATTTGGATCCCTTTGCCTCGTTTCTGCTCCAATACAATACAAGTGTTTGAAGAATTTTGACCTTCAAATGTTTATATTTATACGTATACAACTCAACACAACGCAAGGCACATGCTGGTTCTGTACATTTGATTAAACATTTCCTTCGAATTTGGAACAACCCAGAAACAGTGGGGTTTTCAGGATTTTGTTTTCTTATTATATTTTTCCTATTCTTTTTTATCACAGATAGATAATATTTCGTGAGTATTACAACGTGATTAATTTCAGTTAATGAATTAGTTATTTAATATTTATTTTTTTATTGTACGAGTAAATTGATTTAGTCTTCTTCACCCAAAAATTAATATTATTTAGTCTTTTCAACTAATGTATATTAGAATCTAAATTAATAAATGGTTGTTGAAAATAATAATTTAACCTTAATTTTTAATATGAATAATAAAATTAATGAGTAACGTCAATTTTGAGAACTTCAACTCATCTTAACAAAACAAAAGAAATTCAACGCATTATTATTAGAATCAAATATTGATTTCATTTTTTTTATTATGAAATCAAAATTGGATTAAAATATGGGATTAGTTTTTTTTTAATTAAACAGTAAAATAATATTTTAAGACATACTACTTCATATTAATATTACAGTGAAAAAATTTGTGAATATTTCTACAAGTTTCATTTCATTATTAGTTTTATTTTTCATTCTTTTTCAATAATTTAAAATTAATTTGTTAAAATTATGTATAAATTAAATTATAATAATGAAGTGATTTGTTTTTAGTCTTTGGTTTGACTCTGGTGCTTAGAAACTTTGAAAGAATGAAAAATGTGGGGTTTACGCGCAAACCCTCGCATCCATTGTCAACCAAACCAACCACTACGCACGCCACAACTAAACCAAACCAAACTTGCCCCATTCTCATTTTATTATTATTTTTTTTAGTTTTAAATAGAATTTTCTTTAATTATTCTTTTGAAAAAATAATTGTTTCTTTAATTATTTTCTTTGAATACAAGGTTAGTGGCTTAATGGTTAAGCAAAAACAATTTAAATTGATTGATTGGTTGATTTACAACCACATTTAGTCTATCATTTGTTTCTGAATAATTCTAAATCATTCCACGTAATAGATATTAAGAAAAAATGGAGAGAAAAAGATAAATAAGATAAACTTTAGTAATTTTTTTATGGAATAAAGGTTTAATTTTTATTATCTATGTGTAAAATTTTTATTTCTTTATTATAGAAGTTTAAAATTTGAAAAACAACTACTTATGGAGCTCTTGTTATGAGTATTTTAAAATTGGAAAATATTATAAAAATATAATATAATTATTTATTTTGTATTGACTGTAAAAATTTGGAAGAAAAAAAAGATGAAGTCATGATGATGCAATTTTTTTCTCTCTTCACATTTCTTCATTTTCCCACACAACCCAACTTCCTCGTTTATTTTCAATTTTTTTCTTTTTTTCTCAATTTCACACTTTCTAGTCAAACAAACAAAAAAGGAACGGTTTTATGTATTAACCCTTATCTAAATTAGATTCATGTTTCATTGTAATTTGGCTTTTCGATAAATCTCTTAAAAACCTATCATTTTAACACATAAAATGTTTTTTTATTATATAAAAAAGTTATTTATATGATTATTTTTTAATAAAATAATTCATGGAAGAAATAGGAGAAAGATATGATATTATTATATTTTTTAATTACAACCTTATTTCTATTCATAAAGTTGTTTATTTTGACATATTATTGTTTTTAATGTATATTTTCTATATATTAATGTTTTTTAGCATTGTTTTGAAAAGATCGGATCAAACAGTTTAATTAGTCTAACTAGGAATTGAATTTAAAATCAATTTATTATTTATAAATAATCAAATTTAATTAAACTGAGATAAAATCGATAAAATCAATAACACGAAAAAGATCTGACTAATTTTTAGATAGAATGAATCTTTTAAAACAAATTATAATCAATTTTTAAAAATAATTTTTTTATAAAAATTATAATATATTTTTTATTTCATATTAATTATGTTAATTTTAAATAATTATTATTTTATTATATTTTTATCTTGTTTGAATCCTTTCTCTTATATTCTTTGTTATATTAACTTTAATTGTAATTTATATGATAATGAGAATAATCTTTAATCTTTACTATTTTTCTTTGTTTTGTAAGAAAACATTGTTATAAATAAATTTATTATATTATAAAAATAATATTTTATTAAATTTATTTAAACCTTAGTTCAAGTCCTTTAAATCTTCTACCCATGTGATTAAGTGGCAGGTTAGATTTTTAAAACATTAATTTCTAGTGGATATTAACCCAAAAACGAGGTTACCAAAAATCCCTTATAATTAAAGGATTTTGTAAATGAGAGAATTCAAATATGTGATATTTATAAAGGGTGATGATCTTTTGACAACGAAAGAAAAAACAACCCAAAAAATAATCCATTTTATTAATATAATAATTATAAAAGAGTTTAAATAAAAATAAAAAATAGTTAAAATTATTATTATAATATAAAATCCAGTTGTTTGTGTGAATAGTGGTGTCAAAATATCTTTTTCCATTTATAAAACAACTACAACAAAGTAATCATCTTTGCACAAATGAATCAAGAAACCAAGTTGGGCTTTTATGGGCATAGTTAGAGACCCGTTATTTTTATGGGCCTGAAGAAACCCAAACCCATTGGGTCGTGCAAGTTCACTATTCTCTACTTCCACTTTCTTCTATGTTACAAAATACTCTTCTTCCATTCTTTATCGGAGCCACACTTCTCTATTTTCCGATTCATTCTCACCGTAAAATCCAACCCTAGCTATGGATAGCTTACAAGCCACCTACAAAGACGAGGAAGATGAAGAAGACGAGGCGCCTCCACCCACCGCAGCCACCACCGCCGAATCACCGGAAGTCCCTCCCGCCAGCACCAGCACGCCCTCCGACACCCCAACTGAACCCCCCAACGAAGCGAGATCGGAGCTCGACCCCTCCGACGATATCTCTGACGACGAGGCCGCCTCCGACGGCTCCAAAAAGTCCCAGAAATCTGGCCGCGAAGAAGGCGATGCCTCGGACGAGGAGCCACCGCCAAAAAAACAGAAGCAGCTCTCTTCTCTCACGGCGGAGGCGGCGAAGGAGGATTTGCCGGCGCCGGCGCTGGCTGAGGGCGTCACCAACGTCACGACTCCGGCGACCAACGGGTCGGCGCCGAACGCGAAGAAATCGAAGAAGAAGAACAATAACGTGTGGGCGACAAAGTCGACGCGGAAGGGGAAGAAGAAAAACAACCGAAACAACAATAACAACAACAACAACGGCAACAACAATCACGCGAACGGCGAGGACAACGTGCTTATTACGCCGGTGCCGCGGTTCCCCGACAAGAGCGACGACACGGCGGAGATGAAGATTTGTCTGTCGAAGGTGTACAAAGCGGAGAAGGTAGAACTGAGCGAGGATAGAATGAGTGCAGGGAGCACCAAGGGTTACAGAATGGTGAGGGCCACGCGCGGGGTCGTGGAAGGCGCGTGGTACTTCGAGATTAGGGTTGTGAAGTTGGGGGAGACCGGGCACACGCGCCTCGGGTGGTCCACCGAGAAGGGTGATTTGCAGGCGCCTGTTGGGTACGATGGGAACAGTTTTGGGTACAGGGACATTGATGGGAGTAAGATTCATAAGGCGATTAGGGAGAAGTATGGAGAGGAAGGGTACAAGGAAGGGGATGTTATTGGTTTCTACATCAATTTGCCTGATGGCAAAAACTATGCCCCAAATACACCTCAATTGGTCTGGTATAAAGGCCAGCGATATGTTTGTGCTCAAGATGCTAAGGAAGATCCACCTAAAGTGGTGCCTGGTCAGTATTCAACTTTATTATTTAGTTTTCATGATTCTGATTTACCTCTTTCAGCTAGGAAACTGAATTTTCGATGGCTGGTGAATAGGGCTGATAGATTTGTACTTGGGTGATTGGCTTTTTTAAGTGAAGATACTACTGAAATACTGATTGTTGCTTGTTTAGTGTTTGAGGGCTTGGTTAATTGTTCATGCTTTTGGGTGGTGGGAGACAATTTGACTTGGCAACCTTGTTTTAAGATTGCTTTATTGTGATTGGGGTATTGCGTCTACTTTATTTCTAGATTATTGAGTATGGAATACTGTATGTTGCCAATTTATCTATCAGTATTTTCAATGATAGGTGGTGGACAACAACGCGTCAAACACTTTTAATGGATGGTAAAGCTGCCAATGGCAGAGGCTTGGAAACCTTGTTAAAAAATGTAGAATGGACTAAAAGGACCTGCATATCTCAAACAAAAGGAAGTTAACGAGTTATATTGAGAACAATGAACATAATAAAAACATTTTCTAACAAATGAACACTTGTACACTTAATTACTAACATATATGCTGGTTATGCGAGAATGATATTTTGCAGAAAAAGAAACCAATAAATAGCCAGAAATATCTTATGTGATTTGCATAATGCAGATAGTAAAAGAAACTCAGAAATACTAAAATTTTTTGGAGACAGAGATGCAAAATGTTTGTATTTAAGGATCTAGAAAGAGTGTGAGATTTAATGATAAAATTGAGATTAGAGCCTGCAGAGAAAGTAATACAAATGAGAGAGTTCACAGAAACAAAACTTGATTGAAACAGAGATAATAAAATTTGTTCAAAATTTTCACCCATTGGCAGCCAAGACACATGCAGCAGAGATGAGAGTAGAATGTAAGAATATGGTTTTCATGTCCTTTTTCTTCTTTCTTTTTGTAACATGAGTAAGTAGAAACATCTAACCATCATCTAAAATTTGGTAAACATGTGTTGGAGGTATGCACAGAATTGGAAAATGTGGAAATTTTCTATGCCTCCATCATTTCCACCCGAATGAATGGTCATTTGGAACACTGTTTTCAATACAATTTAAGGTGTTATTCTTTCAAACCCTGAGTACTATGGGTTATTTCATTCTTTGAAGTTCAAATCTTATTGATTGGGCTTGTCATGGATATGGGATATTGGACATGGATGCTCATCTGGGATATTTCAGGGAAGTGATATTGGTGCAGCTTGATTTTAGATTACTCTTTTTATACAAATAGGCCAATTCCTTTTTTGTTAGCTTATTAGTTTCCAACCTTACCCCATATTGGAAATCTTTATTACCATGTGGCAGTAAAATTGATTCTTTCTGTAAATTCTTATCGTGAATTATTCTATTTCTTTCATTCTTGTTATGCATTTTTGCTGATGGTGCATTCTTCTTTCAATGATACTTCAGTTGATAAAAAAATCATTTTTTTTCTAGCAGGATGCCAATAATGTGAATAAATTAGGGGTGGAAGAGAAAATGAAATTGTTTTGTGTTGTAAACATCCCAATAGATTCTGACGGATTGTAAAATATTTTGGGCATGTTAGACAGAAAAAATGTCATTTTCCCCAATATACAGATACTTAATGGAGAATCATGTATTCTTAGGATTATATTAGGGTTGTGTTTGATCCAACTATATTGAACATTCTCCTTGAAAGAAGGAAAACCAAATCCTATTTAAGATAAGTTCTTAAAAAGAAAGGTATTATTTTCTTAAAAAAATGTAAAAAGGCCAAAATATTGAGCTTATGTATTAGCTAATCGGAAGTTTTTTTTTTTTTTAATGAGAAGAGAAGTTTCCCCAAAGAACTAGGCCAAACATTATGCAGGTTACCCATGCTACCCTTGTTGGAAGTCTCACATCGTCTACCTCGTATCATTTGATATGGTTTAAATACATGTTAGGCTACTCCACGTATAGCCAATTGGTTTTATGTTGAAACCTTAACATGGTATCAGAGCCAAAACCTAACATCTTTTCGGTTATTGTCATAGGCAAAAAGTTGCCTTTAGTTGGGTCAAAAGTACCCTTTGCCTGGTTCGGCAAACTTCGTTGGAGGGGCGTGTTGGAAGTCCCACATTGCCTACCTCATGTCATTTAGTATGATTTAAATACATGTTAGGCTACTTCACATATTGCCAATTGGTTTTATGGTGGAATTTTAACTACCCTTTCAACACTTCTTCTGGTTTGACAATTGTGGTTGGAGGGGGGGGGGGAGACAGCATTATGCAGCATGGATTAGAGGTTTAAGTGAGTATACATGCTTTATGATGTGTGAAGAGATCATGTCTGTGGGTGACTAGAAGCTAGTAAATCCAGTGTATATATGAAGGTTAGGTTGCAATTTTCCTAAATGCACTAATTTGTTACCCCTTAGGATGACACGTTGAGAAAGTGAAAATGCAGAATAGTAAATATATTTGTGCCATTTTTGCTGGTAGTTAAGTACAAGTCATTGTAATTTGATCCTGAATTTATTTTGGCATCTTTGTCTTATCTTCATTCCTCAACGTTAATTTGACTGACTGAAAGACAATGAATCCTTGAAAACCTTGATAGCAAATCAAATTTTGTAAGATGCCTTCATTAGCCTTGCTCCTTAGTCGTTGGAATTGAAAAAGCTGTTGACATTTAATAGTATGACATTATTTGATCCATGTAGCCGATTCCGCCAAGTGGGAAAAGGGCTTGATGTTATTGTTGTTCCCTTGCATATAGTACAAACATATTCTCTTTACTTTTAAGTTGTATTGTTTTTTTATGAAAAATGTAAGTTGTATTATTATGTATCATTTGTAAGTTCCATATATTCTATTCTGTTTGCAGGAAGCGAGATATCATTCTTTAAAAATGGCATATGCCAAGGTGTAGCTTTCAAGGATCTCCACGGTGGTCGTTACTATCCTGCCGCATCAATGTTCACTCTCCCCAATGAACCAAACTGCACGGTTAAGTTCAACTTTGGTCCTGACTTTGAATGTTTTCCTGAGGATTTCAATGAACGGCCAATTCCTAGGCCAATGATTGAAGTTCCTTATCACGGTTTTGACAACCGAGTTGAAAATGAAGAATCTAATGAGAAGAAATCCTAGAAAGAGTTATTTGTGTTACTTTTATTGTTAATTATAAAAATTGACTCACAAATGATTAGATTGGTGGTGTAAACTTCTGGAAGAGAGAAATTGACCGCATGAAGTACATAAAATTTGTATGTGTTCAATTAGATGTTCTGTAGTTTCTTACTTTGGTGTTGCCTTATTATTTTTCTATTCGAGTTACATATGGTGTCTGTTTGATCATGCACAAACCCTTTGGTTACTACAGGCAAACCGTAGCTCACATGGTAATCTAATCATATCCCTCTTCTTGTAAGGGATCAAGGCCTGATGGTATCAGTTGCCTTTGCCAATATTATACTATAACGGAATATGATTATAGTGGAATCGGGCATGTACCACTCTGATCCCATCGGAGAAAAAAAAAAAAAATCTGAAAATTGAAACATCTTAATGCCGTGAGGCAAGGTTCTTTGTTTGGCTGGTCCATATGCAGACATAACCCCAGATGAGAAGAGCTAAGTCAATGTAAGTGACTCTGCTTCTGTGAAAACATTCAATACATTATTCAATAGGTTATTCAGTTAAAAGAAATTTGCATGAACGCTTTAGTTAATGCCAATTCCACTAACATAGGATGGCCATGACTACTGAAATTGGTTCTCACTATTATAAACTATTGGCTATTGGGCATGTAGTGGTTGGTGGGGCTTGTGGTGAGTAAAGAATGGGCTGTCAAGGAGGATAGTTATGTTGGGCGGTTTAGACTTTTCTTTTCTTACACCCTCGTGATTTTTAGCTGTACTTCATAAGCAATGTGCACATACTAAAACACACTTTAGGTTAGGCTCAAAGAAAGAAACCTTATCTCTCCGGGAATTCCGTGGCCCATTTCTGCACCTTCAATCACGACGCCTCTTATCCCTTCACCGTGACGCCAGCATTACTCAACAACACCATTAACTTCCTCTGTTTCCACCACGACCCCACCTCAAGGTAACACTTTAATTTGAAAAGCTTGTTTTCGTTCCGTATCTGTCATCTTTTTAATTATTTTGGATTATGTAATTTGGAAAATTTTCAAAAAGGTCAATCTGGATGTATTTGGAATAGGTCACACTGGGGTGTAATTTTCGTGAACTGGGGATAGATTAAACAATCCAAAACCCTGTATCAAAGATGGTAATTTGGAAATGTATTCTAGATTGAAAAATTTTCAATTTCCGGATTACTCTGGAATACCTTTCCGAGTTACCCTAGCCATAATAGGTTTCGGATTGTTCAATCTGCAATGGTTTTATGGATTATGATTTTTTGGATTGTTCATTCTAGAAGTAATTTTCATTGTTTGCTTATATGGTTATTGTTTATATGTGTAGATACTTTGATTATGACTAGGGGAGGTGGTTAGTGTTTGTATGTGTGATATTTTGGTTATGACTATGACTAGTGGCACTAATTATTTTGAGGGTAATGTAAAAGATGAGGAACCCCAATTAGTAGTTGATGAACCTCTTAAGGGTTTGTAGACACTTCCTTACTATCAAAATATGGAGATCATGTGGCTTGCAACTTATAGGATGAAGTGGTAATTGATTGACATGATATACATGTTGCATTGTATAAAATTCACATGATATGTTATATTACAAATTTTGATGTTGTAAATATTGAAATAATTATTGGTATTTGTAGGATCATACGAACTGAAGTTGGTGTTTCATGGATAGAAAATGAATAAGGAAAGAGTCCCACACTAGCAAATCAAGGTCGCAATTGAGTTATCTGATTGACATCACTTGTGAGTGTTATGGATTTCTCATTACTCGTTAACCTACCAGGGTAATTTCTCATCATTCACTATTATTTATGGGTTTCTCGTAGATTAAAAGGACATTTTTACCTCCACTAACAATAATTTGTAAATTTTTCTTGCATCACGTATTTATTTTAACCATTTCTTTCACAATTTAACCACACACGTTTTTTTCCTTATTTGCCATTTGCTGGACCCGAACTCTATGAATTATGGATCCAAACATAAAAGCAACTCCTTAACTTGGACCCATTTAAGTAGTGACCCCGCTCCGAGGCAAATATCTACAACAATATGGTACAAAATCATTTTATATGAAATTTTTAAGATTTGAAAACAATTATCAAAACTAAACTTTATTTCATCCATTGTGAAAACATTAATACAATTTATTTAAATAAATTCATTCTTCATCATAAGAGATATCATGGATGAGTACATCAAAACATTATTTATACGGAAAACATATCAACTCTGATATATTAATATATAACTCTTCATTTGTTGTAATTTGTAACTAAATAAGTTTTAGACATTCCTAAAAACTTTCAAAAACCCTGAACATATAATCCGAATATTTATTTTAATAATTTTGAAAAATATATTATTTTATCCTCGGATTGGGTGACTCATTTAGCTTTTGTATAGGTAGTTCGAGATTCCACATTACCATGAATTGCGCTATCCTACATTATTTGTGTTCCATAACAGTTATCTGTGTTGTTCATAATTTACTTCTTCAACCACTTCGAATTATGCTATTCGGATATTATGCTTCTGGATCGTGTAAATCCATAAATGATGCAACAACAGCAATTAATATTATTTTTCGTTTCAGAACACTTACCCTCGTTTATCCAACGTCAACCACCGTGAACACTGCTGAAACAACTCACGAATTTGCAGCAATGGAAGCAACGGGGGAGAAAGAAGCTAAGAGCATTCAATCTTTGATTAAAATATAAGCTAAAGGCAGCATGGTCTTCTTTCTCAAAATTATAGGATGCCATTAGAAATGGGCTGCAGGAAGCAAGTGGCAACGGTACATGGACAGACAGACACCTATACAGTATCATGGCCGAAGGTCTATTATGTGCGTGTCGTGGGGTATTGATGGAAGGAACTCGAGGGAATTTTTGAAGTTCAAAATTATTGTAGTATTTGGAACAAATTTTCAGACATGCACATGGATGTTGTATCGAAACAACTTTGCAATCACTCCCTTGAGGCTGGATTTTCCAGTACCAGATGTTCTTCAGCTCTGGGTCCATGATCACGGTGTCCAAACTTTACTGGATGCATGAATCGCACTGATCGCCACCTCGCGTCGGAATTCACGTGCATTTTGGAATCCTTATCGTCTTGTTTGGTTTGTTATTTGTGAATCTTGTGTTTTTTTATTTTCTGCTCCTGAGCATCATCCATCTCTTTCTCCTCTTGTGGCAGAGAAATCATTGTTTTCTTTGCTAGAGTTTTGATACATTCATTTGATGTGACCAAAACTCAAAACACGAGAAAACTTAGTTTAATTCCGTTTTTAATATAGCATGTCCGAAGTTGTTAATTTAAAAATAAAAATAAATATTTTATTATAATTCTCATTATAAAGGTGTTTAAATTTTTTAAAAAAAATTAAAATTAAAAGAAAATTAATTATATAAATAATTTAGATTAAGTTTTAAGTATTTTAAGCATGAAATTATAATAAAATATTTATATTTTTTCTTAAAAACACTAACGATGAATGAATAATAAAATATTTATATTTATCCTTAAGTAATTTTTATTAAAAACTCTTTTAGATGTCCCTAGACAAATCCATTAAAATAACTCATTGAATTGATTAATTAAAACAAATACAATGACACTATAGAACTAATAACAGTTAACGATTATTCCTATAGAAATACTATCAAAGAACTAACTACTCTTAAATATTTTATCAGCGAATGATGGTTCTAATGAACAAGTGAGTTGAGATCCTCTTGAGGAGACAAGGGATGCAGTGATTGGTGGCGCTTGGAAGGGAAAGATGGTCCTTTCCTGAACGAAGGCCGCTTCTTGATACGCTGCAGAGTTTGCCTGGCGTAGATACCATAAAGAAAAGGTGAAGCTCTCTCCTTAAATTTTAGAATGAAAAAGAAAAGAACTCTAAGCAATATGAGGATGATCACGATTGCAGCTAGGTCCCACCACTTTGAGTTATCAACTTCAATCCAAAACATGGTTTTGAGGATGAATTCTCCTTTCAGTTTTGGACCCCGAGGTTCCAAGGGATCAAACTCCATTCCAATCAAGTCATTCTTGAAAGCACCCTGCATTCCAATAAACAGTAAGTAAAGTGTTATATTACGTTGTGAAAAGGCTAAATTTCAGAAACTATATTGTTTGAGGCGCTAATCTGAGTACCACTCCACTTCCAGATAAATCTGAGTACGTTTAAATTGTTGATAAACAAGTATCTAAATAAAGCACTTCGTATATTATCACTTGATGTGTTTGCAATGAGTGGTACATGGTCAATTTATAGGCCTTTGGATATGGCCTCTGAACTACATGTATTTAATACAACTACTACCTTTCAACTACATACATTCAATACAACTACTATTTCTCAACTACATACATTCAATACAACTACTACCTCTCAACTACTACCTCTCAATTACATGCATTGAATGTTTACCTAACAAAATCCCCCCATAAACTTAAATGTTTTTCTTGTCCTTCATTCCAAGCATCTTCTTGCTGTTCTCGAACAGAGTGGTTGACAGTGGCTTCGTGAACATATCTGCAGCTTGTGCTCGGGTTCCGACGTGCTCTAACTCCACATTTCCTTCTTTCACTTGTTCTCGGATGAAGTGAAATCGAACATCAATATGCTTGCTTCTCTCATGATTGACCGTGTTCTTTGCCAATTCAATGACCGACTTGTTATCAACTCGAATCACAGTCCCTTTTTCTTGCTTCAACTCCACCTTGCTTAGAAGGTTTCTAAGCCAAACTGCATGACAGACACTCCAGAATGCTGCAACGTACTCAGCTTCACAAGTTGACAACGTTACAATGGGCTGCTTTTTTGAAAGCCAGGTGAATGCTGTGTTTCCCACGAAGAATACATATCTAGACGTGCTTTTTCGGTCATCAACATCTCTACACCAGTCACTATCAGAGTAGCCTACTAGTCGATAATCATCCATCCTAGTATACATTAGGCCAAGTGACACTGTTCCTCTCATATACCTTAGAATTCTCTTTAGTGCCTTCCAATGAGTATACCTTGGCTCCTCCATATATCGACTTGCTATCCCAATACTTAACATTAAATTTGGTCTGGTATTTGTAAGATACCTAAGATTTCCAATCAGACTTCGGTATTTGCTCGCATCAACTCGGTCTCCATCTGCATACTTAGAAAGTTTTGTACTAGGTTCCATAGGGGTGGAAATCGGGTTGCAACTTGTCATCTTAAACTTCTTCAAGATCTCTTCAACATACCTTTCCTGCGACACAAAGATGTCATTCTTTCCTTGAACAACTTCTAAACCAAGGAAATACTTCATGAGACCCAAATCAGTCATCTCAAACTCCTTCTTCATCACTTCTTTAAACTCTTCAATCAGCTCGGCATTATTCCCCATGAAGATAAGGTCATCAACATATAGGGCAACAAACATCACATCTTCTCCTTTCTTCTTTATGTATAGAGCATGTTCATAAGGACACTGCTCATATCCATTCCTTTTGAAGTAAGTGTCAATTCTTTCATTCCATGCTTGTGGGGCTTGTTTCAAGCCATAAAGTGCCTTCTTCAATCTCAACACTTTCTTCTCTTCGCCTCTTCGCATGTATCCGAGTGGCTGTTCAACATATACTTCCTCCTCCAAGATTCCATTCAGAAATGCCGACTTCACGTCCATGTGCAAAATTGTCCATCTGTGTTGAGCTGCTAAGGAAATCAGCAGCCTAATTGTTTCCATTCTCGTCACTGGGGTGAATACTTCATCATAGTCTATTCGTTCCTTCTGCTTGTACCCCTTCACTACGAGTCGAGCTTTATATCGCTCAACTTCTCCTTCAGCATTTGTCTTCTTCTTGTACACCCACTTTACGCCGATAGGCTGTGCTCCTTTGGGCAAATTAGTCAGTCCCATGTGTTGTTGCGTTCTATTGCCCCGATCTCCTCGTCCATTGCCTTTTTCCACCTTTTCTCCTGCACAACCTCTTCAAAACTTAAGTCTTCTGAATCTGCCAAGAGACATACAACATGCACTTCGTCAGTGGAGTTGTATATATCTTGTAAACTTCGCGCTCTGGGTTATAGAGGTTCATCTTCTTCATCAGAAGTCGCATGATCTCTCACAGTATGTGGTGTATCAACTTCCGAGCTTCTACTTCCTATGGACTCCTTATCCGGATTGTTCCAACTCCACTCGCTTTCTTCATCAATTTGAACATCTCGGCTTATAATGACCTTCTTAGTTATTGGGTTAAACAACCTGTACGCCTTGGTTTTTTCATCATACCCAATAAACACGTACTTTTTGTTTCTATTTTCGAGCTTGGTCCTCTGTTGAGCTGGAACATGACCATAAGCTATGGTACCGAACACTTTAAGGTGAGACACACTCGGTTTTCTTCCACTCCAGACTTCTTGCGGTGTCTTCTCGTTCAGCTTAGCATGTGGACATCTATGCCCAGAACTCCTTTGGCACGTTTTTGCTTCTCAACATTGTTCGAACCATGTCAAGAATGGTTCGATTCTTCAGGCAACTCCGTTTTGTTGGGGTGAGTATGGTGCTGTCAGAAATCTCCTTATCCTTTGCTCCTCGAAATACTTCATGAGTTCGGATGAAATGAACTCGCCTCCTCGATCAGACCTAACAGATTTGATAGGCATGTGAGTCTCTTTTTCAACCATTGCTTTAAATCTCTTGAACACCTCAAACACCTCAGATTTCTCCTTCAAAAAATATTCCCAGGTTTTTCTTGAAAAATCATCTATAAAAGAAATGAAATACCTTTTCCCACTGAAGGACTCAGGGGTAATCGATCCACAAAGATCTGTGTTAATCAATCTAAGTTGTTCCTTTGCACGGTACTCGGTTGTCCTCGGAAATGAGGTCCTCGAATGCTTTCCGAGCACACACTCTTCACAAAATTTCTTTTCAAATTTCATAGACGGGAGTCCTCGCACCATCTCTTTCTTTACCAACTCGGTCAGCCCGCCAAAATGCAAGTGGCCAAACCGAAAGTGTCACATCATTGCTTCATCCTTCACGCCAAGTTTCAAGCACCTCTCTTGGACTATCTTCAAGTCCAGCTTGACATTCTGTTCTTCTTCATTTCTACTCGGGCAATCAAACGATCCGACTTGTCTTTCAGGTATAGGACTCGGTCTTTTTTGAGATCGGGTACATAGTACACGTCTCTGATTTCTCCAACTCGGCTATTCTTCTGTAGGTACTAGATTGTACCTCTGCCTTTTACTGCCACCTTTGATACATCTCCAAATGACACGTGTCCGGCCTCAACTTCAATGAGCTCCTTAAAAAGGTTATCGTCCCCGCACATGTGGCTACTTGTTCCTGTATCAAGATACCAAACCGAGTTGTCAGAACAGCTCGGACTTAGCTCGACATCCGAACTTCTTGACATCATCAATACTGCTTCTTCCTCAGCGTCCTCAGAGAGAAAATTTGTTTCCTTCTTGCTCTCAAATTGGCTGAGTGTCTGAGTGCGTTAAAGAGAGTGTTTGAGAGTTAGAGAGTTTGTTCGAGATGACCAACTTAGCTAACAGCATGCCCTTGCCAAAGTTATCGAAAGGCGTAAGCTATGATAACTGGAGCCTGCAAATGAAGGCTCTCCTTGGTTCCCAAGAAGTATGGGATGTGGTCGAAAATGGACACCAAGAACCAGAGAATATTGAAGAGCAGACGATTGCTCTGCTTGCTGCATTGAGAGCAACACGAGTAAAGGACAAAACGACTTTGTACGTACTGTACCGAGCTGTTGATGAGTCCGACTTTGAGAAGATAGCAAATGCTAAATCTTCAAAAGAAGCGTGGGATATTCTGGAGAAAACATATAAAGGGGATAATCGCGTGAAGCAAGTTAGGCTTCAAACTTTTAGAGGCGAGCTTGAAAGCATGAGGATGAAAGAGGTTGAAGGGGTTGCCGAGTACATCTCCCGTGTTGAGACCGTGGTAAATCAACTCGGAAGAAATGGAGAGACGCTGCCCACTTGCCGAGTGGTGGAGAAAATCTTAAGGTCGTTAACTGATAACTTTGAGAATATCGTTTGTGCAATAAAAGAGTCTAAGGACTTGTCACTGCTCTCGGTGGAAGAGCTTGCCGGGTTGCTTGAAGCGCATGAGCAGCGGAGAAGGAAGAAGAAAGAGGAGTCCCTTGATCAAACACTCCAAGCAAATGCAACCTTAAAGGAGAAGAAGGTTCCTTATGCTCAGAACACTCAAGGTCGAGGTGGTAGAGGCAGAGGAGAATATGAAAGAGGCAAGGAGCAAGTCAGTCAACAAAGGCCGAAGACAAGGTAGAGGTCGTGACGGTAGAAGTCGAGGTGGTCAGTCAAGCAATTCCGGAGTTGAGTGCTTCAAATGTGGGAAGTATGGTCATTTTGCTAAGGACTGCTATTCAGGTATCAAATGTTATAATTGTGGGAAGGTTGGACATTTCGCGAAGGAATGCCGATCTGAGAGGAAGAAGGAGACAAACCTCCTCTCTGAGGACACTGAGGAAGAAGGAGTATTGATGATGTCGAGAAGTTCGGATGTCGAGCTAAGTCCGAGCTGTTCTGACAACTCGGTTTGGTATCTTGATACAGGAGCAAGTAACCACATGTGCGGGGACAAGAGCCTTTTTAAGGAGCTCACTAAAGTTGAGGCCGGACACGTGTCATTTGGATATGCATCAAAGGTGGCAGTAAAAGGCAGAGGTACAATCTGGTACCTGCAGAAGAATAGCCGAGTTGGATAAATCAGAGACGTGTACTATGTACCCGATCTTAAAAACAACATATTGAGCATGGGTCAGTTGATGGAGAAAGGCTACTCGGTTCTGATGAAAGACCGAATACTATACCTGAAGGACAAGTCGGATCGTTTGATTGCCCGAGTAGAAATGAAGAAGAATAGAATGTACAAGTTGAACTTGAAGATAGTCCAAGAGAGGTGCTTGAAACTTGACGTGAAGGATGAAGCAATGATGTGGCACTTTCGGTTTGGCCACTTACATTTTGGCGGGCTGACCGAGTTGGTAAAGAAAGAGATGATGCGAGGACTTCCGTCTATGAAATTTGAAAAGAAATTTTGTGAAGAGTGTGTGATCGGAAAGCATTCGAGGACCTCATTTCCGAGGACGGCCGAGTACCGTGCAAAGGAACAACTTGGATTGATTCACACAGATCTTTGTGGACCGATTACCCCTGAGTCCTTCAGTGGGAAAATATATTTCATTTCTTTTATAGATGATTTTTCAAGAAAAATCTGGGTATATTTTTTGAAGGAGAAATCCGAGGTGTTTGAGGTGTTCAAGAAATTTAAAGCAATGGTTGAGAAAGAGACTGACATGCCTATCAAATCTGTTAGGTCTGATCGAGGAGGCGAGTTCATTTCATCCGAACTCATGAAGTATTGCGAGGAGCAAGGGATAAGGAGATTTCTGACAACACTATACTCACCTCAACAAAACGGAGTTGCCGAGAGGAAGAATCGAACCATTCTTGACATGGTTCGAACAATGTTGAGAAGCAAAAACGTGCCAAAGGAGTTCTGGGCAGAAGCAATGCAATGTGCCATCTATGTGCAAAATAGATGTCCACATTCTAAGCTAAAGGAGAAGACACCACAAGAAGTCTAGAGTGGAAGAAAACCGAGTGTGTCTCACTTTAAAGTGTTCGGTAGCATAACTTATGGTCATGTTCCAGCTCAACAGAAGACCAAACTCGAAGATAAAAGCAAAAAGTATGTGTTTATTGGGTACGATGAAAAAACCAAGACGTACAGGTTGTTTAACCCAATAAGTAAGAAAGTCATAATGAGCCTAGATGTTCAAATTGATGAAGAAAGCGAGTGGAGTTGGAACAACCCGGAGAAGGAGTCCATAGGAAGTAGAAGCTCGGAAGTTGATACACCACATACTGTGAGAGATCATGCGACTTTTGATGAAGAAGATGAACCTTTACAGCCCAGAGCGCGAAGTTTACAAGATATATACAACTCCACTGACGAAGTGCATGTTGTATGTCTCTTGGCAGATTCAGAAGACTTAAGTTTTGAAGAGACCGTGCAAGAGAAAAGGTGGAAAAATGCCATGGACAAGGAGATCGGGGCAATAGAACGCAACAACACATGGGAGCTGACTTATTTGCCCAAAGGAACGCGACTTATCGGTGTAAAGTAGGTATACAAGAAGAAGACAAATGCTGAAGGAGAAGTTGAGCGATATAAAACTCGACTCGTAGTGAAGGGGTACAAGCAGAAGGAAGGAATAGACTATGACGAAGTATTCGCCCCAGTGATGAGAATGGAAACAATTAGGCTGCTGATTTCCTTAGTAGCTCAACACAGATGCACAAGCTACAGATATGTTCACGAAGCCACTGCCAATCACTCTGTTCGTGAACAACAAGATGCTTGGAATGAAGGACAAGAAAAACATTTAAGTTTATGGGGGGATTTTGTTAGGTAAACATTAAATGCATGTAGTTGAGAGGTAGTGATTATAGAGGTAGTAGTTGAGAGGTAGTAGTTATATTGAATGTATGTAGTTGAGAGATAGTGGTTGTATTGAATATATGTAGTTGAAAGGTAGTAGTTGTATTAAATGCATGTAGTTGAGAAGCCATATCCAAAAGCCTATAAATTGATCATGTACCACTCATTGCAAAATACATCAAGTGATAATATACAGAGTGTTTTATTTAGATACTTGTTTGTCAACATGAACGAATGGAAGCTCCCAATGGACATGAATGTCATGAAACCTGAGATAAAAGCGGCACAAGATCCTCTTGCAAAAATATCTCTATAACTAGTTCCAACTCCATGAAAGATTGTTCCAACACACAAAGATAAGGCAACATAGGTAGTTATCCTTATTCAGAAGTACCCCAAATCTCTGGACATGTTCACGCAAGATCTCCGAGTCAGCATTGATAGCTGCTTCCACCATTTGGCTTCGCATTTTCTTTTACATTCAAAATCATGTCCTTCCTGTAACACGGTTCCTTGGCCTTTACATACTCAAAACATGTTTCCAATTGTAGCAAAATAGAGTATTAATAGTTCAGTGAAGCATTCAATTAAACTTTGTTCATCATATTTTGATTTTTTTTCCTATGCGTATGTCTTTAAATTCCAGCACATGTACTTTCTAAGAGTCATGATGATCTCTTTTACGAAGGGATATCTTATTGTAGTGCATTTTCACAACGAGCCAAAAACTAGCTAAGCAATCAAAACGAAAGAGTTTCTTAGTGTGAAAAGTGTTCTCCTTTCTCTTATCTCCTTTATTTTTTACGAGACACGATGAGTTCATCACTGTTGTACTATTTTTTTTTTCATAGCCTAGCTGTGTAACAGTTTCAACTCATGCAAAGAATATTATTGCGTGACGTTTTTATGCTCTGTAAACAATAGTTAGTGAAAACACTTTCTGGGTTAGGGCTTCTTACAATGTTTAAGATTTCCTTGATTCTTGCCCTTGCAGTGGTTGCGTACTCAGACCATCGGTATTCTTCTATGAGTGTTGCTTTGATTGCTGCAGTTGATAATGATATTTCTTCCTGCATAAAAAAAGATCTACCTTTTAATAAAATTGAATGTGGCAAGAAGCAGGAAAACAAGATTAATCAATAAAGAAAGTTAGAAGAAATTAATAATAGGAAAGCAAAGAATTACAGATAGAAGTTTAATAGACGAATAATAATGAAACTTGATATAAAGAAATGGTTAGACATATATACATGGAGTGTTTGAGAGGCCATCATAGTGGTTGTGACAGCGTCGAAGTCTGAATTGATACAACGGAGGAAATGATCAGAAGGGTTTCTTCTACTTGGACATGGGAATCCTGCATTGTAAAAGAACTGCATGTGGATAAATTATGTGAGTTTTTAACTTATATATTAATGTTCTAAACACATTGTTTTTTTTAGTGCTACATCAGAATATGGATAATGAACATACCTCAGTTGCCTTTTGTGCAGGTCCAAAGTATATTGTTTGACCCCCAGAAAGAAGAAAGAGATGGTCAAAGAGAGCAAAAACCTCACTGCTCGGTTGGTGAATAGAAGAGATAACAGTCTTGGCATCATGAGCCAAATTTCTCAAAGTTTGGGCAACAAAATATGCTGAGGCACTGTCGAGACCACTGGTGGGTTCATCAAGGAACAAGAGAGAAGGCCTTGTGAGGATTTCAAGTGCTATGCTTAGCCTTCTCTTTTCTCCACCGCTTATACCTCTCAAGTGCCAATTCCCTATTATCCTATCTGCACATTCTTCAAGACCCATCTCCGTAATTGTTCCCTCTATTATCTCATTCACCTCTTCTTTCCTCATGCTACTTGGAAGCCTTAGTTTCGCTGAGTAATTTATTGTCTCTCTCACCGTTAGTGTTCCCAGCATTGTGTCTTCCTGGGTCACATAAGCCTGGTACGTTCACAACAACATAATCAATCATATGTATGAGTTACCACATTGATGAACACTGAAATCATATTGTAATACTTACTACACCCCCATAGCCCAATCTCCTCTTCTTTCCATTTACAAACACATTTCCAGACATTATCACATTTCTGCATAGTCTTCCTGCAATGAATCCCAGTTATCTGATATTAATCCTTTTATGTTTTAGAGTTCATCATCTTGACTGATTTTTACTTGATTTTTTTGTTTAATTTATAATAGAGAGCTAATAAAATATATTACATAAATACAATAAAGCAGTATAGTATTCATAATAAATTAAGAAACTGATAATATCATAATACAACCACAGGTACCTTACTAGTTCATTTGTTCCTACGCAATTTCCAAACTTGCATGGATCGTACAAGCAAGTTTTCTTAAGGGTAATAGAATGATTTTACATTTGCTTTCCCTTTTAAGCATGATTAATTAAGAATATTTTTATTTTCATAAACTATTACATAAATGAATCTTATTTTTTGCTTATGTCTTTCCGAAGTTTAGTATATTTTACTGTTTTTATATAAATATTTAAAATAAAACTATATTTTCATAATTAACTTAAAATATGAAATAAAAAAAAAATTGTTTTTTAAGGTAACCAAACTGCGTGGAAATAATCAATGATTTGGTCCTCCTACGATACGAACATGAATTGGGATTTTGATATGAATCCATGAACAGATGGTGATTAACTAAATAACATAGTACCTGCATTGAATTTTGGCTCCAAAAAGTAAACTCAACTCCTCCATAATGTTGCTGAAACCACTTGTTACTCATTTACTAAAAAAATGAAAAAAATAAAATAATAATGTTTTTTTTTTCTTATTGTTTTTAGCAACCTATTTACTAATTAGTTACTTGTTTCTTTTCATCATAATTGAAGCCTTTCATTTAAAATAATTAAGATATAATGGAGTAATTATTTTTCTCAATTATTCTCATATTTAATGCTGCAACTACTACAATAGTATATCTAATTAGTAATTTATTTGAATATAATAGAATTTATGTATATTAATTAACATTAAATATTGATAGTTATGAGAAGAAAGGTATCAGTTTGGAAGGGGACACCTGGGTCCTTTAATTAAATGGACATGGACACCTGGACGACGGATTATTTTTTCACACCTACCTCTCTCTCTTAATTATTGCTGGATATCTTAAATATATAGATAAAAATTTAAAAAGAAATGATGTATATAATTATTTCATGAATTAATTTTTAGAATTCTAGGTCTAAATTTAAACTCTACAAACTTTTCTTCGTCAACTTTTTATCCTATTTTTTTTGAAGAATGGGTGCAATGAAAAAAAAAATTTTGTTGAACAGCAATCATAAACCTAATTTATTTTTCAAGTAGAATAAATGGTGAGTGAATTTTATTCATTTACTTCCATTTTCTCTGTTATTTTTCATGTGGAAGATAATTAAATTTGTATTCGTGGGGAGTGACTCGTTCTCGTCTTGAGTTTGATGGAAAAAATTCGAGTTGATTGTGGATGAGGACGTGTTCGGGTTTCCCTTTAAAAGTCAGGGCGGAGCGGAGATGTGTATTGCAATCCCGACCTTATCCCCGCCCTAACTCCGTCCCGCCCCGCCTCAACTTTATATTTAAATTTTAAAATATTAATATTTTAAAAGTATTTCCTTTCTCGCTTTTATTATATATAAGGTAATCTTTTTATATTTTATTATTATTTTTTTATCCACTTTTTATTTTTTTATCTTTTATATCAATTAATTTATTATATTATTCTCTCTTACCTTTCTGTTTTCACATTTTCTTAATCTCTCCCATCAATTTGTTTTTTTTTTTAATCTTTTCAACCAATTTAATAAACACAAAGTTAATTTTTTTCTTTATCTTTTTTCTAAATATTTTACATAAATCTTAGTAATAATTAATATTATTTTATTTATAATTTATATCTATTAGGTTTTATTATATCATAATTTTTATCTTATTATTCTTATTTATCATATATCAAATTTTATCTTAATAAAATAATTGTATTTTAAAATATTAAAAGAAATTGATAATTTAAATTTTTATTACTTCAAACTAATTAAATAAGAATTAACTTATTAAATATTTTCTTATAAACTATATATTTCATATATTCAAATAACATTTTAAAAATGAATTAACTTATATATAATCAAATATTTGAATATAATATTATAATAATAATATTATAAGTATTCAAATATTTGAATATAGTATTATAATAATAATATTATTATTATAAATATTTTATATATATAAATAAAAAATAATTAAATATTTTTTACATATATATTTTAATATAAATATAATAAATTAAAAAATATATATTTAATTAATAATAATTATAAATTATAAAATTATAAATATTTATTTATGTATAAAAAATACATAGTAAAATAAATTTATTATAAATGTAATTATTTTTTTAAAAATAATATAAATTGAGTAAGAGACGGGATGTGGACGGATAACCGAAACCTAAGAGGGACAAAAACGATAACTTAATTTTTATCTCCAACTTAATTTCTATTTCCAGTGAGAATTAAAAACAGTAACGAGAATGGTTAAAAAAATTAAGAAGACTAGGATCGGGAGGAAAACCCGCCCCGTTGGCATGACTAATGCTTCCAAGCTTTTTTAAGCAAAAACTTTTCAACTACGTTCACAGCACAAATCCTATCTACCATCAGTGCTTCCAAACTAGAGAAAGGAAAACAAAAACAATTTTCTCTCCCTATTTTATTTTCCTCTTGGTAATCCAAAATTCACCTCAAGAATTCTAATAATTTTTTAATATAGTAATGAAAGTAACGTCCAAAATTCTCAAACTAATGAAGTAGATTTTCCATATGGAAGTCATTAGATTTTCTTGATATATAACATCCCTCTCCTCTCAATCTGATTTGACTGTCAGATTCCTGCAACATTCTCCATAACAAGATTTAGTTCTGTATTTTTATGACTGTTTGGAAGAAACGTCTACCACAACATTGGATGACTTGAAGTCCATAACCATGTGCAGATCACGGTAAGAAAAACTGAAGGAGTGTTGTCTAAGAAAAACCAAACATCATCTTAATTTTGGCATGAAAATTTTATACAAAGTACGACAAATGCAAACACACAGACACACTAGTAGTGATGAGTGGAGAGACGGAAAAAGAGATGAACCTGCTAAAGCATCAAGAAGAGTGGATTTTCCAGAGCCAGAAGGACCCATGATAGCCATGATTCTGTTAGGTTCAGCATATCCACTCAACCCGTTAATCAATCTCTTGGTGTGTCCATTCCCAAAATTTGGAACCACCACAGTTAAATCTTCCCACACAAGATACATCCCTCTCTTTGCAGAAACTCCCATCGTCTCACCATTTTCTGCAACACCCTCTTCGTTGGTTGTGGCTGGTTCTATCTCCATTTTTCCAAAATCAAAAGAAGGCTTTGGTAGGTTGAATCAACACAAAGAGGGAAATAAATAGCATGGCCACAACCAGTTTTACATATATATAGATAGATATATACGTGTACATGATGCACAGTAAGGGTATGGTTGACAGATAAGAGAAAAATAAAGTGAATAGACAAAAATCCATTCAATTCAACTGTTACTTTATTAACATCAAACATTCAATATTAATTTTACTATTTCTGTTTCCACTCTCCTCTTCCGATGTTATTTTTGGTCATTCGTGAAGTATGTGGAGTATTAATTTCATCCAACTCCCACGGATAGAATAATAATAGTGACGCAGCCAGTTGACAAACAAGTATCTAAATAAAGCACTCTGTATATTATCACTTGATGTATTTGCAATGAGTGATGTATGGTCAATTTATAGGCCTTTGGATATCGCCTCTCAACTACATACATTTATTACAACTACTACCTTTCAACTACATACATTCAATACAACTACTACCTTTATAACCACTACCTCTCAACTACATGCATTTAATGTTTACCTAACAAAATCCTCCCATAAACTTAAATGTTTTTCTTATCCTTCATTCCAAGCATCTTCTTACTGTTCTCAAACAGAGTGGTTGACAGTGGCTTCGTGAACATATCTACAGCTTGTGCATCTGTGTTGAGCTGCTAAGGAAATCAGCAGCCTAATTATTTCCATTATCGTTACTGGGGCGAATACTTCATCATAGTTTATTCCTTCCTTCTGCTTGTACCCCTTCACTACGAGTCGAGCTTTATATCGCTCAACTTCTCCTTTAATATTTGTCTTCTTCTTGTACACCCACTTTACGCCGATAGGCCGCGTTCCTTTGGGCAAATCAGTCAGCTCCCATGTGTTGTTGCGTTCTATTGCCCCGATCTCCTCGTCCATTGCCTTTTTCCACCTTTTCTCCTGCACGACCTCTTCAAAATTTAAGTCTTCTGAATCTGCCAAGAGACATACAACATGCACTTCGTCAGTGGAGTTGTATATATCTTGTAAATTTCGCGCTCTGGGCTGTAGAGGTTCATCTTCTTCATCAGAAGTCTCATGATCTCTCACAGTATGTGGTGTATCAACTTCTGAGCTTCTACTTCCTATGGACTCCTTCTCCGGATTGTTCCAACTCCACTCGCTTTCTTCATTAATTTGAACATCTTGGCTCATGATGACCTTCTTAGTTATTGGGTTAAACAACCTGTACGCCTTGGTTTTTTCATCATACCCAATAAACACGTACTTTTTGCTTCTATCTTCGAGCTTGGTCCTTTGTTGAGCTGGAACATGACCATAAACTATGCTACCGAACACTTTAAGGTGAGACACACTCGGTTTTCTTCCACTCCGGACTTCTTGCAGTGTCTTCTCGTTCAGCTTAGCATGTGGACATCTATTTTGCACATAGATGACACATTGCACTACTTCTGCCCAAAACTCCTTTGGCACGTTTTTGCTTCTCAACATTGTTCGAACCATGTCAAGAATGGTTCGATTCTTCCTCTCGGCAACTCCGTTTTGTTGGGTGAGTATGGTGCTATCAGAAATCTCCTTATCCCTTGCTCCTCGCAATACTTCATGAGTTCGGATGAAATGAACTCGCCTCCTCGATCAGACCTAACAGATTTGATAGGCATGCCAGTCTCTTTCTCAACCATTGCTTTAAATCTCTTGAACACCTTAAACACCTCGGATTTCTCCTTCAAAAAATATACCCAGGTTTTTCTTGAAAAATCATCTATAAAAGAAATGAAATACCTTTTTCCACTGAAAGACTCAGGGGTAATCGGTCCACAAAGATCTGTATGAATCAATCCGAGTTGTTCCTTTGCACGGTACTCGACCGTCCTCGGAAATGAGGTCTTCGGATGCTTCCCGAGCACACACTCTTCACAGAATTTCTTTTCAAATTCCATAGACGGGAGTCCTCGCACCATCTCTTTCTTTACCAACTCGGTCAGCCCGCCAAAATGCAAGTGACCAAACCGAAAGTGCCACATCATTGCTTCATCCTTCACGTCAAGTTTCAAGCACCTCTCTTGGACTATCTTCAAGTCCAGCTTGTACATTCTGTTCTTCTTCATTTCTACTCGGGCAATCAAACGATCTGACTTGTCCTTCAGGTATAGTACTCGGTCTTTCATCAGAAACGAGTAGCCTTTCTCCATCAACTGGCCCATGCTCAATATGTTGCTTTTAAGATCGGGTACATAGTACACGTTTCTGATTTCTCCAACTCGGCTATTCTTCTGCAGGTACCAGATTGTACCTCTGCCTTTTACTGCCACCTTTGATGCATCTCCAAATGACACGTGTCCGGTCTCAACTTTAGTGAGCTCCTTAAAAAGGTTCTTATCCCCGCACATGTGGTTACTTGCTCCTGTATCAAAATACCAAACTGAGTTGTCAGAACAGCTCGGACTTAGCTCGACATCCGAACTTCTCGACATCATCAATACTCCTTCTTCCTCAACGTCCTCAGAGAGGAGATTTGTCTCCTTCTTCCTCTCAGATCGGAAGTCCTTCGCGAAATGCCCAACCTTCCCACAATTATAACATTTGATACCTGAATAACAGTCCTTAGCAAAATGACCGTATTTCCCACATTTGAAGCACTCAACTCCAAAATTGCTTGACTGACCACCTCGGCCTCTACCGCCACGACCTCTACCTTGTCTTTGGCCACGCCAGTTTTGTTGACTGACTTGCTCCTTGCCTCTTTCATATTCTCCTTTGCCTCTACCACCTCGGCCTTGAGTGTTATGAACATAAGGAACCTTCTTCTCCTTTAAGGTTGCCTTTGCTTGGAGTGCTTGATCAAGGGACTCCTCTTTTTTCTTTTTTCTTCCTTCTCCGCTGCTCATGCGCTTCAAGCGACCCGACAAGCTCTTCCACCGAAAGCACCGACAAGTCCTTGGACTCTTCTATTGCACAAACGATATTCTCAAAATCGTCAGTTAACGACCTTAAGATTTTTTCCACCACTCGGCAAGTGGGCAGCGTCTCTCCATTTCTTCCGAGTTGATTCACCACGGTCTCAACACGGGAGATGTACTCGGTAACCCCTTCGACCTCTTTCATTCTCATGCTTTCAAGCTCGCCTCTAAGAGTTTGAAGCCTGACTTGCTTCACGCGATTATCCCCTTTATTTGCCTTCTCCAGAATATCCCACGCTTATTTTGAAGATTTAGCATTTGCTATCTTCTCAAAGCCGGACTCATCAACAGCTTGGTACAGTACGTACAAAGCCGTTTTGTCCTTTACTCGTGTTGCTCTCAATGCAGCAAGCTGAGCAATCGTCTGCTCTTCAATATTCTCTAGTTCTTGGTGCCCATTTTCGACCACATCCCATACTTCTTGGGAACCAAGGAGAGCCTTCATTTTCAGGCTCCAGTTATCATAGTTTACGCCTTTTGATAACTTTGGCAGGGGCATGCTGTTAGTTAAGTTGTCCATCTCGAACAAACTCTCTAACTCTCAAACACTCTCTCTAACGCACTCAGACACTCAGGCTCTCAAGCTCTAATGTCAATTTGTTGACAAACAAGTATCTAAATAAAACACTCTGTATATTATCACTTGATGTGTTTGCAATGAGTGATGCATGGTCAATTTATAGGCCTTTGGATATGGCCTCTCAACTACATGCATTTATTACAACTACTACCTTTCAACTACATACATTCAATACAATCACTATCTCTCAACTACATACATTCAATACAACTAATACCTCTGTAACCACTACCTCTCAACTACTTGCATTTAATGTTTACCTAACAGTATCAGTTATGGCCATGCATGTGAAGGATAAAGACAAGTCTGGGGTGCGACCATTCTGGGATTTAAATTCAAGATAAAGTATCTCCATCGCAATTTGTTTACAGTAAAAGAAAAACTAATCCATTTTTATTTTCATCTGTAATACTTGAAGTTTTGTCTATGATCAAGGTATAAATGATCACGAGAGTCTCGAGCTGAATTAATGAATAAGGGTGGATAAGTGTGTACAAAGAGTGTGGATGTTCTGGCCTATTTCAGTGACTGCATGCAGTTTGCTTCTTTCTTCACGAGGATGAACTTCAGGTGTTCTCATGTGAATCTGATATTGAAGGGCATACATTGTGATATTTTTATCAAAGTTTAATGATAGTCATAAATGTATAGTGTGGTGGTGGCCACTTATACATTTGGTCTCTTGTTCTATGTAATGAATATGGCTCCTACTCTATTATTTGTGGGACATTCTTGTTATATATGGTTTTGGACTTATCTTTTTTATCAGCTTGTATCTTGTTGCATGGGACTGAGTATGCACATACAACTTGTGTTTCATCAATAAATTGAAACAGAATTTTGAAAACAAAACATTAAATATCTTTGTATTTCTTACACTGAGGAAAAAAGTTTTCCAAAATTAAAACATATAAGATTAACAATATTAAATTTAAATAAAACTTTTGACAGACATCCAATTCTTCTTTTGAAAGTGTTTATCTACCTATAATTACCCATCAGAACATAAACAATATTGGATCAGAACGGAGACCGGGAATAAACACTATATGAAGATGACAAATTAGAAAGAGATAAGAAATACATGAGACAATTACGTCTGGCTGAACTGCTTGAAAGGTTACACACATAGCCAATGAGAACGTTTAGTGGTCACCTCTGTATGTGAGATTTTCTTTTATGTTCAGAACTACTTCTGCCATGTTTGGAGCAGTAGGGGTCAGGTCCGAGTTTCTAGATTCTGCAGGTTCAATGATAGGTGGTGTAGACTGATTTATGAGTGGTGGAACATTATTCTGATAGTGACTGGTACGGAGTGATAAGTCCAAGTAGATAAAGGTGATGAAGGTTTATATGATAATATTTGTTCTTGGTGAGTGACATTTCAAGAAATAAAATTTTCCTCTTGCTAAGATCCTCCAGGAGGATAGCCTCTTTTACAACATATTTCTAATCAAGAAAGCTGCATTTCCTTGCTTTAGAGGCAAGTTTTGTTCTGTATGGCTGAAATGTGGATGCATAGCATAAGGAACCGAAGGTGTTTATTAACACAGTAAAAATATGGTGAGTTGTTTTTGAGGAGAGTGTTCGGTATTCTGTTTATTATACAAGTAGCATGAAGAATGGTATAAGACATAAACTGTTTTGACAATATGGATTGAAAAAGAAGTGCCCTCTCTATGTTCAGATCATGTTGATGTTTCCTTACTATTCTTTTTTATTGTGGTTTTTCTTACTCAACTTCATCATTACTCACCTAGCACACACTTGAATTCTGAGTTCTAATAGTATAAAAAGGTGAGATGATAAACTCAGGTCCATTTTCAGTCATTACAACCTTAATTCTTGTACTGTGTTGATTTTTAATAAATGTGATAAAATTTTGTACATGTGATCTCACTTCTATTTTAGATTCTAAGAAGAATAATTATATATAACGGCTAAAATCATCACCAACAGTCAATAAATAATAATGACTATGGATAGATTGTGTAGCTAGAGGTCCCCAAATGTTAAAATGAAGCAAATTATATGATGAAACAACTTTGCCTAAACTAGCATTATATGACAATATTTTGTGTCAAGCATAATGACATATATCATAAACTCTCTTTGGATCAACAACAATAAAAGAAATTCTGAATTTGTAGAAATAATTCTTGAGATAGACATGTGTAAAATGCCATAAGGCATCTTCGGGTAGAATTGTGTGTTTTGGCTACTTGCACATTAGAACATAAGGCATGCTTGACATCAAATGCTATGTGATATAACTTTCAGGCCTTACAGCAGAAGCGATCGTCCTCTGAGATTTCTTGCCCCGAATAAGAAAGGTTGAATCATTAAAAGAGATAATACAGTTTAAAGTGGATGACAACTTTGAAACTAAAATCAAATTTAAAGAGAAATTGGGTACATACAAAAAATCTAAAATGAAGGAAGCAGGGTAGAATTTATGATTATTAGCACCTGAATCTGTGATCAAGAGTCAAGAGAAAAACTGTTAAAGGAAAAAGAGATATTAATCTTACTTGTGTCAAACTGCTGTCTTGTGCTGACCTGCTTAGCTATGGTAGCAGATTGCTAATTAATACTAGAACTTTGAATCAGATTGAGCAACTTCTCATATTGTGGAAGTGCAATGTACATGTCTCTATTTAAATAAGTCTAATCATTGCAACCCTTGTTTGCTATTGAAGAATTTACAAAGTGGAAGTGAGGAGGAAATCCATGTTTCCTAGCAAGTCTCCATTGTGTGCCCAGTCCTTCCTTAGTAAGTTCATACTCTTTTTGATCCAGAGTTTTGTTTAAAGTTTTTCCTCTTCCTTCTGGTCTTTTAATCAATAACATTCATAAGAGCCTTTGAATCATCACCAACAACAAAATTTCCTTGTCTTTCTTGTTAAATAATCAAAGAAAATATTTCATTTATGCTAGAAAGTGGATCCACCAGTAGAATCTGAGATTTAGCTACTGAAAAATTCAAACTAGTTAGAAATCTTATAGTATAATCAAGAGAATGGAAATATCTAGCATTCCTCATTGCAGCACAGACACATTGAGTTCGACAAGCACAACATGAAATAAATATATATGTTTCTTCGTCCCAAAGTATCTTAAAGTCCAAGTACAATTCAGTGACAAAAATGGAATCTTTTTAATTAGGTCTTAAATCTCTTGCTGGAGCTTAGAAATTCTGATAAGATATCTTTGGGAGAATCTCTCCTTTAAATAGTTCTATATACGAATAATATTTTCCAAAACCACTATGCCCTGATCAATGGATTCAACCACTGAGAGTTTACGATGAATGGATGATCATTTATAACTTGTATTAAGAAATCCCATAGTAACTATAAATATAATAACATTATAATATATAAATTAATACAATCCTCATCTTGTTAAATCAGTTTTGTAGAATTGAGTTAGTTGTTTCATCATGTAGTTGATACCAACTTACAAAATATAAACTTAAATTTATTCATTATCTGATATGAAATAAAATATATACAACTTATTTATAAGATACAAAATATGTGTTACTAGGAAACTAAAATATTTTATAATTATATCAAATCCTAATAAATTAATATACATTCTATATCATGATATTTTGTAAAGAGAATAAAAAGAAAATAAATCTCAATATTCCCCTCAAGTTGGTGCATATAAATCTCATATACCCAATTTGACAAGACATTTTGAGAATATTTTATTTGATATAATCTTTGTTAAGATATCTACTAATTGGTTCTCTGAAACAAATCATAGACAATTTCACAATTTTCTCTTTATAACTTTTCCTTGATAAAAAAAAAATCCATTAACTTCAACGTGTTTTGTTCGATCATGTTGTATTGAATTATAGACAATATCACACACAATTTTATTGTCACAATATAGTTTAATTGGTTGTGTGGATGAGTATCCAAGATATTACAAGAATAATCTTAGTCATAAACCTTCATAAATCTTATGAACTAAGACTTAACCTTCATAAACCTTCTTTCAATGGTGCATTCGCTGGCTGACATATATGTTTCTTGCAATAGCTCTAGAGCATATTTTCTTTGAAAACAAAAATTTTCTTTCTTAGATCTAGATACTTCAATTCCTAGGAAGTATTTCAAGAGAGCAAAGTCTTTCATTTCAAACTCTTTTGATAATACTTCGGTAACACTTTACTTTTTTCTGGATTATTTCTTGTAATAACCATATCATCCACATATACAATAAGTGCAATTATCGACTTTTTTTCATAAATAATACTGTTTTAAAAAATATTTTCCAAAATAGCACCTCTGCAACTTTATTTACACAACTAGCACTATTTACTGTTCACATAATAAAATAATATTATTTCGCGCAACTGTTTACTGTTTACGCATTAAAATAATATTATTTCGCGCAATGAACTCTCGCTCAAGCGAAGAAAACCTTCGCTTGAGCGAGGAAATCTGTAACAAAGGGGTAATCTCGGGTAAATTCTCGCTCAAGCGAAGAAACCCTTCGCTTGAGCGATAAAATCTGTAACGAAGGGGTAATCTCTGGTCAATTATCGCTCAAGCGACGGATATTTTTGCTTGAGCGGTTCTCTTTAAATATGTTTGGATTCTTCTGCTTTTGTCTAACCCAATGCAGGGAATCCAAGATTGGAATCCTAACTTAGGTGGGTAACTCAGCATTGGATTCTTTACTTGTGTGCATCAGAAAGACATGGGAATCCTGACTTCAGTGGGTGACTCAGCATTGTAAATAGTTGCAGGTTTCCTCGCTCAAGCGATGGGTTTCTTCGCTTGAGCGAGAATTAACCATAGCTAAACGTCCAACGCAGTTAGCCACATAATGCAACTTGGGCCACCACATATTTCAATAACTTCTCGCTCAAGCGAAAGTACCCGTCGCTTGAGCGAGACAGAACCCGAGAGTCCCCCTTGTTTGATGGCTTTGTCGCTCAAGCGATGACTTTATCGCTTGAGCGAGTATTGACCGAATGCCGAAACGTCAAACGCAGTTAGCCAAATAATATAACTTGGTTCACTACATATTAGAATCACTTGTCGCTCAAGCGTTCATAAAGTCGCTTGAGCGAGACAGAACCCGAGAATCCCCCATTTTTGCAGGTGTCCTCGCTCAAGCGATGTGTTTTTCGCTTGAGAAACCTTAGATAGCGGTTGATAACAACCGCTTTTAAAAATATATATTAGATAGCGGTTAGGATTTAACCGCTGTCTAATGTAGTAGTTTAGATAGCGGTCGGCCAAATAACCACTATCTAAAGTCATGTATGTCAAAGTGATCGACTATAATTGGATAATAATCGATCATACTTTTCGCTCAAGCGAAAATATCCGTCGCTTGAGCGAGAATTGACCGGAGATTACCCCTTCGTTACAGATTTTATCGCTCAAGCGAAGGGTTTCTTCGCTTGAGCGAGAATTTACCCGAGATTACCCCTTTGTTACAGATTTCCTCGCTCAAGCGAAGGTTTTCTTCGCTTGAGCGAGAGTTCATTACGCGAAATGATCGATCATAATATAAAATGATCGATTATTTTATTATGTGAACAGTAAACGGTGCTAGTTGTGTAAATAAAGTTGCAGAGGTGCTATTTTGGAAAATATTTTTGAAAACAGTATTATTTATGAAAAAAAGTCGCAATTATCTTACCTTCTTGTTTATTAAAAAATAAAGTATGATGAGTTACTTTGATGATATCCAAATGCTGTCATAGATCTTGTAATCTTTCCAAAAGCATATTCGTTGAGATTGTTTCAACCCATACAAAGATTTTTTTTTTATTTGTATACCTTTTTTTTATGTTTTTTGGGTAGTATGCAACCTAGTGGGAGTTCTATATACACATCTTCAGTTAGTTTCCAATGGAAAAATACATTTTTTACATCAAATTGATTTAATGACTAATCTAAATTTGTTGCCAAAGACAATAATACTTGAACATTGTTAATTTTTGCTACAGGAGCAAACGTCACTATATAATCAATCCCATATGCTTGGATACGTCCTTTTTCCACTTATCTTACTTTATATCTTTCTATTGTATCATGTGATTTGTATTTAATAGTATAAATCTATTAACATCCTATTGATATCTTTCTTGATGGACAATAAACCAGTATCCAAGTATCATTCTTTTAAAGTAAGTCCATCTCCCTATTCATAGGTCTTCCATCTTGAATTAACTATAGCTTCCTGAAAATTGTTAACGATAATTACAACAAATAATTTATTCATAAATATTTTATTGTTTCCGATAGTCTATGATTCGATAGATAGTGGATCATAAGATATTTAACGTTGCTAGAAAGTTCTGACTCATAAGTAAGTTTAAGAATACCTCTAGTGAGACTATTTAACAATTGTTTTTTAGTCAAATTTTATGTATAACATATCCAACAAAGACACATCGAATGGCTCATGGAGCCAACTTGTTTTGTTGATGCTTATGAAGATGAACAAATGCAACACATCCAAATACATAAATGGGTAAATTAGGAACAATTAGACTGACAAATAAACCAGTAGAACTTGAGAGGGAGTTCGATTTATTAGGTAATAAATCCTAAACCCTTATATATATAATTATAACCCTAAACCCTTATATATATATATATATATATATATATAAAATTATATAAGGTAATTTATTTCTATACTCGATGAAGTAAGAGCTTCTCCTTAATAACATAATGACATGTATGTCTCAATCAATGAAGCATGAATAACATCTAATAAATGTCAAATTTTTTTCTTCGAACAACCTCATTTTGTTAAGGTATATTATGACAAATAATTTAATTGATAATTCCATTAGCTTTTAAATATTGTTGGAGTTCTTAATTTTTATACTCCCCACCATTATCACTACGTAAAACTTACACTACAAGAAATTTTAATATTATCGATGGTCAAAATTCGTCAATAATAACAAAAATTCGTCGCTAAATGTTTTATAAAATTACCGACTGGACGAGAATCTAGTCGGTAATATTTTTATTATTTATTAAATATTTTACTCATATATATTCACCTAATTAAAAAATTAAATATTTTTTCTTATTGATTATTAATTATTTTCCCTTATCCTTCCAGGATTTATTATGTCATTAGCAGGATTCGAACCCAAGTATCTTAGAGTTAGAAACTGATACTCCAACCACTAAGCTACCAGAATTTTCTCGATAATAATTTACAAATAAATTATATTTATATATTTATATATTTATATGTTTATATATTGATATATTAATATATTGATATATTGATATATTGATATATTGATATATTGATATATTTATATATTTATATATTTATATATTTATACATTTATATTTTTATATTTTTATATTTTTATATTTTTATATTTTTATATTTTTATATTTTTATATTTTTATATTTTTATATTTTTATATATTTATATATTATATATTTATATTTTATATATTTATATATAATTAAATATTTATTTTTTTAAATTATTTAATTTAAGAAATTATTATAAAATAATCTAATTATGATTAAATTGAATTATTAAATAAAAAATATTTAATTTTTTAATTAGGTGAATATTTACTAATTGTTAATTTACCGACTGAAATATCCGTCTGTAATTTACAGATGAATTTACCGATGGATATATCCGTCGGTAATTAATTGTTAATTTATCAACAGATTTACAGACGGATATATCTATCGGTAAATTTATCTGTAAATTATCGATCGGATTTATCGATGGATATATCCGTCGGTTACTAATTATTATTTTACCGATGGATATATCCGTCGGTAAAATCAAATTCCATAAATATTTTATATCCGTCGGTAATTTCCGTCGGTAATAATTATTTTCCAATGGTTACAAATCATGTCGGTAAATATCCGGTCTGTAATACGCGATTTTCTTGTAGTGTTAGATTTTAACATTATACTAAGTTATTATCTTTTTATGAAATTTTTTAAATAATACACTTACCTCATTTTTTTATTTCATTAAGTATAATTAAGTCATTCTTGTACAATGATAAATAAAAATAATAGAAGAATGAGATCTACCTAAAGTTTGAATTTTAGATGACCCCACACATTACAATGCATTATCGTAATAGGATAAGCTCTATTATTTAAGTGTGGTAATGTTATTTTACATAGTTCATTAGTTTGATGGTGGTAATGTACTTACATTAAAATGATGATGGTAATGTACTTACATTAAAATGAGACAGGATATTGTAATCAATTAGATGAAAACATTGAATGAGATTGTTTAATTAAGGAATGGAAGAAGACAAACTTTGACATTTTGGTTCCTAGTAGGACAAACACCCAATGATGACATCATGGGTTATGATGCAAATTATTTTGTGAATTGATGACATTATATTGATGTATAGGTTGTGATGCTAATTTTTATTTTTATAATTTGTTAGGTTTTTGCTCTAACTATTTTTAATAACCATTGATTTTTTTATGTGTTGGACTTGAAATGTATGAAGTTAATTGTGTTAAACTCATGCCATTAGCGAAGAGAGCTTGATAAGTTGATTTCATTGTTATTTTCAAATAGACTCAACTATAATAATTGAGTATGAGTTTGTCTCTCACCAAAGAAACACATGTATTTATGATTTTATGATTTTAACCGATATAATAATTTTATGTGACATTATTAGATATGACAAACATCTTTCTTTATTTAATTACAATCTAGTTATTATTGCGGAATATATTTGTTGAAATATATTGAGTTGTGTTGTGGGATGGTGTCAAACGATGGAATGGATTGGCTATGCCTGACTTTACAACTGTAAAGTTTTTGTTAGCTGTATCTTTGTTAATGTTACTAGTATGGTTGGATAGTTATTCATTTTAACACTATTATCATATTCATTTTATTAACCATTTTTTTTCTAGAAATAACCATATTTTTGAATTGTATTTATCAAGTTTGTTTGGCCAGTGGTATCACTCAACCTAGTACTAGGAATAATACTTATGGCACACCACCATGTACCAAACATGGGTGTGGCAGAATTTTATCACTTCATTTGCTTCATCCCATGAGTAGTCCCATGCTATAAACAATGTTCTTGCACAAACATAGTCACTTAGCCAATTTTTTCAAGAAATAATCGCATTTTTTAATTATGTTAACCAAAAGTTTTGAACAGTGGTATCACTCAACCTAGTGCTACCAATGACATTAATGGCATGCCACATGTGTTAAACAAGGGTGTGGTAGGTTCTATCACTACATTTGTTGCATTCCATGAGTAGTCTTATGTTCGAAACATTTGCCTTGTACATACATAGTCATTTAAACCAATTTTCTCAAGAAATAATCATGTTTTTAACTATGTTAACCAAACTTTTTAAACAATGTTATCACTCAACCTAGTGCAACCAATGACACTTATGACCCGCCATTATGTGCCAAACAAGGGTGTGGAGATTCTATTATTGTATTAGGTGCATTCCATGAGTAATCCATGGTGTAAACATGCCTTGCACAGACTTAGTCACTTAACCAAATTTATGAAAAAATAACCTCATTTTTCAATTGTGTTAATCTAGCTTTTTGGACAGCAATGGCCAACCCAGCCTTAACGTTGACAACAAACATTATAAGGGTCCTCTGATCTTATCACTCAGTATCCATGCTACCACTAAGTTTTATAGAGACAATGCTGACATTGTCCTTTAAACGCTCAACTTCAACAATAGCGCGCACGATGAAAAATATTATGCTTAGTCATATTAACGCTCTGGCTCTATATTGTTTATTAAGTGTTGAGCCACAATATTCATCCCTTATAAATTATCAACATATATATTTATTTCTCTAGAATCAATGCGCTTAGCAGTTTTAAATAACGCTAAGCCGAAATGATTGACCTTACTCACTTCTCTGCGAATCACTAAGAGATTTTGCAAGGTTTGAGCGAAAATAATTACTTTTGTGCATTGAACTTAATTTTATATCTTGCTTACCACGTTGTCACTTTGTGAAAACAAAAAGCATAAACCAACTACAATATAGAGTCATAACAACTTTGCTCACCAACTTATTTACACATTACTATATGAAAAATCTGTCAAATTTGTTGCCATATACTAATCATACAATGATTATTGTACCATCCCTTTCTATTAATGTTTGGACAACATCCACGATACACAATAAGTACATAAATTCCAACCACACTAAATATTTGCTGGATAATACTCTATGTCATATTAATATACTTTAACATAATGGCGAAGCAGTTACATGAGTAAGTATAACTAAAATATACATCAAATAATTTGTCCATGTGTATTTCTTCCTGATACTTAAGTCATGGTGCGAACACATTTTCTAAGCTTCTGTTTTATCCAACTGTATATATTAGAACCTTCAATAAGGATGATTTTAGGATCTTCATATACAATATCAATGTCTTCATTTAATTTGTGTGCCTTTTCAGTGGAGACTTCAAAATCATCACTATTTCCCCTGTATCCATCATTACAAAACACTTGTTGCTGCTTCAAATATTCCTTTATCTATAATAATTGTATCTCAAGTTCTGATCCTTTTCTCTAATCTTCTATTTTTCTCTAATAAGATTGTATTGTCAACAACAATATGCTTGATATCGATACCAAAAGTATTCAAATAGATAAAATTCTTATTTTCTTCTATAAATGCTCCCTAACAAAATCATGTGCAACCTCATCATTTGTTATAGAAAGATTCTCCACAACTTATCATTCATATGAAAACATGCATTACATAATACACAATGCCTACATGAAAATAATGATTAAAGCAATACATACCAAATTTTTTTCTTGCAGGAAGGTGATATAATTTTTTTTTTCTCACTAAAACATCAGCCCACTTCAAACACTGAGGGATTACATTTTTGGTTTCAATACCTTTTACTAGAGTAGATGCTCAAAGGCCCAAACCTACAATTTCAATTAAATGACCAAAGTAGTTGAAATATATATAATTAACTTAATAATAAGATAATATAAAAAAAGTTAATAACGTACCAGTAATACTAAAACACATTTAATAATGTGCAACTGCGATGAATTTGTTTCTTCCAACAAAGAATAAGACTTTCGACAAACGCTTTCAAATAATTTTTCATATACACAACAACACCCTACTTATATCTGTCAATCACTTGTATATCATTTAATACCTTGAAGAAACTTACACATATAAGGATATGTGTTTGGAAAATAAAACTTTTGTCAACCCAAGAAGTATGTACAATCTACAAAAATCATCAAGGTCATCTTCACTACGGAATTACTCAAGTTTAGCAAAAATATTTTCTAAATAAACATACTTCCTGCGAAATATGATTGCCATCAAACAATCACCATTTTCATCAAAATAAACTTTCTCTCTAGTTATATGAAGTCTTAAAGTTAAACAAATATTTAAGGGTGTAAAAGATATTACTTTATCCCGTATTCTAAAACCACATATTTTTTCATCTCATCTACTACATAACTCACAATAATGAAAAATATATCTTTAACTTTTCACCCATTTCCAATTACACATTAAAAGGAATGTCTAAAATTCTATTTTTATAACTTATTAAAATATTATTATTAACTTTTCCAATCCATTTTTTCTTGCATTCATGTCTAAGTGACATATGCACGAAATTCACATATATAAAACCAAATTAGTAACTCATAATGCTAATAACAATCAATGCATTCCAATAATCTAAATATTCATCCAACAATTTCTTAACCATTCATCCCATCATATTGAATAAGAACAAAGATCAATAAAAAATAAAAAACATATCAACATATACTCTTTGTCAATATTTTATAATGAATGAATACTTTCACATCTAACACACATTTTAGTGTTTTATACGGACAACTTGCACTCTTCTCACTTTTATAAACAATAAAATGAAAGTATAACTAATTATTCAAAAAATGAGAAATAGGGCAAACAAATTCATATATACAAAAATAAATGAGGAACAAATAATTAGTTCCTGATGGGGACATGACCATGAGCAAGGTAATGATCCACTTGAAGGACTTGGAGGACCTATGACAATGGCTAGAGCAAGGAAAACAAAGGAAGTTCTTCAACAAGTGTTTTCTATATTATTTGAATATAAGCCCACATTTCAAGGAGAAAAGACCAAAATTGTGAATTGCATCATGACCCAAATGGAGGAGGACTAATGCGTCACTTTGTTTCAATCTTTAAATTTGTTTAAATAATAACTCAATCCTTTGTAAAATTGGCTGACCAAATTATGTTTTGGGTTAATCAATTAATGAGATTTAGTTTGGTTTTGTTTCAAGTTGTAATAAAGGCCCAATTGGAAACTTAGCTATCGACCACAATTTCGATTACAATCAACCATTGAGTAGTTTTGAATTTCTAGGTTAATGGATCATTATTAACATTTTATTTGCCTCCATTAAGTAGTTTTCAATTACTAGATTAATGAATCATTATTAATATTTATTTTCTTTTTTAAGTCTCTGTAACTTTGATGACAAGGCTTCTACATAAGCTAAACCATTTTTATCAGAAATGACAAGTTGAGTTTTATTAAAAAATATTAGAGTTTAACTCTTTTATCTTGGTGAGAGTGATTCTCTTAAATTCTTGAGTGATTTAAGAACCCTTGAATGTATCAAAGGGCTTTTACATTACCTCCTTTGGGAAAAGTGATTATTTGCTTTGACCTTTCACATTCACCTCTTGTTCTTTCTTCACCATGATCCAGAAAACTTAATTCTATCTAAATTTATTTCGTGGTCATAACTTTCGTTCTACTAATTCAAATTGAGTATTTTTTGAGCATAAATTGAAATTCAGAACGAAAATTTTCACATCGCTTTTTAATCATCTCAATAAGAGTTTTATAGATATCGACGTTTCAAAAATACTGTTCAACCTTAAAATTTTTACCACTTTTTAATTCTATCTTTTCACTCATTTTCTAAATTTTTTACAAGAGATTCCAACCCTAAAGATCCTTAGTCAGTCTTTGTGTAAATTGAGTTCATATCAGTTGCACAATTTTAAACATTTATGGACCTATTCGACAATTTGTGATGCTACTACATGATAGAAACATTTTATTTTGTGTCCACGGTAAGTGTGCCCACATTCCATAATCAGTTTCTTAACATTGATCGAGCTATTGGTCAGTTTCAAAATCATTTACTTTATTCCCAGATTCAATATGCTACTACATAATGGTTGTCCACATATATCAATTAACACCTTAATCGACTCATTAATGGTTTTTAATCACTACACAAAACCTAACCTTTAAACAAAAGACACAAGAATAAAGGGCAAAGCTAAAGGGTTGTGTTAGTATATAAACCAAACATGAAAGATTATCTTAATTTTGGAAAGAAAATAGTATAAATGTAAAAAAAAATAATAACATGCACACATACTAGTGATGTACCAAGAGTAGAGAGTCAAAATAGGTTTAATCCTATGAGTTAACTTAAAATATCTGTAAAATAGGTCAAGTTAGACCAAAAAATTTGTGGCCTGTATTAAATCAATTTTATCTTAATTTATTTAAGTGATGATCTATATAAACTTAGGCGTAGTTAGTCCGTAAGTTTATGGATAAGTTTGTTTTATAAAATAACAATAATTTTTAAAATAAAAATAATATTATTTTATATAAAAAAATATATATTATAAATTAATTTGAGGAAGAATTCTCTTATTGTAAGAGTAAATATTAGAATAAATTTCTAATGTTAAGATCTAATAATTAATATTTTAAATTTATAAATTATTATAAAATAAATAATGATAATAAATAGTAATTTTGTAATTCTTATTTTGATATTAGATAAATACATTCTTTTCTAATTTATAAATTATATATTAAATTATTTTATTTTAAATAAAAATTAATTTTATTAATAAAATTTAAATTTTAAAAATAGAAATTTTTTTAATCAGCTTACACGTGGAACAATCACAAGTCGGTTTTGGTAATTCGTGAACTATGCGCGGTAATTAATGTCATCCAATCGCACAGATAGAACAGTAACTAAAAGGGTGTGTAGGACTTATGGCCATTCAGGTGAAGGGGAGATAGTCAATCAAGACTCTTGGTTATAACATACGTGATTGAACTCAAAAAGATTTTAGTGAAAATTTGTGTGTTCATTCTTATGCAAAAGTTTATCATATCAACAACAGTTACAATATCGCAATAAAATATACCTACAATGAACATAGAAAAACCCAATAAAAAAGGAAGAAGAAGATTGATTTCATATATTATTCCCTCCCTCTCATTTTGTTTACAGTATTATCGGAAAGAAAAACCTTTACTTATTATAATGAGAAAATAGAGAAATATACAAGAGAGAAAATTAAAATCACAAAACTGCTGAGTTCCTTACGTCTTTGACGCACAGAAAATGTAACATGACAGGTTGATACATTATAATCATAATAAGTTATAAAGGATGTTTATGTCATCAAATGATGGATTGACAAACTTACCTGTCATTATATTTTTTTAAATGCATTTCTTTTTTTAATAAGTTTAATAATAAAATGGTTTAATAATATAAATTAATATATTATATTAAAAAGTTATAATTAACGTATATATCTTATTTTTTATATTGAAAAATTTAAATTCCTAAAACAAAAATTATAATATATTTTTCTATTTTGATAACATTTGACATTATCCTCACCAGAAATTTTTACACTTTAATTTTTTTATCTTTATCATTCTCTTCTTCATCTTCAACATCACACAAAATTGAAAAACCCTCCATAATGTACTACAAAAAGATTTTTTTCCCCCACCAGGCCGGTTTTACCGTCCAAAGAGAAAATGTAATCTATAAAACACACAAAAGACATTAGAAACTTATAATCTATATATATATATTGAAAACTAATTTCTGTCATGGTATCAGGCGTTGCTTTTCTTACTGATATATTCTATTTTATTCATGTCAATTATGAAGATAAAGTACACGAAATTAATTATACAATACTATAATATTGGGGTATGGATTATGTGATGATATGGTTTTATGTTTGTATGAGGAAATGGTTCTAACGAATAGGGGAGTTGAGACCCTCTTGAGAAGACAAGGGATGCAGTGACTGGTGTCTTTTGGAAGGGAAAGATGGTCCTTTCCTGAACGAAGGTCGCTTCTTGATACGGTGAAGAGTTTGCCTGGCGTAGATGCTATAAAACAAAGGTCCAACTCTCTCCTTAAATTTCAGAATTAAAAAGAAAAGAACCCTAAACACTATCAGGATCATCATCACTGCACCCAAGTCCCACCACTTTGAATAATCAATTTCCATTCCAAGCACGCTTTTCAGGATGAATTCTCCTTTCAGTTTTGGGCCCCCAGGTTCTAAGGGTTCGAACTCCATCCCTATCATGTCATTCTTATATGCTCCCTGCAAAAGGACATAATCAACAAATTGCAGCTGTTACATTACAACTCCCAAAATTCGAAGCTGTAATTAGAGTTATATCATTATGATTATTCACTTTAGATTTTCTCTCTTGATTGGAAAATAGGGATGTTTTTAAAGTACCTGCAATCCCCATGCAGCATAATTGATGTATGATATTGGGTAACGCCAGAAGAATTTGGGAAGATCAGGGATCCGACGGAAAAAACCAGCAGTCATCATCATAACACCCTGCACACACACCTTAATTAATATCAGCAACAGTTAATTTTTCAACCAAAAATTAGGGTTAGCTTATATTTATATAAAGTACACTTACAATATATCCTGCTCCAATTATCAATCCCATGAGGAAGTTGGGAACCAGTGAAGCTATAATCATCATGGAGCTCTCCACAACAGCAATGCACCCGATGAGATCCAGACAGATATACACAAAATGAGAAAACTCTGGACGAAACTTAACCATGTAATAGGTTATTGTCCCTGTGGCAACGGACATCACTGTCACAAAGGGAAAAGAAGAGAGAAAATTTGAGAGAATGTAGACTCCAACGCCATAATACCCATTCAGTCTTTCTTTGTTGAACACCTGTATCAAGAGAGGTAAAAAGAGTTAACCATTGATAAAAAAACCTAATTCTCATAATTTCCATAACCCTTTTCTTCTCATGGTTTACACTTTTATTATGGTAGTATCAAAATTCATTGCATATACCTTCATTTCTTCTATGAAAGAAGGGAAGCCCCCAATGGACATGAATGTCATGAAACCTGAGATAAAAGCACCACATGCTCCTCTAGCAAAAATGGCTCTATAACTCGATCCAACTCCATAGAAGATTGTTCCAACACAGAATGATAAGGCCACATAGATGGTTATCCTAATCCAGTAGTATCCCACATCTCTGGACATGTTCACGAAAGATCTCCGAGTCAGCGTTGACAGTTGCTTCCACCATTTTGCTTCGCATTTGCTTTTTCTTTCAAAATCATGCCCTTCCTGCAGCAACACGATTAATTCCTTGGTCCTTACAACACATAATGTTTCTGAAATCTAACGGACCAACACCAAATATGTTCCCATGATTTGATATTTTTCATATGGGTTAGTCATTATATTCGAAGATTATATTTTCCAAGAGATGAAGAGAGTATTGTATAAAGTGTTTGAAAAATAAAACTTGCACCCAAATTATAATAAACACATGGTGAGAGAGTGAAAAAAAAAGAAGATAATATATATATATATATATATATATATATATATATATATATATATATATATATATTATAAAAGATATAACTTGATTACGAAGATAAAGATAGAGAAAAATGATAAGTATTTAAAAAATTTAGTGCATTTGCACGACAAGTCAAGAAATCAAAGTAGATTAATGTTTTTTCTTCCACAGCCTATAATTAGCTGTAATACCAGCTCGTGCAAACGATATTATCTGAGGGAAGGGCTACTTACAATTTTTGAGATTTCCTTGATTCTTTCCCTTGCAGTAGTTGCATGCTCTGACCATCGGTATTTTTCTATGAGCTTTGCTTTGGTTGCTGCAGTTGATAGTGAAATTCCTTCCTGTATTATGAAAGAATAAGTAAAATAGACGAATAATAATTATGAAAAGTTGTGAATATATATAGATAAAAGAAATGGTTAGACATATATACACGAAGTCTTTGAGAGGCCATCATAGTGGTTGTAACAGCATCGAAGTCTGAATTGATACAACGGAGGAAATGATCAGAAGGGTTTCTTCTACTTGGACATGGGAATCCGGCTTTGGCAAAGAACTGCACGTGGATAAATTATGTGAGTTTTTAACCTGTATATTAACGTTCTGAACACATGGTTTTGATTGTTACATTAGAATATGAACAATGAATGTACCTCAGTTGCCTTTTGTGCAGGTCCAAAGTATATTGTTTGACCCCCAGAAAGAAGAAAGAGATGGTCAAAGAGAGCAAAAACCTCACTGCTCGGTTGGTGAATAGAAGAGATAACAGTCTTGGCATCATGAGCCAAATTTCTCAAAGTTTGGGCAACAAAATATGCTGAGGCACTGTCGAGACCACTGGTGGGTTCATCAAGGAACAAGAGAGAAGGCCTTGTGAGGATTTCAAGAGCTATGCTTAGCCTTCTCTTTTCTCCACCGCTTATACCTCTCAAGTGCCAATTCCCTATTAACCTATCTGCACATTCTTCAAGACCCATCTCCGTAATTGTTCCCTCTATTATCTCATTCATCTCTTCTTTCCTCATGCTACTTGGAAGTCTTAGTTTCGCTGAGTAATTTATTGTCTCTCTCACCGTTAGTGTTCCCAGCATTGTGTCTTCCTGGGTCACATAAGCCTGGTACGTTCACAACAACATAATCAATCTTATGTATGAGTTACCACATTGATGAACACTGAAATCATATTGTAATACTTACTACACCCCCATAGCCCAATCTCCTCTTCTTTCCATTTACAAACACATTTCCAGACATTATCACATTTCTGCAGAGTCTTCCTGCAATGAATCCCAGTTATTCAATGTTAACGTCCATAACATACGGAAGTTTAGTCTTAAATAATTAAGAAACTTAAAATACCACGAAGCTAGCTTTTGTTCTTTTTATACTTAAAGATGATTTTTAAAATTCCAAAGTTACGCAGAAGAAAAACAAATAAAACTGATATCTCTCCAACTGATAAATTTGCTTACAAAGACCGAAAATAAACTCGATCAAACAACCTAAAATGGCCTGTAGAAAAAAACAGCTAAAGTACAAAAGAATAAATAAAATTACATAGTATAAGGAAAAAGGTACATTACCACAAAGGTAGCTTAATTACAGATTCATTAATGCCTACCCAATTTCCAAACCAGTGGGGTCTATATCTTCACCTACCTTTTATTTTAATTATGCATACATCAAAGCCTGTTTGGTGGAGGTTTCTGTTTGGATGATACAATGTTTTTGCATTTACAGTATTTTTCTTTTTTTCTGCATTGATCTAAGATGATCTTTTTGTTTCCATTAGTAATTACGGAAATGTTCTTGTTTTTATGCTCTGCAATTTTAATGTTTATACAAATAGTAAAAAAAAAAAACTTTTCTTCATTTACCACTTTCTGTATATCTATTTGAAAATAAGAAATGAGTGATATTTTAAATTATTTATAAAAAATGAAATAAAGATAACAATTCAGATAATCTTGGTAAAGTCCATTAAAAATAATGAAACATTCAATCCTCCATACGAGGGGGTAGATACTGTGACTCAAAAGACAATAAATGAACTCAGATTTCTCAAATGAGGAAAGAAGGGGGTGATTGGAAGTAAACCTCCTTGTTTGGCCATTTAGATGTTCATCAAGTTAAGAGAGAGGGGAGAAATAGAATGAAAAAAAATTGAAAACTAAAATAAAAATTTTAAATATTTCATTAAAAAGAAACAGGAAATTTTTTTTGCTTAAAATAGATCACAATGATATAAGATTTTCACTCTCTTTCACACTAAAGAACACAAATTTTGATTTCATTTTTTTTTTCTTTGCATTTCTTCTGAATCAATCAAGAGGGACACCGTTGCTTTTCTTGAAGAGTTGTAATAAATAATGGGGACGTACTGTGTCCATAAACCTAATGGGTAATTTTTGCCATCTTAAATTGACCTCTAAAACTATAACAATGTTTTTTACTCTCTTTGAAATGCAACAGAAAAAAATGGAACAATTTAATGGCTCCATTCTCATTTTTATGGCTAAGCATAAACCTTCAGTCAACCTTACACGTCCAAAATGCTTCCATGAATAAATGACTCATAATGTTCTGCAGTTGCTTGGCTTTTCTAAGTTGGCAAGTCATTTACTTATTACTGAAGGACACTGCTCCTTTGATTGGAATCGACATCTTATTTTTATTTTTATTTTTTCACACTCATCATATTTCTTTCTGTCTTTTTTCAGTTTTATCTCTCATCATAAATCTTTTAATCGATGCTCTCAGGGCAAATGAATCATGATGTAATAGCAAAAGGGTGTCAAAATTCTTTATATTCATGAGGTGTGGTCAAAGTAGAATAGAACACCACCAAATAGATCTTCGCACTTTCTTTGGAAAGAAAAATTAAAAATGAAATAGGAACGACTGTGCACGGTTGTTTGTTTAGATGAACATAGGAGGAAAAGATAGAATACTCATTGATAAAAAAAATTGAGAAAAAATGAAAAGAAAGTAAACTTTGTATTGTTGTTAACTGAGAAAATTTTTAAGCCTGATTCCAAGAAAGGTTAATACAAGATAACGCACGCAAAATATCAGTATATCAGTGGAGATAACATCTATCTTCTTCAACATTCCCCGTTGTGTTCATTTGTGCATCCAAGCTAGAAAACTAGGTTTTTCCCGAATCTTTGCGAGTAGATCTAAATAAATTAAAGTTTCTTGGTTGTATTCTGATTCCCCTCACCAGTTCTCTTTATAAAATAACATGTGAAAGAGACCACACAGAAACATTCCAATATGAAAAATAAGATGAAAGAAAAAATGGTGGGTGGGATGAACAAATCTTATACGTTCCATTAATTGTTCAGATCACAGGAAGCAAAGCAAAATGGTGGGTGCTTTAAGTCATGGAAGTACATACATACATGTTATATATTAGGTACGTTCTTTGATATAAAAACCAAACATGAGAATCCTACACAAAGTACAACAAAAACAACATGCACACACAGAGACACACTATAGTAGTGATGAAGGGAGTGAAGAAAGTGGAGATGAACCTGCTAAAGCATCAAGAAGAGTGGATTTTCCAGAGCCAGAAGGACCCATGATAGCCAGGATCCTGTTAGGTTCAGCATATCCACTCAACCCGTTAATCAATCTCTTGGTGTGTCCATTCCCAAAATTTGGAACCACCACAGTTAAATCTTCCCACACAAGATACATCCCTCTCTTTGCAGAAACTCCCATCGTCTCACCATTTTCTGCAACACCCTCTTCGTTGGTTGTGGCTGGTTCTATCTCCATTTTTCCAAAATCAAAAGCAGGCTTTGGTTGGTTGAATCAAACCAAAGAGGGAAACAAAAAGAAAATTGGTAGTATAGCTAGCCAGCTTACACACAAATAGATATATATGTACGTGGTAGAGGGTAAGAGTGAGGGGAAAATTAGAGGGACCACTCTGAAATGACGATGTTGTTTTTGTTGGTTCTGTAAGTATGTATGCGTAGTAATTACTGTGATCCAACTCCCACAGAACAGTAGTAATAGTGATGACGACCTCGTTGTTCAGTTATGGCCATGCATGTGAAGGAGAACGACACCTTTCAGGTTTAATAAAGGAACTGTGTTGCTCGGTGATTCAACTCGGCAATTTGAAAATGAAGATTCAAAGTATTTCTCAGAGGCAATAAATGATTCCCCAAACATCAAATGTTAAATATAATAAAAATGGGAGGCAAATCATACATACACAACCTAAAAAATATATTCTACTTTATTGATACCTAACCCTATCATTATTATTTAAGAGACCAATACTTTGGTTTCTAATAATTTTTTTCAATTTTAACGGTATTATCTAATCTGCACAAATTATAATAATATTTAAAAATTATTGATTGAGAATGATATCATTAAGTTTAAAATATTAAAGTAATACTTTTTTTAGGTTTAAAGAAAGTAAATCATGTTAGAATAAACTAAAGCTATATGGTAAACAACAACAAATTTTCTCCAAATATTTGAATTTATTTCGAAACTAAAATTTGAAAAATAAAATTCCATTTTGTAAAACTAAATTAAGTATACTAATACATTTTCTTACATAGACTAAACATATATTAGTAGATTGAGTTTTTGGGCAAACGCAAGTTAAAAAGGTCAAAATTACTAATAATTTAACACAATAATTTATCAATTTTTTTAATAATCCATAATTTTTTTAAGTACGTGGCATTATATATTCGGTGTGAAAAGTATGGACACATAAAAGCATGTACACACGGAACTATGAATTCGATAATATAACAAAATAAATTATAACATGGCTGATGTTATTAAAATTAAATGGGACATATTATATATATTTAAAATTTATTTGGTAAATATCTTCTTCACATGTGTCTCGATGTGTGAGAGAGATGTGGATTTATATAAATTAATTTCAAGAAAAAAATATATTTAATGTTTTTACATTTTAAATTTTCTATTAATTGTTTAATTTCTTATTAAATAAATTTATGAACACTTATATTATTAGGAGATTTAGATCTCAACACGAAGTGATCATGTTAGGAAAAAAAGCATACTTTTATTAAATATAATTAGAATTATAATTAATTATGTCTTTATTTAATAGAAATTATTATCTGTGATCCAAACAATAGTGTTTAATGTTACTAGAGAGAATTTGATAAGTGTATCGGACTTAATTATATGGTCTTTTTAACAACTTTAAAAAGTTAGCATGAACCTGTGTACAATAAATTGAAATTGAAAGAGGGTTCATTAACTCTTCTCACCAAACCATGAACCTGTGTACAATAAATTCCATAACGAAGGTGGTGTGAAAGATCTGAGAAGAAGCAGAAGTATAAGAAGAGATTTTGAAGTTTGAGCATTGAATTTTGCATGTATTGCCATCCTAGGCTCTCTACACATCATCTCAATCTTCCACATTTGGCACCATTTCATCTCTAGCCTCCACCTGTACTCACATCACGTCTTTCAATGTCTTCTCTTGCAAAACAAAGTCTTCGTTATTTGTGATGTAAAAAATGTTAAATCACAGAGATTAAAGGAACATGGAATTTGGTAGGTGGGTATGATGATCTTTACTGTTCATCGACATGTGTTACCAAACCCCAACTGCCAATAAATCCTCAGCAGCATCAATTTTATCTTGTTCACGTCCTTCTTCACTCTTTACGTGTTGTACTCAACTCAAACAACAACCAATCAATACTTCTAGCTAGGGCAATGCCTCGCCAAAACCATGCTCATCATGTTTCTTGCATTTTTATCATGCTTTAAACTTTTCAGCACCATCACGATGAATATCCAAACACTTCATCGATTCATCTTCAAAACCTAACTATATATTATAGATATTTCACCGAATATATCCATTATATTAAAAATATATGTTTTATTATTTATTTTATTTAGATTAAATGAATTCATAAATAAAATATAAAAAAAAACTCCACTATATCCTCACATATAAAATATATATATATACAATATTTCAAAAAATTCTCAACACTTTACTGTTCTCTCTATAAGACTTCAAAATTTCATGATATTCAAGTTTCTATCATAGCCATAGGTGAAAGAGTATTAATATAAATATCATATTAAGTATTTTATTTTACTTAAAGATGAAACTTATGATATTTTGTACATGATAATTTTACTCTATCGACCTTGACTAGTGGTTACCATTTTCTTTATGATAGTTTCATTAATATATTTGTATTCATGTTATACTTTAATTTGAATGAAACCATGAACTATTAGCATTTTAATGCAAAAAGACACTCCAACCAAAAGACTATAATTCTTAAGTAAGAAAATATTTAGATATATACTAATCCTAGTATATACCCTTTCGAATTTACTAATATTTTCAACTTGTTTTTAAACAAATTAAAATAATATTCTTTTTAAATTTTTATATATCTCATTAAGGTTTTATAATATGACCTTTTTGTTTTATGATAAAATAGTTTAGTTTTTTTTTTCATTTTACATTATTATATATATATATATATAATAATTATAATTAACAAAAGATTAATTAATATTATCTAAAATCTATAAAATATATAAATAAAAGCATTCTCTTAAATTTGATGGTTAAAAATTGAGAGTGATAAATACATAATTCATTCATTAAAATATCTGTATTTTTTAATGAATACCTATTAATGATGGTAATTGAAAACTGTACTAAAACATTATTAGTAGATATATATATTTAAAGCATTAGTAGTATATATATATATATATATATATATATATATATATATATATATATATATATTTATTTCAAATAAATTTAAACTAAAAAATAATTAACGCAACACTCGAAATAAAAATCGGTCGCTAACACATTAGCGATTTGGCTTTTTGCGACGACGCTTTTCGATTGCTAATTGATTAACGGCCAATTTTTTTACATTAGCGACCAATTTTTTCGGTCGCTAAAATGAATTTTTCTTGTAGTGTGGGCTAAGGCATATACGATTATGAGGCCACCTATAATCGATTATCGAGGTTTGCATATTCGAATACGTAGCCTCTCAACCTATCCCCTTCCTTACTGCCATTAATGAACTTTGATATTTTTCTTCATCTTATATGAAGAAGAAGACTGTGTATCATTTTCTTCATTAGAATACGCTTGTCGCATTGCCTCATGTGGCTGTCCAAGATGTGAGTTACCAACATGAACCTCCATGGTGATTGTCCATGGTCACACCTGAAATCATGGTAGCACAATTGTTTATATTTGGGAGTCATCTTGTAAGACGTGCATAGATTGGGGTGTTCCATGCAAGGTGAGCATATAACTGGAGGAATGAGGAGTTGTGAGGCGTGAATGATTCAGATGAGGAAGAAAATGAGGAGTTGTTGGCGCTCCTCTACATGAAGAATGGAATAATGGACCTACAAATTTATCAATTTTAATGAAACTGGTTAAATTTGGTGGGGATCTGAAAAAATGAGTCATTGAAATGAATGGAGTTTACTTGTAACTTAATATTTTAAAATTTTAATTTAAAAAATATTTTCAAATTTGATGTATTATTAAATAACTTGATTTGTTAATTTTTTTTACATTTCATGATTACAAAATTATTTTTAATGATGGAGTTATGTGTGATTAGGACATGCATAATTGAATATAATTAAAAAAAATTAATTTAAGTTTTTTTTTTGTGTTACATAGAGATCATTATTTGACCATGGAAAATTGAAATGAATAATATATGGATTTAGAAGAAGAAGAATTCAGTACTAATGTGTCAGGGATGTATATGAACTTAATATGTCAGGCTCATGAACATATACAACAAAATGTCAACACTGCATCACTAATCATCTTATGTAGTGTATCTTCTATATTATACATGTTAAATCACATGTCTACCGATAACGTTAACCTCCATCAGTGGCGGATCTTCTTGAGAACTGAGGGGGGTCGTGCCCCCCAAAAGTTTTGTAACTCCCATGTAATTTATGATTTTGACCCTCCAAACTTTAATATATTTACTTGTATATTTACAATTTTATCCTCTCAGTCTCTCCTCAGTTTTGTAACTCTAATATAATTTATGATTTTGCCCCTCAAACTTAATGATCATTTTATATATTTACTTATACATTTACAATTTTATTCTCTCACCCTTTTATCTTCTTTCACCCTTTTATATTTATTTATTATTTTTTATTAATATATTATTTGGTCCCCCAGAATCAATGATCAAGATTCGTCACTAACCTCCATGGTCCTGATAAAGATTGTTGTAGATGTAAGTTAATGTCATATTTGGTTCATTTGGAGCACTAATACAAAAAAAGGTTATTATGTCTATTATTTTAACCTTTTTACGTCAAATACAAATTTGATGTTAATACGGAAGATGTAAATTTACGTTGGACATAATCACCGATGTAAATTTACGTAGGATTAGGAGGTATAATCGACGTAAATTTACGTCAGACCAAGCCATATAATCGACATTAATTTATGTTAGACCAGGGCATAACCGACGTAAATTTCATTCTTTTTTTTAATATTAGGTTTATTTTGTTTTACAGTGAGTCCAGATTCCAGATTTTTAATAGACAATAATTCAAAAATACATCAATGCAATACATTACAAAGTTAAACTAATACAAAGTTTATTTAGTACAAAAACTAAGTTACCTAAATGTTAAACTACATAATACAATATAATATAAACAATAACCTACAAACTAAGTTCTAGAAATGTTGAATAAAAAACCTTACTCATTACTCTCTAATTTGTGTAATATCATGTTCTGATAGTAGAGATAGATCTTGAAATACCTGAATCATTAATTTGACTCATAACATGTAATACACATAAAGGTAAATCAACTTAACAAATATTGAAAACAAATACCTTCATTCAAGAATCAGTTATACCTAAACAAACTATTACTCTCGTCCAATACATGATATAAATATAGTAGCCACATTCAAAGGAATTTATTTGCTTATTACACTTAATTGAGAAAAAAAATGTTATTTTCAAAATTTAAATGCAAGAGTATAGATATTGTAATAATATAACATATTTCACTACTTTTATCTATTATACGTGCTTAGGAGCATATTTTGAAAAAATTTTTGGGACAATTAACCTTTCGCAATGTGCCCCCTCTTTGCTTTTTTTCCCTTCGTTTTCATATATTGTGCGTCCAAATTCGATATTGAAGTCAAAACTTATCCTTCTTCAAATATTTTATGTTTTCCTTTCATCATCTTAAAACCCTAAACTCTGTATACTATAATATCTTCTCTTCACATCATACAAATCATTTTCTTTCTTACTTATTCTCATTACTATTATATAACTAATATACAACAAACAAAAAATGTGGGATTTAAACAACTAAATCGTGAAAAAATAAAAATGCAGTGTATAAACCGTAAGTCGACTCAAACGCATAAACGAATAATCACAAACTACAATAGTTCAATTTCAATAACAATCCAGTGAAGACATTCGTACAATAACGTGATTAAGATCCCAAAAAAGAATCACAGATTCAATCTCAACATAAAAGAGGAGACACATAGAACATTAACCTCAAATATATAAAAAATGCTCTAAAACTCGAATTCAATCGGAGAGAAAAGTCAACCACCACAAATGGGATATAATGTACGTGTTTTCGTCACTCATTGTGATCGAAATGTACTTTGTGAGGAGCTGGTTTGGTTGTTGTTGTCATCTTCACTAAAAAATTCTCATGTGCGGGGGAGGAAAAAGAAGTATTGATTCGATTAAAACGCGAGTTGTATATTAAACCCTCATAGGGGTCAAGTCTGTAAAATGTCGTGATATTATTCACATGATACCCAACACCTTCATGAAATTGTGTCACCGATATAACAAGATGTCTTTTCAGCATGTAATTTGTTTATTTGGATGACTTTAATTAAAGTGATTTCTTATTCTACTTGTTTATTAATGTTTTAATAAAATTAAAATGTTATTTTATTTAATTTAACATTATTGCACTTTGAATAACAACGTTGTATTTTATTTCAATATTATTTAATTATTGTATTTAATGTGAAATAAAAAATTAGAAAAATGTTAAACAACTTATAAATTATTATTAAGATAATACACTTATATTTGTAAAATATTCATTCAAAATATCAAAGATTTTAAATATATAATTTAAATTAACAACGAAAAATATTATATACTTAATATATAAAATAATTTTAATTATACTTGATATATAAAATAATATTAATATATTTAAATATTATGTATAATATAAATTAATTAATATTCTTATATTCAATTATATCATAATTATCATTTCTACTTAATTTATCCTTTCCAACAACAAGGTGTTTATGTTATTACACTACAAAACTATTATTCAATTCTTTAATATTTAGTTACATCAATTACATTAGTTATAATAAATAGACTCAAATCCTTTCAAATTTATTATCTTTTCCTCAATCTAAACAACTACACAAATCACTCTAAGTTTGTGTTTACTAGGGTAAGATCTAAGGGAGTAAATTTGAGGTGATTTAAGGGGATTTATGAGATTGTTTGGATTGAGGGAAAGATAATAGATTTGAAGGGATTTAAGTAAATTTATTATAACTGATGTAATTAACATAGTTGAATATAGGATAATTGAATAATAATATTTTCAGTATAATGATAAAATTACTCTTGTGAAGTGGAATGAATAAATTATGTAGAACCTAGAGATGTAATTATTAAAAAAATTATATTTATTTTTAAAATTAGATATGACCAAATTTAATTTGAGTGATTATTATATTAATTTTAAAATTATGTTTTGTTTTTTAAATTTATGGATTTTGATAAATATAATATTTTTAATTCATAATCTAATTTTAAAAGGAAGAAATTTTATTTTTTTATATTTTAAAAATGTAATATTTATTTTAATAAATTTAATGAAAAAGTTAAATATAATTTTAATATTTTCTATATCTAAATGTAATATTAATATTTTTTTAATTTAAATCAATAAAATGATTAAACTCTTTTTTTTAGTTCCAAAAATTATTTATTAAATTTTAAAATGAAAAAAATAGTATTTTCACGATGTTTTAATTTCTATACATCTAAAATTATAACTAAATTGTTTCATATAATATATATATATATATATATATATATATATATAAATCAATTTTTATATATGAATTTTTTTTATTTTCTGCAATATATAATATTAAATGTAAACAAGTATAATATTTAATTTATATATTTTTTAATATTGAATATAATAAATTAAAATATTATTTTACTTATTTTAAATAAAATTATTTATTATTTTAATAAATTATTTACTATTATAATAATTAAAAATACAAAAAATAATATTTTATAAAAAAATTGAGACATAATCAATCGATCATGTCTCGTTATTGTTAACTTTGTTTCAACATTAAAATTTTTGTCTTTTTAATCATCTAAATTTTCTAACTTTCCTTGTAAATCAGTCTTCTCCCACTTTCTGTGCCTAGATCTAAACGGAATGTAAATCACCTTATATCCATTCCTACATATTCCCGCCCCAATCCAAATACAATGTAAATATTTTTAGGAGAGAAAAATAAAAATACAAGTGAAATGAGTTTTTAATAAATTAAAATTAATTTATTCATAAATTAATTTGAAGGATTTTCTTATCATTTTTTAAAAATATATTTTTAACTTGCGTATAAATTTTAACTTAAATATGAAAAAATAGTGCAAATATACTTTAAATATTTTTAATAAAGGGAATTAAAAAAATATTTTCATAAATTAAAATTAATTTATTCATAAATTTATTTGAAGATTTTTTTATAATTTTTTTACATTTTATTTTTAACTTTTGCTTTTAAATTTTAACGTATGAGAAAAATATTTTTTTTATTTATTTCATGATGTCTAAACAAAGTTAAAGTCTCTTTACAATCGTTTTTACCTGGTAAAAACTTCAACCAAATAAAAGGATTTTTCATTTTCTTTTTAAGAAAATAATTTTTAAAAACTAAAAGATTTATAAAATAACTATTTTATTAAGATAGTTTGGACTAAAACTATTCTTATTTTTTAGATTTAAAAATTAAAAAATCAAAATTGGGAAAATTTATTTTCTATTTATATTGATGATATATTCACGATTGATTATATCATATATATATATATATATATATATATATATATATATATATATATATATATTAATAAAATGAAACATCACATTGTAAATTTGACCTCCAACAAGTTGGGTTAAACTTATATCATCTATTTTTATTATCATAAAATTATTTTATAAGTTTTACCGTAATTTTTCATTATCAATTTAAAAGAGTCTTCATATTAGAACCATCAAATACGATTTTTTTTTCTAACTTATTTTTTTAAAATATTTTTTCAAATTTGATCTCTACACTTGTGTTTTGTAACAGTTAAAAGGAAAAATAAATAAAATAAGTTATTATTAATTGTCTATGCCTTCTCGTAGTTTTGTGGGAAAGTTAAAGAATGGAAAATATATTCTTCCATTTCAGATTTTGATCAAACTCATTTTATGGCACGAGGTTAATAACGAAGAATACATTCAATCCAAGGCTTCACAAAACATATAAAGCACTCTTAATATACATGTTAACTTGACTTTTTATTTTTTTTATCCAGTGAGAGACTCGTGTATTAATTAATATAAAGATGTGTAAGCTGAACGATGATAATAATCTCACTTGGCCTCGTGTAATTTCAATACTTTCTAACCCCAGATTTTTTTTATTCTAAAACATTTGTGTACATAGGTCATCATTTTTGTCACTTCTACACCTCACACTGTTGGGAATTTTATAGCTCCTTACATTTATCAAACTGAGTTATACTTGATGATAGTAAAATATATAATTATCTGAACTTTGTTCATGCAGGTATTCATGTATCCGAAGTTTGAACCTGAATGTTGAGTAGGTTAAGGAACATGAGATACAGATACCTGCACTGCATTTGTACAATGTAATTATATATCCCATTTAGAGATTTTAATTGAAAGTAAAACAGAAAAAAAAATGTAATGGAAGGACGTAGCCATGTCTCATTTCTCTATACATATGCTGATTATAACAGAAAACAAATACAATTTTGTATGTTAATTAAGCAAAGTAATTTGAAAATCCAGGTGCAACACTTTTATTTGTGGGTGGTGATGGGTTCAGTGGAGTGGAGAATCGAGACCATCTTGAGAAGAAAGAGAATGGAGGGGTTGATGCCTCTGAGAAGGGAAAGATGGCATCTTCCTGAAAGAGGGTCTTTTTTCAAGCTGTTGGATGGTTCGCTTGGCATAAAGTGTCTGAAATAGTGGTGATGCTCTCTCCTTCAACTTCAGAACAGTGAAGAACAGAAGTCTGTAAGCTATGAGAATCACAAATAGAGCTGCTAAGTCCCACCACTTTGAATGGTTTAATTCAATGCCTAACATGTGTGTGATCACATATTTTCCGGTCAATTTTTGGTCACCAGGTATCAGAGGATCAAACTCAAGCCCAAGCAAGTCATTCTTGTAGGCACCCTACATTGTGTTTCAATTCATACATCATTTCCAAAGTATATAACTTCACAATCTTAATACCATTATTATATAAAGTGAAACATATTTCTCCTCTTTCAAAAATGAATAAAATTTAATATCAAAATTTTGATTTCAAAGTACATTCAGTACCTGTATTGCCCATGAACCATAACTGATATATGAAATTGGGTAGCGCCAAACTGGCTTTGGAAGATCAGACAGCAACCTGAAGAATCCGGAGGTCATCATCATGATTCCCTGCAAATAATTCAAAATTAATGACCAAAATATGTGCCTCATTTTTCAAGTTCAAATTAATCTCCTTTGACCTAAAGGCATAGGTATTCCTTAATTGTTCTTACTATTATTCCAGCCCCTGTAATTATTCCCATGAGGAAATTTGGAACAAGTGAAGCCACAACCATCATGAGGCTCTCTATTACAGAAATGCAGCTGTAGATGTTGATAGTGAAAAACACAAAGTGACTGATTCCTGGCCTGAACTTCACCATGTTATAGGTGATGGTGCTAGTAGTAAGAGCAATAGCCACCAAGAACGGGAAAGAAGAAAGGAAGTTGGCTAAAATATATGCTGCAACTCCATAGTATCCATTAAGTCTTTCTCGATAAAATACCTGTTTCATGTAAACAAAGTAATTTGAACCTCATAGTGAAGCCAAAAAGATGAACAAGTACATATTGAACATTCACAGAATACCTCTAAGATTAACTAATTTGTCTCATTTCATTTCCCAAATCAAATTTTTGTATACATATTAGTACCTTCATTTCTTCAATGAATGATGGAAAGCCCCCAATTGACATGAATGTCATAAATCCTGATATGAATGCACCGCAGGCACCACGGGCCAGGATTGAAGTGTAGCTATAGCCAATGTCAAAATAAACGGTTCCCACACATATGGATACTATGATGTAAATTATGATCCTCAACCAGTAGTACCCCACATCTCTACACATGTTCACAAATGATCTCTGTGTTAAAGTTGTGAGTTGCCTCCACCAACTAGCTTGACTTCCATGTTGTGTCGATGGTTCAAGCCCTTCCTGTAACACATTCATAACAACTAACGCAATTAATACTTTATCATAACGCTATCAATTATCAAGTGTTATAGGCTCTATTGTGCTTCCTGTATTGTTCAGAAGATATGTGTATATGTGTATGTGGAAAGGCATACATCTGAAGATAGTTCTTGAATTCTGTTCTTTGCCCTCCTGGCATATGTTGAACGCCTATATTTCTCAACTAGCATTGCCTTAATCTCTGCTGTAGCCAAATTCATGAAAGGATCTGCTGAATTTGGAACATCCTAATAAGGAAAAAAAAAGAGAGAGCAACTCCATGTATTAGTACAGCCATTAAAACCAAAATTAGACCTTCAAAGGGAAGTTCAACTTGTTATCAACATCAATATTTCCATACTTTCAATATGTCTAACATAAATAGTTTCAGGGGTATTAGTACTCATATAAACCACAAAGCATATTGTTAGAATTAATGACTAAAACATACATGAATTCTCTGAGATCCCTTCAGTGTAGCCGTTACAATGTCGAAATCAGAATTGATGCATCGTAGGAAGTGATCAGAAGGATTTCTTTTACGTGGACAAGGGAAACCAGCTTCAGCAAAAAACTGTAAAAGAATTGAAAAAATAAAAAAGGTGTTGCAATTGAGTTTCTGACCTCAAAATATTAAAGTAACTAAATAGAGAGGCCTAAATGTGACCATATTTTGGTGCTTAATACAAACATGAAATTAATTGATCATAATCAAGGGGAAGATATCCTGGACGGAGAACAAATTAAAGAAGGAGGAGAAGACATATTAAGATATTGAAGTTTGATTAAACATAATATGATAATTAATTGTACCTCAATTGCAGATTTTGCTTCACCAAAATAAACTGTTTCACCGCCAGATAGCAGGAAAAGGTCGTCAAAGAGTGCAAAGACTTCACTGCTGGGTTGGTGAATGGAAGAGATAACGGTTCTTCCATCACGAGCAACATTTCTAAGAGTTTGAACAACGAAAAATGCTGAGGCACTGTCAAGGCCACTGGTGGGTTCATCAAGGAACAGTAAGCGAGGCATTGTAAGGATCTCAAGAGCAATGCTAAGCCTCTTCTTCTCCCCTCCACTTATGCCTCTCAAGTGCCAGTTACCAATCAACCTATCAGCACAATCTTGAAGACCCATTTCTATGATTGTTCCATCGACGATGCTGTTAACTTCTTCTTTGCTCGTTGATGTTGGAAGACGAAGATGGGCTGAGTAGGATATGGTTTCCTTCACAGTAAGGGTTCCCAGCAACACATCCTCTTGAGTTACGTAAGCCTGAAGAAATTTCAACGTGAAAAAATAATAATAATAAAAAGGCTCAGAGATGCATCTCCATGTAACCTAGGCACATTCATTGATAGTGTGTTTCTATCAAATCTCTTCACAAAATACTAGTATTAACTAAATGTGCTACTTTACTTACAACACCGCCGTAACCTAGGCTTTTTTTCTTCCCATTTAGAAGAACATTTCCTGTCATAACCACGTTTTTTGAGAGTCTACCTGAAACCACATCAAGACATTTAAATATTCAGAAAAGTGTATCAATTATTAAACATTGCTGAAAAATTATGAACCAACTTTTAGAAGCATACGACATCACAAAGATACAACTATAGCTCTTCTTTAACCGAAAAAATAATCTTGAATTCATCAGCAGTTCTCAAGGGATAACTGTGTCCAGAAATAATTTTTTAACTGCTGAATGATCGAGAAGAAATTGATAAATTTGATTACTTGATAAAGTACAACTACACTACTAATTGTATTTTTGAGGAAAAGGGATGATGCAAGAACACAGCACAACATTTTCTGTGGCTCCTTTTCATGGATAAACCAGTCGTCCAATTCCCAAAGATGATTATGAAGTTTGACCTTTTTGCTGACACACTATGTCCCATATATGACATAACAGGTCTTATTCACAGAAAGAAAAAAAGAATGCATAAAGACATGAAATAACAACGTAGGCCACATGTAAATTTAATAACTTTATAATGAGAAAGCTTTTGGTTTTATTTTCCTTTTGGATGAAATTTGGTAGAAATTAAAAAAAGAGTTACATTATTATCATCTCATAACAAAATATTATTATATTAAACTTAAAGTCATCTTATTTATAATATTTTATGAAAGAAATTAAAAAATATACATTTTTATGATTAAACTAATCAGTAACTATAGGGAAAAATAATCTCCCCCTTGAGAAAACAAGAACAGCATCATCCTATGAGAAATGTCAAATTGAAAGGCGAAATATTAATTTCTAGTGTTCATGCTATCATGGCTAAATTTCCACCATGAGATCACTTGATAATAGATTATATACCATTGAATTAACCCTTATGTGATTGGTGAATGTTAGAAGAAGTGCAGACACGAAACTGAGACCAAACTCATTACTATGCAGTGAAACCGACAACACAAAAGCCTGCACAAAGCAGAAAACCTGCTTCTCTCATCTGGGCCACAGGGCTTAGAGTGTGTTATGTTAATGTACATGGAAGTTGGTAAATGGTAATGGTATAATCATCCACTTTTACTCTTTCAGTGAATGTTTTTTCATGTTGGTATAGTAGTAGATCATAAACAAACTAAATTGTCATATTCTATAAATAAGCCCCTTCAAAATCCGTGAGGTAGGTTATAGCAGTAGCTATACACTTCAATATGTAACTCCAATCTCATCGTTCCAACCACCAAAATTGAAGACGCGCCTACTATAATGTATGGGGAGCGACCAACTTGTCCTTTTCAATGTCAAATATCAGAAATTTCCAAAGTTAATGAATGCAGAATTAAATAATAACCACCACCAGCTGCTATGATTAAAGCCAATCCGCAAAAAGTGCAAAATCCAACTCACATTTAAACAAAAAAAAAATAAATAAAAACTACACTTACAGAACTTTCAGTCAAAAAAAGAAACTTAATAGTTTCACTTTCTTTGTAATTATTTGAATGCAAATACTAATTAAAATATGAGTATAAGAACGGCAATATACTTGAGATTTCTTCACAGGAAATTGGATGGTCTGTATGTTCTTGTTAAGTGGGTTGTTGGAGATAACTGTGAACCCCACCACGGACCAAACTACTAAAACAGTGGCCCTAAGTGTCACTAGATTTTAAAGTTATGAAATGGAAAAAGAAAAAAAAATCAATTTAGTATCTTTTAATTAAATAATCCCATAGATGAATCTCAATATGGAAAGATCCAAGTTCCAGTATTCAGCTACCCCAGTTGATTAAAAGAATTTGAACACCAGAATAGCAGTGAGCAGACAAGAACTAAAGATAAAATTTTGTCTTTCTTTTCCTAAAAATGACACATTTGTTTTGAGAAAGACTCAAGATGTGAACCATGCACATGAACGCATACATCATGTTAGAACAAGAAAAAGGGTGTGTGATATGATCGAGATGGATAGATATAACTACCTGCAAGTGCATCAAGAAGGGTAGATTTTCCAGAGCCAGAAGGACCCATGATAGCCATGATTCTGCCAGGCTCAGCATAGCCATTGAGGCCATTAAGCAACCTTTTAGTTGGTCCCTTCCCAAAGTTTGGAAGCACCACTCTGAGATCTTGCCAAGCCAAGAAGCTTCCTCTATCAAAGCCAGTGTATGGCTCATCCCTCTGAGTCTCAGTAGCAGCTGCACCCCAGTTGAAGGCTTTGTTGCCATCGGTGGTTGCTGCCTCAATCTCCATGATGATCTGCAGCTAGCCAAGGACGTTTGACCTAAAGATTATGGAAGTAAACATAAAATAAAGTTAAGGGAGTTAGATGGTGGTATAGTAAGGAAAGGAAAACATGGAGTGATTGGCAACAAATACCAAACAACTAACTATTAATGCAGTGATCAAACGAATAAGAGAAAGTTATGAAGAGAGAGATGAAGAAGAGTTAATGGGTTGAGGATGCACAGATCAGAGGCATACAGGTGGCAAGTAAGGGAAATAAATGTGAGAGTTACAGCTGCGTACATGGATACCATGCTTTGTGATGCCACAGCTATCAATGCTGCTGTCACTTTCACACTGTCTTTATGTTTACATCTTCCATAAGCTAAATTCTCATAGGATATTATTTCTCTTTTTTTTTTTAATTTTAATACATTATAATTTTGTATTATGTTATATTATTTTAGTATAGAAATTAAAAATTAATGAATAAATGTTTATTATTAAGAGGGAGAAAAATATTATACTTCTTCATTTATCTAAAATAATAATAACTATATTTAAGAAGAAACAGGAAATCCTCTTATTGAATTTATATCATTAACTAGTTTTCGAAATTTTTGAAAGGACAATTCTGAACACTTCTCCAAAAGATAAGTTTTACCATCTAATATCTGAAATTGTGAAATCTGACAAATGGTTGATTTTTATAATAATATTTTAAACTTATAAAACATAATCTAATTAATTGATATAGAAAATATTAAGATTTTTAATATAAATATTAATTTTACTTGTATAAAGAAAAATAAAAATATATTGTGACATAAAAGAAAATCTAACATAAAATCACAGGAAGTAGTCCTGAATTCCTTCGTCAACTGAACTGCTATATTTATTTTATATTACATGTTGACAAGTCCAATCTCAACTTCATATATATAATTTGTTATGATTTTTTTAAGATTATATTTAAACTTCATTTTTTTAATCAAATTTATGATATTTAATGTTTAGTATTTATATAGAGATTTTTTTTTCCTCCTCTATTTAATAATATGTATACATATATGAGTGTTTTAGATAGTCAATTGAATAATATTAAATTTTAAATTCAATATCGAAATACAAAACACATGTAAAATAATAAAAATATATTATATATTATAATGGATGGAATAAAATACGATGTTAAGACATACCAATTGACTTCGTGTAATATTTAAGTGAGTCACATTAATTGTCCTAAAATTTTATTTATTTTTATTACTGATGTCTATAAAGGTAGGATAATACAAATAACTTGTTGTACATAAATAATATGCATGATTTTCAAAGTTTTTTAAGTCTTCACCCATACCTTCTCATATTAATTGATATATATATATAAATTAGTTAATTTTATTCTAATTGTAAGGAGAGAGAAAAAAAAATATGATATATGAAACCCTGAACAAAATGGACCTTAATCAATTTCGTAAAATTTAATGATGAATTATTATATTGCACAGAAAGATTTAAAAAAAAAAAACACACTCTAAATTTAAATTATTTGTTATCGACAATATTTAATGTTCTATCAATTACTCTGACGTGAAACCATCTACAAGTATACGGGGATAAGAATGATGTACTTGATGATGAAATTATTTTCGATAATAATAATGCTAATAATAATAATAATAAATATATAAAATAATAAAATTAATGAAACTAAAATTTATCATATATTATTGAAAATATTATTTTATTATTATTTATTTAAATTAATTATTAAAATATTTTCATTTTTATTTAAAATAAAAGAAAAAATATTATATTATTATTTTATTTTAAAAAATGTAATTGAGATGTTATTAATATTTAATATTTTATTATATTTTTATGTTTTATATATAAAATATATGAGTCATAAATAAAAGATAAATATATCTATATATAATTTTTATATAAAAAATATAACATGTATAAAATCGTTAAAAAAATCACAACATATATAAGTATTATAATATTTATTAAAATCAGCCACCTTCTTATATTTGTTTTAATAAAATATTATTAAATAAGTTTTTTTATGAGCTAAACGAAATGAATTACATTAAAATCTTGAATTAAAAGTTAATTTAATATAACGACATAATGAGTGTTAAATTATAGATTTAATAGTGACAAGTTGATTAACTAAGATGACATGATTAGGTAGGAAGATATAAATAAGCAAGTATAGAACATGATATAACTTTTCTCCAAAACATAAACTAATATAAGAAAGGTGATTGAAATCAAACCTCTATGGAAGAAGCTTCTTACGAACCTATTTTATCTTAATTAGAGTTTTATTTATTTTGTGGATAAAAAATATTGAGATGTTTAAAGTAAGAATGTAATGTTGCGTTAGAAGAAAAATGTAAAATATTATTAGAAAAAAAAAACACTTTGTTGAGTTTGTGGTTGGGATTATTCTTAACACGATATTTTATGTTTATTATCACGACCTTAAAATAATTATGAATTTATTCTAATCAATGTTATCCTTAAAATAATTACGGGTTTACGTGTTAGCAAATCATAAACCATCACTCTATTATTCCTTTAGTTTATATAATCATGGATATTTTATTTTTTAACGATTTCATTAGCTTTTTAATAATAAATATTTTGCACAATTGCATTGGTTTTTAATATAAATATTTATTTTATTGACACATAACAATAAATAGAATAAGCCCTGTAAACCTAAATTTAATTGTATTCATGATTCTACTAATATATTCTTATACAAGATTTAAGGGTATCACCACTTTTTGCACCCCTGATCATGATTTTGGGAGCTTCCCGATTGTTAGGCGTCAAAAAACTAAAGAAGCTGAATTGTTTGATTAAAAAAAGGTTACCAAAAATAGTAATTTACTATTTTTTTTTTCTGAATATAGGTTCATTAATGGCTTCAAATTCCACTTCTCAATTCAGTAAAAAGTATCAATCATTAACCAGTAAATCCCAATAGTCTTCCAAAATATATATATATATATATATATATATATATATATATATATATATATATATATATATATATATATATATATATATATATATACCTTCAACCAATCATAAATTATCATTTTTTTATTTTCCTAAAATTTATTCAAAAGGCACCTCTATAACTACTTCTTCGTAGAGATGACAATTAAACCCGTATTCAGTGTGATCGACTCATCCCCGTCCCGAGTTTAACGGGAAAAACCCGAGTTGATCGGGGTGGGTTCGAGTTTTTCCGCTTTAAAAGTCGAGGCGAGGATGGATAATGCAATCCCACCCCGACCCCATTCTCGTCTCGGCCCGACTTTATATTTAAATTTTAAAATATTAATATTTTAAAAATATTTTATTTTCTATTTCTATAAATATAATATCATCTTTTTATATTTCACCATTTTTATTTTTCTTCTACCCACTTTTTAATTTTTTAATCTTTTATATCAATTAATTTATTAAATTATTCTCTCTCTTGTATTTCTATTTTTCACATTTTCTTAATTTCTTCCATCAATTTTTTTTTTAATCTTTTTAACCAATATGATAAACACAAAGTTAATTTTTTTCTTTATCCTTTTCTAAAAATTTTACATAAATCTTAGTGATAACTAATATTATTTTATTTATAATTTATATTTATTAGGTTGTATTATGTCATAATTTTTTATCTTATTATTCTTATTTATCATATATCAAATTTTATCTTAATAAAATAATTGTATTTTAAAATATTAAAAGGAATTGATAATTTAAACTTTTATTACTTCAAACTAATTAAATAAAAATTAACTTATTAAATATTTTCTTATAAACTATATATTTCATATTTTTAAATGACATCTTAAAAATGAATTAACTTATATATATAATCAAATATTTGAATATACTATTATAATAATAATAATGTTATAAGTATTCAAATATTTGAATACAATGTTATAATAATAATAATAATATTGTTATAAATATTCTCTATATATATAAATAAAAAATGATTAAATATTTCTTTTACATACATATATTTTAATATAAATATAATAAATTAAAATATATGTATTTAATTAATAATAGTTATAAATTATAAAATTATAAATATTTATTTATATATAAAAAATACATAGTAAAATTAATTTATTATAAATGTAATTATCTTTTTAAAAATAATATAAATCGGAGACAGGGTAGGGACGAGCAACCCGAAACCCAACGAGGACGGGACGAAGACTTAATTTGTAATTTCGACGGGGATGGGGTGGCAAAACCCGCCTCCACCCCGTTGTTATGCCTACTTTTTCATAAGTATTTATCTCCAAATAAAATTCATGAAAACTCTTTAATATATAGTTCCTTTGTCGCTCTATAGACTGAAATTGAAATTTGTTTTAGATTTTTGTGTTCAAATTGTACTTCAACGTGCAGTCTTTATGAAATTATATTGTTTAATACTAAATGCTGTATAGGAGTCTTAAAATTTAATCTAATTTGAATTCTCATAAACTAACAACTAAATTCGATCAGGAGAGTAATATTATGAGATTGAGCAAGTTGAAATACATGTTTACGAAGCAACTATTTACTTTAGTCTTATATAAATGAAATTATAAACAGTTTCAAGCTCAATTTACTATATATAGTTAGAGTCACTACAGATATAGGCTATAGTTATGTTACGCTTTGTACTTTCGTTCAATTAACTTTAATTCCTAATTGATTTAGACATTTTTTAAATATATCAAAACATAATTTAACTTAAAAAATTAATATAAACAATTAAAAGATAGCCATTGAAATAAAGCAAAATCCAAAGACCCATTCAGAAATGAGAAGTCGCATGAAATTGACAAATGTAAGTAAAACAAGTAAATTTGAAAAGCATTTAAATGAGTAACATTTAAATAGGAATAAATATAAAAAACAACCTGACATTAAAACCAATTTAAGAGAAGAATGCAATTTAATTAAACACTTGAAATGTAAAGGTGCAAAATATTAAAATCAAAAGCAACTAAGCACCACAAAAGGGGCTATTGAAGTTATTAAGACGAAAAGAGAATCCAATAATGTAAATGATAAAGAGGGAAACATTGAAAGGAAATAGGTTGCAAAAATTGTAAATTGGAGGGGAAGTAAATGGATATAAAGTATACAAACTTTTATTGAAAGAAATTATTGGACACAAACTTTATTAAACCAGTAACCATTGATATAGCAGTACAAACTATAAAACATAACAAGTGTTACAATGTATTTTATTTGTTATTAACTCCTCTCACTTTAAATCCTTACCCTGAAAATTCCTACACCTGCACTTGTCTAACTTTAGAACTTCAACTTTTTAATTTCTTTAATTTCAATCTCAAACTTTATCTCATTTTACCATCTTGCTAAACATTCTTCTTGTAATTTCAAGCACATTTCGAAACACATCACAAATAAACTTGAAACTGCATCAATGAACAGTTATTATCCACAACGAATAAAACAAATATGCAATCAAAATACAATACAATTTAAAATTTCTTCAAATTTTACAACTAGTGGTGGCGGGATCAAAATTAATCCTAACATTAAAGTTTTATTTTTATATACTGATACAAATTATTTTAATATTCATTATCAAAAGTCCCTGGATATAAGTCATCAACTACAGAACACTTATCAGAGCCTCCGTGAAAATCGCAAATAATACGGCAGGAATATTTTAATCCAGTAGACCAAGCATCACAACAATTATTAGCTTCAACAAACGGATCATTACTCTTGTGGCGTCTCAAATCTTGTTGGGGTGTCAATTCCCATCATGCAGCAAAGACCCGATATCAAAATTATTAGCAAAACTATACCCTGGATTATCACAGAAAGCAATCCTATCAGAACACCATAGATGTCATAATCATGTAACGGTATTTGATGTTGTCAAACAATAAGAGAAATCACACAAGACAGCCACCTCCGCCAAAACCCACTCAGCCAGAAATCAGATGCACTAACAAGTAACCATGAAAAGTCATCACTGTTGTCTCAGGCAGGTAACAAGTGGAAGCAGATAAGGTGAGAGGAGCTCATTTGACAATATTAGTTAAGGTTAAACTTAAAGAAACTCAATCGTAACCATCCATGAAAAAGTAAAAGGTTAAGACTCAAGATTACATCATCTCAAACTCTCACCTATTACACTCCCTCCTTGTCTTTGTATGCTTTGATATTGCATGTTACTTTTACATATAGCACAAGATCATTGATTAAATGTGTCATCAAGGAAAGAAAATCATAGAAAGAATAGCAAAATAATAAAACAAATAAGATCATGGTAGGCCATACATATATGAAAACAGCAGAGCAGATAGAGAGGAATAAAAGATAAACATTTCATGCTCTAGTTAAAATCAAAAGCAAATCTTAGCCACTTCATACCATACTAAACTGGATTTAGGGCCTATCAGAGACTCAAACTTCCCTATTTAAGAATTAAGATCAACTTTCTATTTCATATTTGGTTTACTAAAGCCTAATTGACGCATTAAATTTAAAGATCCTATTCAGAAGTTCAAATATGCTACTGAAACCTAGAGTCATAGATAACCATACCATCTGAAAGAACAACGTGAAGAGGTATTAGCAACTAAGGAAATACAGAGTAAATTGTAGAAGTATATATCAAGTATAAATGGAAGGTGATAGTTATTTAGATAATCTTCTCATATCTTTTACCTAAAATTAAGGAGTTCTCTTTATAGGACATTTGAAAAGTAATACCTCATGTAACTATAGCACAGTTAACCATGTATTCAAATGTTAGATTGAAGGGCATTTCTACAAGGGATGCTGCCCCACAACACTTTGCAACATAAACTAAATTTTATCAATTACATAGTTTGTATGGAAGGAAATGAAATAAATGTCAAACACCTCCAAAGTCAGGAGGCTGAGAATGCTGAAATAGTACAGGAAGACAGGATGTGTTACTGAATGTCATTATATTCTCATGCTTGCATTGTTAAAACTGGAGGCATGGACTTAGAGAAAGACAGCAATCAACACAAGCAGGCCCAATGAGAGTATTGTTGTGGTACCATAGAATTCATTCATCATGAAATAAATAAATTCAAAACAAGACAAGTCCCAAGTCATCGAGCTACCATACTTGTAAAAATTGGACAAAGAAGCATACCACTAAAATTCCTTCCAAAAGAGATGATTTAAGCAGGCAGACTTCATCACAAGATGTGGATTTGTTTGATTCAGTACTTTCTGCTAGAAACCTTTGCAGGTCCCTGTAAGAAGGATACTGGATTGACCTGGAGGGATCTGACACATAAAGAACAGCATACTTTGCACCAGATTCCTCCACAGAACTGATAACATTAGATAAAACTTCCCCTACAAATACACAGGGAAATCAAACATTTAGCAAATTCATATCTAGCAAAACCCAAAACAGATAAAAGTGTATGTACCTTCAGATTGTGCCCCGTCAACATTTTTAACAGCTTGAGAGCCTCCATTGCAGAACACAACCAAATCTGTTTTCCCTCTGTGACTATCTTCCATCCTCTTTGTCAAATAGTCCTGCCAATGGGAAAATAAAGAGCATCAGGTCACACCATTACAGGACCCAAGATTCCATAATGGACCATTTCACATTAATTTGTTGATTACTTGTACTGATTGCAAAGCTGTGATTTCTTCATGATTTGTACCACCCATGGAGCAGGATCCATGGAAAGCAACATTGGCAATTCCCATATCATCTCCACAGGCTTCAGAAAATCCTGAAACCAATGTGTTTTCCAAAAGCAAATCCTCTGATGCATAAACATAGGGAAATGCCACAGACGTGTTGGATCTGGCAAAAGAGATCTGTTCATAAAAATGGAACAATGTTACAGTAAAAATAAAACAAATAATTACTTTAGTGTATGAGTGAATTAATGGGAAGGGATAGAATGGAATGGACCCAATGTCCATAGTTTGGATTATAAAATATATAATGAAATAGGATGGAAAGTGGTGGATTTCAGTCCATCTCATTCCATCAATTTGAGACTTTTCTGTTACCCGGCATATTGGGCTGCACTCAATGGAACATTCCTCTCTTCCTCTATATCAGTAATAATTCATCAATTTACTCCTATCTAAACACAGTATCACGGAATGTAGATGTCGACAAGTTCTAGCTTTGGTGAAGAGAAAGGGCTGATATAATGAATCAGATGGCACCGGGAATGGAAGTATTTGATTGTGACCCTACCGAAATAGTGATTATGCTCTATTGATGGCGGACTAGTTATACTGGTTTTGTTGTCTACGACTAGTTAAGAGAAGATGTTTATGGTGAGTGGAAGAATAGAGATGGTGGTTGGGCTTCCTTTGTTACACAGATACATAGTGAATGTCAGGGTTCAAACTTCAAAGGTGCATGGCAAGATTTCTGATGCCAATGACACTGGATAACATATTATGCATAGTCCAATCTCATACACCTTGACTGCTAAAGATTTATATTTCTAAGACAAGGTTAACATAAAGATATAAAAGTAATAATTTCTTCCGCTCTGTTCTTTTTCCAAATGATGGAATGGGACATTTGATCCATAATATTATAAATTACTCAAACAACTATGGAATGATATTTTTAATCCACTCCATTCCGCTCTATTATATTCCCATCAATTCCATTCCCTACCACTGATCCAAACATAGCTCTAGAATACTCAACATGGAAACTTGACACATACTGCATGTCACAATTCTCTCACCTTGAGCAGGTCTAAAAGGGATGAGTCAGCATGCTTGTTCATGCTTAAATCTGAAGATTGTAGCTGCAAAAGAAAAATGTAACATAATTTAATCAATCAATGCCGCTGCACTTGTAGACAGGAATCTAATACCAAGTAAACAATAAATACAAAAGCAGCAATATGAACTTCATTATCTTTATAGAAGCTTGAAAGATATTACCTCCCTACCAACGAATAAAAGTGCCAGATCCAGAGGCTCATGAAATTTCTTTCCTTTGCACTATCCAAAATAAAAAAAATAAAATGATAAGCAATATCAATGATAGAAATAAATTGAACAAAATTGAAACAAGGATATCATAAATAGAAACAGAAAAATATTCACTTCTTATAAAGGTTGAGGGGAGAGAAAGAACTACAGAGTACATAGCGAAAACCAGTCATGAAGATTAAGATAATACCAGAAATTTTGACCAGCCCGCTTCAGTTATAACAGACTTCGCCAGATCATATGGAGAAATGACTTGGTAATTTATAGATTCCTTCAATGCATTTTCAGAGGCCCTGTAATGGTCCAGTAAGATATAAACGGTTTTATTATTTGCTGAAGTATAAAATATGAACATGTGAAGGAATATTCAACAACAATACACAAACCGATTCCTACATGTAATAGAAGTATCATGCAATTTAAAGATGTTGTCAGCAGCAATTAAAGACAATAAGAATTAAATAAGAATGCTGCATATGTTACCAACAATTTTCATTTTATCCCTGTTCATATTTTCCACTTTTCATCTTTCATTCTAGATTTCAATTCCACAAAATTCAAAGCCCGGAACTACACCACATCTGCAGTTTTCTTGAATGATCTAGAAAATATATCTCTTACTTATGAACCGAAGCGAATGTAATGCCAGTGGAAAACCTAAAAATGAAGTGTAGGTCTTTCACTACTTCAATTCCGCCCTTGATTTTTTTCCGTCCAGTAACCTTTTGAACTTGCGGTTTCTATAGGCCAGCCACACTTCCCATACACATCATTAAAACCGTAGAATACCCAAACTCCTTCGTCCAACAAAACCGAAATCCCCTATTCCTTTAGCTTTCAGATTAGCCCTACCTGTCTTGATTATAAAAGCCGATAACAAGCTCGGCAATAAATTAATCTATGTTGTTTGCTATTAGCCGCATCCACACGATTCATACAGCATAGAACATATCAAGTAGAGATCAATGGTATAAGAAAGTACGAACTATGAATCGACACAAACACGAGTAAGAGAATCAGGAATTACAGTTCATAATGTGATGACCAAAGGAATGCGGGGACGGTGGAAGGAACTGCTAACAATCCATTTGGAATAAAAGCAAAAAGAATCAAAGCACTAAGCAGAGGCACCATCATCGTTGTTCCTACAATCACAAACGACAATTCGAAGTTAGATCGCGTGATACATTTGATTGATCAGCTTCAGATCGAGTCCAAACAACATACAACTTCAAATTTGAAGGCTCTGCGATGGGATGAATTCAACAATCAAAATCGATCGAATCAGAGAGAGAAAGAGAGAAAACCTAATCTGGTACGAAACTCACCTCCTACTTACACAGGTGTGTCTATTTTGCTGTTATTAGTTTTATTTGTGATTAAAATGCATATATGTCCATATTTGTTTTTTTTTGTTCTAATTTGGTTAAAATAAATTATTTCCTCGAATAATTCCCTTTTAAAAATTTAATCGTGTTTAACGTGAAAGCATATCTTACAGGTTTAGTAAACTGTTTTGTTTGGGATTATATTTTTTAGTTGAATTAAATATATTTTATATTTTTTGTCAAATTTAGTTTTATTCTTTCTATTTTAGAATTTGATTAATTAATCTCTAGATTAAAAAAAGTGAATTTAGTTTTTTATTAACTTTTTATAATATTTACAAATTAAACTTAAATTAAAATAATTAAAATCACATGAATTTAATTTTTTATTAAATCTGTGTTGTTTAACTTTAAATAAAAAAATTAGAGTAATGTGTTTAAAAGTTAAGATTAAATTTATTAATTTAAAAATATAAAAACAAGGATAAATTAAAAATATAAAAACTAAAAACATATTTTATCTATTTTTTAATTTATTTCTTAAAAGATCATTTAAAATCCTTTACAAAATAGTTGATTTTAATTTTGTTATATATTAACTTCGCCACCATATTTATAAAAGCTCTCAAATAAATTTTAATGAAAATTTAAGAACATTTTAAAAATAGTATTTAGAAATAAAAATATTTTTTTATTATAAATTTATATATAATTTATTTCAAATTAAAAAAAATTGTATAAATAACTTTGATTTTTTTATTATATAGATTCATAATAAAATAATTATTTTATTCCCTAATAAATTTTCAAGCATTTTCCTTTTGATATACCGAAATTCGAGTTATAAGAAATTAATTATTAACCCATGTCTTTTTTTTTTCCACAAATAATTTTTATTAATTTATTTGAATTATGATTTTCATTTGTTGTCTTTATAATATTTTTGTATAAAATAATAATATTAATTGTTTTTTTAATATTACGTTCAATAAGTAAATATACTGATTAGTGTATAATAATGTTAATCATTGATACTAACAAAGATATTATTTTTCTTCCTAATTTGAAGTTCTACAGAAAAAAAAAAAAAAAAGTAGTTAAAATGATGGATGGGATGATGCATTATTGGGTAGGTAGGTGAAGTGGCAGCTTCTGCTCCCTCTCCGACTTGGAAGAGAGAAGGAATGAGTCGAACTTTACGCCCTCAAAAAAACACTCCCACTATAAACTCCGAAACCAAAACCGGAACCAAAAACTCTTCTCTGTTTTCTTAATATTCAAAGATCTCTCTACTCACCTTTCCATCTACATTCTCTCTCTTCTGTTGGTTCCAGCTAACACTGAGATTTGCTTCTGCCCAACTTCGAATTCCAAAGTAAAAACATGTTTTTGACGAGACCCATTTTCCGTGGACCTTCCCTTTGGGCGTTGCACTCTTCCCACGCTTATTCCTCTGCCTCTGCGGCTGCAATTCAAGCTGAGAGAACAATCAAAGATGGGCCCCGAAACGATTGGAGCCGAGACGAAGTCAAATCCATCTACGACTCCCCCGTGCTCGATCTTCTCTTTCATGGGGTAATTCTTACTAATTTTGCTTTAATGGTTCCTGCTAAAAACTTTTAAAATTTTTTATTTCAATTGTTAAGTTGATAAGGGAAGCCCATTCTTTTTGTTCAAAGTATCGTGGATAGTGTTGGAGTCTATTTTAGTGGATAGTGTTGGACCTATTGATTATCGGATTATTTATTGAACACTCGCAGTATAATACTTGCATGATCAAAATTGTTGTAATCTTACTACGATTTTGTTTCTATTGTTGGGGTGATTTGGTTTGTCAGGCTCAAGTTCACAGACATGCTCATAACTTCAGGGAAGTGCAGCAATGTACTCTTCTGTCTATCAAAACAGGAGGGTGCAGTGAAGATTGTTCCTATTGTCCTCAATCTTCTAAGTATGATACCGGAATCAAAGGGCAGCGCCTTATGAACAAGGAAGCTGTTCTCCAGTCTGCAAAGCGGGTACACTTTTTCTCAGATGTCATTATTGGTCTCTAGCATTTGGCCTTGTGATGTCATTATTGATCTCTGGAAAACTCGAATCTGCTTCTCAAATGACACCATGGAATGGATACGTGTTATGTATTCATTTCAAACATGTCTTTGCTTCGTATCTCTTGCTCATGTGGGGTCATGCTTTTTTCTTGAATGGATAATCCTTTTTCTGCAGGCTAAAGAGGCTGGGAGCACTCGCTTCTGTATGGGTGCTGCTTGGAGGGATACACTTGGAAGAAAGACCAACTTTAACCAGATCCTTGAATATGTGAAAGACATAAGGTAATGCAACATTATTTTATGTCTCAGTTTTTTTACAGAATTGATAACCAGATAAGTCTTCTTATTTGGATTTGTTTGTTAAATACATAATAGAAGGGTATCTGTCTTATTCCAGGGAAATGGGAATGGAGGTTTGTTGCACCCTTGGCATGCTGGAGGAACAGCAGGCTCATGAACTCAAGAAGGCAGGTCTCACAGCCTATAATCACAATCTTGACACTTCAAGGGAATATTATCCAAACATCATCACAACAAGGACTTATGATGAGCGCCTAAAAACACTTGAGTTCGTTCGTGATGCAGGGATCAATGTTTGTTCTGGTAATTATATTAACTTATAATGTAATAAACTTATTAGTAATGTGCTATAACTTTTAGTCTATATTATATTCATCAAGATGAATGTAATATTGCAGTTATTCTCTCATTATTCCATAGTTATAACATCTTATTAATTATGAACTCTTCTTTCACTGTTTTTCAAATTGATTACTTTTTTGGGAATGAAAACAATTCAAAATGTTAGCTTGGACTTTGAAAATTTGAAAAATGTATACCTAGTTACATTTATTTAATTTATAGATGAATTGAACAAGGTACGAATCAGATCTTTCTAAGGAGCATGAGGATTTTTTGGTACAGTATTTCTAACATCGGAGTGAACCTTAATACCTTATTTTGTTTACTTTGGTGACATTATAGTTACTTGAGAATAGACATTCACAGCAGTATAATGATGTCTAATGGACTTCAATTCTTTAAATCTTTTAGCAGGTTTTATGCCACAAATTCTATCTCTTCCCTTAAAGCTATGTTTAACTAAGCATCTTATGGGGAGCAAAATTTTTTTAACGACTCAACCATGACATCACTAGCAATCAAATCTAAACTTTGCTTTGTATCTATTCAAAATTAACCTGAATTTATGGTTTATCTTTTCTCATCAACCTAAGCAATGATTGAGCCATCCATTATTGGTGATGAATATATGATATATATGCAATAAAATATCTCATCACGATAAGGAGGGTTATTTTTCTTACAATGGTCTGACCAGCTGAGAATTATTTACAGGAGGAATTATAGGGCTTGGAGAAGCAGAGGAGGACCGTGTAGGTCTGTTACATACATTGTCAACACTTCCCACCCATCCAGAGAGTGTTCCTATTAATGCACTTGTTGCTGTGAAGGGAACCCCTCTTGAGAATCAGAAGGTGAATTCATTAAATACTTGAATTATTAAACTAAAATAAAAGCAAAGAAAAATAATCACCTTATTGTCTTGAATTTCGGATTGAGTTTATGGTTGAGTCTAGTTTATATCTAAAAATGAAAATTTAGTTATGAAATTAGTCTCTCTGGAGACACCTTTTATGTAGTGGCTTTCAGGAATGTGAAGATCGTAAGCCAACATTTAATTTGTTGAGATGACAAGTGGAGAGTGGGTATGTGTAGTAAAATTAACAGTTAACAGTTATCAGCCAGTGACAATATCCTTGTTGTGTGGTTTGAATGGTAATGATGTATAAGAGAAGGTGGAGCCTAATTAATTTGATGGGAGGTGATACATCACTTCATACTTGAATAATTGGTGCTATTCCCAGATTTATATGATAGAGGCTAGGTTTTATGTTTATGTTAGACCAGTCAGATATTGTTTATCTAGGATTTTCATTCCAATATTTTCCCTTAACCTTCGAGCGTTTTAATGACTATATATATCTGTATCTTGTGTAGGATGTAATTGCAATGAATAATTTTAACTAACTAACTAACAGGCATCAAAGTTGTATCATTGTGGTTGCCTTTAGACCATGAGGATTGATGCATCATCGGGCATTGCTTCAAACTTACTGACTTCTGCGCCTTATATACCAGTTTACTCAAATTGCTGTCACATTGGCTTGAATTTTCTATGACATATCTACAATATTTTCAGCCTGTTGAAATATGGGAGATGATTCGCATGATAGCCACAGCACGTATCATAATGCCAAAAGCAATGGTCAGATTATCAGCTGGCAGAGTCCGGTTCTCCATGCCTGAGCAGGCATTGTGCTTTCTTGCTGGTGCAAATTCCATATTCACTGGTGAAAAGCTTCTCACTACACCTAACAATGACTTTGATGCTGATCAACTCATGTTCAAAGTTCTTGGACTTATCCCGAAAGCTCCAAGCTTTCATGAAGGTGAAACTAGTGAGACAGAGGATTATAAGGAAGCAGCTTCTTCTAGTTGAGTTGGTCAACTCCTTCAAAAAAAATATCTGTGATCCTTCAACTTCTTTAATTGCTAATTAGCATGTACTTGATGTTAGGTTTCATTGAGTTCGTCTATACTCAGATTTTACGACGCGAACCCCCCCTACTATTAAACATGAATATTGAAGACCTTTATTTCTCCATAGCTAGGCTTTTTCCGGCTTAAAATTAGTGAGTGAACTAGACGTTGACATAGTTTTCTGCATCATCATTCTAAAAGTATGCTCTATTGCCATTTATCGGTGGTCAGAGATTTGACCCAACGCTCGTCTAAAATGATTATCATTTTGTTGCGAAAAACATGTTGTAGTTTAAATTTGCATGAAACTTTGCGTGATGTTTAACTGTTTTTTTTTTTTTTTTTAATTTCTAATTATATGTTACATAAATTTTTAATATAGCTTTTGTGCTAAAATTTTGTATAAGAAACGCGGGAGTTTTATGCAAGTAGGATTTTTTAAAATTGACCGAGATAAGTACATTTTTAATAACTACCTAACTGTAAGTCTTGTTAATACGACAGAATTTTAAAATATAACTTTACTTTTGTTTTTCAATTTTATTCAAAGAATTGTTTTTTTTCCTTATGTTTTTAAAAGTGGGTACGTAAACATGATTTCTATTTCTTTAATTCTTCGATTTGATAATTTTTCATTCAAATTAGTAGTAGGTAATCATGATCTATTGGGTGATGTATCTGACTGCCTCATCCATAAATTATATGGTGGCTACCAATCAGTAGCAAATATTCCATCGAAAGGAATGTCAGTTAACCAAAATACGCAAGATACGTGTTACAAAACATTTCATAAATCGCGGCTTTCATGTATAAATTAACGAAAAGATTATATAAAATCATATTTTGAAACACAAAACAACTTCTCTTCTTCAAAAATAATGTCTTAGATCGTAATTTATCATTCAATTTCTTTAAAAATATACCCAGTTTGGTAATTTAATTTTCAATACAAACACAATGGTGCAACATGAGCTAAATTAGTGGTACCATATTCAATAGACAACCAAGGAGTACCCCTTCCTATCCAACTGACGAAACTAATGTGGTGCAGGTGAAAATAAACCAATCTAAGGAATTAAGTGTGACAAAATCATTGACTTGGAATTATCAAGGATTACATCAATAAAAACCTGCTTTTATCTTATAAATAAGATGTGAGATTCTCTATACAGAAAAAGAATGATGATTGTCAATTGCTCACCCATTACAATTAGGCATGCCTGGGTAATATTCGATGTTCCTAATCTTGAAAACAGATAGCATGCTAACTGGATAAAATATCAAAAAGGAACTCTTGGAACGAAATCAGTCAAGATTTTCCAGCAAGGTTATAGTCCCCCACAGTGAGAAAAACATGCTCACCAAGAACCACGTCCACAGCAGGTAGCTGTTCAATTGAATCAATAATTTTCTGCAACAGGGAAAAAATGAATGTGCATATTTCCACCGATAACTAAATCGAAGACAAGACTATAACTCAATCAAACCTTTCTATTTCCATCTTGAAACTCGGACTTCAACTTCGAATGATCTCTTGATAGCAGGTAAGTTTGCAAATTATGTGCACTTCTTGCATCACCTGTAACAATGGAACAGTAAGTCGAAGAACTGAAGATCACAGATGATGCCAGGGAATCAAAGTACTGTTTATTTCGGCAAGGGAGGATATATTAGCTTAACTGAGAAAACAAACCTGTAAACAGTAAAAGAATGGCTTTTGTGTTAAACATCAATGCAGGTCTCGTCAAAGTGATACCAAATGACATGCCGGCTATCCCATGGAACCTCTCTTCGCCAAGTACAACCTGCAGTTGTTCAAAGAATATTAGATGAAGTAGCTTGAAACCAAGACACGTGACTGATTTGTAAAGAAACACAATGCCCTCGAGGCTAACAGCATATCCACCAATATGATATAGGCCAGGTAAACTACAGATTAACAAAATACAGTACACAATGGATTGTTCTCAGTTTAATCATTTTAAAATTACTGATAAAATATTTAATTCTGGCAAAGAAGAGTTTCAGAAATATTCCAATAAACAAATTTTTCCAAATTGCATTAATAACCATAGAGAAAAAATACATGCTAATGTATGGACAAAAAAACTAAAGCCATCGAGTGAGGCAAATAGGCAAAATTACAATTGACCCTTGCACCAAGGAAAAAGCTTTGTAGCATAAAATAGAGCTACAGAAAGTTAAGGCACAAATATTATTTTTCCACGTGTATTTTCAATAGAACCTAACTTAGTGCAAAAAGGATTTGTTTTATTTTCAATTAATACATTTAAACTCAAGGCATCTCATATATCAACAAAAGTAAAGTAATCTCATTCACATTAATAGAAAGAATAAAACATCCAACCCCAATAAGGTCAAAATAAACCACTTACTGCATGTACAGGCATCAGAGAATTTGGAAGCAACGGAGAACCAATAGCATCCCTGATGTAGGATTCCTGCAAAATATACATGATAAAAGATAATCAGATTACAAAGTTGTCCCTAACAAGAAATATAGTTCAACTATACCCAGCACAAAACGAATGATGCATCTCATGCATAGAAGAACCACATCCATGTTTAACAAAGAAATTGTGCTAGAGAAAATGTCTTGTTCGTGCGCATCTATAAATGTGTACAATATTAGTCTTCACTAGAATCAAAATTATTCACACAAATAATGTATTTATTGCAGTAAACCTCCTACCACACAAGGAGAACAAAAAAATTCTTGGGTGGCGAATAATGAAGATTAGAGCAAAGCCACACAAAGGATATGCAAAGAGCTCTTTCATGTGTATAATAAATGCACCAAAGAAAAAATAACCTCTCATCTTCATTATAGCACCCAAGACCCCTCCCCACACCATTCTCTATAATTTTTCTAATCCCCAAGCTGCTCCTTGCCGCCCCCATCTTCACATTCTTATCTCTGTCCATTGTTTAAAAACTCCTTACACCCATGAGGCATAAAAGTATGGAGAAGGTGAATTGAGTTAAAAGGAACATTACCCATCCCAAATAATCACTGTGTGAAGCTCTTCATATATCCAGAGGAGTTATTTTATAAATTAGATGAGTAATGGATTGTGTGGGTGTTGGAAATTAGATACTCGTATTTTTTATAGCTTCCTTACAATGCCTATGCCTTACAAATTGGGGATTTTTTAGTTTAAACTCTTTATTTCTTTATTTCTTATTCTTGGTGTTTAGAATCATTGGTAAATATTGCGAAGAATTGAACTTGATTTTCACAGTTCTTAAAAATGCACGATAAATGTGAATTTGGACTTTTCATAGTGGGTGTGAGATTCAAATATCATCAGCTGTCATCTTCAATCTTCAAGACTTATCTTACAGGATTTACATCGCATTATTTGACAATTCATTTGAAATTTTTTGTTGGGTTATTGTAGTTTTGAAATCTATTTGTTTATATTATTAAAATATTTGTGAATTTTAGTTGTTTAACATCATATTTGGATACTCAATGATTTAGTTTTTTACCTGGATGGTACAAAATTGATAATTTTAGGTTAGATCGCTTTTCTTTGGGATAAAAAAAATAATAAAAAGATTAGCAATTGTTATAAATCTGACATTTAGTTGTTGCATATCAAAAATAGTATTTGACAATTCTAATTTTAGGTTTTTAAATAGGTAAAAATCATTATAAAAAATTCCCATGTCATTTTATTCTGAAAGTAATTCAACTTTTAATTTATTTCAACTAGAATTTTCTGACTATATTTAAAAAAAATAAAATTGATAGTAGTTCAGTTTTTTCACTTGTTCAATCTGCATGTTGATAGTATAAACAAAGCATCTGTCCAGCAATGCTTTACGTGGAGTACATAAGCATGGTATTTCAAAGTCATTTATTGATATCTAATTCTTACCTGTGAGTGCAAAACTCTTTGAGAAACTGATTTGTCACCATCTAATGATTCAAAGTAAACCTCCACCATGTCAGTAGGTTCAAGAGCAACTTTCTTCCGTAACTTCTGAATCCTATTAACAATCTGCACAGCAAAATTTAAAAATAAATTAATAGATTTAATTCAATTTCAGGACATAAAAGTTACACTTGAAAAATTTAATTGAAGCAAAGCTTGATAAAATGAATATCAAACAGAGATTATTGTAAGAAATAGCATAATATGTACATTTGATGATAGGATTTTAAAACGGAGAGCACGAACTATAATTTATATCCTAATATAATCTTAATGAAAATGGATTTATCAACGATACTTGATAGGACACAATAGTTTCATGCATTCTACCACACCAAAGACAAGGTATAAAAAGAGGGATAAGATATTTTTTTGTACATTAACATTTTATTATGACTGAAAGAAATTGCATATACTGCCATCCATCGTTGATTCGCTTTAATATATTCATTTTCTGGAAAGAAAAAAGATAAAGGATTCCATCTTCAGAAAATAACTTGAAGAACCACTCCTAAAAAATCTCTGCTATAGCAACAATTCCAGTAAAATATAAAACTGTTGAAATAGAAATATTTTCGGTCAAAAGCGCTTCTTTAATGTCTATTTTTCTATTTACCCTAGATACATGGTATTGCTAGGTTAAATGCATCTTATGCAGTAGTGATATATTAATTGTTCTATTGTAAATTCTTTTGGCATTAATTATCATTGTAACACTCTTGAATTGAATATAAATAAATCCATTCTACTGGGTGGAAAAAACACTCATTTAAGAAAAAATTCCTTATATACTATCCCCCTATTCAATTATATGCCATCACATGCAGGAGGAAAACACAAAATTTTCCCTAGAAAAGATAAGAAGCTGAAGAGCAAAATTGTGTACTTCTAAAGGGACCTTTAATTTCATGAAAGCCTTGAAAACAACACGAGAAACTGGTCAAAACATGCTGAACATATCTATATTCACCAAAAATACAGAAGAGTGAAGACTCTACATCAGAAGATTTGCAAATGAAAGTACCAGTCCTTCCAAAGAAAGATTGAGGAATGGTAGTAGTAAACAGTATACAATACTATAATAAGGTCATTAGTCACACCATCATTAAAATATCCACAAAAGAGGAGAATGCAGCATCTATGCACTTTATTATGATAAAGTTAATCAATTGGATGTTTCTTCCATTATATCCATAAACTTTACAAACATTATAGAATCAGCTAGGATGTTTCTTCCATGGCAATTATGTTACCTCTCGGGCAGCACCAGCCTCAAACAATGACTCATCAGGACGCAAGTCCAATATGACTAGAACATCACCTAAAAGAAAAAGACATACGCACATCAAAGAGAAAGATGTCATAAATTCATAATTGAAAATGACTACATCATAGAAATCAGATCATTTGAACATTAGTTATTTTATAACTGCAGAAAACAGAGTTATTATTGGCTATTAAAGATTCTCACCGTCTCCTGCAGCATCAACCTCGTTCTCAGTCATACCATCAGGTCGTTTAAAATCACGGAGAACCTGAAATCAAAACAGAGAATAAGGTCTCAATTTACCAGTCCACAGTCTACACTTCAAGGGTGAATCCCTGGACAGTTGAATGCCTCTAGAAATCTCCATTTCAGGTGACTCTAAATTCAAAACTACATCTGCTTGACACTTCATATAGGTAGACAAATATTAAAGAAAACTATTTGTGGTCAACATGGACAAAAGTAGATGGAATTTTTTTTACAAGGGTGTCTCTTAAACAGATTGGAAAAGGTATCCAAGAAAACACTTGGTAAAAGGTACCCAAGAAAATATTCACTTAAATTTTATAAAAGGAATGTCTTATGATAACCATGGTCCTGTTGGAATAAACATTCCAACAACAACTTATAATAGAAGAAAAGAAGCTAAAATGAATTAAAATTTAAGTAAAAATCTTATGCACATGCACTTCAACTTCAATAGAAGTTCTCTCATCTATCTTCTCCAAACAGGAACTATATCAACATCACATATTCTTGACACCGAGAATACTAAAACTTAGTAAGTTCCACATGAATTCTATCATCTCAATACAGACCATAATGAACCCATGTTATTTAACTGTATATAAGTAAAGATCAATGCAAATTAATTAAAAAGGGAAGGGCTCTGTTCAATGACAACAGTCTCGTCATCATCCCCACAAGAACAGCACCTTAATATCAGTCAGCTTCAAACAGTGATTTGCAATGGTGACTTCACCAGCATTCTCAAAAGCCAAAATATTTTCCTGTGACATTGCTTTGACTTCTTTGGCAACAATACCCATTGATTTCCCTAGTCTCTTACCTAAAACACTGCAAATAAAAAATATATTCAACATTGTGCATGGCATAAAGGACAAACTTCACACAAAGTCATGAAATGCATACCTAAATTCAGGCTCAGCACGTAAAGATGCATATTTTAAAGTATCATTACATGGAACAAGGGATCGCACATTGAGTTCCTCCAGCACATACTGCAATTAAAAAAGAATACAATTACACTTTGATTGAGTAGAAGCCAAAATAAATAGCACAAGCAATATTTTCAAAGTAAATCACTGACGAGAGAAATAAGGGAAAGATGGTCAAATGCAGTATCCAATCTAATTCTACTTGTCAGCATAAAGAAGGTGCAACAGAATACGTAAAAGAAGATAAATCACAAGAAAGGATCAAAGAAACTGCAATTAAAAAAGAGATAAAGGAAGCTGATAAGATGCCAAGTAGTATTTTTTTTCATCCCATTTGGGTGTGCAACAAGCAAAGTTTTGATTTGAAGAAAAAAGAAAAAGGGCAAGCATGCAGAAAGACTTTGAGAGAAAACATGGACAAATAATATTTTTGTTAGTAAGGTAACTGATTATCATAAGCATCAGGTAAAATGCTATTATCATGAGTTGATTGACATTAAAAAATCTTCCAAATAAAAACTAAAAAGCAGAAAGGGTAAACTGCAACATCTTGTCACATCAAGCAAGTACCTCCTTCAATTTTCCATTTATGTCATCAAGGAAGTCTGCATCCGGATGAACTATAACCATCTCCCTGTTGTAGCAAGAAGTAATTAAATTCTTATATGAAACCAGAAATCAATGTCCTTACAGACATGAGATACATCTTTGTACGCCTTTTTTTATGCTAATATACCTTAGTGGAGTCTTAAGAGGCTTGTTGTGCCGTTCACGAATGTTTCTGGCCAGATCAATTATTATCATCATCCTTGAAACGCTCTGCTCAATTCGTTCTCCCCTCTGTTGTAATCATGCAGATAAATAGAAAGAGATAGCATATTAAAATACCATTCTTTAAGGAGGAATTTGTTACAAAAGATAAAATACAAAGAAAATGGAGGAAAGAAATCATTTTAGAGAAATTTAACGAAGAAAATGCTCAACTATACAAGCAAAACACAGTACATGAATTCTCCATTTACCAGGATCACTAATGTGACCCACAGACCCAACTGTGAATCTTATGTAAAAAGGATATGTAACTGTTACTTTTGAACTTTCACTTCTCTATCTTTTGCATTTGTACTTTAGTACAGCATTATAAGAAAAATCTAATAAAAAAATTCCAGTTTGTCTGTTAGTTTCGAGAAGAATCAAACCAATAAAAGTGAAAAAACTGAGTTATGTAGTTCTATTTGTACATTAAAAAGAAAATACAACTTCGCAAGCTTCATACAATAGACATATATTCTATAAACGTAAATGTAATTGTCAATAATAATAGATTCTTTATCAATAAGAACAAGCAACTACTTATATCAATGTTTTAGTTTTTTAATCATTTAATTGTATTAATTAAGATGTATACCTTTCCTTCTTCTGCAGGAAAACTACAATAGTGTATGCTTTCCTCTAATCCATTATAAACTTTTCGCATATTTTGATAGAGCACCTCAGTGAAGAAAGGTGTAAAAGGAGCCATCACTTTACAGGATAACAAAAGCACCTGAAAGAATTCAAATGATTAATAAGTTCGCAACTGTTCTACATAATCATTTCGGCGTCATGTTGCAACCAACCAAGGCATAGATAAAAGATATCAAACATACATTGTAAAGAGTTGATAGTGATATCCTGCAGTCTTCTTCCCCAGAACGACCTTTAAGTCTCTTTCGGTTGAACCTTACATAAATATTTGTAAGGTTATCAAGAAACTTCAGAAGATAAGGAACCACCTACAATATAATTAATGGTATGTAGTAACATTTTAGTAAATACTGTAAGCATTACACAATAATTATACCACCAATGAAACAAATGATGTAGCTGACCCGTCATATACGGTAGCAGTAAATCTTACAAACATAAAGCAACAATTGTGATCATGCAAAGTGAAACTTGCTGACCTTTAGAAGTAAATATTGCTAATGTAAAAGCAATGACTTAAAGAAACAACAACGAAGATTAAATCAGGTGAGGCAACTAATTCAAAATTTAACTGGTTTGGGACACCAATTAAATCAGGCAAATAAAAAAAAAAAAATACATATATATATATATATATATATATATATATATATATATATTTCAAATTAGAAGCAAATTCGTTTAAAATATCCTAAAAATGTTAAACAGCTAATGAAATACATCTAACAATTGAGTATGTAATAGAAGGAATCAAGATATTTTTGTCAGACTCATGGATTCTTTCTCTCCATGTATAAATGCATAAATTTAATTCACTAATATAGACTTTGTTTTGCATTGTATGACAGCGACTTTCCAATTATAATCTGCTCATTCTAGGTTAGAATTGGACGTCCATTTACTTAAGAGAGGTTTAGTGATATCAAGCTGTTACTCATAGTATGCAATTTATCCCATTCTTCAATACATTTGATTTGGTTGGAGACGAATGATTTCATTAATATGGCAATCACTTGCCTTTTAACAAGTCATTTTACAAGATTATTATTAGAAACAGGATTTTGGTCAAACTCCATCCTACAAAACTAGCTTATAAGGTAAAATTGCATCTCACTTGTATGCTACAATTTACTCATATTTATAATCAATGTCGGATTTTCAATATACCCTTGAGGATATGGCTGACCCAATGAATGCCGATAACAGGTGACACAGTAGGACTAACAAGCCTCACTAGGATAGGCTCTAATACCATATTATAAAGTGGATATGAGCTTAATTCAACCCTACAAAACTAGTTTGTTAATAAGGTTAATAATACCCCCACTCATAAACTATAATTTAATCATATTTCTAGTCGAAATGAGACTTTTGTTGAGAACTATTAGAATTTTTGTGTATATATATATTTTTGATATATAATGTGGTGAAATTTATCTCTCATGTCTATGTGTATATTTTATTCATATACTCTATGTATAGTGAGTAAAAATATAACAAAATATCAAATATTAATAATATCTCAGTCATAACTACCTAAATCAAAATAATAATAAATATTATTATTTTTATTCTAAAACATAATAAAAATATCTTAATATCTAATTTAAATAAAAAATATTAAAACAATATTCCTAACAAGTTTCAATAATTATGTTTATGGTATTTATGTTCACTGCTGTTTTAAGTAGAATCGTCATGTCTACACATGGATTCTCATCTCCCCCTCATGAATGGCAGCCTTGCTGTATTGTTGATATTTCATATGCCTTGATCCATATAAAACATTGTTTTTGGATAAATATTCTCCCTTGAGAGGTACTTTCACTAATAAAACCATTTATTATCCAACAAAAAAGACGAGCAAAAGAACTACTGACCGTGTAAAGGCGGTACCCATCCATTTCCTGTCGGACAAAATGTATAAGGCTTTGGGTGGCTGAGTTAATCCATTGATCAAGAACATTTGATGACTTCAGAAGTGTGGCCTGATCAAGGGGGACAAAAGGTGCTAGACCTTCAACTTCCAGCCTCTTTGCATTTTGAACAAGGAACCTGTATGCATTATACCAAGGAAGGAAGACATCCCTAACCTGGATCAAAACACCACAAAAAAATGGAAGCACCAGTTGTTGTTTAGTTAAAATTGATAAATAGTGCTTAGTAAAAATGAAATTAACTTTTAAGAAGGATAATGAAAATAAAAACCCAGATATTTGATACTGACAACACCATAAACCCCTTCCTTCTTGAATCGAAGTGGCTCCGCACGCACAACTGGAGAGTTGATAAGGTACAATCGCAAGGCATCCTATCCAACAAAGAACATCTTAACTGCTTCTTTTATACAAAAAATATGCAATGATGCATGCCGCATCCCAAGTAAATAATTTTGAATCTAAAAGATGAACTTTGAAAGTTCCTACCGCTCCATAATCATTAATAACTTCCATTGGTGAAGGATAATTTTTCAAGCTTTTACTCATCTTTTTCCCATCTTCAGCAAGGACAAGTCCATTGCAGATTAGATTCCTAAACGCAGGCTTGCCAAATAATGCAGTAGCCAGAACCATAAGGGTATAAAACCTGAAAAACAGAAAAGCATAAAACTAAAATACACAACTATATTTGAAGAGGAATCAGAGGTTAGGGACAAAATCTTGTTAAAAAAATTGAAACAGAATATAATTCAAAAAAGATAATTTGGAGAGATAAAAGATAAAATGAAGTAACATTAGGAAACAAATGCGAAATTAAAACCATTCTGACCACAGCCTCTGTGATAACTTATAAAGCACCAATACTTCAATTTGCTTTACGTATCCGTATCCGATACATATCGTGTCGGATACTTCACCGATACTTACTGATATGTATCAATGAAGTATACAAACCTATGAAGCATCAATACTTTTATTTGTTTAATAAATAATACTTGTAGATAGTTTACTTATGTGTATGTTAATTAAATGTCAAAACATTTAAATCATTTATATTCAATAAAAGTTTAATAAACATATATCTATCTATAAAATAGCAACATATAAATATTATTTTTCATAAACCAAATAAAAAAAATTGTTAATTAATGAGAATAATAGTCTTATTCCTATAAGTAAATAATAGAAAATATTTTATAACGATAATTATTTATATTTTTCGTATCCTATTTTTTTTTAAAATAACCCAATCATCGTATCGGATACGAATCATATCTGATATACTCTTATCGTATCTATGCATCATAAGTGATAAGTTAGTTTGAACCAAAATAGAGCCACTCCCAAAAGATTTTTCACTAAGATGAATAAGAAGTTCAGAATAACTTTTCAAAGCTAAAAGTAAATCTACAACCAAAGTGGTGGACACTGTCCCCTATCACAAGGCCAAATGTTAAAAAAAAGAAACTGACCAACCACGTGTTTGATCCAGCCCTTCGGCAACAAAATGGCCAGGAAAATTCTTCTCAAACAGCTCAACATTTTCAAAAGGATAATGGATATATGCATATGGCATGGATCCACTCTCAAACCAGCAGTCAAACACCTGAAAGATAAAACAATCGATCTATAACAAAATACAATGTCTCTGTTTATTGTCATGTTTTTAGTTCCAATAATACTGATGATGGACATCTCCAGTTTTTCATTCTGGAATTTGCTTTCAAACTAATGGTGTGCATATGATTTTGATAATTAATGATATTTCCTACATTTATCAATACTGTATTCCATTATTACTGTATCCTGTGATCAGCTTAACCAACACTACATAGCATTTTAATTTTCTCAGCCTGAAATAATAAATGAATACAACAAAACCATGATTGAGAGATTATGATATAATTGAATAACAATATTGCTTAAAAACTAAAAATAAGAATTTTTACATCATCAACACGTCGAAGTACACGGCCACTGTCAGATTTAATTGTAATATGATCTATGTTGTGACGGTGAAGATCAGACACCTGCAGAAAAACATTACAATGGGATTAGTGATACTTATAATTTAGTAAAAAATATCCATAACAGTTACTTATCCTCCTTGAGTTCACAGCAGTGAGGTTGTAACTCCCACTTTGTAATCAGTTAGTTAGTTACAGTTTGTAATCTGTTAGTTATTTCAGTTTGGTCAATGTCGTCAGTAAGTGTAACTGACAGTCAGTTACAACTAGCCTGCTACTAAACTCTATTATCAAAAGAGATCTCTGTAAACTGTTATCTGTGTTCAATATTCATTCAATTCAGACATACATAGTATTTTTTTCTCTTAACAAAAATCCCATTCCCACCTAATGAGTAATTAATTGTGTACCATTGTAATGAAAATAGTTGGATAAAGATACAAAATCACATCCTGCACATCACCAAACTATTAACAAAATGAGCATAAAGAATATTATACACATTATATCCATGATTTCATGCAAAACGAAATCAAATTGCAGGACAAAAAAAAAATCTATGTATTTTCAGAAAAGAGAACAAAAAATTCTAACCTTTACACCTGCAAGCTTTTCAAGTTTTGCAACAGAATCTATGACAACTATTTCCTTCTCATCCTCACTAATCCATAGAGGGAGAGGGGTTCCCCAAAATCTACTACGACTAATTGCCCAATCTCTTGCATTTTCCAGCCAATTGTGAAATCGCTTATCCTGAAAACCATATGAACAATAGAAAGATTTACATAAACAAATATTGCATTCAAATGTAAACTTTTCCAATGCCATTCGTCCTAAGATATGTTATGGGACAAAAACATATGCTTGTGTTTATGACATCCGAATAATAGAAACATTTACAAAAATATAGACTGCATACAATTTGAAGTCCATTTCTAATGCAATTTTTACCCTAAGATATGATATGGGATAGCTTTGTCTTCATTGCCATCCTTAGTTGTGTGTCTGCATATTTCAATGGAGTTTCCAGAATTGAGAGATATCTTAGTTTCTTTTCTACATTTTCGCACATCATATGGTCGCTATTTTCTCACAGTTTCTCTCATAAGGATGATGATGTCCTTCGTATAGTGTCCCCACCCTTACTATGTAATAAATATTTTTATTTAACATGTTAATCACAGCACATATATATTCATTCTCAATCAAGAACACATAGACTCCCAATTAATAATATATTCACATATTCTTCATAGCAAAAATTCACAAAGGTACTTGTAGAAAAAATTTATTCCCTAAAGCTTACATTGGCCAATTCTGAAAGCAAAAGGGAAGCAAAGAAACAAGATCAAATAATAAACAAACAATTTTAAAACAAATCCATGATGTGTTAAGTAAGACACTATGTACCTTGACAAAATCAGGAACCCAGTAGGTCTGCTTATTGTTTTCCAACAATTGATCTTTCAACAATTCCACTCTAACAAACCTACAATAAAGTAGCATAACATTTTGATAATGCATCAAAAGAAAAGTCAGGCTCTTGGTCGCAGAAATGCATACTATCACTATTGACAAAATGACTATTACGCATCCAAACAAGATTTTCACTACTTAAAATCATGGAAATATCGATATGGAGAATAGAACAACCTCAATATAATTGTTCTGAAAACAATAAGAAAGCTAGAGGTCGGAAGTTGCTCCTTTTTCTTTCTACAATTTGTATTCATTCCACAAAAAGCAATACTAAAGATGGTATATTGGGGCAAGCTTTTATTTTCAAAAGCTAATATCTACAATTTAGTAGTCTCTCAGAAATTCAAAGACTATCTCACTGAACTGCTAATGAAGTTATGAAGACTTTAAAGGAAGTCTCATGCTGCAGCTCTACAAGAGTTTCTAAAACCACTGAAAGTCACAGACTGACCTGCATTCTCTGTCTATTAAAATCATGTATCAATCTCCTAAGTAATATATATATGGAGGGATCTGCTTAAGAATAAGTGTAAAGGAGTTACTCTTTATCCTCATCATTCATTTCTAATGATCTAACATAGTAACTCATTGTAATTATTAGATTACAAGAAAATGAATTATTAGGACGAGGAGGTAACTCCCTTATACTTACTTGGAGTAAGTGGATAACTTATGTGTGTGTGTGTGTGTGTGTATATATAAGTGCCTAAGAAAGTAATATTAACAACAAGTATTGATAAGAAACTTGGGAGAACCACAGTACAAAAACTAGTTGTTGTAGTTGGAGAGCCCAAACCCCACACACTAGAATCCCATACTACTAATGCGAGACTCAAGCCATATATACTTTGCAATTGGATTATAAGAACTATCTATATTCAATATCACAGCTAATATGATATTTTTTAATGAGAACAGGTGAAAGTAAATCAGGTAAAATTAACTCCTACAGCTACACAAAACAGTCAAAAGTTAAAATATTGATCAAACATGTTTACCAGCTTGGAACAGCTCTGTAAATGAGAGGGGTATCAGATCTCCAGCAGTATGGATAAGAATGTGTAAAAGCTCCAGATTTAAGCAGTCTACCCTTTGCCTAAGGAAAGATGAAAATTAAAACAATGTTTTAAATGAACATACTTCACTTCAAGACATAAAAAAATTAACTTCTATCAAATGTTCTTATCTTAAGCTCTACTTTAGATGGTGACTTAGACAATCTGGTAAAAGTGTCCCTTCAGAAGACAAGCAAAAAGGAGTTCAAGTTTTTGCATGTATACTATCAATGCCATGTATTCAGTGTCATGTTTATCTTTTGTGCACACATATACTCCGAGCCAAAAACACAAAGGCTTTTTCTCTTGTTTAATCTTTTTGCACTCCTTCAAACAAGTTTCCAGTAGAAGTTTAAAAAAGGAGGCATTTCTGTCCCAAGTAGAGTTTATTACTAATTTTAGAGCAGAACTATTAGGAAAATAAAAGAGTGTCTTCCACTCAATCACATGAAAAACTTAGTTATGGGCTAGTGGTTTCTCATTGTTATAGATATGTGGAGAATACCTTCACAGCTTCAATGATATCTTTGTCAGCTTGTTTGATGTAGCACCCACTAAAGTCAGTAATTTTTTCAGTAAAGCAGCCATCGTCATCAACAGCTACAGTTAGATTATCCTACAGGCAAAAAATACTATTTCAGTAACATATTGAGAAGGTAAGGATCCAACAAACTTAAAAAAAATGAAGGGAAAATCTCATAAGTTTTATGTACTACCACCAAGTTTGCCAGTACAATTAAGTAGCAAAGAGAAAGTCATCATAAAGATGCAGCATTGTATCAATGCAAATACGGAAAATCTTACCTAAAGAGAGAGGAAAGATAAACGTATGAAGGCATGCAAATTGATGATTAAGAATATGTATTCCATTCACACAAACGTATTGGGCCCCTATCATTTCAGGAGGGAAATCCTTATATAATTTTATGTTTATAAAAGTACAAACCTTGCTAAGGATTTTATTATCAATGCAAACACGGAAATCATCTTCACCAAAAGCGGGGGCACAATGGACAACACCAGTACCACTATCATCAGTAACATAATTGTCGGCAACAACCCTAAAAGCTGTATCAGATAACTCCTTAAAGTAATCAAATAATGGTTCATACCTGCAGAACATGTCACCTTATGAATTTCAATACTCAGTACGCAAAATGTTATCAGAAAGTCCAAAAATAGAAAATATAGTGATATACTGAAGTTAACTAATATAAAAGATTAATGCAGTAGAGGGAAGAACTGCTCACTTTGTCCCCACTAATGAATCCCCTGAAAATTTCTCCAGCACTTCAAATGAATCTAAAACATTTTCCGTTTTTCCTCCTGAAGCTCCCTTGGTCTTTGTATTTTTATTCTTAGAAACATCATTTGAACTATTAACAACTGCCTCTTTGGGTTTCTCCTTCGGGTTATGGATTGCAGATAGACGAGATTCAGCAACAATATAAACTTTACCAGAGTACTTATTGCGAACCTGATTTCATCAACTCCAAAAATTAGTGATCAAGTAACAAGAAAATAAGGAAACAACATGTGTGTTTGCGCACCAAACAAATTAATAAAGGATGTAACATTTTCAATCCAACAAATAGCAATACGAAGTGTAACATAAGCGCACTTCTTTGTAACACCTTTTTCTTTAACATTATTGTGCGCATTAGTTCTTCACTATTCAAGATATTTTTGTTACATGAATACATGTTTTATTACAGGGATGGAACAACTAATCATTAAAGGCAAAGGCATATTGAAAGATTGCAATCAAAATCTTCCTACCACTCAAAAATGACGAAATTGTATTTAATTGAAGGTAAAAATCACAACTCTAATATCCATACTCCAGTTCTGGCATAACTTACCAAGCTAGCAACTTAATTCTACTTCGTATCTATATATGCATATGTATAAAATTATGCTCCAACTTAACTCCAATTCAAATTAAGCAAGTTTGAAAGGCAAAGTTAGCGGCCTATTAAGTTCCACATAAAGTGAACCAACCTTCACATAGGTAAAATTGCCATTGATACACAGAGCAAGATTGCTAGGAAGAGTCCATGGAGTCGTTGTCCATGCTACAAAAGATGCGCCATGTGGATCACCCAGGACTGGAAAAGTCATGAATACTTCAGGATCAGATACATCCTGTGCCAACAACATAGAATTTCAGATGCAGATACAGTTGCAACAACATAGAAGAGAGTACTGATTGAATTAATTTCTACATAAGCCCTTGTTGTAGAAGAAAAAAACAGTAGAATCAATTAAGCCTCTCTCATAAGCTAAAATAATTTTATCCACTTCAATAATGCATTGTACCTTCTTGCAGACACAGATTAAGCTTCACCTGATGTTTCTAAAAGCTAAGTTTCATAAGTTGATTTTAGCTCATAAGAGATACTCAATGATGCATTTTAACTTCTTATCAAAACAGAAACTAGATAAAGCAACAAACAAGTAGGGTAAATTGATTGCATGTAATCACCACTAACCTTATAATTCTGCCCAGCCTCGAAATTCGAGAGCGGAGTTTTGCAGCCAGTGCTGTATGGCATGACCTAGAACAACAACACAATGCAGCTAATGTGTTGAAACAGAAACGATACAAGACAAATTGAACCAGAAACAAAGTGTAACGAATACCTTGAAACCTTTATAGACAAGGTTTTTAGCGTACAACTGAGCGAAAACCCACCACACTGACTCCATGAACTTGAGGTCCATTGTCTTATAATCATTCTTGAAGTCAATCCAGCGGCCAGTGCGCGTGATGACTGTCTCCCACTCGGAGACGTAGCGCGTGACGATGCTGCGGCACTCCTCGTTGTACTTGCCGATTCCGAGCTTGAGGACATCCTCGCGCTTCTTAATGCCGAGCTTCTTGTCGATCTCGTTCTCGACGGGGAGGCCGTGGCAGTCCCAGCCGAAGCGGCGCGTGACGTGGTGGCCGGTCATGGAGTGGTAGCGCGTGACGATGTCCTTGATGGTACCGGCAAGGATATGGCCATAGTGAGGGAGGCCAGTGGCGAAGGGAGGGCCATCGTAGAAGATGTACTCGGGCTTGTCCTTGGTGAGAGCTAACTGAGTGTGGAATGCGTCGATTTGAGACCAGAGTTCTAGAATCTTCTCCTCCTGCTTCGGGAACGTGAAGTCTTTCCCTTCGCAAACGTCGTCCATGCTTCCCTTCGATGAACACGCAGCGGCGGCAACAACGCACACTCAACAGGAATCAGGGTTTATGTAACAGTGACGGTAAGTCTATTCAACTTGAACTGTAATTGTTTTGTAACTCAAGAAATGGACAATATGGAGAAACTAAAACAATAAATACAGTTTAGGTCATATTTTTGTCATTCTCGGAAGTATATAAGTGTAAATGTTCAATCGTTATTAAAAAATTTATATTGGAGTACCTTTTATTCTTATTATATATATATATATATATATATATATATATATATATATATATATATATATATATACAGTTTTTTTTTTGTTAAAAGAGTTTAAAAGTTATATTCCCATGAAATCAGTGAAATTCTTTTCTAATTTTATTGTAAATTTCTTTTTTTTTAACTCTTATTTTAATTATTTTAGAATTTAAAAATATAAGCAATTAATCAAACATATTAGACATTTAAAAAAACGACATTTCTTTTTTTTAAGCGAATAGTTATAGATTTTATGTTGGCTAAAAACTATAAAAAATACATACCTATATATATATTCTAGGAATTTTCTTAATCAAATTAACACATCTTCCATATCTTTTTCTTATTACCATTATAATATTTCAAACTCAAATCCAAATTAGACTGGTCTATTGAAGAAAGACTAAATTTAAAAAAAAAAAAATTGATCAACTTCAATTTTTTGGATTGATTTTTAATTATATTTATCTCATAACCTACAAATTATTTTTAAATTATAATTTGAAATGAAAACTGTAAAATTAACATTGGAGCTGTTTGATGGTTTTAATTTGAAAATCATTTTAAAGCTACGAGTTTTATTTTATTGTATCAAAACAATAGATTATGGTTGAGAGGGAGTGCTACCATACATGGCTTATCTTTAGAAACCATTTATGTTAGCTGAAGTTTTAAGAGATTTTCTTCCATAGCTTTGGCCCAAACTTCTCTTAAGAAGAAAAAGTTAGTAGACTCATTTGAAATGTAATAGAAATGTGTGCTTAGATTAACTGAGTCACAAAAACTATATTGGAATGTGGCATATAGTGAGTTACAAATTGCCCCTTGGACTACTAACGTGAAGATACTTTTGAGAATAAGAACAAACATTGTTGCCAATACAAATTACTAGTAAGAGAATAACAACAATTGTTTTGTCACCAGAGACTCTAGATTCAGAAAGATAGTTAGCATTGTATGGACAATTACCATTGGAATACATGTTTAAGAGAATAATGCAGTTAAAAGTATTGTTGCATCAAGAAACTTCATCCCTATCAGAAATAAAATTTGATTGTCCAGTCTTCAACTGATGAAGGAGTTTAAGCAAGTAAGGCATCTCTTGTTGAGTTTAAGATGTCCAGAGATGATTGCAAAGTAGTATGGTTTCCTTTCACTTTTAAAAATGCTCAGCAAAAGAAGCAACAAGACAGAATGCAATGGTTCAAAAGAAAAACTTGAATACGGCCAAATATAATAAAATAGAAGTATGCTGGATAAAAACAATTATACTAACCATTTTATGTTTGGTTTGGTAAGCCAATTATTATTTTTCGTTAATTTCAAGTTGTTATGGGTCATGACACTCAATTACGTAGATTTTACACGTTAAGACAAATGTCTATTAATTAACATTTTAAGGCACACCCTAAACGAGAAGAGTGGAGGATTATTTAAACACTTGTATATGTTTCGGTATAGTTGTTTTTTTTTCATACGCTTATGGACAATTTGATAGGTAAAAAGTATTTGCTTAAAGGAAATTTAAGGAAAACGATGCTGGAGATGTAATGATTTTAGGGAGGATTATTTTATATCATGCGGCAATAGGCAAAAACAAGAGAAAGTGAGCAATTACCTTGACTTGCCGTCCGTGTAAAGAAGTTTTGAAACTCACTTACTGACTGGATATAACAAGACCATGAACGAATAATAAAAGCACAAAATCATGATGAGTGGATATAACATAGTCCACACTGATCTCCCTAAAACAACATTCATTGGGCAATCAGAAGCTCTCTAATCCTAACATATCCGTGAACAAAATTTTCTACAGTTGAGTCATTGAAATTCAAACGTTGATTACATCAAGGGTGATGCAGTACAAAACAAACGAATTTCAACATGTTATTGACGAATGCTAATATTCCATACAAAAAATGACCATCCGGAGAAATGTACTAGCAGTATCAACGCTTGACCCATTGGAAACTTTTTCTTGCTTTTGCCTTTCCTGGCTTTTTCCTTTCTACCACTCGCGAGTCCCTTGTTAGGAAACCAGCTGATCAAGATTCAAGAAAAAACTAGCTTAGTTTATCATCGCAGTGGAGCATAACATATAAAACCCACCCACAAGTAAAAAACTAATAATCCCCACTCGGAAAGTTCGATATGGGAAATGATTAATCAATAGTTTTGTAATATGGTAGGAAAACAAATCTTGTGTAACAAAGTAAATCAATGGAGAAAAAAAAGGCAAATAGACTATATACCATTTCTCAGTGCAGGTCGCAAATCTGGTTCCCAGTTTTGCAAAGCCTTGCTGATCCCCAATCGTATAGCTCCAACTTGCCCTGTTGTCACGAAACACATTTCATTGGTACCCATGTGAATGATAGCTAAACAAATTAACTTTGACAAGTTATCCAGTACGTGGTTCTGTCAAACTTCCTTTGTGCACAGTTTAGTCAGTGTAGGATTTATCAGGGGAAGTTTAATACACATGTCTATTGGGTGATATATCAAAGATCAAGCATTTATTTGTCAAGCTTAAATGTTCATGCTGTGATTTGCTCAAGAGCAAAAATTATAGCAGAACGTATTTTGCCCTAAATAAACCAGAAAATATAAAGACACAAAAGGATATGAAAATATAACAATATTACATAGTTGACTGCTTTTCATATTAGTGAAGGATGTAGTCATGTAGCATATACATATAATTCAGTTCATTATTATTTTGTTTTTATTATCTTGAATCAACATAGTGTTTTTCTTCCCTGGTCAACTCTAAATTAAAGAAAGCTCATGATTTATATTACAAAGGGCACTTTCCAAACTCCTAGATTAGTTCAGGCAAGATTTTTAATTCTACAACAATTAAGTGTTCTAAGTGGGTGAAGTCAGCTACATATATAGAAGTTTGAAGGCAGACTAGACAACAGATGTTCCACAAACCATAACAACCATCTGCTAACTAAAACTAAAGAAGCTTTAGTTAAAAGAAATAAGATCAACATACAATGAAAAGAAGCTGAGGCCAATCACAGGCATTCAAATATAGAAACTAACTAAAAGTAATCAAACTCACCTGAAACACCGCCTCCTTTCACAGTACAACTGACATCCCAGAGCCCCAAAGTCTTTGTCTCAGAGAAAGGTCGAAGGAGAGTAGCGCGATGATCAAGCATAGGAAAATACACATCAAACTCTTTATCATTAACTATAAATTTACCGTTACCAGGCTGAACCCAGACACGGGCAATACTGCATTTTCTTCTTCCTGTTCCATAAGCACGACCTTTGTCATCAACTTGTTTCACTCTAGCCTTTGCAGCTTCCTCTTGCTTCAAACGCTCCATTTCACCTCTAGTGGATTTTCTAGTATTCTTCTCATACCGCATGTCTTCAATTACACTAAGAGGGGGCAACCCATCGACTCCATCAAAGTCTTTCAACGCAATCAAACTGTCAAGCATTTCATCCGTGATTCCAGAAGCAGCAATCAAATCACCAAATGCACGTTTTGGGCCTGCAATGACAACAGGAAAATAACATCACCTACCTAAATAAAGAACTAAACACTAAATAAACAAAAAAAAAAGCCATCTGTACAGAGTATAATACATTCTCATTCAATCACAAAACAGCATCATAACTATCCTAAACCCCAAACTTTGATAATAAATAACTATCTTAAAACTCATTCCAGTGTAAAAGTGCATGCCTATTAAACTGTAAAGAATAAATCATAGAAAACAGAGTCATTTAGTATGAATCAATGATATCAGTTCGAACCTTGCAAGAATTATATTGATACTTGCATTAACAAAATACATACATAAAAATCATAAAAATGTGGCGTCAAAGCGTAACCTTTGAGAACAGCAGTGAGAGCTTGCTCTTCCTTCTCAAGCTGTTCAACGTCCACTTTAGGCTTAACATCCACAACAGTAGTCTCCCTTTCATGTTCTACATCCTCTTGAAAATCAAACACATCCTCTTTGTCCTCTCCCTTCAAGCTCCAAGGTTTGAAATCCTCTCCTGCCCCAATTCCAAAATTTCCCGCATCAAAAGAATCACCTCCACCACCCGCGTCTACACTTTCCTCGTCGATCCCTTTAAATATAGAATCCTCGTCTTTCTCATCGAGACCCTTCTCATGCAACCACCCCTGTTCTTCCTCTTGCAGCCACTCCCGTTCCTCTCTTTTCCCACCATCTTCATTTATTCCGGCGAGGCTTCCACTCTCCTCCTCGAATAAAGCTCCGAACTTCTCATCGGTCTCCCGGAAATCCTTCCACACGCGGGACGAGAACCGGTCCTTGTCATCGCCGTTGTCGCCGCTGTTGGTGGAGAAGTGCTTGGGAAGAACGAAAGTGGTGAAGTAGGATTTCGCAGGTGCGTGGTGCGGTTTTAACGGAAGAGAGAGGAAGCGACGGAGATGATAGGGTTTGGGGATTAAACGAGAAAGCATGGTGATGAAGAGAGTGAATATGAAGTTAAATTATAGAGCGAAGGTGATATCATTCATCCGTGTATTGCGTGAGAAGAGAGTCGCCGGAGAGTTGACGGTGGTGATCGGAGTGTGTGTGGAAGAGTGAGCAACCGAGGCAGGAGGGGACTACTAAACTTAGGACTAGGTTTACATAACCAAACAGAGACCTAACCGTCGTCGTTTAACGAAATAGTCGAAAGTTGTTTAATTTCTTTGCTGTTCGATTAATTAACAAGGGTTTAAGAAAGTCTATATATTTTATTATGTATTTCGGATAACAAACAAAAAAATTACAAAGGGAAAACGCATTTTATTGTTGAAAACACACAATTGCATTCTATGAACGTTTTTAAGAGATAAAATAGAAAAAAAAATGAACTAAAATTATTTGAAATATAAGTTAGAAGTAAAATTAAAAAAAATATATGAATGAAATTTTACAAATTAATTTGAATATAAATTAATTTTAACTAATAAAAAATCATTTTATTTTTTCTATTCATTTTTATTTCTTAGAAATGTTTACGGAACCATTTATCCCAGCGTACCTATATTTAATGTGTGAATAAAATTATTTACTATTTAAAAATTATTATTATCATTATTATAATAATAATAGATAGAAATATTTCTTATTGTTTAAATATTTACAAAATCTTAATATAAAAATCTAACGTTTTTGTGATCTAGACGTTTTTTTCTTTCAAAATTCACTTTTTCGTTAACCCAAATATATATTTGTTTATATTTTTTATTAAATATTTTTTTTCAGTTTTTTTAAAAATAAATAAAAAAATTATTTTTTTACATTTAAAATAATAAGTAAAAGACAACACTAGAAATAATTTATATATATCATCTCTAAATTCATCAAAATATTTTAAATATAAAAAATTATAATAAAATAATATTTTTAAATAAATAATACCTCCTAAATTATTAATAATAATAACATTATTATTAAAGTGAACATTTAAAAATTAATATTAATAATATTATATTATATTTTTTTATGAATATAATAGAATACAAATATTTTTCAAATTTAAAAAAAAAAATATATATATATATATATATATATATAATATTTTTTTACATTTTTCATATTTTTATATCTTTTAATATTGGGTCGTGAATTAACCCATTAATATGGAGTGGAGGTAAGTGCCAACCAAGCAACAAAAGCTGGTCCATTATTTTTTATGTTTTTCATTAATCTTATGTTGGATATTTTTTTTGTAATATATATATATATATATAAAGGATTACTGACTTAAAAGTTAAAAAATTATATTTTTAATGAAATTATTAAAATAATTATTATTATTCTAATATTATTAAAAAGATCTAATATTATTCTAAAAGTTTTGAAGAATTTAGATAAATACCAATCCACTTATAATGTACTCTTTAAACTTTCATTCACCCATATTAATATTTAGAAAATTAAATTGATTTGTTAAAAAACAAAACTTATAAAATAAAAACTCTTGTTATTATGATAAATAAAAATTACAAGAACGTAATTGAATGGTCAAATAAAAAGAAAAATGCACAGTGGTAATATGAAACTAAGTAAATAACTTTTAATCTTAATCATTACTTAAATTTACAATTCTCAGTTATTAGAATAAGAAAAATTCTTAATTGCTGTAAAAAAGAAATAGGTAGAGTTTAGGAAACAAATATAGACATGCATTTTATATATATATATATATATATATATATATATATATATATATATATTATCTATTTGATATTTATATTATTTTACATGTTTGTTCATATGGCTCATCTCCCCGGGCTTTTGAGCTGAACACTAGTACTATTTCAGCCTCTGAAGGAGTTAAGTTGTTAACAAGAATTTGTGTCTGTACATAAAGTGCTTCTGAGCAGATCCCTGTCATGTGGTGAGAGATTGAAGACAATATTATGATGTTGCTAGTGTAATCCAATAACTTTCCAAGCATAAACTGTTTGGAGTGCCAATGATCCGTGACCAAGTCCATTCTTTCTCCTCTACAAGTTGTAATTCTGCCAACTGCCATATGTCATGATGTTAGCTGAAGAACTGTTTAGTATATAAATTTCAGCACCATACCATAACACCTTTTCAGTATCTTTGCTTGTGACAGTTTGAATTAGCAGATTGGAAAAGGGCATTGCCAATTCCAAAAGGGGTGGAATTCAAGCAGTTCAGTTATCTTGTATGGTGCATGTTTTCAAGCTAGTTATAGTATTATTTATTATTGCTGCTGCCTTGTAGAGGAAAGCTCCAGCAGATAATTATCAAAGAAGTTTGACAAATGTGAACTTAAAATGATGCTCAGAACCTGAATCTTTATACAATACATCCTCCAAGTTTTTCTTCTAAATTATTACTTTTTAAAGAATGGATTATATATGTGGTTGGTTATAAACTAATAAGAGTTTTCCATCAGATAATTGAAATCCTAGTGTGATAAGGTTCTTACCCTGCCATCTATGAGCTCAAATATGACAGAACCTTCAGAAAATGGAATTGGTCTTGTGGATGCCACCTGTGTTGCATAAGATTCAGAGTCAATTCTATGTTATTGTTATTTATTTATTTTTTTAATTTCAAAATACCATTTTGTCATTTTTAACCAGCTAGTAACTATGGACTAATTTTTACCTTTGGCTCACAATTTAAGTTAACGTCAGCAAGATTATCAGGGGCCTTGTTCAAGCCAGATGCACAATTTCCATCAATCTGAACTGGTTTCTCCTCATTGAATCCTCCACTATGCGCTTCAACAATTTTATTTCCCACATAGGGGAAGCCACAATCCTTCCACTTCCATGCATTATTGTCCATGTATCTCAGGTATACTCTTCCATCAGAACCAATCAAAAGTAGTTGATTTCCTTCAAAGCTAGGACCAGGCGAACCAACCAGTGTAACACCTTTATAAGGTGTTCCATGTTCTACCCAGTTCCATCCATACCAAGTATTCCACTGGTACTCGACAAGACCACCTTCCCTTGAAAGCATGAAGAGAGAGCCTGAGAGTGATTTTGTTGATGGTCTTACGACTGTTCCAGGAAACTGGGATAGAACCAAATGTTGAGACTGGTAATGCTCATGCCACAAATCAGTCACTTTGTTATACTGATATAGGCGACCATTTCTTCCAGTGACAAAGACTATATTTTCCCTGAACAATTCCTGATCAACTATGCTTGCAACTTTAACATTTTGTGGATTTTTGCAATCTTTCCATTTAAACTTCCTCATGTACACCTGGGTAAACATGTAAATATTTATTTCATCTCAAGCTAGTGTAGCAGTATTTGATGTCTAAAGAGTTTATTCCCTGAAAATTTTAGTATTCATTTGTGGAAAATAAGACTTCAATTGAAATACTTTTAACTACATTTATGCCTTTTACTTTGTATTGTGAGGTCACAAACTTTTGGAGAGATAAGTTCTTACCGGTTCAAAGGGCAGAATTACCAATGTTTAAGACAAACTGCAGAAAATACGGAAGTACTGTCATATTTTTGTTGAGAGGCATACAATCATTGACTTGTCTTTGTGTAACACCTTAAGCTTTTTGAAGTGTTATTCATTCAAACTTTTAGCATCTTTTATCAAGGCTTGTTTCTTAAGTATTCTAACTTCTAAGCAACTAAAAAGTAGATAGGTTGCACTTATATTATCATCTTGTACCTTATAGTTTAGTTTGAGAAATTGTGTCACTGTTTACCTACCATGAACTGCAGTAATCTTCCATTTTTGCTCACAAAGAAGATTGAATCTTCAGTTTTAGCCCTCCTTGATTTACCTGGTAATGCATCCCATGGTTGACCTCCAATAATATTTCTCCCTTTCCTCATAGCAGTACAATTCTTCCATGTTATCTCGTTATCACTCCATTCTCTTAGGAACAAACTCCCAAACGTATTAACCATAAACAAACTTCCATTATAGTTCCCCACAATACCATTCATAGCTGAGGTGCTATCATGCCTCAACCATACCCACAAATTCTCAATACAAACGTATTCGAAAACCGAACCATCATTGCTTATCAAGAAGAATGACTTGCCTTCGTACAACAGTCTTAAGCGGAAGTTCCTACTAATCCAGTCATCTGGCAGATTGTATTCTTCTGAAGATTTATTCAGGTCACCACCTGTGCCTAGAGACAAGTAGTAACTCTGTGTTTGGCTTTGCTTTCTCCTACCTGTTACTGAACTTGTTCCTGAATCATTTGACTCATCCTTTGTGCCTGTCATGCAATTCCGGGGGCCACGTTCTTCTGTGCAATATTCTGCATTCCATCCTTCACTCTCTGGCACATCTAATACAGTCCAAACATATTTGGTTGATGCTTTCCTTCGAAAGTTTTGTGGTACAAATGGACCTGAACTTTCACCACCTAATCCTACTAGATGCAATTCTGCAAGTCTACCATCATCTAGTGCATACAGTATTCTCCCAACTTGTAATGGTATGCCAGCTATACCTCTTGCTGCTTTAGCATGTAAAGGATGCTCATGACTTCCCCATGCTTCTAGACAATGATTATTATGAACAGTGCCTGTTATCATTAGCGAATTCAATGTCTAGAATGTAGTATTCATATTGAAAACTATTGCTGGAACATGAATATTTAATTCTTTCAGAGACAGTAGTCTATATCTTATTCATCTTCTCTAATTTTATTCTGCCTATGTGGCTTTCAATGATAGAATAGATATTGCAAATACTAGTTATTCTTATCAGTAGGAAATAACAAGAAGTGTTTACCCATGTTGAAATAATGAATCTAATCCACAAATAATCTTGTTAGTATTTTGTGTTGCTTGTGTATAAACTGCAATAATCTTTCAAGTTTTTGACAGATTATGAACTATGATATGGATTTGAGTACCTAACAGTTAACTATCAATTGATTACTCTGGGTTCATAATTATCAAACAACTGAAGTATAGGTAAACTATGTAAGAGACGCAAGTAAAAATAGCAGGGGATGATAATTGTCTCTTATTTACTTCCTAAGGATAGGAATCAAATTTCAGATGGAAGATAGGTTTTGGTGATGGTGATTGCTATTTCAATCGTTGACGTAACTATCACTGGAGAAAATCAGAACATCATGTCTCACAAACTCCTTTTAGGTATAGATAGATTAAGAATGAAATTGAAAATCCCAAATAGTAAAGTTCATATTTAGTGAAGCAATGTATTAATATTAATATAATCATAAAAGTAAATATAATCACGGATAAAGTTAAATAGATTAAGCACAATTGGATGACTGACCTAGTTGTTTTGCCATTTGATATTCAAAAACAGATCCAGCTGAAGTAGTAAAGAATAAAGAAATGAATGTTTCACTTGATTCATCTTGCAAAGCTGGTGTAATAGACGTCAAAGTTTGTTGTTCAGGACTTCCATGGACTACCCATTTCCACTTTCTTTGATGTAATCTTCTCTCCACTAAAGTGCCTTCCTGTATAATTATCATTTTTTTAAATGGTGTCCAACACAGACAGGGTTTTTAGATTCTTAAACGGCCTCATTAAGATGAAATTCTAGGTTTTAACAAGATGCTCAAGTGATTTATAAAGTTTGTTGGAACCATGGATTTACTTTACATAGGGAATTTTGAAAAAAATCCAGTTTATGTCTCAATCACTTTCTCCTTTTGAAAAAGTTTAATTGGACATAAACTTGAGAGTAATCATTCAGCAATATCTCCCTGATTACTATTGCACTCATTCTTATAATGGAAGATATGTTCATAAAATACTTTCATTAACAGTACCTTGGTTAAAAGAAACAGAGATTCAGAATGATCACCACTTAATCCATGTAAAATGCACCCTTTAGATGGAATCAAAGGTGAAACTTTTGTTGTTTTTTCTTGACATATGTGCTTCTTCCACGATGGTTTTGTTTTTCGATTATATTCATAAAGATCTCCCGCAGAACTACATCACCACATCGTCAGTTAAACTTGTTAGACTCCAAAAAGGTGAAGAATGACGTTTGATAGTTGTTAAAGAACAATACATTTAAACTTTGTTTTCTGTCGTTTCTTTAGTGTTCTATTTGCGAGTCAACATTTTTCAAGCATCAAATACATCACCCACCTTATGGTGTACACTACTTCTCGTGTAAAAGCAACAGCAGCTATTGCTGCAACATTTGCTCCAGCTGGTTGGCCATGATTTGTCCATCTGTTCTATATATATTGGCAAAATAGGACCGAAATTAGTAATATTTGCTTAGGATTTAACCTAAGTACAATGATGTGCTCCAAAACTTGAGTTTTACCTTGAAGACTCAACCACATCAAGTTCTACCAGTGTTCCATTCTTTGTACAGAAATAACCTCTTCTGGGACAATGCAACAGCACAAACGAGACATGCATTAAGAGCTTGATAGTTTTCAGTCTTTCAGTAATCATGCAATTCAAATATATCCTTGTGTTATATATGTTTAATCTCAGAAACTAAAATTTCAATGTGTACTCACTGCCCATCGTCTGACACCACAGCAGACTTCATTAATATCAAAGTATTTTCATCCGGATTATTATCTGTGATTTGACTAATTGTAGGTGAGAATTCAACCCAAACTGGTTGTGAAGTTTCGCCAAGTGTCAGATGCATCTGCTAAAATAAACAAAATCAGTATAGAAGTGTCTGATTTAAGTGCAGAATCAAATCATATTAGTGAGTGATTTATATTACTTGCCAGGTTTACAATCTATATGCATGTATTGTGTAACAGATATCCGAAAAGACTGGACATTCTGAATGAAATAGAATTCTGAGAACTAATATATATAACCTGATACAGATTTCCTGATTCAGATAGAGCAAGAATCATCTGATTGATGATAAAAACTGCCACTGCACGTCCTGCCGATATTGGCAAGTCATGAGGGGCCAGCACCCATTCCAATCCATTCCAAAACCTCTCATAGATAGACCCACTTTCACCAGTGATCCACACAGATGTCTCTGACATTTTGGTCAATGAAACTCTCTTTCTCAGAGGCATCAGAACCACATCCAAGGGCCCCACAACTCCTACTTTACCATCTTTTCTGTCCGGTCTGATATTTTTGTCAGCAAATCCATGTTCTTGATCCATGTTTTCTCCCCCTCTGTTCACCTTACCACACTCATTATCACCACCAGATATCAGATCACAAGGCAGCTGCACTTCAACCCATCTATCAGCTTCTTCACTGAACTTCCAAAACCTATCGGTTTTCTGTTCAAACCTTCTATCGCTTTGCTGAAAAAACTGATGTAGACAGCATGAAGTACAATACACAACAGTACAAAAACTCACAGACAAGAGCCCCAAGATGCCACATATCAAATGGAACACTGACATGGTGTCATGGGAAGCCAGATAACAGAAACTCCAAAAAGTCAGGATGTGTATGATATTCTAAGGACAAGTTTGGTAGATGTGTGACGCATGAGGGTTCCCCATATGGGCCATGGATATAAAGGAGGCTTGGATCATCTGATGAAACAGCTCAAATTTATTGGATAGATGATTTTTCCATAGCCTTAAAGTAAAATGGAGTTCACTATTCTAGATATGAATATGGTGTGGGGATGAAAAGAAGGGAAGGTATTTGTGGGGCATGCAGTAGCAGGCAGCAGGTAGCAGGTAGCAGGTATTGATTCTCAGATTATAACTACCACAGATGGCTTCTGTTTAATTTCGTCAACTTTGAAGTTAATTCTTTGATAAAATAACATGAAACGACCAGTTTTTCACGCTGCGGTTTAACTACCGTGTTTCTTTCTTTCTATATCAGAAGGGTAAGTTGAGTCCTCAACGGTTCTAAGTAGCTGCTTTATCTGACCATGTTGAGATTATTTCCAGCCCTTGATTTTATCATCATAGTGATGTTTAGGGATAGATTTTGATGAATTGTTGGTTTGTGTTTGTAAATTAATGCTATTAAGATTCTAGTGTCGACTTTTACGACTAGGAATAAGAATACAGATTCCTCTATTGTGACATAGATGCAGCAACCAACAACTAGTTGTGAATAATAATATTGTGATATGTGGTACTGTCATTGGATCATGAGACGCTTCCAACCAATGGCTCTGATATTCTGATGCACTTTGACCATGTAATTAGAAAATCTTACAAGTTTGGTTTGTGAGAGGCAAGAGATGGATGGATGACCTCAGATACCATTGATTTTCTTTTGAAGACAAATTAGTGATGAAAAGGACAATGAACACATCACCATTTAGAAGTGGTTGGCCTAATAAGTCATTACTTACAAACGTACATAATGTACTACTCATGATTCTACTGGTTGTAAGAAAAGTTAACGTGTTTACACTTATTATATGCTAATAAGCAATAGCATCATAATAGGGCCCTATAAATTTGATTAAAAAATAGTGAAGCCGTAGAGAACGGTGCTGCACAAGTAGCTGCTGCTTGCTGCGTGCCTAATTCCATCACTATCACTGTATCAGTCACAAATGAAGATCATGCAAAATAGAATCATTCACTGTAATATGACTTCAGATAGTTTTGGTAAAACTCCAATTTTTTTATTCATATTCAATAAAACTTGTATCATATTTAAGGAATTTGACACCCTACAGGGCCCCACACGTGATCATAGTAGGTTCCCTTTTTCTTAATAAAAGAAAACGTGCTACTTGTTCACCACGGGCTTCTAAATATGAGGGTGCTGACCTGGGCACCCAAGAAACTCCTTGTGTGAAAATATGAATACTCCTTTTTTTTTTTTTTTTTTTCTAGCAGGAGGTATCTGAGACTTTTATTCAGTGTTTAACTAATTCCTTCTTACTAGATTGTTTCATTTCAGAGTGATGTTATGGTTTCTGTTGGACTCTGGTTAAGGAACAAGATTTTGGTTGAAATTATGAATACTGAGTATGTTTTAGATTGAAATAACTTTAGAAATAATTTGTGAAACTCATTCACCTAGGTCAGTGTACGGGACATAGTGACTAGGTCGGCCTAGTAAATTAGATAACAATCACGCTTTTTGAAGTTTTGATAGATCATTAAATACTCACTGTGTCAATAAATGTTCGTTGCGGAGGACGCACCAACTAACGCCTGTAATTACTTTACAATGACATTAATTAATAATTAGTAATAATTTACAAACAATGACATCTGGTTGGTGCAATAAATCAAGAAACCGTTTTGTTATGATCAAATTATTTTATTTAAATTGATATTCGTTTTTTCAATTAGAAACTATTCCTTATAAATAAAATATAATATTATACATAATAGAAGAAGTTTTTATTTAATAATCAAATATAATATTTTACACGGTAGAAAATTTTATTAAGAGTAATAAAATACAATATTTTATACAATATGAATATTAATAAATGTGAAATTAATTCAAATTCTTCAAAGTTTCTTTTATGATATGATGTAGTAAGACTATAAATTATATCTCTTATTAATCAATAACTTAAATTTAAAAACAAACTTTTTTTTATCCACTTTAAAGACAAACTATAAAGGTTTTTGCCCTCTCATTCTTGCTTGTACAGCAAGCGCATGACTTGTAACGCCCTTCATACACCTACTCCCCTTTCACATGTAAAGTATAGTCTATTAAGATGATATAATATTAACAAACACTGGCTTTTGATGGAGAATGATTGAATCACAACAACATTGTCTACTAGAATTAACCAAATGATGCAAATTTTAGATAGTTTAAGGTTCAAATATTATTGTCATTATCGTAAAAATATACCACACAAAACAGAAGGCTATAATTTTAATTAGGAATGTGCTACGCATCTTCACATTTTTTGCAAATAATATACTCATTATCTAATCAGCAAATACTAGCCCTATTAAGATTGTCTCGTGACATAAAAGTTCAGGAGTAATTATGGATAACAATTATTCAACAAAAAGAAAGGGTTAACTATTATGGGAAAATACGCCTAACACACTACAAAACTGCGGATTTCTAATCAACTTAAGATACCACTTTGATCATGATGGTTCACTTTGCTAACTCAGCTGAATATTTTAGTCAAGAAAAATACATGGTTGGCAAATACTCCGGCAACCTCCCTTGTATCTACGTAACCTGATCAAGTCATTTGTTGGCCCTTTATCGTGGACTGTTAACTACATAAAAAACCAGGTCCAGCCCGAGAAAGAAGCTCCTCCCCACCATCTTTCTCCATCTTCATCATCTCTTCAACAACAACATATGGACCAATTCTGGAAGTTTCAAGCATTGAACATACGGATTTACATATAAGCTTTAAGAGTAGTAAGTTTTGAAAACAAAACTAGAAGTATCAATAGTCATACATAAAGACGTTCATACCACGGGTTTCATCAGGGGAACAATCTAATCCTCTACACAAGCAATTGCCATCCACGTTTCTGCTAGCATGAATAGCCTGCAATAGGAGTGCGGCAAGACCCTTCTATTGTTTAAAGGAGGCTCTTTCACAGGAAACTGCTAGTCATGTTTCTACATGATTCAATGAAGCGAGGTACTGTGCCTCCAGAAATCAGCCAACCATATAAAGAAACTTTTTAACAGTGGTTAGGCAATTACAGATACATCCACAAGCCATATCATCCCAGTTATTGGCCAACCACTGTTAAAAAGTATTATTTCTTCATGTATATGCTCTTCAAAGAAAAAGAAGCTTTTATGTCCAATATAGCTTCTCACTTGATTTACAGCAGCCAAAAACCACCCAGAAAACATGATACTTTGGCTTACAAAATATAATCTAATATTAACTAATTACCATCTAATCTAAGGAAACGTCTATGAACAATTCCAATCCAAGTGGCAAAATAATGCAAATAATGCACTTAGTTAAAAAACTCATCATTTAATCGTCATTACTTCTACAGGCTATTCCAATTTCACTTTAGGCAACAGCTGGAAGCATAACTTCAATTGATAGGATTGAAGTCACATTTTCTGCAATGTTTAACCGTCTGAGACCAGCAAATAATGCCAATAGGATAGCCGGTAGAACACCATTATCACTGAATTTTCTCAGTCTTGTATGGACATTGCCACGGAAATTTGCCTCCACCTAAGATTAAAACTATAGGTTAAATAAAATTCAATAAGAATCATTCGTGGTCTAGAAAACTAAGTTGTCAATTATGAAAAAACTCAAGAACCATTAAAAGACATAAGACAGAAAAAGAAAATGTTAAAAAAACACAACAACAATCATACAAATGGACATCTTATGTAACAAGACTAATAAGAATACAAAGAAATAGACGATGTCCATTATGTTAGAATAACTAAGATCTGCTGAATCGTACTACTTTACTATCATTGTTCTAATCCATGGTGTTGAAGATAACCAAGGTATATTAACAAATTGCTGAGTCAAACATTCGCATAAAATTGTTTTAAACATTATTTTACCATGATTAAAGCTACCTATAATACAATAATAATGATATGAATAAGTGCCAGTTCATCTTTCATGTCTACAGACATCCTTTGATAGCATTTGGTAAACATGTTAGAAAAGGGTGGAATAACGTGAGCTTTTTACGTATGATATATTTTTAGAATAGAACAAATGGGATACTAGATTAAAAAACTATGACATTCATAAAATCAAGAGATGATTTTTAAGCATAAATAACAACAGGATCCCCAATTGACAACAATTTAACTAGATTACAATTGATCATAATCAAAATACTAATCACCCCCACCCCAGATAAGAAATTAGATCCTTTGAAAAAAAAAAAAAAAACTAGTATAGAACTAAGAGAGAAGAGAAAAAGAGAGGTTATATAAACTGAAAATGATATTGCATCACATTGTTGGAAGTACATGTGGTGATATTTATACAGAGCAATAGCTTGTGCTGCAAGCTTTGCTGACTATACTATCTATCAGACAACTCAGCATAACTGACTGACTTCAGTTAGTTAGTTAGTTACAATGACTAGGAGTCTTACACCCGTGAAAAGAGACTCGAGAAAAGAAAATAGTAATGAATGAATTGACTATTTTAGTACCCATTTATATCTTTTAGAAATGGCATTGGAAATCATAATTGTGGTACAGGTTTTTAGGATATAATGTGAAAATAAAAGATAATTTCAAGAAGAAAACTGAGTTTAATATTGATGAAATATTATATATTGGGAAAATCATGATAATGATCATACAAGCTTACATTCAGAGATGGATATCTGTGGAGGATTTCTGCCTGAGTGAAGCAGTACCGTAAATCAGCCAGTGAAGCTGCAGGATAAAAAAGCATCTCTGACATCCTCCTGTTGAAGGTTGCATGGTATAATATTTTTAGGTATGTAAGTAGGAACATCTTTCATTGAGTGAACAGCGATGACAATGTTGCCATTTATGAGCGCCATTCTATTTTTGGTGAACAGGCACTTCCTACTGATGTCTACGACCGGTTGTGATTGTATTTTATCACCAGTTGTTTTTTATTATTACAATCTGAATAGCCCCTTCTTCAGCTAGCTCTGGATGTGATGCCATGAGCCAGTGGACTGCTCTAAATATAACAAAATTAAAAATAACGCAAATAAACAATGGAATCCTGGACCATTTGTCAAACCAGTTATGGAGGCTAGCTAGCAAGACCATACCAGCTAGTAATAATAGGGTAAAAAGAGAAATATAAAAAAATCATTATAGAAGAAGACAAAAATGAGATTGTCTTTCTTTCAAATAGTTTAAATTTACTCCAACCTCTACAGTTTAAATGGGTATGAAGTTAACATAAATATACCAAGATGATTGCAATTTCTCAAACATTTCACCTACTATTCATTCACCCTTTTTCTGATATTTCTGTTTTGGTTACATCAAACAAAAACGAAGCAAGTAGTATGGTGTAACCAAGGATCATTTGACAATCTTGATGAACCATACATGCTGCAAAAAAGTAAAACCCATTCTGTTCTGACAATCAAATTTCAAGTAAAAGCATAGGAACAATATTAATTTCTGTGATAATACTACTGGCATTTAAACTAGTTGTCCTTTCAGTTCATTCTGGAGTCAATATACACCAGTTAATTTATAATATAGAGAAACCTCTTTAAATTGATATTCGTTTTTTCAATTAGAAACTATTCCTTATAAATAAAATATAATATTATACATAATAGAAGAAGTTCTTATTTAATAATCAAATATAATATTTTACAGGGTAGAAAATTTTATTCTTTAAGAGTAATAAAATACAATATTTTATACAATATGAATATTAATAAATGTGAAATTAATTCAAATTCTTCAAAGTTTCTTTTATGATATGATGCAGTCAGACTATAAATTATATTTCTTATTAATCAATGACTTTTTCAAGGTGAACAAATAAGAATAAATCTACTTTTGATTTAGTTTAAGTATCCCATTATTTTAACCCACTTATTATTTTTATTTTTTTTTAAGAAAACCCCACTTAAATTTAAAAACAAACTTGTTTTTATCCACTTTAAAGACAATCTATAAAGGTTTTTGCCCTCTAGTTCTTGCTTGTATAGCAAGCGCATGACTTGAAACGCCCTTCATACACCTCCCCTTCATACACCTCCTCCCCTTTCACATGTAAAGTTCGCCCGATAGTCTATTAAGATAATGTAATATTAACAAACACTGGCTTTTGATGGAGAATGATTGAATCACAACAACATTATCTACTAGAATTAACCAAATGATGCAAATTTTAGATAGTTTAAGGTTCAAATATTATTGTCATTATCGTAAAAATATATCACACAAAACAGAAGGCTATAATTTTAATTAGGAATGTGCTACGCATCTTCACATTTTTTGTAAATAATATACTCATTATCTAATCAGCAAATACTAGCCCTATTAAGATTGTCTCGTGACATAAAAGTTCAGGAGTAATTATGGATAACAATTATTCAACAAAATGAAAGGGTTAACTATTATGGGAATAATACGCCTAACACACTACAAAACTTCGGATTTCTAATCAACTTATGATACCAATTTGATCATGATGTGTGGTTCACTTTGCTAACTCAGCTGAATATTTTAGTCAATAAAAATACATGGTTGGAAAATACTCATACTTGGAATGTAATCAACTCCAAAAGCTGACCCAGCAACCTCCCTTGTATCTACGTAACCTGATCAAGTCATTTGTTGGCCCTTTATCGTGGACTGTTAACTACAGAAAAAACCAGGTCCAGCCCGAGAAAGAAACTCCTCCCCACCATCTTTCCCCGTCTTCATCATCTCTTCAACAACAACATATGGACCAATTCTGGAAGTTTCAAGCATTGAACATATGGATTTACATATAAGCTTTAAGAGTAGTAAGTTTTGAAAACAAAACTAGAAGTATCAATAGTACATAAAGACGTTCATACCACGGGTTTCATCAGGGGAACCATCTAATCCTCTACACAAGCAATTTCCATCCACGTTTCTGCTAGCATGAATAGCCTGCAATAGGAGTGCGGCAAGACCCTTCTATTGTTTAAAGGAGGCTCTTTCACAGGAAACTGGTAGTCATGTTTCTACATGATTCAATGATTGTTTTAAACATTTTTTTACCATGATTAAAGCTACCTACAATACAATAATAATGATATGAATAAGTGCCAGTTCATCTTTCATGTCTTCAGAAATCCTTTGATAGCATTTGGTAAACATGTTAGAAAAGGGTGGAATAACGTGAGCTTTTTACGTATGATGTATTTTTAGAATAGAACAAAATGGGATACTAGATTAAAAACTATGACATTCAAAAAATCAAGAGATGATTTTTAAGCATAAATTAAAAACTAACATTTTAAAAATCAAGAGATGATTTTTAAGCATAAATAACAACAGAATTCCCAATTGACAGCAATTTAACTAGATTACAATTGATCATAATCAAAATACTAATCACCCCCACCACAGATAAGAAATTAGATCATTTAAAAAAAAAAAATAGTATAAAACTAAGAGAGAAGAAGAAAAAGAGAGGTTATATAAACTGAAACTGATATTGCATCACATTGTTGGAAGTACATGTGGTGATATTTATACAGAGCAATAGCTTGTGCTGCAAGCTTTGCTGACTATACTATCTATTTATCTATCTGACAACTCAGCATAACTGACTGACTTCAGTTAGTTAGTTACAATGACTAGGAGTCTTCCACCCGTGAAAAGGGACTCGAGAAAAGAAAATAGTAATGAATGAATTGACTATTTTAGTACCCATTTATATCTTTTAGAAATGGCATCGGAAATCATAATTGTGGTACAGGTTTTTAGGATATAATGTGAAAATAAAAGATAATTTCAAGAAGAAAACTGAGTTTAATATTAATGAAATATTATATTGGGAAAATCATGATAATGATCATACAAGCTTACATTCAGAGATGGATATCTGTGGAGGATTTCTGCCTATGAGTGAAGCAGTACCGTAAATCAGCCAGTGAAGCTGCAGGATAAAAAAGCATCTCTGACATCCTCCTGTTGAAAGTTGCATGGTATAATATTTTTAGGTATGTAAGTAGGAACATCTTTCATTGAGTGAACAGCGATGTCAATGTTGCCATTTATGAGCGCCAATCTATTTTTGGTGAACAAGCCCTTCCTACTGATGTCTACGACCGGTTGTGATTGTATTTTATCACCAGTTGTTTTTTATTATTACAATCTGAATAGCCCCTTCTTCAGCTAGCTGTGGATGTGATGCCATGAGCTTGTGTATGGTCGGTCTCCTATGCTTGAGCCAGAGCCAGTGGACTGCTCTAAATATAACAAAATTAAAAATAACGCAAATAAACAATGGAATCCTAGACCATTTGTCAAACCAGTCATGGAGGCTAGCAAGACCATGCCAGCTAGTAATAATAGGGTAAAAGGAGAAATATAAAAAAATCATTATAGAAGAAGACAAAAATGAGATTGTCTTTCTTTCAAATAGTTTAAATTCACTCCAACCTCTACAGTTTAAATGGGTATGAAGTTAACATAAATATACCAAGATGATTGCAATTTCTCAAACATTTCACCTACTATTCATTCACCCTTTTTCTGATATTTCTGTTTTGGTTACATCAAACAAAAACGAAGCAAGTAGTATGGTGTAACCAAGGATCGTTTGACAATCTTGATGAACCATACATGCTGCAAAAAAGTAAAACCCATTCTGTTCTGACAATCAAATTTCAAGTAAAAGCATAGGAACAATATTAATTTCTGTGATAATACTACTGGCATTTAAACTAGTTGTTCTTTCAGTTCATTCTGGATTCAATATACACCAGTTAATTTATAATATAGAGAAACCTCTTTAGAATAAATGCTCATAATTGAAAGTATTATATACAGAAGAATTTCTCGAACTCTTACCATTCTGATTTTCATCACTTTATAAAGAAAATCACAACTGTACATCAAAGAGAATGCTATTACCTATCTATCAATCCCTTGCCTTCTTTATTCTTTTTATTAGAGATTCTAGTGATGCTTGGATTCTACTTCCTTCTGTTTGCATCACTGCTTGAGATGCTTCCTGCAGATGCTGAATCCCACGACCCAAACTGGCAATTGATGGGGCTGCAGGGAGAGACTCAACAGCACACTCAATCCCGTCACCATACAAAAGCAAGGCCGTACAGGTTCCAATACTGCCTGCAAATGTAGCCCAAGGCAAGAACCCAACAGGCCGCACCTTCCGCTTCCTCATTATTTCATAGAAAGCCGTTCTCATGACTGAAATACTGGTTTTTTCAGCAGACGCTATGACACTGTGTGTAACAACTCGAATCTTTTCAGCAGATACTGCTGCCTTCATAATACCGGACGTTTTGGCTCCTGAAGTTGCAAAACCTGGAGCCACAACTTTTGATTGGCCAAAGGCAAAAGTCAGGACTTTCTGCATCTGGCTGAGACCAATTTTAAGTGAAGTTGGAATTTTGAAAGTAACGACCTTCACCAATGTTGATGCAGGGACTACTTTGGTCAGCGATGAAGCTCCTAAAACTGCTGTCGCTCCAGCCCCTACTGCCACCATAGGCTTATCTGTCAATAACCGCTTCTTGTCATTGTGATTCAACATAACTCCCTTACCATCAGAATTTGTGATCAGTTCTCCAACTAGCTCTTTCACTTCAACAGGAAGAGGAGTATCCCAGTGTTTCCTAAGACCAGCCAAGGCACTAGCATCTACCACTGCCACTATGGTCTTAAACTTATCAGTGTGGCTCCTAATGGCCTGCGCAAAGAGTGCATGTGACTTGTCATCAACCGGAAGCTCCGAGAACTCAATCTTATCCAACTTGGAGGGACCTTTCCTGTTAACAGGCCTCAACCCCTTATTATTTAGAGCAATTCTAAGCCCTTCAACAGCAATTCGGAAAGTATAGACCTCAGAAACGGTTCTCTTGTCAAGAACCTCCCCTCTATTCACATCCAACAACATCTTCTGCACGTGAGCCAGGGCCTTCCCAATCGACGGAAGATCACCAAATATACTATACAAATCCTCAAGCAAAGGATAAATAGACCTGGCAAAACCGGGAGTCTCATAACTAGTTGATGGCTGAATTTCCTCTTTACCCTCCTCCAAAACAGAACTAGCATTAGCACTACTAAGCAAAAGCGGATCCAAATGGCCAGATAAAGCCTTAGCCAGAGTCATCCTGAGGTCTTTATCGAGAGAAAACCTCTTCAAAGCCGAAGAAGACCAAGAAGAAGCATGCTGCTGAGGAACCAAGCTGTTAACAACACTTCGAAAATGACTGCCCCTATCAACTCCACCACCAGAATTGCTATCATTATCACTATTATTACTATCACCCCAACAAGATGGAGACTCTATAACAAGAAAAGATGATCCAACATCCTCAGAAGCCCTCTTCGCAGCCAACAAGGGCCCATGAAAACTGGTCCCAAAAATCTCCCTCAGCACAAAGTTGCCTGCAGCATTCTCATACATGTCCCTACCAATTTTATCAATAAAACAACGTTTGATTACCCCAAAAGACGAGGTCGGTAACGGAACAGAGTACTCTTCGGACTGAAGCTGGGAGAAGGGGGAAACCCCGGCCTGCACCAAAACGGCGTCGGGTTTGATCTCCCTGATGAGACACTCGGCATCTGAGGCTGATCGCTCCGACAAATTCAAAACGGATAGAACGTAAACGACGGATTGGGTTTGGGAGTCACGCACAGCGCATACGAATTGCTTCGTGTGTTCAGGGATGTTCAGTTTCCTCACCAATTGCTTCGAATCTCTCAACTCGTCGACTCGGAATGGCCACAGGTTTTGCAGATTCCAGAACCACGCAATCACCATTCTGAGAACCCCAAACGGATTTGGAAGTAAGAAGAGAAAGAAAGGGAAGAAGGTGGATTCAGGTTGCGCGCGCGGAGGAAGACTGAACGCAGTTCACAGTGATTTTTGTTTTTAGAATTTCGTTCATTCAGGAAATGCGCAATAGTTATGTTACTTTGTGTTATACATAATATTTTTAACATCGTTTTGTATTTGAATAAAATTGGTCAATATGAATAAAAGAATAACGTATAATTTGTCTCACAATGAATCTATGATTATATTCAAGATAACTGCTACCACTAAATTATTTTAATAATTTATTATATATAAATTGATTATTATCATTATTATTATTGATATTAAAATTTGATTTTATTTAAATAAGTTTGTTAAAATGTGATTTTAAGATAATTAATTTCATTCTAGTATAAAGTAAAATGTTCTTTTACATAAAAAAAAAGTACGCATAAAGTTTTGTGGAAAAAAGTTATTAAAAATAATAATAAATTACAAAATTTTAAATTCATAGTAAACAAAATATTTTTGGGGAAAGCGTTTAGAAATTTCAATTATCGTTCCAGATAATGAAAATTGTAAATTACTTTGTTATTGTCACAAAACAGCTTATATCCCCAAAAAATATATTTTTTTAAATATATAAAAATATAGTGTTAAACATTTAAATTATATAAGTGTAGCATCACTTATTTAACTAAAAGTAGTGATCTAAAAATTTGTTATAAAAATTTAAAACTTTTATTAGATAATTTGTTGAGAAAATAAATTGCATTGTTTAACATATCTTATAAGCAAAAGTATGAGTTGAAATTAATATATTTTTTTACGAAAATTTTATTATATAAATTTCTAGAAGATTTTATTTGATAATCACTTTTTTTATATATAAACACTTAATAATATATGTTTTTACGAATATATTATGACTAATCATAAAAAAATTTCAATCAGAATAAGTATTTATTTGAGGTGGTATTTATTAGATGATTGTCATATATTTAATTTACTAAAACATTTTCAACAACAATCAACAATGGTAATTTTCAATTAAATTTAAATACTTTTTACTCATGAAATATGATAATATTTTGCTTTTAATTTTTAAATTTTTTATAGAAATTGGTTCATGTAACTTTTATTTTATATTATTTTTTCTTTTATTTGATTTTTTATTAATTTTTTTAATATGTGGATTGTTCGTTGTCAGTATCTACAATTTTTTTTTTTTAAAAGACGAATTCATGATAAGAAAATATATAAATATCAATTCAAGCTCAAATACAATAACTAGACCAACATAAGAAATTACAAAATAAAAAATGAAGTAAAAAAATTATAGAAGACAAAAATAAAAAAATTATTTTAAGAATTAAATAAGTATTTAAATATTTCAGTTATTATGAGATAGTTATAGCATCTTCCATTGAAGTTCCATTTTAGATAAAATATTAACTATTTCAAGTAGTCTTTTATTAGAGGAAATATGATAAAATTGTTTAATTTTTTTTATAAAAATAAATAAAATAAAATAAACAAGAAGAAAAAATAGGATAAAAAATGTGTTGTTTAAAATTTATTAAAATTTCTATTAGAATAATATGAGTTATTTAATAGTGATGAAACACAATAAATATATATATATATATATATATATATATATATATATATATATATCTTATATTTTTCAAGATAAAATTGTTCTCGATCAAAATTTCTTTTAATTCATGTTAAAAATTTCAAGAAAGGATAACAATTATTCAACCAAAATCCTGGATTAAACTGTTGTGGGAATAATACACATAACACTAGCACACTACAAAAACTTTGGCTTTCTAATCACTTTAAAATACAATAATTTGTCCATGATATGTGGTTCACTTTTCTAACTCAGCTGAATATTTTAGTTCTTACAACAACTCTGTTGAAGAATACTCATATTTGGAATGTAGTCAAATCCAAAACCTGACCCTGCAATGCAACCTCCTTGTGTACCAAGGAAACCTGATCAAGTATTTTGTTGGCCCTTTAATGTGAACTGTTAACTACTGAAAATCCAGGTCCAGCTCAAGAAAGAAGCTCCTCCCCAGCATCTTTTACTCATCTTCATCATATCTTCAACAACATATGGACCAATTCTGGAAGTTTCAAGCACTGCACAAGCTTAAAGAGTAGTAACTTTTGAACCTTTGGAAACTATACTAGAAGCCTCAATAATCATATGATTATAAAGAAGTTCATACCATGGGTTCCATCAGGGGAAGCAACTAATCCTCTAAACAAGCAATTGCCATTCTCGTTTCTGCTAGCATAGCCTGCAATTGGGGTGCGGCAAGACCCTTCTAATGTTTCAAGGAAGGCCCTTTCACAGGAAACTGCTAGTCTTGTTTGTTCATGATTCAGCTAAGCAAGGTATTCTGCCTGCAGAAATAGGCCAAACCACATACAGAAATTAAAATTATTTAAGATGGAATAGCTATTTTGACCAATTCCTTATTAATTTTCAAGTCTCAACCAACTGACACATACGTCATTACCAATTAGATAACAGATAGATCTACATCCAGAAGCATATCATCCCATTTATTGGCCAACCACTGCAAACAAGTAGTTTTTATGAAAGTTTATACTCTTCCATGAAAACAAATGTTTTTATCTCCAATATAGCTTCTCACTTGATTTACAGCAGCCAAAACCACTATACCCAGAAGGCATGATACTAAGGCTTACAAAATTTAATTTAAATCAACTGATTACCATTTAATTTAAGAACTAACCATATCGTCACTACTCTACAGGCTATTCCAATTGCACCTTGGGCAAAAGCTGGAAGCATATCATTAATGATATCACTGGGACAAATATTTTCTCAAGACACTTACATGCAATAAAAGAAACAAAGGAAGAAAATTTACAATTTATAATATAATAATAGTAAATGTTTACTAACCACAAAAAAAGTTATACCACGTGATTTGTTTGCAATTTTTTAGTTTTGAGTTTTTCCATAAACGGTGCCTACTATTTTGTTTTGTTGCCTCCTAATAAGCTAATGAGAGTTGAAAGCTTTCTAATGAGGTATTGTATGGTCCAATAACAAGATGCGGTGTATATACTTGATTTATTTCTAACATTACTTCCCTTAAATCAAGTTTTTACCATTCCAAGCATTTTCTTCAACTTGTAAAATAACTCAGTTTTCAGTGGCTTTGTAAAAATATCTACAACTTGTTCTTCAGTTGGAAGATATTCGATTACTTCTTCAACTACTAGTTCTCGGATCTTATGAAACCTAATATCTATGTGCTTAGATCGTCCATGAAAAATTGGATTTTTGGATAATGTAATTGCAAACTTGTCACAAAATATCACTGTAGGAGTATCTTGCTTCTTTAGATCGTCCATGAAAAACTGGATTTTTGGATAATGTAATTGCAAACTTGTTGTCACAAAATATCACTGTAGGAGTATCTTGCTTCTGATGCATAGCTTTAAGAATCCTTATCATCCATATTGTTTGTGTAGCACAACTTGTTATAGCTATGTATTCTATCTCGGCTGTTGAGAGTGCAATTATTGACAACTTCTTTGAGGACCATGATACTGCTCCAGTGCCTAAATGAAATGTGTACCCCGACATGCTTTTCCTTGTTTCAATATCTCCTGCCCAATCACTATCTATGTATCAAACCAGCTTTACATTAGAATTATTAGAATAAAAAATTTCCTCAGTCAGAGTACCTTTGATGTATCTAAGGATTCTTTTTGCCCCTTGTAAATGACATGCACATGGTTCTTCCATGAATTTCCTGAGCAATCCTACTCCAAATACAATATCTGGTCTAGTGGTAGTTAAATATCTGAGACTTCCAATTAAACTTTTGTAGTATGTTGAATCAACCCTTCTTTTATCACTATCTCTTTTCAACTTCAACTTTTCTTTAACAGGTATTGAGATTGACTTTGAATATTCCATTTTGAATTTCTTCTAAATGTCTGTAGCATACTTCTTTTGAGACATAAAAATTTCATCATTCTGTTGAACAATCTCAATGCCAAGAAAATATGACATTAGACCCAAATTTGTCATATCAAAACATTGAACCATGGCATCCCTGAATTCTGCAATCATCTTTGGATTATTGCCAGTAAAGATTAGATCATCAACGTAAAGACATACAATAATAATATCAATTTGATGAAGAAATTATCAATTTTTCCTTATTTGCATATTGTGAGCCTGTATCATTTGAAGAAGCATCAAATAATCAATATTGGAGAAAAGCAATGGATGAAGAAATTCATGCCATTGAGAAGAATCAAACATGGGAGCTAACAAACTTACCAGTAGACAAAAGGTCAATTGGAGTGAAATGGGTGTATAAAACTAAGTACAAGCCTAGTGGAGAAACTGATCATTTCAAAGCACGATTGGTAGCAATAGGGTACAAACAAAAGCCAAAAATTGATTATTTTGAGGTATTTTCTCCTATAGCAAAATTAGATGCAATTCGTATGCTTATCTCTTTATCAACTCAAAATAATTGGAAAAATTTATAAAATGGATGTTAAATCTGTTTTTTTGAATGGTACTTTGGAAGAAGAAGTATATGTTGAACAGCCTGTAGGATATGAAGTTAAAGGAAAAGAAAATAAAGCATACAAATTGAAGAAAACATTATATGGCTTGAAACAGGCACCCAGAGCATGGTAGAAAAAGATTGATTCCTATTTTGTATAACATGGATTTCAAAGATGTCAATTTGAGCACACTTTATATATTAAAGTTGTTAATCCAGATGATATTATTATAGATCGTCCATGAAAAACTGGATTTTTCGATAATGTAATTGCAAACTTGTTGTCACAAAATATCACTGTAGGAGTATCTTGCTTTTGATGCATAGCTTTAATAATCCTTATCATTCATATTGTTTGTGTAGCACAACTTGTTATAGCTATGTATTCTGCCTCGGCTGTTGAGAGTGCAATTATTGACTACTTCTTTGAGGACCATGATACTCGCTCCAAGTGCCTAAATGAAATGTGTACCACGACATGCTTTTCCTTGTTTCAATATTGCCTGCCCAATCACTATCTATGTATCCAACCAGACTTTACATTAGAATTATTAGCATAAAAAATTTCCTCGATCGAGTACCTTTGATGTATCTAAGGATTCTTTTTGCCCCTTGTAAATGACATGCACATGGTTCTTCCATGAATTTCCTGAGCAATCCTACTCCAAATACAATATCTGGTCTAGTGGTAGTTAAATATCTGAGACTTCCAATTAAACTTTTGTAGTATGTTGAATCAACCCTTCTTTTATCACTATCTCTTTTCAACTTCAACTTTTCTTTAACAGGTATTGAGATTGACTTTGAATATTCCATTTTGAATTTCTTCTAAATGTCTGTAGCATACTTCTTTTGAGACATAAAAATTTCATCATTCTGTTGAACAATCTCAATGCCAAGAAAATATGACATTAGACCCAAATTTGTCATATCAAAACATTGAACCATGGCCTCCCTGAATTCTCGCAATCATCTTTGGATTATTGCCAGGTAAAGATTAGATCATCAACGTAAAGACATACAATAATAATATCAATTTGATGAAGAAATTATCAATTTTTCCTTATTTGCATATTGTGAGCCTGTATCATTTGAAGAAGCATCAAATAATCAATATTGGAGAAAAACAATGGATGAAGAAATTCATGCCATTAAGAAGAATCAAGCATGGGAGCTGACAAACTTACCAGTAGACAAAAGGTCAATTGGAGTGAAATGGGTGTATAAAACTAAGTACAAGCCTAGTGAAGAAACTGATCATTTCAAAGCACGATTGGTAGCAAAAGGGTACAAACAAAAGCCAAAAATTGATTATTTTGAGGTATTTTCTCCTGTAGTAAAATTAGATGCAATTTGTATGCTTATCTCTTTATCAACTCAAAATAATTGGAAAATTTATAAAATGGATGTTAAATCTGTTTTTCTGAATGGTACTTTGGAAGAAGAAGTATATGTTGAGCAGCCTGTAGGATATGAAGTTAAAGGAAAAGAAAATAAAGCATACAAATTGAAGAAAACATTATATGGCTTGAAACAGGCACCCAGAGCATGGTACAAAAAGATTGATTCCTATTTTGTATAACATGGATTTCAAAGATGTCAATTTGAGCACACTTTATATATTAAAGTTGTTAATCCAGATGATATTATTATAGATCGTCCATGAAAAACTAGATTTTTGGATAATGTAATTGCAAACTTGTTGTCACAAAATATCACCTGTAGGAGTATCTTGCTTTTGATGCATAGCTTTAAGAATCCTTATCATCCATATTGTTTGTGTAACACAACTTGTTATAGCTATGTATTACTGCCTCGGCTATTGAGAGTGCAATTATTGACTACTTCTTTGAGGACCATGATACTCGCTCGAGTGCCTAAATGAAATGTGTACCCCGACATGCTTTTCCTTGTTTCAATATTGCCTGCCCAATCACTATCTATGTATCCAACCAGACTTTACATTAGAATTATTAGCATAAAAAATTTCCTCGAGTCGAGTACCTTTGATGTATCTAAGGATTCTTTTTGCCCCTTGTAAATGACATGCACATGGTTCTTCCATGAATTTCCTGAGCAATCCTACTCCAAATACAATATCTGGTCTAGTGGTAGTTAAATATCTGAGACTTCCAATTAAACTTTTGTAGTATGTTGAATCAACCCTTCTTTTATCACTATCTCTTTTCAACTTCAACTTTTCTTTAACAGGTATTGAGATTGACTTTGAATATTCCATTTTGAATTTCTTCTAAATGTCTGTAGCATACTTCTTTTGAGACATAAAAATTTCATCATTCTGTTGAACAATCTCAATGCCAAGAAAATATGACATTAGACCCAAATTTGTCATATCAAAACATTGAACCATGGCCTCCCTGAATTCTGCAATCATCTTTGGATTATTGCCAGTAAAGATTAGATCATCAACGTAAAGACATACAATAATAATATCAATTTGATGAAGAAATTATCAATTTTTCCTTATTTGCATATTGTGAGCCTGTATCATTTGAAGAAGCATCAAATAATCAATATTGGAGAAAAGCAATGGATGAAGAAATTCATGCCATTGAGAAGAATCAAACATGGGAGCTGACAAACTTACCAGTAGACAAAAGGTCAATTGGAGTGAAATGGGTGTATAAAACTAAGTACAAGCCTAGTGGAGAAACTGATCATTTCAAAGCACGATTGGTAGCAAAAGGGTACAAACAAAAGCCAAAAATTGATTATTTTGAGGTATTTTCTCCTGTAGCAAAATTAGATGCAATTCGTATGCTTATCTCTTTATCAACTCAAAATAATTGGAAAATTTATAAAATGGATGTTAAATCTGTTTTTCTGAATGGTACTTTGGAAGAAGAAGTATATGTTGAGCAGCCTGTAGGATATGAAGTTAAAGGAAAAGAAAATAAAGCATACAAATTGAAGAAAACATTATATGGCTTGAAACAGGCACCCAGAGCATGGTACAAAAAGATTGATTCCTATTTTGTATAACATGGATTTCAAAGATGTCAATTTGAGCACACTTTATATATTAAAGTTGTTAATCCAGATGATATTATTATAGATCGTCCATGAAAAACTAGATTTTTGGATAATGTAATTGCAAACTTGTTGTCACAAAATATCACTGTAGGAGTATCTTGCTTTTGATGCATAGCTTTAAGAATCCTTATCATCCATATTGTTTGTGTAGCACAACTTGTTATAGCTATGTATTCTGCCTCGGCTATTGAGAGTGCAATTATTGACTACTTCTTTGAGGACCATGATACTGCTCCAGTGCCTAAATGAAATGTGTACCCTGACATGCTTTTCCTTGTTTCAATATTACCTGCCCAATCACTATCTATGTATCCAACCAGCTTTACATTAGAATTATTAGCATAAAAAATTTCCTCAGTCAGAGTACCTTTGATGTATCTAAGAATTCTTTTTGCCCCTTGTAAATGACATGCACATGGTTCTTCCATGAATTTCCTGAGCAATCCTACTCCAAATACAATATCTGGTCTATAGTGGTAGTTAAATATCTAAGACTTCCAATTAAACTTTTGTATTATGTTGAATCAACCCTTCTTTTATCACTATCTCTTTTCAACTTCAACTTTTCTTTAACAGGTATTGAGATTGACTTTGAATATTCCATTTTGAATTTCTTCTAAATGTCTGTAGCATACTTCTTTTGAGACATAAAAATTTCATCATTCTGTTGAACAATCTCAATGCCAAGAAAATATGACATTAGACCCAAATTTGTCATATCAAAACATTGAACCATGGCCTCCCTGAATTCTGCAATCATCTTTGGATTATTGCCAGTAAAGATTAGATCATCAACGTAAAGACATACAATAATAATATCATCTGGATTAACAACTTTAATATATAAAGTGTGCTCAAATTGACATCTCTGAAATCCATGTTATACAAAATAGGAATCAATCTTTTTGTACCATGCTCTGGGTGTCTGTTTCAAGCCATATAATGTTTTCTTCAATTTGTATGCTTTATTTTCTTTTCCTTTAACTTCATATCCTACAGGCTGCTCAACATATACTTCTTCTTCCAAAGTACCATTCAGAAAAACATATTTAACATCCATTTTATAAATTTTCCAATTATTTTGAGCTGATAAAGAGATAAACATACGAATTGTATCTAATTTTGCTACAGGAGAAAATACCTCAAAATAATCAATTTTTGGCTTTTGTTTGTACTCTTTTGCTACCAATCATGCTTTGAAATGATCAGTTTCTCCACTAGGCTTGTACTTAGTTTTATACACCCATTTCACTCCAATTGACCTTTTGTCTACTGGTTAGTTTGTCAGCTCCCATGTTTGATTCTTCTCAATGGCATGACTTTCTTCATCCATTGCTTTTCTCCAATATTGATTATTTGATGCTTCTTCAAATGATACAGGCTCACAATATGCAAATAAGGAAAAATTGATAATTTCTTCATCAAATGGGTCATTGTTATTACCTATAACATAATCCTCCAATCTGGTTGGTAGTCTCCATTGCCTCTGTGGTCTGCTTGATGTTTCTGGCTCATCAGGTGTTGGATCTACATGTCCATTCTCCTTTTCATAATTTTCTAGCATTATTGTAGGCTCATTTTGGAATTTGGATGACCAGTCCCACATTCCTTCTTCATCAAAGGTGACATCTCTGTCGATAATTACCTCCTTTGTCTCCGGATTGTAGAGTTTGTATGCTTTTGAATTTGTGCAATACCCAATAAATATATATTTTTCTCCTTTATCATCGAGCTTCTTTCTTAGCTGATCTGGACCCAAAAACTTTGAGATGTCAAATTGATGGTCTCCTTCCACTCCAGGCTTCTTCTGGTGTTTTCTCACAAATGCTCTTTGTTGGACATTTGTTCAAGATATACACAACAGTAGCAACAACTTCTGCCCAAAATTCTCTAGCCATTTATTTTGCCTTTAACATGCACCTTACCATATCTATAATAATCCTGTTCTTTCTTTCGGCAACTCCATTATGTTGGGGAGTGTATCTGGTTGTTAGTTGATGATGAATTCCATGTTGCTCAAAATAATCTGCACAGACAAGGTATTCTTGACCTTTGTCTGTTCTCAATGCTTTAATCTTGCAACCACTTTGTTTCTCCACAAATACCTTAAATGAATTAAAGGCATCACATGCATTTGATTTCTGCTTCAAAAAATACACTCATGTTTTTCTGCTGAAATCATCAATAAAGGTAATAAAATACTTACTACCGCCATGTGTTAGGATTTCAACTGTGCATAAATCTGAATGAACAATCTTCAGTGGCTTTCTCGCTCTCCATGACTTTCCTGTAGGAAATGATTCTCTGTGCTTCTTTGTTAATTGGCAAATCTCACACACACTATTGGGAATATTTATAACAGGCAAACCAGAAACATATTCTTTCTTTGACAGATAATTTAATCCACAAAAATGAAAGTGTCCAAAACGCATATGCCACAACCAATCATCATTTGGTATGATAGAACTCAAACAAGGATATTTTTCATGTTGAATTTTCAAAGGGAAAGACAATTCAAAGTTATTTTTACCTTGACTATAAATCTCTCACTCTTGTCAATCAACGTGTTTCCATGATGAATATGCATGTTGTATCCTTTTTCTGATAGTTGTCTCATGCTTAATAAATTATGATGAAGACTAGGAGCATAAAAACATCAGAAATTAAATTATGTGAACCATCTTTCAACCTAATCATGATTTGGCCTTTCCCAAAATTGGAATATTGTTGTTGTTGCCAAACTTAACAATTGAAGTAACTGTTTCATCTAACAAAGAAAATAATTCCTTTTTTCCACACATATAATTACTACACCTAGTATCTAAATACCAGATATTTTCATCTTCTGAGAAGTTATTGCTTGCCAAAAATAAACTTTGTGGGTTATTAGAATTCTCACCAATATCCTGGTTATGATTTTCTGCAATGTTTGCTTGCTGTCGAAATTTGCAAATTGTTATTCTGTGGCCAAATTTTTCACAGTAGAAGCAATTAAAATTACTTCTTTCTTGATAGTCACCTCTTCCTCTTCCTCGATTCGCAGGTACAAAATTATCTTCATCTCTTCCTTGATTGTTTGATCTGAATTTGTTGTTTCTCCACTGATTAAAACTACCACGACCTCTACCTCTGAAATTTTCACAACCCCTACTTCTGAAATTTCCTCGAAATTATCACGACCTCTATTTTCTGCACCTTGACTGGACTCCACAACTTTATTGAAATTCACTTGACTTCTCAATGCTTCTTCAACTCCTTTTTCTATTTTCTCCAATATTATGCTCACATGACTTTTAATGCTTCCTTGCAATTCTGCAATTGTCATGGTGTCTGTGTCATGGAACTCTATTATTGTAGTCACCACATGATCAAACTTCATCGGCATGGTGCGTAGAATTTTTTCAACCACCTTGCTTTTAGAAATATCTTCTCCATATACTCTCATCTTATTGACAAGATCTGTGATACGTGAAAAATATTATTGAACAGTTTCTGAACTGAACATTTTATACCTTTCATATTCTCTTCACAAGGATTGTAGTTTGGATTTTTGAGCTTTATCTACTCCTTTGTATGATAACTTCAATGTATCTCACGCATCTTTGGCAGTCTTGCAGTTTGCAATCTTACCAAAAATTGAATAATCTATTCCTTGTTGAATTTGTGACAGCGCCAACTACCCTTTCCTTTGATTTTCTACATTAGCTCCTTCTTGTAAGCTTGGTTCAATAAAACTCCAAATATTGTTAGCTTTCAAATGGGTGGACATCAACAATTCCCAGTAATTATATCCATTTTTTCATCTAATTTGGGACCATACCAAATAATATTGTAATTTATGGTCATCTCTCTTTCTCAAATAGACTCAAAAAATTTGTTAAGGTGAGAACATTTTTGTTCCTCACACACTCAATATTTTTTTTTTCACTGACTCTCTCACAAACTCATAAAACTAATGTTGGATCTAACCAGTTCTGATACCAATTTGATATCAGTGGGACAAATATTTTCTGAAGACACTCACACATAATAAAAGAATCAGAATAAGAGAATTTAAACTTTCTCTTAATATGTGATTCACTTTCAAAACATTGAACATAGCTGTGTATTGGAGTTGCCTTTTATAAACAACAATTTACAATATAATAAAATAATAGTAAATGTTTTCTAACCACACAAAAAGTTGTTGCACCACCTTATTTGTTTACAATTTTCTAGTTTTGAGTTTTTTTGGTAATTGGTGCCTACTATTTTGTTTTGTTACCTCTTAATAAGCTAACAAAAGTTGAAAGCTTTCCAATAAAGTATTGTATGTTCCAATAACAAGATGGGGTGGATATACTTGCTTTATTTGTGACCATTAATGCCAATAGGGTAGCTTGGGCAACACCCTCATTTAGTTTCCTCAGTCTTGTTTGGACATTGCGACGGAAATTTTCCTCCACCTGAGATTGAAATTATTAGTTAAATAAAAATCAATAAGAATCATTCAGTGGTTTAGACAAGTAAATTTTCACCAATGAAGTAGCTCAAGAACAATTAAATGACACAAGAAAGAAAAAGGAAAAACACAACAACAATCAGACGGATGGAGATCATATGAGGCAAGACCAATAAGAAGGCAAAGACCCAAATGATGTCCATTATCTTAGAATAACTAATGTCTGCTGAATCAAACATTCAAGTTGTCTATTACCTTACTTTCACTTCTCATCCATGACGTTGAAGATAACGAAGGTATACTAACTAATTGCTGAATCAAACATTCACATATGATTGTATTAAACACTTTTACCATGATTGGAGCTATCTATGATAAAATAATACTGATATGCATAAATGCCAGTCCCTGTTTCATGTCTTCAAAAATCCATTGATAGCATTTGGTAAACATGTTGAGTAACGTGAGTTTTTTTACCTCTGGTGTATTTTTAGAATAGACTAGAATGGGATACTAGGTTAAAAAACCATAACATTCTAAATATGAAGAGATTATTTTTAAGCATAAATAACTTACAGAATCCCCAGTTGACAGCAACTTATCTAAATTATAATTGGTTATAATCAAAATAGTAATCTCCCCCACCCCAGATAAAAGTTTGGATGCTCCCATAGATGACCTCTGAAAAAAACTAGTATAGAACTAAGAGAGAAGGAGTAAAGAGAGTTTATATAAACTCAAAGTGATATTGCGTGACTCCTTTAAAGTACATGAGGTGGTATTTGTACAGAAGTAGTAGCTTGTTCTGCAAGTTTTGCGGACTATACTATAAATCTAACTATCGGACAACTCAGCATAACTCACTTCAGTTAGTCAGTTACAAATGGTGACCAGGCATCTACAACTGTGAGAGTAAACAAGTTCTTACAACAGTAAGAGTAGCATAGCCTACACTCTATCAACCTCAAATATATAAAGTACTAAAGTCACCAAACAGATTCTCCACATCTAATAGTCATCTCTCAAGACACAAAAATAGCAATGATAATGAATTGATGATTTTAGTACCCATTCTCTCTATAGGAAAAGGCATTGGAATTCATAATTAATACAAGCTTACATTTAGCTCTGGATATCTGGTGTAGTATTTTCGACTTCCGTCTGAGTGAAGCAGTACCAACAACACTTCCAGAAGGTAGATCAGCCAGTGATGCTGCACTCAAGGATATTAACGCATCTCTGACATCTTCACGGGGAAGGATGGTAGAACTGTTTTATCAGGTAAGTAAGTAGGAACATCTTTCCTTGAGTGAACAGCCGTGTCAATGTCACTGTTTATGAGTGCCTCATCTATTTCTTTCGTGAACAGGCCCTTCCCACCGATGTCTGCGAGCGGTTGTGAACTTGTGATAGTATTTTGTCACCAGTTGTTTTTATTATTACAATCTGAATTGCCCCTTCTTCTGCTAGCTCTGGATGTGATGCAATGAACTTGTCTCTGATCTCATATGCTTGAGCCAGAGCTAGTGGACTACTCTAAATATAACAAAATTGTAAATAAACAATGGAATCCAAGACCATTTGTCGAACCAGTCATGGAAGCTAGCAGGACCATTCCACTAGTAATAATAAGGTAAAAAAATAAATATAAAAAGTTAATTACAGAAGAAAACAAAAGATGAGATTGTTTTTCTTTCAAATAGCTTAAATTTACTCCAACCTCTACAGTGTAAATGGGTATGAAGTCAACTTAAATCCACCAAGATGATTGCAATTTACAAGCATTTCACCCCCTGCTTTAATAACTCTTTCTGATATTTCTGCTTTGGTTACATCAAACAAAAACAATCAAGCAGCATGGTGTAACCAAGGATCGTTTGACAATCTTGATGGAACATTTCTGTTGCAAAAAGTAAAACCCCTTCTTATTTGACAATCAAATTTCAAGTACAAGCATAGTAATAATCTTCATTTCTGTCATAATACTACTGGCATTTAAACTAGTTGCCGTTTCAGCAGATTCTGGATTCAATTTTACACACTAGTTAATTTATCATCTAGAGAAACCCGTTTAAAATAATTGAAAGTATTATTATGAAAGAAGAGCAGAGTACCTTCCTCTGGTACCAATTCTGAGCAACCTTAGTCTGCGAAGTTTGTTGCTCAACGGCAAGGGAAGCTCTGATGTCATATTTGGAGAAAAGTGAAGTTCTGATTTTGAAAGATGGGAACACCACAGCAGAGCAGAGGCTTCCATTAACAACTTCAATTGCGGATGCACTCATAGATAGCTACAGGCACCAACAAATATGAATATGAACAAACACGATAAGATTTGATCTCTGTTATAACATATGCGGATTGGTCTTTTAGCTGTTTCTAACCTTACTGCCAATTCCTATAAATAGAAATTGCATGTTGTAATACAGGGTAGGAAATATACAATGTAACAAATTCTCTTAATACATCTTGGATCCATTGTCGGACTTCGTGTTTCTGTATTCTTCGTGTGATGTCAGCACCTAGAATTCTCTTTTTTTCTCTTAATCATTCTTATTCTTTCCCTGCACTAGTACTCTTGTTGTGCGTTGCGAATCCTGTGCACCTTATCCTCACAAGTGGTATCAGTCTTGGCAATTCTTAATGGTTGAGTCAACACAATAAACTGTTGTCTATAAAGAAATAGAAGAAAGATTGGCTACACGCTTGGATGGTCGCCTAGCGGATTTGGCAGGAACTCTTCAAAGAACGTTGGCTGAATCTTTGAACTCAGACCTACAATATGTGGAAATATGATCAAATGATCAAACTTTCCACATTTTTAGCATTTTACTTGGCAACATCTCCATACTTCCCACAATTATAACAATTATAGCATTTAATATTGTTTATGTTTGTCTGGCCACCCGAGCCTAACCTTGGTCATGACAGTTCTATAGACCGACTTGCTCATTTCCTCGTCTTCCTCTACCACGTTGACCTTTGCCTCTGTCTCTTCGTCGGCCTTTGGTACTATGAGCACATAGCACTTTCTCCCCTTTTATTGTCGCCTTCACCTGGAGAGTCAGTTCAAGGGACTCTCCCTTCTTGTTTTTCCTTCTTTACTTGTGTGCTTCCAGGGACCCAATAAGCTCTTCAAGGGTGAGCGTTGATAAGTCATTGGACTCTTCTATTACGCATACGATATTCTTGAAATCATCCGTCAATGACCTCAAAATCTTTTCAACAACTCGGTTTGATGAAAGACTCTCATCCTTCCGATTTAGCTTGTTCACCACGGTCTCCACCCGAGTAATGAACTCAGATACGCTTTCAGACTATTTCATCTTCATGTTTTCCGGGTCGTCCCTAGAGGTTTAAAGTCGAACTTGCTTCACCCGTTCATCTCCTTTGTTTGCTTTTTTGAGTGTATCCCATGCTACTTTGGAAGATTTTGCGATGGTTATCTTCTTAATGTCGGATTCGTTGATGACTCGGTATAGTAGCTACATAGCCGCCTTGTCTTTAGCCGCCTTGTCTTTAGCTCGAATGACCTTCAACGCGCTCGGATGGGCATTTGAATACCTATATGTGTTTGTCGATTTCTCATACCCAGTGTCGACCACATCCCAGTTATCTTGGGAGCCAAGAAAGACCTTCATTTGTACCTTCTTGTTGTCATAGTTGACACATTTCGTCAACTTGGGTAGCGGAATGTCATTTAGTTAGACCTATAATTTCTCTGGAGTGTTTGCACTCAACTCACACACCTCACAAAGTTCTCAGTCGCTCCTCTCTCTTTCTCAGTCAGCGCACACCGCGACGTCCTCTCTTGAGGCTTGATAGGTTCTCGCTCATCTCACACGCACAAGTTTTGATGCAAATTTGTTGGCAACAATTAGGCAGAAAGTAAAAGTTGACAGTACTTTGTTTTCTTTTAATCTCTCTTTCTTTCTCTTACATCTGTTTTAAATGAGTTGTTAGAAGTATTTATAGGCAAAATATTTGTCTCTTCAAATCTCAAAAGTAAATAATGATGTCTATTAAATAGGTCTGCTGCCTTATATTTCTTGATTATGCAATTCATGCCTAAAACCATCAATACTATTCTAGAAATACCAAACAACAAAGATAAACTTCCTAATTTAAGTTTTACAACAAAATGTAACTTTTTCCTTTCCCTTTACTTAGAATTTTTTTTTCTAGTAAAAATCATCTAAGAAAAAAGTTGATTTTATCCATTTAATACAAGTGAGATATTTGTTGCAATGAATATATAGTACATGTTTGGTTTATTGTATATGAGGATTATTGTATATGATCCAATTGTAGCAAATCACCAAAAACAACAAATAGTTACTTCTTTGATCAACCTTTGAGGTATGTGAATGAGAATACAAACCCACTGTGAAGTCATATGTTGAAAGATGCATACCATGGAAGGAACTTGTTTTGGGGTAAACTAAACAGCCTCACATTATCACTATGCAACATGAACTAGTTTGAAACCATTTTCTTGGTTAAGCTAGTGTGACTACTTGGAATTTGGACACTTGAGTACAGTTCAAAGGATTGAGGAACACTCGTGGGACATGACCAAATTTGTCCCAGTTCATTATTGGTCAATTATTTAAATTAAACTTAACTATAGCAAATTAGTTAAATTTATGTAATAAGTAAAATATATTTTGGATTAGAGAGTGAAAAATAAGAGGGATGAGAGCTAAATTTATGTAATAAGTAAAATCTATGTAACAAAGTATTAATGTATAAGTGGGAAGGAAAATACAAATTCGATGAATTGATTACAATATATAATATTATTAAAATTGACCAGTCTTGTCTAATTTACAATTTAAGGTTAAAAGTAGTTTATATATGTTTTTTTTTATCATTATTTTAAAAATAAAAGTATTTGAAACTCTATAATATATCATATTTTATGTGTGATAATTAACTAATTAACAATATTATCTTAATAAACAGAGGGTAGGATATATTTAGTTTTTAGATGAAATATTAACATATAAAATCTTTTTCTATTTATATTTCTTAATATAAATTTTAAATATAAGAATAGGACCTTCCTATAATATTAAATAGTATTGTTATATTAGTGTAATGAATTATAAAATAAATAAAAGGGATTTGAAGAAAACATTTATCTAGATAAATTTATTTTGGCTATCATCCCTTTCTACAAGGTTTCTGCAACAGATAATTCAGCCTTCTCTATAAATTCAGGTCGGGTATAAAAGTTAGTGAAAATTAGAGGTGCAAATATAATTCAAATCCTCTTTTTTCAAAGATATTTCTTTTAATCAGTTTCTCAAGGACACTTAACTATAACGTATTTATATAAATAAAAAATTAATATAAAATAAGTAGAATGCATTAATGTTTATTAGTAGCTTTGTCTTATATATAAGTAACATTTTGGAGAAATTTTTTTACTATTCACAGGTAAAATATAAAAATAAAAACATATTAAAAATAAAAAAAAAGTAATTTTTTCATTCTCACATTTAATTATATGAATTGAAATAAGTTTCTATTCTTATTTTTCAAGTAAGTACATCATTTATTTTCTAAAGAAACGATCAAATTAGTAACCTAACTTTTATCAAATGTTATATCATCAATTAATTTAAAAATGTAACTTTGTTGAACCATTAAAATATAATTTAATATCAACATAATTATTTATCAAAATTATCTATTAAATTATATTCTAATATTATCTTAATTATTTATTTTAAAAAATTTACAACAATATAAATGACCCACATTTTACGATATTCTAAAAAGTATATGTTACATCAATATATATATATATATATATATATATATATATATATATATATAAAAGAGACATAAAATAATTTTAGGTAATATAATATTTTTATACGAATGCGAAAAAAATTCAGTAATTTAAAAAAAAATTCAATTGAAAGAAATAAAGTAATATAACATTAAATAAAAGTTATATAGATATAATTTGATTATTTATTAATTTATATATAAATAAAAGGGAGATTTATATAAAAAGAGAAACCTTATCCGGAAAGTAGGGATGACAATTAAACTCGTACCTATGGCGACTAATATGTCCTCACTCCGAGTTTGACTGGGAAAACCTCGAGTTGACCGGGGCGAGGCGGGTTCGGGTTTTCCCGCTTTAAAAAGTCGGGGCAGGGATGGGTAATGCAATCCTCACCCGACCCGACCTCCTACCCGTCCCGACTTTATATTTAAATTTAAAATTTAAAATATTAATATTTTAAATATATTTTCTTTTCTTTTTCTATTACATATAAGGTTATTTTTTTAATATTTCACCAATTTTTATTTTTCTTCTACCCACTTTTAATTTTTTTGTCTTTTTTAATCTTTTATATCAATTAATTTATTATATTATTCTCTCTTACCTTTCTATTTTTTACATTTCCTTAATTTCTCTCATCAATTTTTTTATTTTTTTAATCTTTTCAATCAATTTGATGAACACAAAATGAATTTTTTTTCTTCTCTATTTTTTTCTAAATATTTTACATAAATCCTAGTAGTAACTAATATTATTTTATTTATAATTTATATTTATTAGGTTTTATTATGTCATATTTTTTATCTTATTATTCTTATTTATCATATATCTAATTTTATCTTAATAAAATAATTGTATTTTAAAGAATTAAAAGAAATTGATAATTTAAATTTTTATTATTTCGAACTAATTAAATAAAAATTAACTTATTAAATATTTTCTTATAAACTATATATTTCATATTTTTAAATAACAACTTAAAAATGAATTAACTTATATATAATTAATTGTTTGAATATAATATTATAATAATAATAATGTTATAATTATTCTATATATATATATATAAATAAATAATAATTAAATATATTTTTACATACATATTTTAATATAAATATAATAAATTAAAAAGTATATTTAATTAATAATAATTATAAATTATAAAATATAAATATTTATTTATATATAAAAAATATATAATAAAATTAATTTATTATAAATATAATTATTATCTTTTAAATACTATATATCGGGTAGAGGACGATAACGGAGAACTCTGATACACACTTAGAACGAAGCTGAAGTATTTAATTTTTAACTTCCGACTGTAATCGGGATCAGGTATAGAGGCAAAATCAGCCCCTGCCGTGCCACGTTGGCATACCTCCTGGAAAGAGTTTACGCAGGAAGGAAGAAAGAAAGAAAGGAGCGCTTTTCTTTTTTTCTTTTTCTTTTTTCATTGAACTTAGACATCAGAATAAGAGTAAATACACATTAATTGGTTTTCTGAGAGGAGATAAACATTTGGCTAGAATGAATTAAATGTCGGCGTTAAGTCAAACGAGAAAATGCAACGCCAATGGCATAGCGAAAAACTGTGAGCTGCTTTGGAAAGGGGAATTATATTCATGTTTTTGTTGAAAGTTGAACCCCCACAGTGTCAAATCCAACTACCCTCGTCAAGTTAAGCACAAGTAACAGGCATTACACTGATTTTTTGTTTTTTCTTTGAGTATCAACATAAATGTGGCGCATTGAATTTGCATGATACGTTGCAGACTAAGATGGGTCCAAACAAAGGATTGATTCGTTTTCCCTTTGTACCTTCCAATGTGACTGATGCCTCTAGCTATCTATTTGTTGCAAAGTCAAAGTAGACTAAGATGGGTTGCAAGAAAATTTGGCTTTTGCAACCAAGCACACATTCACTCCCCAAATAATCTGATTCTCATGCAGGGTTAGAAGTGAGAGGACAACCACACAGAAAGTTTCACATCAATGGTTCAGCAAATATCTGTACTTCACTTAATGTTGCAGATTTAGTTTCCTTCAAAGGAAGGTGGTCCAAATGATGGCCATCCAGAATTGTGACACTGCTCACTGCAAGTCATGTGCCACCCTCCTCTGCACCATACCTATCATTCAAAACCTCCTTTATAAAGAATGTGCAAGCCTAAGCCTAAGCCTAGCTTAGCCCACCCAAATCAAATGGTCATCATATTACACTTTGTTTGTTTGTTTCTTTCGTAGAAACTAATAAATGAAAGAGCGTGAAAAGTGGGTGAGTCATCAGTGAAGACAAGGGGTTAAAGGAGAAGGGTCGTTGCTTTATATTTTGTAATAACTATATATATAGGTGCAAAAACCATGGGTTGCATGCAGATTTTACTCAGGTGCAGGGGCCACAGAGAAACAAAGAAGACTCATTTAAGTGTCTCTGTGTGCGTGTGTGAAATGTGAACTGAAGATAACGCGAAGTCCTTGGAATCCAAAGTACAACAGTGCAGGTAATTCAGTTTATCTTTTTCTGCTTCTTGGTTGGGATTCATTTCACCGTTTCATTCATTTTCATGCTTTCAATCTGCTAACTGACTTCATCTTAGAGAGGAAAATGGTTGTCCAAAATCTCAAAAAGACTACCCATTTTTTTTAAGAGAGGAAACGACATGAATTAGAGTAGACCCTTTTGTGCATGCAAGCAATGGAACAATAAAAAGTAAGAGAGAATTCTCACTGGTGCAGACTCATGCTTTTATCTTTGTTCTTTTTCTGTGATTTTCTGTGACTTGTTCTTCCTTGTGCTGTGATATCTTGAAAAAGCATTCTGGGTAGGTAGGTTGTTGGTCTTTCTGGTGGAACAGAAAGTTGAAAAAAGTCCAACGAAGGGTACACGCGTCTCAGTATAAAGTGGACACATAACTTCTTTTACGTTCAAACATCTCAGTTTGTGTTGCATGTTCTGCATTAGTCTTTGACTATGGATGATTTGGAGGCAGAGTTAAAGGGATTAAAGTTATATCATTAATTTACATTTATTACATATATTGTTGGTCGGTGGTAGCCACCCTAATTCGTGATAGAATAATGACAACTCATATAAAATGAAATAAATGTTCTAATATGCAGCAGCAGCAGTAGCAGCATGGAAGCAATTGAATGTGGTATATTCAATGGCACACCTACAGGTATTTTCATTTCCTTTGAATTTAGATTTATAAACACAAAAGATTACTTCATCATTGAAATGTAGCATTCCTTCAACAGAGGTTGTCTTGTGAGGAGAAATCAAAATGTTGTGTCTGCTGACAAATGTGTCGTTTTATTGGAAATTCAATCAGGAACAAGAGATTCAGAACTGGAAGCCTTGCAGAGAGAGCACGAAGAGAAGAATTTGAAAATTGAAGAGCTGAAGAGACAGATTGAAATGGCAAAGCGTAGGCTGGAAAAGAAGAAAGAGGTGAAGGAGGAGCAAATGGGAGGTTTCAATAACCTAAGCAAGAAATATAACAGCCTGAGAGAGGAATACAATGCAATGCTAGCTGAGAAATTAAGGAAATCAAAGTAACTCTCAAATTATTAGAATTAACGTGAAATTGAATAAATCATTATGATAGTTATCTCATGTACTTAAGAGACTTGTTTGTTATTTTTATTTTTTCTTACTTTAATCATTAAAATGAGTTATTACGTTAGAATTTAAAATTATAAAATAATTAATACTAAAGATAAAGACTGAGTTTTTAATAATGATTTTTATATATATAGCTGCCAAAAAGTTTACAATCTAAATTAAAATAAAAAAATTTAATCTAAATTAAATTGAATTCTTTTTCTCTCTTCTTAATTTATTTTAAATCATATTATTCTATAAATTTATGAAGTAATTTATTTTATATTTTTTTTATAATTTAATAGGGTGAGATGAATTGTTATTTTAGAACATTAAATAGTGAACAACAAGAAAGAAAAATAAAATTTTAATTCTAAAAGTGAATGGACTTCTTATTATAAGAAATTAGTATATTTAAACTTAAAATTAATTTCATTAACAAGACTTAAAGTCTTAAATTTTAAAAAGAGATATTTATTTCACTTTTCTAAGATCTATAACTCTTTTAAGATACATGCCAAGTCGAAGCTCACACAGATTGATTAAGTGACCCAGGTAGGTTGATCAGAACAACCTTTTCAATACCTTTATCTTAAATAAATAATATTATTCATTTTCATCATTTAACTAATCACATAATTTGATAGAATTACCGATAAACACATTATTAGATAAGTATTTCACCCTACTATCATTGTTATAGAAAAAAAGGAGATAAAAGTTAAACATAAGGTTTTCACAACATCCATATATAGATGAATGAATCAACTCCATGAACATCTCTGCAAGATCTTAGAACATTTTAAATGAAAGATATTCATCACCGATCTTAAACACAAGATCTACTGTTTAGAATATTTTGTACCACAGGGAAAGGTGAAATCTCCAGCATAGAGAATCGTTAATTGTAAGAATTCTAAAGATCTACATAAACAAACAAAAAATCACATTTTAAAAATTCTCCCGTTAGTTGATTGTGGAAAGAACACCAACCATTATAAACAAGAAAAAAAAACAAACATTCAATCCTCATATAGTTTAAAATTTAAAGGTTGACTATAGAATTTAATAAAATAATATTTTTATAATATAATAAATTGTTTTTTAATGTAAAATTAGAAAATAAAAACTATTATCATGATTAAAAATTATAAATATAAATTGAAGAATGAAAAATTGATAATTATTAAAATAAAATAAAAATATAATAAAATAATTATTATTTAAAATTGATGTATAAAAAAGAAAAAATTAAAATATATTATATTTTTTATAAAAAAATAAAAAAATTTAATATGGTTGAACCCAAAAATGTAATATTTTACTGATTTTATCATCATTTTTTTTTCATTTTATCCGATTTAATTAAAATCTGATTATTTAAAAATAATGTATTGATTTTTAATCTAATTCTTCATTTAACGGATTGATCTTACTTATCTAATTTAATGCCAGGAGACAAGACATCATGTTTATTTATGATCATATTAATATTTTTTATTAATATTAAAGTTAGTACATGTTTATTAATTAAAATATCAAATATTAATTGATGTTTTTAAAATATTAAATTGTGAGATTTTTTTAACACAAAAAAGTTATTTAAGATTTCAAGATAGAATAAAAATTAAATGAGATTTTGAAATATCTAATATTATTGAAAGATGTAGTGAAATATGGTTCTATAAATTTACTATTCAATTGTTTAATTTTTCAAACCTATCATTTTTTTTTTTAAGATGAATCATTTTATGGTTTTTTTTTTACTATTAAGAAAAAACTTTTCAAGTTAGAGAATATTTGAATTAAACTTGGAACATAATTATTGTGATAAACATTTCATTCAGTACTCAATATGAAGTAAACTTTTATCAAGTGTCTTTTACGTATTAATTTGATGAAAATATTTATAAAATTTTCGTCATTAGAAATTCTAATTTTCAATATTAATTCCGACATTAAAGTGTGGAAATGTAAATAACAAAATATGGAAATGTGCAACAACGAGAAATGTAAATTGTAGGAAATGTAGATGTGCAGGAAGTAAATGTACGAGAAGAGTAAATTATCAAGGATAAAAGATAAATTGATAAAGAAAATAAATGAAAGTGGTGATCCAAACGGTAAAGAACTCAATTGAATAGTCTTTTCCTTATCCATAACATTTTATAGAATGTGTCTTAGTACAATTTGTCATCACCCTTAATTACACTTATTTATACTTTATCTTGTGTAATCGCTAGGAAAATAAAATAAAATAAAAATAGTTTCCTCCCTATTAACCGTTTTCCCTCTTTCTCGAGTAGTTTCACTATCCCACGTAAAGTTTATAACTGTCCTTGTCACGTCGTGGAGTTATAATAGTTTATGCATACTTCTCGATTCTATAACTCCTTTGTCTTTCTTGATTCTCTACGTCTTCAATTTTTGTTTTTGTCTTCCTCTTGATTTCCCCCTTCAATTAATATGAATCATCAATTCTCTAACATAAATTTTCACCTCGATCACTATGAATATGGCTAACTTTCCTTCTTCGAAAGAAGAGAACTTCAGTCTCCAAGAAGAAGAAGGAGAAATTAGAATAGATTTTATTAATCAATCGTCGAAGGTGTATCGTATTGGCCTGCTCAGAAGAAACCAACATATCTCAAATTACTCGATGGGATAAAGGTCAAATTTGGCACTCATTGGGAGAGCATCAAAATTTTTTACCTCATACACCTATCTCGTTATGATGTCAGACATTTTAACATGTCGATGTTTCTCCCAACAATTCAGCTACAAGGAACTTAATTCAATAGAAGTGACATTAACCTCAACAAGGCTTTTTTGTCTTTTCAATTTCATCGAGTTATTCCAATAGATTTTCTTTCAATGAATTGAATATTAAGAAGGAACTCCTTCAACTCACTCCAAAGGAACAAATCAAATTTCATCCAGCTTCATTTGAAGTCAATTTTTTGAGTATATTCAAATTCTTTTCATGGTGGGACCAATGGTATACCTTGACCCACCCATCATTTGAGGCAATAAAACAAGGCTAAGACTAGTCATCCTACTTTTGTGATGTAGGACAAGTCCAAGACTAAGAAAAGTAAAAATAAATATTATCTTAAATTATCTAGTTCAAGCATTTTTATCAAAAATCTTATGATCCCCTCAGGTTAGAATTAACCTTTAGGAACGTAGTTTTCTCTCTTCGATCTAAAGTTTACTAGAATCGAGATTCATGACTTGTATAAAATCCATTAGGAAAAACACTCTTTAAAAAACACTTCTCCAAAGACTTACTAACTACAACATTTTGATCGTACAAAATACTAATAAAAAATAATAAATAAATTATTAAATTAATACAATATAACTAACCCATGTCAAAATTCATAAGAACATAATTATAAGAATGTATTCATTACTATACATAATTTTCTTTAAAATTATTAAATGCACTGTTTTGAGCATTTATTTCCATCAATTTGGCTTATCTCAAATTATCTTTCTCTTACAAAAGAAAAAAAGAAACATACATTGTGGATGCATGCATGTTTATTATTTTTTATGCTAAAAATATGCAAAATGTAACAAATTAAGAAAAATTGAATTATAGTATGTTTTTAATTAAACATGTAAAATGCATGATTTATGAAGACAATAATTAACTTAGAAAATGTTCTTAGATTAAGAAATAAAAAGTAGAATGTCATACATCACTTACCCACTTTCCCTTATGTTCCTTTTGACATATCCAAACTCTTAACACTCCCGAAATGGGTTTGAGACTTAAGATTGGACCATGAGACATTGTATCCCAAACCACTAAATAAAGTTGTTACTATATATCAAAGTTGTCTTATTACCCTTATCTTTACCTGCTTGAACCTGCTTGAGTCTTACCTACCACCTTATTTAACACACATCTATCGAGTATTCATCTTAACCAATATATCTTTTGGTGAGATTTTTTTTCTTTGTATATTTCAATGTTATTGATTTATTTTTTTGAAGTTATTCATATTTTTGGATTTTTCTTATTTTTAGTCTCTACTTCAATAAAGATCCTTGATCTTGATGCCAGAACAACAGAGACCGGGATTGCACCACCATCTCCCAAAGTCCAAAAGGCTCATCGATATATCCCATGTTCAGGATGATCAACTCCTTTAGCAATGTCATTTTCATTTTATGTTGTATTCTTAACTTATGTGTATATAAAATTCTTTCCATGTTTAGAAGAAGTCCAAATCAAGGGCTACACTCTCTTCCACGCTAACCGCAACTCCTCCACCTCAAGTATTGTAACTTAGAATTCTAATGGGAAAATATTTGTTTAATAAATTGTTAGATTAACTTTCGATCTCATTTTCACAGGAATCAACACCTCCCACCATTGATGTGTTCCTACTAATCACAACTATCATCAATTCTCGTCTTTGATAATGATGACGTATACTTAATCATTTCCGATCAATATATATATATATATATATATATATATATATATATTCTCTTTTCTTATTTTGATTTGTATGATTCATATTAAATAATGCTGAAAAGGTTTATTTTATCCTCAAAATAAGGCTTTGATCAACATTTCATGCAACCTAGATTCCTTACTTTAAGTATTCGCTACACCTTGCGTACCTTCTTCTTCCACTGTTGAGGTACTTACTTTCGTTGCTCATATGCTTTTAAACCTTTTGATTCTGCTGTAATTTTTTAATTTTATTGATTATTTACATCTTCTACGAGAAACTTCCATTGTACATATCACACATTTATTGACTCACCAACTGAAACCCTTGTCCAAGGTAATTCATAAACTTTATACATTTCATATTACCTTTTAGTTAAATTTCTCTCATGTTCTTGATACTTGTGTTTTATAATGTATAAACAATTCATAAAATATGCACATTCTGATATGAATTTGTGCTCTGCAGAATCTCTTGAACAACTTGTCATTGAAAAACCTGTAGAAGCCATTCCATGTGAGGTTGTCGAATTTTCTCATATGTTTAATATTATCATTTGATAAAATTGTATGCATACATACAAAAGGACTAATTTTAAGAATACTGTTAAGAGTCTAACCAATGACTTTTTTATTTTTCTTAATTACAAAAATTAATTTATTTTCTTGCTCAATATTTAACAAAATAGAAATAATAATAATAACAGGAAAATAATCATTATCACCAAAAAAAATGCATATTTTAAATTAGAAGGCAAAGGTTTTAGTTCAGAAACAAAAGAATCAATAATATTAGGTTCTGGATTTTCTAAAAATTCAGAAATATTTTTGGGGTTTTTTTTCTGTTTTTTCAAATATTTTGGTCTCTGGCTCTAATTCGCTGAGTAGAATCAGAATTTGCTTAGTGGACTCATCAACATTATTTACAAAATTCGATACTGGGATAAATTTGTTGAGTGTATTCAACTTCCGCTTAGTGATTTATTGAGACATGACACCTGAGTATGTTACTACCAGATTTTTGCTGAATGAATTCAGCTTCTGCTCAACAATTGAAATCAACATTATTTTGAATATTTTTGTCATCAAACACAGTTCCAACATCAAAATCAATAAGTTTTTGGACATATTCAGTAATCAAATCATCAATAAGATCAATCTTACACACATAATGATCTTCACATGGATGTTTTAAGGCACCTATGATATTAAATCTAATTAATGTGTCACCAAACTCCATAGTCAAAGTATCAGCACAAAATCTATCTTGGTGTGTGAAGTCTTTAAAAATGTCTTCCAAGAATAAAAGGATGTGAATCAAGTTCATAGTCAGCGGAAAACTTACCTCTCATGTCCTTATGTAAAAATTTGCTGAAAAAGTAAGGTTTTTCACCTTCACCATACATCTTCAAGTAATCGGCTAGTTGAATTGTGCTTATGTTTGCCAATTGTATCACCATACCAGTAGTTAACAAAGATCCAAGGCACAATTAAGATTACATGGCTAAAAGCATAACATTAATTAGGACTCCTAAATCTAGCATGGCATGTTCAAACCTCTTATTGCATATAACACATGGAATAGTAAATACACCAGAATCTTTACATTTTTCAGGAATCAATACATTAGGTGCAGTGAACAATGCAAAAATAATTTTTCCCAAATTTATCTTTTCATTGCTCTTGAGCCTTCTTTTGTTGGTGTATAAATCTTTCAGAAACTTTGCATATTTTGGCACTTATCTGATGGCTTCAAGAAGGGGGAAATTCACTTCTATCTTTTGGAATAATTGCAGCAGGTCACTGCCCAGCTCCTTGTTTTTTTTAATCTATGAATTGCCTCTAGAAAGAGGGAATGGAACTTGAATTGCGTGGATACCAGCATCAGTACTAGTTGGAACTCTAGTGGTTGTTTTTGCAACATCTGAAACTGCTAAATTACTACTTGGGTCTACTACTTTCTTCTTTTTATTCTTTGAATGAATTCCAGCATTAGGTCCTTTGTTTTCAACAAGATTTAGACAGTTTCCAGCCATTAAACTAGCATCAGTATTGGTGTATGCTTCAGTTGCATTGTTGGAACTTTATGTTGCATCTTTATTGCAAAATGATTCTGCATATTTTGTTTCTGTGGTAGCACGACTAGAAACTTCCTATTTATGTTTTTCTTGTAAGGATTCATAAATAACAGGTCTGGCAAGCACCTTTCCTGTTTTAATAGTCATAACACTCTCATTTTTTGGATTCACAACAGTTTGAGAGGGCAAACCATCTACAAACTTGATTCTTGTTGATTCATGGTTGTGGCAAGCTATCCAAATTAATTCTCTAGAGATTTTATACTTTCCTTAGTCCTTTGTTGAAATTTCAGGTTCATGGTTAGTTGCCTCATCAATTCCCCTAAAGTGGTTGGCTTTCATTGTTGGAGGGTTGAGCTTGTGGAACTTGTCCAAACTGCTGCATATTTTTTGGCATTTGTTATTTATATGGTTGATGGAATGGTGGATTAGGTGGAGGCATGTTTTTTGGTGGATTAGGTGGAGGCATGTTTTTTGGTGGATAATATGGGGGTTAAGATGGAGGTGGATAATTAGATTCTGGAGTAAAATACTTAAGTTTTGCATATGCAAATTTTATTGTTGCATAGGTGGTGGTTGCATAACATTAGCTTGATCTCCTCATTTGAGATTGGGATGGTTCCTCCAAGAAGGATTGTATCTGTTTATGCTAAAATCAACATTAGAATTAGAGGGAAATTTTTGGAAAACAGCATGGATCCTCAATAGACATGCTTGAAATTTAGGAACATTCATGAGTGGCATGCTGAGTTGAAGTGCAAAGACCACACACAAACCTAACAAATGGAAAATTTTGTTGCATAGGTGTTGGTGTGTGCAACAGTGTGGAATTGTTGTTGATGTTGTGCCAATTGTTTGACCATGGATGCAAGGTTGTCAAGTTTTTTCTCTAGTTGTTGGTGTTCCATTGAATAACTAGTTTGAACTTCATAAACACTTGATGTAAAATAAAGTAAGGTGCAAAATTTTAAGCAATAAAGTAAGCAAACCTAAGAAAAATTCTCACTAGAAATTAAGATAATTGTCTATCTAGATATGAAGGTTCATTTCCAAAGATTCTGGAGGGAGGAGATGGAATGAAATAAGAAAAGAATAAAGACAAGGGCTAGAAAAATGGATCAACCCCTTGAATAAATAAATGAAGTGAAGAAATATAGAAGAAAAGATAAAGAGAAGAGAAGTATGATGGTGGTGGAGTGTTGGCACGCCACTAAGGGATGAGTCACCCTAGATAAGTGGTGGTTGCCGCCACTTGAACCAAGGTTCAAGATAAGACACTCAAAGAGATGAAACACTCTAAGAAACCTCACAAACTTGTCATAAATGTTCAACCTAATTACATGAGGGAAAGTCTTCTATTTATAGGCTTTTGGGGGAGGAACCTAGATGGAATTATAAAAGAAGACATAAACTTAACTTAAACCTAAAGGCTAGAGTCCCCATGGTCCAAATATGTTAAGTTCATCCTAACCCACCAAAAATACCTCTAAAGGTGTGAAGAACATAAAAAAAGATGTGTGTTTCCTTTTGGGTTGTCTCAAGCATACCAATCCCACAACCCAAGTTTCTTCCTCTTCAAAAAGGGGTGTATGACATGAAAAACGAGTGTCCTACACCTTTGGGCAACCCATGCAACCATCCTATATGTCCAAGTCTTCTTCTCCACCAAAAAGAGGTGGTGTTCTTTAAAAAGGAGGTGCATAAAGTGGTCCTACAAAAAAAGTGTGAAAGTGAGTCTCTAAAATTTAAGAAAAAAATGCTAAAAAAATTCAAAGTGGAGGGTGAGGAAGAGGTCTTCCTTTTAGTCACACTCCTAGTCATCCTTCAAGGGATGACCTCTCCAGTCTCTGGGATAACTAGGGGACCCATCATCCTCCCTGCCTTGGAGAGAATTCGTCCATGAATTTTCAAAATCTTTTTATTCCCTTTGTGTTTCTTTTCTTTCTTCTATTTTTTTTTTCACTTTTTTATTGTTCTCCATTCATCTCCTTCTTTGATATTGATTTGATTATATCCGCTTTTCAAATCAATTTTGGAAAACATAGAAGCTCCATGTAACTCATTTAGCAAGTCATCCCTATAAGTTGGCCGGTTAGAAATGGATGAACTAGGTAAGAAATATATTTGATATTGGATCCCCCTTAGAGGTGGAAGCCCCTTAGGAGGTTCTTGAAAAACATCCTAAAATTCATCCAATATTAACTCTAGTCTCTTAGACAAACTTGGAGATTGTTCATGAAATGCAGGGGAAGAACCTAGAGGAGGATATGTTAAGAGTGGGGGTTTATGAGCTACAAGTACCTTCTTAATCCCCTTGTGGGAGATCATGATGTCCTTCACCTTGGAGGTTGATCCCTTCTCTTTTTTTCTTTTTCTTCTTTTCTCTCTGTTTGCATTTTTTCTTGGTCTTTACTAACGTCTTGAGGGGAAAGGGGTTTCAAAGTGATCTTGCACCCTTGAAAGTTAAAAGAAAACTTGTTAGTATAACCGTCATGAAAGGTTTGTTTATCAAATTGCAACGGCCTACCAAGTAGAATATGGGACACTTTCATTGACACAACATCACAAAGAACCTCATTCTTATAGTTCCCAACCGTAAAACTTATGAGGACTTATTTATTGACCTTTATCTCCCCTTCCTCACTATATATGACTCAAATTCATGTTTTGATACTATGCACTAATAATCGATTATATTGTTACTTCATCGATTATGTGACTATATTCCATGTTTTGACATTACGCACTAATAATCGATTATGTTGGTACTTAATCAATTATATTATTGGAATCAGTTGTAACAAATTTTAACTCTTTAAAAGAAAGAAAACTTTCATTAATTAAATACAACTTAAGAAACGATCAAAGCATTGTAAAAGAAAGTTTTAGTGGGCATCAAGACAACATTTTGAATCTGTAAAATATCTTGAGAAAATCAAATTCAAAGGTGAAATCGTTTGCTTATAGGATTCTGTATTTCAAAATTCAGGTGAATTCGTTCTTATCTTTTCATTTTGTAAATCTTTGTTGTATCTTGATGTTTGTGAGATGAACAACATAAAACACCTTTAAAATTGTGTGGTTAGCATTTTTAAGTGTTGTGATTTTTCTTAAATCTTGGTTAAAGTATTTTGTTACGTAATATCTGCAGATTATGTTGTAATATGGATATTAAAAAGTTTTAGTAGAAATTCAAGCTAAAGTTGCTTGAATAATTGAATATAGATTTAAAGGAATCAAACTAGTATAAAATTCTTGTTCTCATCTTTTTCTTCTTTATCTTGACATTCTTGAAATCTTAACACATTTCAAATCAAGTATAAAAAGATTTAATTAATTAATTAAATTTTAAAAAGATTTTACAAACTCAATTCACCCCTCTTAGATGTGCTTAGTCATTTTGATTTTTATAAAAAAATGTTTTGAAAATGTTCAATATAAGAAACTACAATTCAATTATTATTCTTGCTGAACCTAAAATATTCTTAAGTTAAAAGAAAATGAAGATATAGTAAATTTGACTTTGTACCAGGAAATTGTGGAATTACCGAAATAAATATGCAATATTATATAGTGTGAGACAACCGGTGACTTCTCATTTTCAAGCAACTGTGAGAAATCTAACATACTTGAAAGATACTCCAAATGAAGAAACATAATACAAAATGAAAAATATATTCTTAGAATGACTTAAATTGGTATGAGCAAAAGGAGATTGAAAAAACACTTTAGATTATGTTTTCAAATTTTAGTTAACATCAATTTTTTATGATCAAATAACTAATGTAGTATTACTTTGTCAACACGGTAGAATATATTTTTATGGTGATGATATGAAAATCAACTTAGCTTGAAGTTTTCATTAAAGAGGTAAATTTGAAAGTAACTAGATATATGAAATTGTTGATTGATAACCAAACACAATCATCCAATTACATATGGGAACAATAAAAACAAAATTTCATATGAGATCAAGAAAGTAAAATATATAAAAGTTTAAGCTTGAGTTTTACAAATATGAAGAGATAAATTTCTTGAGTTTCTGAAGAATATCATAAGTTGACATAAATAAGAGAAAAATTATGATTAATTACTTATAAGAATTTGACATAAAGAAAACTTTTAATTAAAATTTTGTTATTAAATAATAGACAACTAGTTTTGAAAAATACTAACTCCTCTGAAATATGTATAAATATAAAAATATATTATGTTGAAATTTGTTGAATTTCTTCTTTAACCAATTGGTTAAAGAAAAAGAAAAAACAGAAGAAAAAAAAAGAAATAAGAATAGCTTTGGAAAACTGTAATGCTGGATAAGGAGAAACATTATAAGATATAAAATAAAAAGAATTAAAAAATTTCTATAAATGCTTTCAATAAAAAAAATAAACTTTTTTATAAACTAAAATTCATTTATATAAAAATATTTTTAAAAAATAATAATAATAATAATAATAAACTTCTACGAATTAACTTGTACAAATTAATGTTAGTCATTGATAAAACTTAGTTTTAATTTATTTTATAATTTTTTTCTTTAAAAACGTTTTTTAAATACTCTAAGTCAACTTTTGTCTCTTAATTCCTTCTAACTAAAATGCATGTACGGGTTTACAAAGGGGGTTATGAATAAAAGTAGGTTTGATATTAAAAGTTATTGCCAAGGAAGGACCCACCATAGGACTATATTTTTCATACAATAGTTCATTTTTTTCAGTCACCATTAATTAGTACATACATTTGATTTGTTAATATATATACATTAAATTAAACTGATGATAATGAAGTATGAGACTGTGTATTATGAGTTCTGACCTCTTCCAAAGTGGTACTATTATTCCTTTTAAATAGTTGCATAGACCTCCCCACAGAAGACCCACATTGAATATATATGAGACTTATTAAGAGGGTTAAAGAAGTTTTTTTCAAATAAGGGGATAGGATGGTAAAATAAGTGGGGCTGAGGGTATATCGTTAAATTACAGATGAATTGTCAATTTTTTTCCTTATAATTATGCTTAACTTATTTCATGGGTTAAGAAAATATGTAAGTTAAAGAATTGCAATTCTTTTTATTTATATGAAAAATAATAATAATAATACTTCAATTATATATTTATAAATTATTTTTTAATTTTTCATTATAATTAAGCAATTTAATATATAAAAATAATAATTATTTCAAGATATTAGTTAATAAATAATGACTTAAAAAATATTTATAAATATATATAATAAGTCATTTAACGAAATGATTAGGATAAAATTCATTCATCATAAACCGATTAAAGATAAAGAGATTATAATAGATTAATCCATTTTGTTACTTTTAACAATAATTTTTGATATCTACACAACTCAATTTTTTTTCTTAAACCTTCATCAACATAATATCATTTGAACAGTAAACCAAGCTAAAGTTGGTGTGTATTATTATTTAAACAAAACTATATGTTTCAGATTTGTAATTATTTAGGGTACAAATAAGCTCTTAATAGATGGGCACACCTGGCACCATTATTGAAAGTAAACAACAACATGAACATGTAAATTTAAGCTTGTATATGAATTTCAACTAACTGAAACTGAGTTGGTATTTGGGGGATTTATCAGGAGTGAAGAGACCAAAATGTCGTTCAGAGTCATCACCATCCTTTTTGTTTTCGTCAAACATGGCAAACAAGTAAGTCGGTATAGACTGACCAGGTTTCTTGGGAGTTCCACTCCCACCAGAGACATGAGAAATCAAATTAGCGTAGTAAGTGGCTGCGTTATCAGTGGAGGCTCCAACTCCACCTTCAGATGGCCACCCACTCTCAGAAACCACGATCTGCATATCAGATGCTCCCACTTTCTCAAGAGCAGAGTATGTTGCATCAAGCATTGCATCAAACAAGTTCTGGTACCCAACACTGTTTTCTCCTTGTTGGGTGAAAAGAGCATAGGAGAGAGGAATGTTTTGTTGATCACCAACATAAGCAAAGTAAGGGTACACATTGGCAAGAAGTGGTGCCCCATTGCGCTTGAGTAAGTCGATGATGGGCTTTATATATGGCTCTGCCTCGCTGGTGAAAACGCCATCGTTAGGTGGGTAGGCGTTACCGATCAAAGTGGAGTCTATTGCTGTAGACACCTTGATTGGCAAATTGGCTGATGAAATTGCATTCTGAATATTGGTGATGGCAGGCAAAATGTATTGAGCCTCGGTGTAACTTGGACGAATCTCGTTTCCTACAGTGATGTACTTGAAATTGACGTCTTGTGCATAGGGTATCACGTTCGTATTCACCCAATTGTTGGCAGCATCGGAGTCTGTGAGAGATTGAAGGGTATCCTTAGCCACGTCCATGGTCAACTCAATGCCTGAACCTCTAAGAGCTTCCAGGGTTTCTTTTTCAGGGGAGTATATACGCATTTTGCCTATGCCATTGCTTTTATATAAATCCACAACTTCTTGCTTTGACGGCAGAGGATCACCAAGTACTCCGTAGCAAACTCCTACGGATTCCGCAGCTACATGATGATATTCAATTCAACCAATAGATAAGTCATTCCCACAAAATATAAACATGTTTATGTATTTTATTCCATTCTCTTTCCATAAATAAATAAATAAAATATTATTTATTAGATTTTTAAGAAATATTGGATGTTCATAAATATTTTTCTATATTAAATAACTTAAATATTTTTACAAATATAACATAAATTAATCATCAAAACTTCTCATTTTTAGATAATGTAAATTTCGAACTGGTATTCTTATACATCCTATATAAGATTATAACAACATATGTAATTCATATTTAGGTTATTGTATAAGATAAGGACTAAAAGGAAAGGGAGTAAAAAGGGAAAAGGAAAAATTATGGACCTGAAATGGACAAAAATATTCCAGCAAGCACCAATATGAAAGTCATTTGTATTGCTGTTTGTAAGAAATATGAATGTACGTATAATACCAAAATATGAAACAAACACCTTTCTACTATTTACCCTTTTGCAGCTAACCTCTATTTATATACATGCAGCTAACCTCTACACGATTCAACCAACTATTTTAATTCAATTACAAAAACATGATATATATTCATTGATGACCTAATTAATCCCAACAAATAATAATGTTGATTCGTAATTAAGATTACTTTCATGTGTTTTGATCCGGCCTTAGTTAAAGCTAAAGATACATTTTATTAAAAAGTAAATGGTTTTCAATTTGTAAAAACGTTCACTTTTTATATGAATTTAATTTGAATATATTGGAAGTTTATATATATTTGTTAGTCTACTAGCCAATAATGTGCTATGCCATAAATTTATATCTATATATATAACCGATTTTGTAGATACAATTATTAGACTCGGTTATCTAATTGTTATATTTACAAAAGTTGATTGTCAACATATATTTTTCGTTAATTTTATTCAATAATCATAAATTAACATAGTTTTATTAATTTAATTAGTTTTATTTTATTAATTTAAAAAAAATAGCAATTTTTTTTATAAAGAATGTTTTACGTATTGTATCGTGTAACATTGCTTTTAATTAAAAGCAGATAGGTAGAGTCAATTATCCTACATTTTAATATTTATGAACTTTTCACGTTAAGGCGTGAAAGTAACTATAAAAGAATTAATTTTTGCTTTTATTATTTATTTTTTATCTAATAAATAAGATAAATTATTATTTTAAATTATTAAAAAAATAACATCATTAATTTTTTTACATTTAATATTTATTTATTTTTATCTAATAATAAGATAATTATTATTAAAAATCATTATATTACAAAAAATAAATAATAAAACTAAAAATGTCTCATATATATATATATATATATATATATATATATGAAAGTAAATAAGTATAAATATATAATTGTATTCTAAACTCGTAGATAGATGATAAAATTGATAAGTTGCTCTGTTTTTCTTGTTTCGATTCTAGTCCATTAAAACAGGATAGAAAATAATGAATAATATGTCATAGTTAGGTTATAAATCTTAATCTATTCTACCAAAGGACATATTCTAGCGAGCCAGTCTACAAATTTTTTTTATATAAAAATATTCTATATATTTTAAAAAAATACTGAATAACTTTTATATTTTTATTTATTAATTAATATTTGTATTAGATAAATTAAAAAAATTATATATGTGTTAAAATATATAATTATAATCAATCATTTGAATTTAATTGGTTAATATTTATAATTCAAATTATAATATTATAATATAATTATATATTTCAACAAAATAAAAAAATATAATATTTTTAATTATAATTATATTTATGTTTATTTTAATATATAATATTTTTAATTATAAAAAGGTTTAAATTATCATTATGTTCCATATTTTTTAAATAGACTTAATCAGATTATCATCTTTACCCGTAAATATATTTATTAAGTAATGAATCAAAGATAAAAATAATTTTAAATAAACAAATAAAACAGTACATTGTATATAAAATATGAACAGAAGAAAATTCTGATGGATAGGTAGCAGTGTAACATAAAGGAGGAAAAGTATGGACCTGTAATGGAAGATGATATTCCACATACAAGAAGAAGCACCAATATGGCAGACATTGGTGTTTTGCTTTTAAGAAACATATGAATATCAATGTGTTAAACCAATTCTTAACACAAAAACTTTTGTATATTTCACTCTTCCATAACCTCTAGCTATTTATAGCCCCATATTTTGCATGGGACGAGAGTGCTTATTACTAACACAACCATAAGACTTGACTTTAACACCGTCAATCACTGAGTCTTCATATTCCAACAATATCAACCACTGATTTCGGTGATGGTTCCTACATCATTCATTCATGGCTTACATCAACAATGATATTAATTGAAAACAAATTAAGACCATTTCTCTGCATACTATAGTCTTCGTGAAACAGAGATGAAGGTACTCGGAAGATAGGGACAAGCCCTGTGAGAAGAAATGAAATGTTACGAGGTCATCTTTGAACAGTTGCTGGTTAACTAGACAACCTTATGCGGTTTCCTGACATACACGAAAGGCAACGTGAATTTGGGGATGGGCCCGCACTGGCCCACGGTTTTGAGTTTGTACAGGCAATCCTGTCCAGCCCTAATTTTGATAGGTTATACACAAATTTAAAAAAACAAGTTAAAAGTAAAAATTAAGATGAATATTTTAATTAAAAATATATTTAATTTAAATTATATTCATTAATTAATATCTCTTATGTATTGTTAATAAAATCACAACTCAAATATATAAAAAGTATAGTACCATTTAAAAATATTTTTTTTCTTATAATAATTATGACAAATATTTATATTAATATAATTACAAATTTTTTATTTAATTTTCATATATTATTAATTATTCTATTATATTTTTAATATTTATTATTAAATAAATTATTAATTTTATTTATATGGATAATTAAGTAATGGGTGGATTTAACTGTCATCCAAGTAATAACAATTAATTTGATTATAAATATGTGGTTGTAAAAACAATTAATCAGATTATAAATATCTTTAATTAGTCATTATTTTTTATGAAATCAAAATTTTCTACCATTTAAATATTAAACTTCAATATATACATTAATATTATTTGAAATTACCTATAAACATATTAATTTTTTAGATTTTTTATTATAAATTATTTAACTTTCTGTTTTTAATTAATTAATCATTTCAACTCGCACTTTTAAACAATTATTAGATATTCTGATAAAAAAAGTTTATATATTAAATTATGTAATTGTAATAAATAGTTAAAACTTAATTTATAAATATACTATTATTATTATTATTATTTCAAATAATACAACACAATAAATTATAATTCTTTAATCCACTTGTTTCTTTCACATAGGTTAGACAAATTAATCCCAATAAGTTAAATATATCAATTTACCTCACTATAATAATTATGAGTTAACCGATTAATCCACGGAATTTAATCTACTTTATTACCTTAATCCCTTGTTTAAAGGATACTTCTAAAACTTCTCAATAGTTGACAAGTATTCAATATGAATATTCTATTGAAAAACCTCTTATAGAGGTCAGAACTCATAATAGACACGTTTCTTACTTCGTTATCACTAAATTTAATTTATTTACAAATCAAACAAAGGAATGTACTAATTAATGGCGGCTGGAAAAAAAAATATCATCTTAAAGAAAATTTAGTATCTATGGGGTCTTTTGTACAATCAGTTTTAATTCTAAACCTACTTTTTATTTATAAAATATATTTTTTTATTTTTAAACCTTATATGAATTTTACTTAGATTGAAGAGGTAAAGAATTATTTGTGGTGTGTTTATTTTTTTTATAAATACTTTTAATAAAAAATGTAAAATATAATAAAACAATTCATTAATTTATATTCATAGAATTTTATTATTTTATTTAAAAAATATTTTCATACAAATGAATTTTAGTTTATAAAGAAGTTTTTTAATTAAATAAAAATTATTTTTATTATATACTAATTATTAGTTGTCATGATAATTATTATAAATTTAATATTTAAAATCGTTTATAATTTATTGGTAATATAAATTATGTACACTATCAATATATATAAAGCAAATTTAAACGAAAAATACTTCCACAAAACTTTTTTTTAATATATTTATTTATTATAAATATTAGTAATTTGTCGTTGAAATTTAGATTAAATAAGTATTTAATTAATAAATTGATATTTAAATTTATTCTATAAATAATATTATGAAATATTTAAAATTGATAAAAAATTAGGTTAAAATAATATTAATAGAATTAATAATTACATATGAGGTATTATTTAATTCATTATAAAATGTTTCAATTAAATAAATAGGATATTTATAGTTATCTATAGTCTCAATTCTGGAAATATTTTAGAATATTTATAATCTATCTGTAGTATCAATTCTGAAAATATTTTGGTAATTATATAGTATATACTTATAAAAAAAAAATCTTATTTTTATATTCAATGTGAATACTTTAATAACGAGGAAATTTGTTCCCACGCAGAGGACTTGAGTTACGTTGAACTTAATTGTTCACAATGGTCAAATCCAAAACTTTTTTTCTTAATCCGTCTAAAGGAATGACGTTGTTACATTATTGTCCATGAATATCATAGTCTTTAGGAATAAAATTGTAATATATATATATATATATATATATATATATATATATATATATATATATTTATTAATATATTTTAACTATAAAATTATGATATATTTATATTAAAATTTTAAAATGAATAATATTTTAAATGAAATAATTATTTTTAATAATAATAAATTAGGATATTTATTGTTAAAATAATTATAATTTATATTTTTTTATTTTATCAAAATATTTTTTAATGATAAAATCATGATTAATTTTTTTTTTTATAATAATTGATTTTAACTATAATGTCAATCAATTTAAATGATTGAATAAATGCCTCTTATCTAAATAATAATAATAAAAAAATTAAGATTTTAATTTTTTAAAACATCTTATAAATAATCTTTAAATATTATTTTAATAAAGAAAAATAAAATGAAATAAATAAATAATAATACAAAAAAATTTAAATAATTATTGAATAAATGTTTAGAAAAATTGAATTATTAATATATCAAAAACCAAATTCACTTCAACCTATTATTTTCTACCCCTTGAAAATTTATATTTTTTTAATGTTTTTTCTTTTTTCAAATTATAGTGTTGTTCTGGTCTATTTATGGACGTAAAAAGCGGAATCGCCTGATCTATATAAAATATGTTTAATTTCTCTGGCATCTTCTATATGATTGCAGGTAATGGATTGACCCATATAAAATTATTTTATTATCTTATGTGTGCATTTAGTGAATTCATATTTATAATATATAAAAAGTGTAAACAAACATAACTATAAACATTAGTGACAATATTGGTATTAAAGTGTTTGTGTATAAATATTCTTTTTATAATTAATTTTAAAAAAAATATTTTTAAGTTAATAATACTAAAAAAATGTTACGAATCTCCATTATAATTATATAGTTACCAGTATAAACACATACTTTATGCGTGTCCACAATTTGTTATAATTAATTCTTCATTAATATTATTTTAAATTTTATTTTATTTTCTCTTTTCACTTTTTAAATATATATACTTACTTTTTCACTTTTTTTTCGTTTTTTTATTATTTTTTAAATATATAAATCATTATAATTATATTATCTTTAAACTATAACATTTTTATTTTTATTTTTCTATAATATTTTTATTTTTCTTTATCAGAGGAAAAATACTATTATAAAAAAAAACACCTGGTATATAATTATAGATATAGATATATTATTAATACATTTAATATTTTACTTTTTTATATAAATCTCCTTTCATAATATTAATAAATGTATTAAACAAAATATTAATAAAAAACTCCTTTATTTTTATATATAATTTAAAAAATATATATATGATTTTTATATATTTTGAATGATCTAGTCTGTAACTTAAACAATATATTATATGTTTCAGATATACTAATAATATTTTTATCTCTAAAATACTTTTTCGAATTACTAAGGATAATATTATTTTTGATAAATATGGAAGAGTTAGAAGAACTTAGAATATATATATATATATATATATATATATATATATATATATATATATATATATATATAAAACAAACAACGAGCCCACTAGGCCGATATCGGTACGCAATTCCTCTGAGAATTCGGTAGCAGCCCAATTTCTCATTGTGGTTTTTAATGTTTATGGGATTCTTGACTTTTTTTTTCATAAATAATACTCTATTTAAAAATATTTTCCAAAATAAGCACATCTGAAACATTATTTACACAACTCACACGTGTTTATTGTTTACGTATTAAAATAATCGATTATTTCATATTATGATCGACTATTTTGCGCAGTCAATTCTCGCTCAATCGAAGAAATCATTCGCTTGAGCGAGAAAATCCGTAACAAAAAGTAATATCCGGTCAATTCTCGCTCAAGTTACGAGTATTTTCGCTTTAGCGAGAAGTGATTAAAATATGTGGTGACCAAAGTTGCGTTATCTGGCTAACTGCGTTGGACGTTTAGCCCTTGGTCAATTATCGCTCAAGCGATGAATTACTTCGCTCGAGCGAGAATTGATTGGGTAACTGCGTTGGACCGTGGTCAATTCTCGCTCAAGCGAGATATACATCGCTTGAGCGAAGCCATTTATAATCGATTATAATGTGAACTTATCGATCATAATTTTAAAATAATCGACATATAACAGCGGTTCCACGTTAACCGCTATCTAAAATATACTTTTAATAGCGGTTAATTTTACAACCGCTATCTAAAATCTCGGGTCAATTCTAGCTCAAGCGACGGGTACTTTCGCTTGAGCGAGAAATGATTGAAATATGTGGTACGTGATCACATTGGCTGACATGCTATTCATAATTTGAGTCACTTCCTCTAATCTGCCTTGCTTGCAGAAACCATTTATCAATATGGTGTACGTGATCACATTGGGCTCGAAGCCTTTTGCTACCACCTCAGATAAAAATTCAAGGGCAGAAACCAAATAACCTTACTTGCAAAGTCCATCAATCATTATGTTAAACGGGTAAGCATCAGGCTCATAACCTGCAGTTACCATGCTGTTGTACAGAAGATCCTTCGCCTCTTCAAACCTTCCACTAGCAACATATCCATTGATTAATGTATTATAGAGCACAATATTGGGACTGAGAATTTTGTTCAGCAAGGTCCTTGCTACATCAACTTGCCCCATTCTGCATAACCCATGCATTAAATATCCATAAGTCAGAGCATCGGCGCTGAAACCACGAAGGAGCATTCGGTCAAGCAACTTCACTGCATTATGTGACTAACTGCATTCGGTCAAGCGAAAGTACTGTCGTTTGAGCGAGAATTGACCTGAGATTTGAGATAGCAGTGTGTGAAATACATAATAATATAATATAAGATACAACAAAATATAATATATTCAAAACATTGTGTACCTGGAATTGTTGAAGGATCCATAGAGCGCATATGAGAGAATATTGCTCTCTTTCTGATAGGTTCTCTTGAACGTAGTGTGTAAAGTGGTTTTTATTGTCACACATAAAACTGATTAATGGGGTATCAGTTTTTATCCACCTATCAGTAGAGACCAGGGATCTCTCAATAAGTAATCGATTCTCGAACAGTCCAACCCATCACGAACCGTTCATCGAAAACCCAAATTAAATTATTATATTATAAAAAAATGATGATGTGTAATATAATTGATAATTACAAATAATTAATTTATTGATTAATGTTAATCCATAACAAATAGAGAATAATAATTTATATATATATATATATATATAATAATAAATTATATAAATACAACATTCTCCCACTTGGATAACATTGATAAATAAATTAATCATATCAATTACAAAACAAACACAAATATCAATTAAGAAATATAAACATGAATCACAAAGATAATATCCGATAGGGATGATTACCATATGCTTAGATTTCATAAATAATAGATAATAAATAAAATAAAACCAAACATAATAAATATGTGATCCCAAAATGGTTCATACATTTTATGTATCAAAGAGATGTAATGAAAATGACGTCATTGATAAATTTACATCTCGTAAAAACCATAATAATATAAATTATGAATCTCAAACTCCCACTAACCCAGTACATCAAAAGACTTAACCACACCCATATGAGTTACATGATTTTGAAAAACTCCTATAGCTAAGCCTTTAGTCAGTGGATCTGCTAACATATTTTCTGTAGCAGTATGTTCAATCCGAGTTTGAAAATCCAAAACTTTTTCTCTAACAAACAGAAATTTTATATCAAAATGCTTTGAGCGAGTAGAACTTCTGTTGTTTTGAGAAAAATGTACGGCAGCAGTGTTGTCACAATATATCACAAGTGGCCTGGAAATACTTTCAACAATTTGAAAGCCAGAAACCAAATTTTTAAGCCACACAGCTTGACAAGTAGCTTCATAACAAGCAACATATTCTGCCTCCATAGTAGAAGTAGCTGTAAGAGTTTGTTTAACACTCTTCCAAGAAATAGCTCCTTCTGCCAACTTAAATATAAAACCAGAAGTAGATTTTCGATCGTCAGGGCAACCAGCAAAATCAGAATCAGAATAACCAATGACTTGAAGTTGATCAGACTTCTTATAGGTCAACATGTAATCCTTAGTTCCCTGCAAATATCTAAAGACCTTTTTAACGGCTTTCCAATGACCCAAACCCGGGTCGCTCAAGTATCTTCCTAAAGCATTAACAACAAAAGCAATATCGGGACGAGTACAAACTTGAGCATACATTAAACTACCAACAGCGGAAGCATATGGAATTTTTTCCATTTCAATTCTATCATTATCATTTTTAGGACATTGAGATTTAGAGAATTTATCACCTTTTTGAACAGGTGCTACACATGAGGAGCAAGAATGCATGTTAAACCGTTTAAGGACTTTATCAATATATCCTCTTTGAGACAATCCAAGAATGCCACGTGACCTGTCACGAAAAATTTGAATGCCCAGAACAACAGAGGCATCACCAAGGTCCTTCATATCAAAATGACTATTTAACATAGATTTTGTCTCAGCCAAAAGTTCAACATTGCTACTCGCAAGAAGAATATCATCAACATATAAGACAAGAATAATGAAATGACTCTCATTTTTCTTCAAGTAAATGCATTGATCCGAGGCGTTTTCCTTAAAGCCAAAAGAAGTGACCACCTGGTCAAATTTCAAATACCATTGTCTAGAAGCTTGTTTCAACCCATAAATAGACTTTTTTAACTTGCAAACCAAATGCTCATTGTTTTTATTAGCAAAACCATCAGGTTGAATCATATACACTTCCTCAAATAAATCTCCATTAAGAAAAGCTGTTTTGACATCCATTTGATGAAGTTCCAAATCAAAATGAGCTACTAAAGCCATAACCACACGAAAAACATCCTTAGTAGAGACGGGTGAGAAAGTCTCTTTATAATCAATGCCATCCCTCTGACTATAGCCTTTTGCTACAAGTCTAGCTTTATATCTCTCAACTTTTCCATCTGGATTACGCTTAGTCTTGAAGACCCATTTACACCCAACTGGTTTGCAACCGAGTGGCAAATCCACAAGATCCCAAACTCCATTATGGGCCATAGAAGCTAACTCATCATGCATAGCATTTAACCAATCAGAACCATGAGAACTAGAGATAGCCTCTTTAAAAGTAGTAGGATCATCAACATCATTAAGATCATATTCATGCTCTTGAAGATACACCTGATAATCATCAGGTATAGAAGACTTGCGTAATCTTTGAGATCTCCTCAAAGGAACCTCTTCAGTCACATCATCATGAACTTGTTCATCTACTATATGTGATGTAGCATCAACAAAATCTGGAACCGAATCATTTTCATCACGAACAACTGGAATCACATTATCTGCATGAAAAAAATTGGATGGTACGGGAACAACAACACGGCCTTCTCTAAGAGTGACTGGTTGTGGCACACTGCTCCCACTGTCCAAATCATCCTCAAAGAATATCGCACGGTCAGACTCAATAACTCGGATGGAGTGAGAAGGGCAGTAAAATCTGCTACCACGAGAACCGATACAATAGCCAATGAAGAATCCACTGACAGTCTTAAGATCAAGTTTTTTCATCTGAGGATTATAAGGTCTCACCTCTGCCTTACAACCCCACACATGAAAGTGTCTTAAACTTGGCTTCTTCCCAGTCATAAGCTCATAAGGAGTCTTTGAAACAGACTTGCTAGGTACTTGATTAAGAATATACACAGCAGTCCTTAAAGCGTCTCCCCAAAGGAAATTCGGTAAAGAGGAATGACTCAACATACATCTCACCATATCTAGAAGAGTGCGATTCCTCCTTTCTGCAACACCATTTTGCTGAGGAGTACCGGGCATAGTATATTGAGCTTCAATACCACATTCATTAAGAAATCTAGCGAAAGGTCCTGGATTTCTTCCAGTCTCATCATATCTGCCATAATACTCTCCACCTCTGTCAGACCTTACACATTTTATCTTCTTTCCAGTTTTCAACTCAATAGCAGCTTTGAAAGACTTAAAAGCATCCAAGGAACTTGACTTTTCTTGTAGGAGATCTATCCATCCAAATCTGGAATAATCATCTATAAACGTGATAAAATACCTGTATCCACCCATGGAAATGGGTGTCATAGGTCCACACATATCAGTGTGAATAAGTTGCAACACATCATCACACCTGTTTGCACCTGCATTTCTTACTTTTGCAGTAAGCTTGCCCTTAATGCAATCAACACAAGTATCAAAATCAGAAAAATTCAGATCATGCAGAATACCCTCTTTAATCAACCTCTCAATCCGAGGTCTAGAAATATGCCCCAGACGTCTATGCCACAACATAGAGGAATTTTCATCAACTCTACTACGCTTATGTCCAACAATAGAATTAATAGACATGTCATTCAGATTTAACATGTAAAGCCCATCACATAAAACTCCTAAGCCAACAATAATTGAATTGAAGTAAATAGCAAGTTTTCCATTGCCAAATTCAAAAGTGTAGCCACATTTATCCAAAGCTGAAACTGAAATTAAATTCCTTCGCATAGAAGGTACATAAACAACATCTTTCAATAACAAAACATGTCCAGAAGGTAAATTTAAAGACACTACTCCTATGTCTTCAACTTGTGCTCTAGCTCCATCTCCCATGATAATCTTGGATTCAAGGTCACTTGGTTTTCTCAGGCTTGTGAACCCCTGTAAAGAATTCACAACATGAATAGTAGCACCCGAGTCAAACCACCAAGAATTGGGAGGAACATCAATAACATTGGATTCAAAACAAGCTAGAACATACATGTGCTTACCTTCCTTATCAGCATTCTTCTTCTTAAGAATATAACAGTCAGTTAGCTTATGCCCAAATTTCTTACAATAGGCACAATTCCCCTTAAAGTACTTCTTCTTAGGCTCCAAACCTACTAATGTTTTCCCTTTGTTCCTTTTTTCATGGCGAGATTTGCCTTTGAAACCCTTTTTAATAGGTTTAGTACCTGAAGTAATAGCTGTGAATTGCACACTATGCGGCTTGGATTTTTTAATAGATTCTTCCTCTTGGGAAATAATAGCTATCATCTCATCAATTGTCCATTCCTCCTTCTGAGCGTTGTAAGAAGTCTTCAACACATCAAACTGAGAAGGAAGTGATTCCATAACCTGCCAAATCAAAAAACTGTCACCAAGCTCCACCTTTAAAGATTTGAGTTTGTTATAATAGTGCACAAGCTTCATCATATGCTCACGAACACCACTGACACCATCATATTTGGTCTTCTCAAGAAGTGACAGATATTGACCCTTTTGAGCTTTGTCAAAAGTCTTAAACTTCTCACCCACTGATCTCAGAAAAACCTTAGCATTATCATCATCCAGAATGCTTTGTCGAATAGACTTCTCCATGGTGTATTTCATCACCATCAAACACACCCTATTTGAGTGTTCCCATTTCTCACGATAAGCTCTTTGGACAGTAGTGGACTCAGGAGTAAGAGCTGGAGGCTCGTTCTCTCTCAAACAAAGGTCCATATTGGTAATTGCCAAATACAAATCCAAAGATTCTTTCCAATCCTCAAAATTTGTCCCATTTAAAGTTTTGACCGAAGTCAATTGCATAGGCAAAGAAGCTGGTATCAAAATAACAAAGAAACATTTAATACGCACAATTATTGTGCAAATAAACAAAATAAATGTCTCTAAATACACAACAAAACATGCCTATGATATCAAATTTCTCATTCACTATGACCCCGCCTAAGGGTCCCGAGTCATAATAAATAAGAAATATAATTAAAATAAAAATTAAAAATACAATGCACATCTCATGTCATAAGAAATCTAATACCGATAGGGTACAAGACAAATAATTGACATAATAAAATTCAAAATTACATTGTACCAAATAAAAAATACAATGCACATCTCATGTACTAGAAATCTAATACCGATAGGGTACAAGACAAATAATTGACATAATAAAATTAAATAAAATAAATAAATTATTTTATTTGTACAAAATAAATAAATTATTTTATTTTTACAAAATTTCATATAACTGTACCCATGATAGATGAGTTCACAATCATATAAAATTATATCATGCTTATAATGAAGTTATATGATACATGAATTTATAATAATGATAAGATTTTATATATATAATTTATTATATATATATATTATATATTATATTATATAATTAATCAATCATCTTTATAATATATATATATATTATATAATTAATCAACCATCTTTATAATATATTATATAAAATTTTAATTTAATTTAATGAGGAATGACTGTGGATTGGGCCAATTTCGTGGGAAGACCTTCGAGGCTCCACACGTGTCTCGGTCCCCCACTGCAGAGGATGGACCTGGTCTCACCTCAAAGATCACTCATTTACGAGCTTGCATTTCTGCATCCGAGGTCGGGGAACTTTCCTGAATCTAGCATAATGCATAGACCCATTCACATCGCCTCGCAATCCAACTTTTCTTCTCCTTGCATCACCTCTGGAATTTGCAGATCCTCCAAGACAACATAAAAGCGCCACGTCAGCCACCATAGAGGGAGATGCATGCTTCAACGGAGGTGAAGCGAGTTCGCGGGCCACTGGTTCTCGTCGGCAGGGATGCGCACGCAGGAGGTGCGCTGAAGAAGACGACGACGCAGATACCCACCGTCGCAGACCACCACCTGTTGCGTAGACCACCGTCGCTGGAACCATGCAGTGAAAACGGAAAATAGAGGCGCAGCCACCACAGAGGATGAAGACGCGCGGGAAGAAAAGGTTCGAAAAAGAAACATCTAAATTGTTTTGCCCATCATTGTTACAGAGATTTATAACATAAATGTTTGATTCGAAACATGTTAAAAGGATTGTAGATTTAGGGTTCAAAAGAAAAGACTCTGATTGCATATTTAGGGTTCAGACAGAACAAACCCCTGATTGTGAATTTAGGTTTCAACCTCTGATTACAGATTTAGGGTTCAAGGAAAAAAAAACTTTGATTGCAAATTTAGGGTTCAACCTCTGATTGCAGATTTAGGGTTCAAACAGAACAAAAAAAACTCTAATTTTTATAATTGGGGATTTTATTTAATTAGAATTCTCTGCCCAGAAAAGAATTTTGAAATCCACCCCTTACTCAATTAATTTGAACTCAAACGAGAAAATTAAAATTTCATGCCTTCATAATGAATAATTATTAAAATTTATGATACACTCTTCAAAAATTAATGAACAATTATATTCTGTATCTTTTGGCTCTGATACCAATTGTGTGAAATACATAATAATATAATATAAGATACAACAAAATATAATATATTCAAAACATTGTGTACCTGGAATCGTTGAAGGATCCATAGAGCGCATATGAGAGAATATTGCTCTCTTTCGATAGGTTCTCTTGAACGTAGTGTGTAAAGTGGTTTTTATTGTCACACATAAAACTGATTAATGGGGTATCAGCTTTTATCCACCTATCGATAGAGACCAGGGATCTCTCAATAAGTAACTCGATTCCGAACAGATCCAACCCATCACGAACCGTTCATCGGAAACCCAAATTAAATTATTATATTATAAAAAAAATGATGATGTGTAATATAATTGATAATTACAAATAATTAATTTATTGATTAATGTTAATCCATAACAAATAGAGAATAATAATTTATATATATATATATATATATATATATATAATAATAATAAATTATATAAATACAACATTCTCCCACTTGGATAACATTGATAAATAAATTAATCATATCAATTACAAAACAAACACAAATATCAATTAAGAAATATAAACATGAATCACAAAGATAATATCCGATAGGGATGATTACCATATGCTTAGATTTCATAAATAATAGATAATAAATAAAATAAAACCAAACATAATAAATATGTGATCCCAAAATGGTTCATACATTTTATGTATCAAAGAGATGTAATGAAAATGACGTCATTGATAAATTTACTATAATTAACCGCTATTAAAAGTATATTTTAAAAGTATATTAAAAGTATATTAATCGCTCTTAAAAGTGACACATATATGATATATGATCGATTAGTTCACATTATAATCGATTATAAATTTCTTCGCTCAAGCGGTGGATGTCTCGCGTGAGCGAGAATTGACCACGGTCCAACGCAGTTACCCAATCAATTCTCGCTCGAACGATGTAATTCATCGATTGAGCGCGAATTGACCAAGGACTAAACGTCCAACGCAGTTAGCCAGATAACGTAACTTTGGTCACCACATATTTTAATCACTTCTCGCTCAAGCGAAAATATCCGTCGCTTTAGCGAGAACTGACTGGAGATTACCCTTTGTTACAGATTTCCTCGCTCAAGCGGATAATTTCTTCGCGTGAGCGAGAATTGACCCGAGATTACCCCTTTGTTACAGTTTTCCTCGCTTAAGCGAAGGTTGTCTTCGCTGGAGCGAGAAATGACTGCGCGAAATAATCGATCATGATATGAAATAATCGATTATTTTAATACGTGAACAGATAACAGATGCTAATTGTGTAAATAATGTTCCAGATATGCTATTTTGGAAAATATTTTTAAAAAGAATATTATTTATGAAAAAAAGTCGTGATTCTTCCGTGTGTGTTTTTTATTATTCGTTCAATAGGAAACCCCACTCTCAAACACAAATTGATGATGGGAGACCACAAAATTTAAAATTATGTTAAAATAATTATTTTGAAATCATATATATTCACTTAATTAATAAATTTATTAAAATTATTTAAAAAATATATAAACCTATCTGATAATAAATGTCTATATAAAATTAGTTTTAACATAAAATATTACATTTATGTAAACAGAAATATTTTTAATAAAACTTTAACGGTATTAATATTATCAATTCAGTTATTTTTCCTTATAAAATATAATTTTTCATTTTAATATAAATCTAAAATATTAATGAAAAAATAATTAACAATAAGTAATAATATTATTAATTTTTTTTAGGAAAATGCATAAAAATTATAAATATATTGATAAAAATGTTTAAAAAATAAAATTATTATTATAATTAATAAATATAATAATTTATTTCAATTAAATTTATCATAAAAATATCTTTAGAAATTTTTTAATATTTTACATGAAATGTATTCAACTAACTAATATTAATAATGCTAAAGTTTTCTTAAAAATATTAGTATTTACATAACATTAATATTTTATATCGACATTAATTATCAATATTTATTTTAAATTTATTATGTTAGTATAATACCACAATTTTATTTATTATAATATTATATTAAAATCATAATTTAGGGTCTCTAATTATCAATTGACTACGGAGTCACAACGCAGAAGAAGAGTATAAAAACATAAAAAGTAACAGTGAAAAATAGGGTTCCACAGGGGACCAATTTCTCAGAGGAACAAAAATTGGGTATAATGGGTAATTAAAACTGAAAAAAAAAAATCCCAAAACCACGTGATCCTCATTGAGGCATTAATTGGATAATTCAGTCCATGAATAATGAAACAACCATGCATTTTCCCTCCTTACGATAAAATAAACCATGTATATAGCAATCAATATCTATCAGATTCAATTAATTGAAACTGAGTTGGTAATTGGGTGATTTATCAGGACTGAAAAGACCAAAAAATTGCTTATTGTCCCTGTCTTGTTTTTGGTTTCCATTGAACATGGAAAACAAGTAAGTCTCTATATACCTACCAGGTCTCTTCGGAGTTCCAATCCCACTGGAGACATGATTAATCAACTTGGTGTAATAAGTGGATGCATCTTTGGCAGAGGTAAATTCTCCTTTAGATGGCCACCCAGTCTCTGAAACAACTATTTGCAAACTGCTTGCTCCCACTTTCTCAAGTGCACCATATATTGCATCCATCATAGCATCAAAGAGGTTTTGGTACCCAACACTATTGTTTGCTTGCTGGGTAAAAAGGGCATAGTCAAGACCAATGTTACTTGGATCACTAGCATAACTGAAATAGGGATACACGTTGGCAAGAATTGGGGCCTCAGTGCTCACTAAGAACTCAATGATAGGCTTCATATATGGTTTTGCAAGCATTGTAAAATCCCCAGCACTGGGTGGGTAGCTCGCACCAATCAAACTAGTGTCTATTGCTGTTGATACCTTGATTCGGGCTTGCAAATTGGCTAACGAAATTGCGTTGTGGATGTTGGTCATGGCAGATAGAATGTATTGGGTCTCATTGTCACCAGGGTGGATTTCGTTTCCAACAGAGATGTACTTGAATTTGACATCTTGTGAATAGGGCGTGACGTATTTGTTGACCCAATCTATGGCAACTTTAGGGTCAGTCAGAGAATGAATGGTTTCTTTAGCCACGTCCATGATCAACTCAATGTTTGAACCTCTAAGGGCTTCAAGTGCTTCTTCGTCTGGGAAGTATATACGCATTCTGCTTATATCATTTCTTTTGTATAATTCCACAACTTCTTGCCTTGATTCTAGACTATCACCAACATAACAAACTCCTATGGCATCTGCAACTACACAATCATGATGTAAATAAGTGAGACAGAAAAAAAAAAATAGTGGTTCACTTCGAAAGGGAGAAATGTGTTTTTACCTGTAATGGATGATAATATTCCAAGAAAAACCAATATGGCAGATATTGCAGGCCTGCTTCTAACAAACATATTTAAATCAACGGTATTATACGGTGTAAAACCAAATCTTAACGCAACTTTTACTCCTCCAGCAAAACCTATGTTTATAAGCTTGTAGAACCCACCCTTAAATTTGAATGCCACAGCACCGAATTGCTTCGAGACTTGACTTGACTTTGCCCCGTCAATTACTTATTGAGTGTTCAAACTTTGCGTTTGAATTCCAACATCCAACCACTCATTTCCAGTCTACATTATTGATTCATGACCTTAACAGTCACAAAATATATACTAGTCAACTAGTATTACGTTAATGAAAAGTTCTTATATTATAAAAAATACTTCTCACTAGAAATAGAAAAGTTTAATAATTTTTAAATAAAAAAAAAACACATAATATAATTTTTAAAATTTTAAATTGAAAAGTGAATCATATTATTTTCTTTAAATCTCTTAAAAATATCTAACACTTCTAAAAGTGAGATTTATCTCTCCAATTGATCTAATATTTCATCACACATTTTCACATCCAATAAGATTTTTATCACATCTCTAAACTAGATGGTCGAATATAAATCTCATTCTAATAACATTCTTAATGGATAATGTTTGAACATTTCTTAAAATCCCATGTTTCAACATTTTTTAAAATCCTCACATATATTCTAAACATGTCTTCTTTTTCGTAATTCTATCCAACTAATTATAATTAAAATGACTCTCATAAATAATATTTAGGATAACATTGACTCGATTTATCTCTTTTAGCTCTGTTGATACTCCTCTGATAATCTACCATTTGTTCTGATATTTTTGTTTCGGGTAATTATTTCGTACATATCATGTTCTGATACTTATGATTTATGTTTTGTTTTGCTCTGGCACTTGGAAAAAAAGTATACTTTTGAATACCCTGTTACTCTGGAAATTTTATGTTATGCTCTAATACTGAGAAGATGAACTTGTTCACATTTCGTCTGATTCGTAAAATGTATACTTTTTTTAATTAGGATTTTTTTTTACAGTATTTTGGAAAAACTTTTTTTTTTCCTTTATTTACAAAGAACAAATTTTATAAAATAAATTGGATGTTTATAATATCAGCTGAAAAATTAATGAAATATTATTTTTTCTGAAAAATAATTTATTTTAGTGAATCTAAAAATCTGTAATTTATGATTATTTTCTAACAGTTTCTTTTTTCAGTTTTACACAGTTTTTTTTCTTATGTAAAAACTGGTATGTTTTTTGTTGTATCTAAACAGAATTAATTATCTTAAAACCACTTTTCAGAAAACTTATTTCATCATAAACTACCAATCATAAAAATAATTAATTATACATAAAACTAATTATTAAAATAAATTAAAATTTACAGATATCTTGAACAAAACTTAAATACATGGTTCAAAGGATATCCAAGCCTTCTTACACTGATCACCAAGCCCATGCATAAATAACAGAACCCATGCACAAATACTCAGTCGCTCTTGCTTCCTGTACCCACATAATTTCTCTTTACACCTATCTTAAGTTATATATCTAAAATATATTTTCCATAATTTTTTTTACTCTAACTTCTTTTTTAATTTTGTGTACAACTTCACCTTTGATTTTTTTTTTTCTATCACATCCATTAAAGACTTTTTCTAATAATTAAAAGTAAGTAATAGTTAATATTATGTATAAATTATATGTTCTTGCATTCAAATTATATAACCAGACTCAAATTGCTCAATCTAAAATAGTGTCGTGAAAATAAAGTTGAATTTCAAAAAAGCTCATCCAAAAATGTATTCCAAAATAGATGTTATAGAATGAGTTCCTGAAAACATAAATCTAGATTAGTTTTTTAAAAATGTATTGTTCCATAATGTGTTTTTGGAAAAACCTTTTGAAAAACATACTCTAAATTGAGTGTTCCAGAATTAGTTTATGGAAAAGTCTTTTTAGAAATATATTTTGTATTGGGTGTTTTAGAATGTGTTTCTAGAAAACACAACGTATGTTTTGAAATATATTTCTGGAAAAGTATTTTAAAATGAGTGTTCTAGAACGTGTTTCTAGATAAACCTTTCTAAAACACATATTTTGGGGTTTTTTGGAAAAACCTTTCGAGAATAGCATTCTGAATTAGATTAGGTGTTTTGAAATGTATTATTGTAAAGTTCAATTCAAAATATGTTTTAAAAATAAATATAGAGATAAATATAAAGGTAAAATGGGTTTAATTTAATTATAGGACGGTAGGAAGAAAGTACCGGACGCAGGAAGCAACAGCCGAACTCAATCCCTAATCCCAACCTTGTATGTTTCCCATCCACAGGCAAGCCTACTGGAAAAGCAACTGATAGAGACTTACATAAGGCTTTTTCTATTTAGAATTCCTTAAATTTCTATATACACTTCTCTTTTCAAATTTTTGTATATATATTAATTACTATTTTAATAAAATATCATAAATATGAAAGTAATTATAAAAATTAAATAAATAATTTAATATATATATTTTTTATTTGTTTCTAATATGATATTAATTTATTAATTTAAATTTAATATTTTAAAAAATATTTTTATAATATAAATGATTTATAATTATATAAAAAATATACTCTTAAAAAATATATATTATTTTAAAAAAATATTTATTAATGAAAAATTAAATAAAATTTATATAAATAATTTTATAATTAAACAAATATTTAATTTTAATTTAATTATATACTATTTTTAAAATAAATATTTTTTCGTTTTCATATCAATTTTTCTCTCAAATGGAAAAAAAATAATTACTCTACTTCATCTCTCTTTTGATTTTTTTTTTCATTTATTTCTTTGATACAGAGGACGGGAAATAAGATCATAACAAAAAGAAAAAAAAAAAAACAAGATTTTTTTTTGGTTTACAAAATTTTAAATTCAACAATGGTATTTAAATAGGCAAGTTTGCGTCAAGTTCACCATAGACTTCATCAAAGTTGCAAGTTCTACGAGGTCACATCCTAAAAGATCAGTTTATATCATACTCTTATAATAATTATTCATGGACGTGACACCCAAATAACACATAGAAAAGAAAATTATAAGTATTATAGATTATGTGATAGAAAGAAAGGGACAGATAGAATTCAGAAATGCTGTTTAGGTGTTTATAAATAATAGGAAGTGATATTTTCACAACTTAAGTTTCAAAAATGTAATAATATAATAATAATTAAATAGATTATTATGCACAAAATTATTATTACCATTATTATGTAAATGAATGGATTTTCTAGCTGTTATTTTTACAATTGTGTCAAACTATCATCTTCCTATAAAGATTAGTATCTAAACCCAATTTTGTATGAGTTTTCTATTTTCTAATCAAGTTAAAAAATATAAATTTTATTTATTGTCGAAATTTAAAATCTAACACTAATAAGTAGATTCAAATTCTTCCAATGTATAAAAAAGCGAAGAATACACTTTAAAATATAAAATATAATAAAAACTATTAATCAAAATAATATATATTTATTTTTTTTTGTCAAAATTATTGATTTTGATCTAAAGTTAATTGAACGAGTGAAGAACATGCACCTTTATAATGCCTTTTTACGCAACAAAAAAAAATTGATATTGTAATATGGTAGAAAATAAATAAAAAAATTACACAAAAGGGTTAAATTATGTTTGGAAACATGATTTCAGCATGACTAAAACTATTTCGAACGACGAGTTTCACGGTTAAAGATAAAATTATGTTACATAAAACGATTTTAGTTGAATTATTATTGTTTATTAAAATTATGTTAGGTAGCACGATTTTCCTTTTTTTTTTATTGAACTCATGTTATCTAGTATGAGTTTGATATTTTTTTTTCAAAAAATAAGATTATTTGATTTTTTTTAAAATATATTATTTATAAAATAATTAATTTCAATTTGATTATTAATTTGAATAGAAAAAAAATTATTTGAGAAATAAAGGCATGGATAAATTTAATTGAGTATATTAAAATATCATAATTTTGATAAAAAAATACAAATTTATTGTCGAAATAAATAGTTTGCACGATTATGTCATTTATTTTGACAAAATGAACATTTTTTAGTTTATTTCCAACTTGTACATCCATTTCATTTTAAATCCGATTACTTGTAGGTCTTCTTGATGTCTCTCGACACATATTAGAATTAGGAACAAAATTTGGACTTGTATAAGTAGATTAATAAAATCTTCATTTCTAATCGGATGGAATTGAAATTCATACGCCTTATAAATGCTTTAATTGTAAATGGAAAGAGGAACAAACAATAACATGAGAACAAGGGAGTCAAAAAGTTTGGAATTTCCTACAATCGCACCATTATTGATATAATCAAACTGTGTAGTTTATTGATCTTCGACGATGGTGGGTATTTAATTGGTCTTATATGTTAAACTCAAAATTTTCTTCATGGTACCTTTGAACATGACACATTTAAGCACGTTGTTCGTTTTTATTAAGCAGTGTAGTAATATCTTTTGGATACTCGTGTCTAACTCGTAACATGTACTTTGCTTTCATGCCTATCCCATAAATCAAGATTTAATTCTTTCAAATGTTGTTTTTATTAAGGTAGATATAAGGTAAAATTCGTGTTCCTTTGATAACAGAATTCATGGACACAACAAGATTTGTTGTCATATATCCGTACCGTTTCCCTCCATCATAAGCTTGACTTAGTCCATTTTGTCGATGGAATCTATCTTAACCAGGACATTTGTTGTTCAAACTCATACCTTAAAGAGATAATTTTTCTAAAAATGTTAGTTGTTTCATCTTATATCCTGCACATAAAAATATAATTTCATACATATGTTATTTAGAGAATTAATTTGTGTAAGTTAGAAAATATTACCTAGATTGATGACTTATCTTATCAAATCAATATTTTTGAACTTTTGTTAAAATTAGAGACAATATGGCGAATATGTTGGAAAAATTAATAATAATAATAATAATAATAATAATAATAATAATAATAATAATCCCGATTTTGATTCTAACAATCAAACATAAACATAATCCCATACTGATAAACATGTTGTAAACCGAATGCGAAAGCGCACTGAATTAGCCATAACGATGATGTCTTTGTAGAGCACTATATTGATCTTATGGTCTTCCACCTGAAGAGCACCTGTATTTCCCTCTTGATTTTCTCTCTTGATGGGGATAGAAAGAAAGGAACGGGACTGATACTTACGTTCTGTGTGTGTGCTCTCAGAAGGGGACCATGACCCTTTAGATAACCAGAATTAGGTTAATTACTTAAGTTTTAGTATTTCCAATTTGACCCCTCATCAAATTAGAAATTGCTCTATGGTCTCTACTGTAAAACACCCATGTGAGCAAAATGCTCATGAAAGACCTTGGGCGGAAGTCTTTTAGTCAGAGGATCTGGTATCATGGAGTTTGTCCTTAAGTGTTCTATGAAAATCTGTCCACTTTGTACTCTTTCCTTAACAATACAGCTGATTTATTGTCACAATATAACTTAAGTGGTCTTTCAATGCCTTTCACAATTTGCAGCCCTGTGACAAAATTTATCAGCCATATTCCATGATTTGATACCTCATAGCAAGTTACAAATTCTTGACATTTTACAAAATCTGAGTCGGAAAACTCAGCCGATCTCCAACTGGTCCGACCTCCTATATGTGAGCATATAATCTTTTGTTCTCTTTAAATATCTTATGACCCTTTTTGCTGCTTTTCAATGGTCTATTCCCGGATTGCTTAAATATCTCGCCTAGAACCCCAACTATATATGCTATGTCCGGATGCGTACATACTTGGGCATAGATCAAACTCCCTACAATCGATGCATAGGGAATCTTTTGCATTTCCTCAATTTCCAAATTCCCTTTGGGCACTCGATTGAGACTAAACTTGTCTCCCTTTAAACTTGTGATACATACAATCATCAACAATATTCATCTTGAAGCCAAATGAGTTTCATACCTTCTGGTAATGGGACAAGTTCCCAATAACCTTATTGTCTTGCATGGACTTATACTTATCCTATTGCTTCAATCCACTTTTGAGAGTTAGAACCTTGTATAGCTTGACAGAAGTTAACTGAGTCATCTTCCATTATATCATTATTTTCCTCATGTTCCTGAAGAAATACCATATAATCATCTGAAATAGCACTTCTTCTTTCTCTAGTGGATCTCTGCAAAGTTATTAGCTCATGATACACAGGTTCTTGAGGATCTTGAGTTTGTTCTTCATGAACAACCAAATCATCTTGAGTAAGGGGTTCATCAATAATGCCTTGTGGAAGTTCCGAACTTACTTTATCAAAAGTAACTATTTGAATCGGTTCTGAAATTGTAACCGATTCTTCCTCCAAGATGAAGTTCTTAATCTTATTCTTCCCCCAAACTCAATATCCTCAAAGAACGTAGCAGTTCCCGTCTCAAAAATTGTCTTTAATGTGGGATCATAAAATATATATCTCCTGGATCTTTCAGCATAACCAATAATATAACTATTTACTGTTCGGGAGTCCAATTTCTTTTCATTTGACTTATAAGGTCTTGTCTCAGCTGGACAATCCCACACATGGAAATGCTTCAGACTAAGTTGTCGCCCAATCCAAAGCTCATAAAGTGTTTTGGTAGCTACTTTAGTTGGTACTCTGTTTAGAATATAAGTTGTCATATTTAGTGTCTCTCCCCAAAGTGATTCCAGTAAGGTGGAATGACAAATCATACTCTCTACCATATCTTTAAGTGTGTAACACAAGCCCAAACGTCACAATTTGATTGTGACCTGAGCACTTGTACCGTAATGCACTTGAGTGAGTATTTTCAATTTTACGTTTAGTACCACGTGATTCTGTATTAAGGGTTTCATTATAGGTGGCCACAATATCAAGTAAATACTGATTATCATAAATCAAAAGTGAACCAGTTCCAACAATATCTGAATTAAAAGACAAACTGAACTTATTGTTTCCAAATGAACACAAATAACATAATTTGTCCAAATAAGAAACTGAAACCAAATTCCGTCTAAATGACGGCACAACAAAAGTGTCTTTCAAATCCAAATAAAAAACCAGTACTCAATAACAATTTAAAATGTCTTATAGCTTCCACCTCTACCGATTTGTCATCTCCAACATAAATCCATCTTTCAGAATCAATTGGCTTCCGGTAGTTTAGGCAACCCTTTCTTTTCACGCCAAGCATGATATTTAGCACATTTCTTCTTTATGTGTCCAGTCTTATTGCAAAAGAAACATGTGTTTTCTTGAGTTTGTTTCTTTTGTTCTGGATCCTTAGCACCTTCTTTTTCGAGATCCTCTGATCTCTTTCTTTTGCCCTTAGCCTTGGAGGTGCTTGCAAAAAATGAGCACTTTCTGTCTTGTCTTGCTTTAGTCTTTCCTCTTCTTGTACGCAATGTGAAATGAGCTCATTAAGAGACCATTTATCCTTCTGACAGTTGTAAGATACCTTAAATTGATTAAACATTGCAAGAAGAGAAATCAACACCAAATGAATGAGCAAGTCTTCTGAGAGTTCAAGCTTTAGTGCCTTGAGTTTAAAAACAATATTAGACATGCTCATAATGTATTCCCTGATATTTCCTTTGCCTTGATATATCATGGAGATCAAGTTCTGAAGAAGAGTGATTGTCTCCGCCTTATCGCTTTTTGCAAAGCGCTGCTCAATTTCAGCAAGGAATTCTTTGGCACTTGTGATGTTTTCAGAAACAGTGCCCCTAAACACCTCCGGGATGCCACACTTAATGATTATTAGACTCATGCGATTTGAGCGATCTCACCTCTCATAATCTCTTTTCTGTTCAGAGGTACTTGAATCCGTAAGAGTAGGGGTTTGCTCAGTCCTTAACGCAAAATCCATATCCATGCAACCAAGAACAATATCAATGTTCTCTTTCCAGTCCTTAAAATTTGTTCCATTGAGGACCGGAACAGAATTTAAATTAGCGAGATATAGAAGCAATTGTAGCTGAATTTAGAACACGAGAAATAAACTAATTATGCTCACATTATATAAAAAATAAATAATATATATTCAAATAGTGGTTTAACCCATCTCAAGATACCTAATGCACCATCAATATCAAGTCTTTGGACAAGTAATATTAACTGCTAGAGGTATCTTGTTGTAATAATCAAACATTGACAATAAAGCACGTCCAACAACAAACCAGTCTTTGGATTGATTTATCATCGACAAAGCAAATCCTTATAATTATCACATGTTTATCATTACAAGTGTGTATGCAATTCAGCCAAATATTAATCTTCCTTTGGGCCGACTAATACTCGCATGAATATACACAAACACTAACATTCAATATTTTTCATGAACTGCCCAATTCAAGAGAAGTTACTTTGGTGACTTCTTGACTCAATTTGCTCACAAAAAAATATTAAACTACCAAAAATTGAATATTTTATTTATATAACAAAACCAAATATTTAATATTTGCAAACTAATTCAAAAGAGAATCACCTCGTTATAATTCTACTAAGGATGAACACCTCCCTAGAATCTCATTAGGGATGAACACCTCATTTGAACAAATCAAAGGATGAAAAAATGCCTCATTTTCCACCAATACATAAAGGATGAACATCTTCCTAAAATCACACTAGGGATGAAACATAGATAGTTCTGAGTCTCTTTAGCATACTGCTCTAAACCCTAAAAGGGAATTAAACAATAATCACTCAGACCCTAATTTAACATCAAATTTTCCTTAAATTCCTAGGGGATAGAGGCAATAAAATAATAACAGCCAAACATGTGGAAACATTCATCATTTACCTAAGATTCTCTGTGTTGGGAACTCCACAAACACCACCCCCAATTCCAAACCCATAAAGTTAAATAAAAACAAAAGATTAAAAAAAGAACAGAGTACCCAATACAAGAAAAATTGAAATATGAAACACTATTTCTTTCTCAGTAAAACTTGAAACTTAAACTGAAACAAAAGTGAAAAACGAAGAAGAAGAAGAATCCATAGCTTCCTCCACGGTTCCATCAGCAAGCAGAATCAGATTGGGGATGTTACCCCCAAATTTAAATTTTAGGGTTCACAAAAATTAGAGATTATCCTCCACTTAGAGTTCATAAAATTGGGTAATCTGAATTGTTTAAAACAAAATTAATCCTAATTTTCATAATTAGGGTTTTATAAATTAAACAGACATGAATCAAATATGGGCGGCTCTGATACCAATTGTTGGAAAATTAATAATAATAATAATAATAATAATAATAATAATAATAATAATCTTGATTTTGATTCTAACAATCAAACATAAACATAATCCCATACTGATAAACATGTTGTAAACTGAATGCGAAAGCGTACCTGAATTAGCCATAACGATGATGTCTTTGTAGAAGCACTATATTGATCTTATGGTCTTCCACCGAAGAGCACCTGTATTTCCCTCTTGATTTTCTCTCTTGATGGGGATAGAAAGAAAGGAACGGGACTGATACTTACGTTCTGTGTGTGTGCTCTCAGAAGGGGACCATGACCCTTTAGATAACCAGAATTAGGTTAATTACTTAAGTTTTAGTATTTCCAATTTGGCCCCTCATCAAATTAGAAATTGTTCTATGGTCTCTACACAATTTTATTTTCATGACATATGCTTTTAGCCAAAACTTTAATTTAGTCATATCACTTTATTATTTGGCTTAATAAATAATGGCCCTAACACATTTAAATTATGTATCATATATATACATGACCCAAATTTTTCCAACAGAATATAGTACATGGATGTGAGATCATTCTAATCAAGATCTTATTATTGTAAAACTGACAATATTGTTTTCACTCTATCTGTTATCATGCATACATTATTTTGAGGTGTAACATAATATCTTAAAAGTTGGAAGAATCATACTAATGTCTCTTTCATTTCACCTTCCACAATTGCAAATGTAAGTAGAAATATGTTTCTATTGTCATCTTGTGCAGTTATAATCAATAACGTAGCATGATATTTTCTTGTTAGAAATGTACCGTCAACTTGAATAATTGGCTTGCAATATTTGAAGTCTTCTATACATGGATTAAGTGACTAGAAGATACGTTCTAATATAAATTATATACTATGGACACAATACACTAAATAAGGAGAAAAAACTTATTGAACAATTGTGACAAGATTACTATCTTCAACAGCTTGCAACCACCTTGAAAGATCATTGTATGACTCTTCCCAGTTTCCAAATGCCACGACAAGCGCCTTTTGTTTTGTTAGCCATGCTTTTCTGTAAGTCACTGTATAATCATGTTTGTCTTTGACTTCTGCAATTAAAGTTTTAATAGGAACAAATGGGTCTGTTTTAAGTAATTCAAAAATAATGTTAACAATGACGAAAAAGTCTAAGTTTTGATGGTTTGAATTTAACAATGTACTTAAACATGTATGAGGTGTTTCAATTTTCTTAATCTCCCATTGATTACGAATTTTACTAAATGAAGCACGAACTTTCCATTGACACCCGTTATCATAATGTATATAATGATAAATATATTTGTCAGCTTTAGACTCAACCATAGAAAATTTGTATCCCTCATCAATATGAAATTGTTTTATTGCACTTTTTATTGCTTGTTTTGACAGAAAACACCGACCTTCCCCGATGTTGTTTTCACCTATATGGGTTAATTGATTAAACGATTATCTATCATGTAGTAGGATATCATCATTCAGGTATATTGTAGAAGACAAAAAATTATCTTCTTCTTCGTTAGTAAAGTCTTCAACAATATCTTAAATAATAAGTTTATCAACTCGTCATGGATGAACTACCAAGTTGAAATTTTTTTATCTAATATAAAAAAAATTGTTAAAAAATATACTCGAGATATTAAAATGAACCAACTAAATTTAAATAAAATTTCAATTAAACCAACTAAATTTAAATAAAATTTCAATTAAACCAACTAAATTTAAATAAAATTTCAATCAAACCAACTAAACATACTTTCAAAAATTTAACTTTAATAAACAACTATGATTGTAATGGAAATTGTTGTGATTGGATCGAAACTATGAAGGTTATTATATATTCCTCCGATTGCAATGAAAATTTATTGTGGTTGCATACTATTCACTTTGTCACGTCTAATAGCATATTATTTATCATCTGGACATGTACCTCATCTAAATTTTTAAGTTACTATTAAGGATTCTACTGGCCATAACACGTAATAAACTAATGGGAAATATAATGTTGAACCAAAATTGTGAAATGATACATGAGTTCAGCTTGAGGGAGAAAAGCATTAAACCCGTGCTTCCAAGGACGACTTCTGTACAAGCCAAATGGATACCCAAAATTGTGCTTCTTAGCACAAGCTCAAGCCAAAATTGTGTTTCTAAGCATGAGTTCAATGTGAGACAAAGCTAAAATTGTGCTTCAAAGCACAATTTCACCGAAAATCGTGATTGCAAGCATGAGTTCAATGTGAGATGCATGCAAGCCCAAAATCATGCTTCCAAACACGAGTTCAAGCTGAGACAAAATCATAATGTGCTTCAAAGCACGATTTCCCTTTAAGAAACCAAAATCATGCTTGCAAACACAGTTTACATTGCACCAAAATCGTGCTTCCTTACACAAGTTCAATGTGTCTCCCTTGCACTAAAATCATGCTTCCAAGCACGAGTTTAGTGTAAATGGTTGTCCTAGAATGTAACTTTGCACATGGAGCATGAAGGGTGTTGTTGATGTTGTTGTCTCTCCAGGAATACTAGTAGAGGAGGAGGAGTGTGCTTCAGCTACATTCAATTTTGTATTGATTGTGCCTTTGAATTTTGATCATGTAGAAAACTGTTAGTACCTATAAATACAACATCATGTTGTGTTTATTTTCATCCCTCTCATCTTTCTTAAGATATTTTCATCATGTAGTTTTATAGTTTCTATTCTTTCTTTATTGCAATAACACTATCCAACTGAAGTATTATGTTTCCAATATTTTTTATAACATATAAATTAATATTTCACTATATTATTATTATTCATATATTGTTCCAATACTATCCAACAATATTGTTAATATATTATTGGTAACACTATCCAACAACTCTACTATTTCATATCCTACTATTTTTTATGATATTTTATCATTTTATTCATTTAATATAATGTTATTTTTGCTGTTATGTATTCTTTATAATATATTAATTATTACTGTAGTATATTATTGTTCATATGTTGTTCCAATATTATCCAACAATATTGTTAATGTATTGTTGATATATTATTGGTAACACTATCTAACAAAATTGTTATGACTTTTGTTCATTTTATTTATTTAATATACTACTTTTTTGTGATAAATTATTGTTGTAGCATAATTTTTTTTAGTATATTATTATTGTTATAGCATAATTTTCAGTATCTTTTATAATATATAAAATATTATTGTTACAACATATTATTCATATGTAGTGTATGTCTACACTGTTATTTATTTCATATATTGTTACTAATTTTACATGTACTACTTCTTTTGAATTTGTGTATTAACATGTGTAATTTTACAGAAATGGCTTTTCAAATATATGTCTTATTACGTCTTTAAGATAAACATATCACAGAAGCATATGGGAAGGGCATGTGGATAATAAAACATACACATATATTGGACAATTGGGTTAAAAATTTGATCCATCAAGCAGGATTTGGACAATTTGATGACAATTAGAACTGTGGATGTCAATCATCATTTGATCATAACGTTTTTCATTTTCCCATTGGAGAAGTTACACTTATATTAAAAGATGTGGCCTTACAATTAGGTCTTCCCATTGATGGACTATCAATTATAGGTCTGAGCAGTGGAGATTTGATCGTATTTTGTGAACCATTATAAGGTGTTACTACAAGGAATACAATAAAATTCTCTTTGTTAAACACTTCGTTTCAACACCTTCCAGATGTTGCAGACGATAATGTTCTGGCAAAACATGCAAGGACACACATATTGATGATAATAATAAGGAGCTTATTATTACCTGATACTTCAACATCTATATTACATTTAATGTATCTCCTATTGTTGCAAGACCTAACTCTAGTTTTAAACTATAATTGGGCATCAACTGTCTTGGCATGTCTGTATAGAGCATTGGATCATGGGATTGACTACTATCAGGAGAATATTGGAGAATGCATGTTATTGCTTCAAGCTTGGGCATGAGATCATATTACATATATCTATCCTAAGGTAGAAGACTTAAAAAATTAGAAGATTGTTGTGGGATATGGTTTCCCACTGGCTAAAAGGTATTCTAAAATTTAATTTATTCAAATTTACTTTATATTATTTTATTCCTTTTTTTTTCAAATTACTTCATCTAAAAATTTTGCATGATTTTTTGTATGTAATAGATGGTCATGATCAGGTCAAAGGTCCAACGTCATCACACACATTAAGTTTAATATTTGATCAATTAAAACCAAAGGAGGTATAAGCCAATTACAACTTTCAATATGTTTTTCTTAAATCATAATAATTCTAATTTCCCATGTTCTACACAATAATACAGTTTTTGTGGACTCCTTATCATCGATTTGGGTTACGACAACTAATAAATGTTGAGGTTTATCTTGTAAGTCATACTATAGTTATAATTATATATTTTGCTACTATTGAGCTTCATCCAGTAAATAAGGTTATGAGGCAATTCGACCTTCGCCAACCAATTCCAGGAGCCCTCTCCCTCATGCCACTCCAAATTGGATTCGGTCACACTATATCAGAAGAGTAAGTTTGTTTTATAGCACTAAGATTTCTATTAGAGATACACTAAGTGTTGTAGTGTTATACAGTAAGTGCTGTTCTTGTTGAACAATAGTTTTTAACATGATTCTTATTGTCCTATGCAGTTCAACAGAGAAGGTGTCTTGCTTTTGCGTGGACTGGATTCGAGGCTGACAAAGGATCTCTCTCCTGATCTTCAGAAGCTCCGATGTAAGGTATTGTAAAGTCTATATTCTTATGGCAAAGAGGGAAAACCAATTTGGAATTTCCTTTATACGCCTGTATGGATATAAGCTGAAAGTTCATTTGAGAGTTTCTCTATTTTCAGTAGAAAACTTCTCAAAAGCTCTTATAGTTTGTATCCAAATAGAGCCTATGTGCCAATTGAGAGTGTGTTCTAAATGTTTTCACCCATCTTTCAGGTTGCTTTTCATGCATTAAGGTTTGCAAAGCCTGTTCAGGAACTTGGTGACAACATTGCTGAGAGAATGAAAAGCAAGGGACCTTACCTTGCTCTTCATCTACGGATGGAAAAGGATGTGTGGGTAAGAACTGGTTGTCTACCTGGTTTGAGTCCTGAGTATGATGAGATGGTAAACAAAGAGAGGCTACATCGACCTGAGCTCTTAACGGCGAAATCAAACATGACATACCATGAAAGGAGGCTGGCTGGCCTCTGCCCCTTGAATGCTGTGGAGGTTACCAGGTAGAATAAGCTTTATCAATTGCTAATTTCTGTCAAAAAAAATTGACTAGCATCACCTTGATCCTTCTTTTTATGTAGGATTTAGGTGTCTGCTAAGTATTAGTGTGTTAAGCTTTTCTAATCCTCTATCCTCTTCTCATTCATAGGCTGCTTAAAGCTCTGGGAGCTCCAAAAAATGCAAGAATTTATTGGGCTGGAGGACAACCACTAGGTGGAAAAGAGGCCTTGCAACCATTAATCAACGAGTTTCCATATCTTTACCGTAAGGAAGATATTGCCTTACCTGGAGAACTAGAACCATTCGCAAATAAAGCTTCCCTAATGGCTGCCATCGATTACATAGTCTCCGAGAAGAGTGATGTTTTCATGCCATCTCATGGAGGAAATATGGGCCATGCAATTCAGGTATTATAAGACAAGCGTTGTAGGCTGTTTGCATTATATTGTAATAATGTATGTATTCTTAATCTAGAGTCTATGTGCTATGTGACAAATTCTAATTTTTGAAATTATGCCATTTCAGGGTCACCGGGCCTATGCAGGACACAAGAAATATATAACACCAAACAAAAGACAGATGCTACCCTATTTTCTGAACTCTTCCCTCCCTGAAGAAGAGTTCAACAGCATTGTCAAGGAATTGCATCAGGAATCATTAGGTCAGCCAGAACTGAGGACTAGCAAGGCTAGAAGAGATGTCACCAAGTATCCTGTTCCTGAGTGCATGTGCAATGACAAATAACATTATTGCTCAGAAGATTACACAGAAATGGTTTTCATGGAAAACCACAGTTCTTAAGCATCATCTTAAGAGGCATGACAGTTGATAATAGGCTAAATTCTTTGTAATATAGATCATTCTTTGATTCTTTTTAGAGATTATATAGGATACATTTTACTCTTCGGTTCCTCCAATTCTTTGTGGTACATATCTGTATAAAGTCCCAGTTTTGGATCGAGTTATTTGCTCTATCTAAGTATTAAATAAATCGCTAATTGAGATTAAATGATACTGATTCATTTTAAAGTTAGAATAAAAATAGTTATTTTGAATTACCATATTTGAGTAGGAGAGTGACAGACAGAGATTCTGAAAGTACAGCTGTAACCTTGTCCAATAAAAATGAGGTGGCCAAAGGCTATGATTCATCAGAACCAGCTGTCACAATTGGGACAGGGCATAGCAAATGCTTGGAAATTGGACGACATTGTCTGTATATATAAAAGAATTATTATTATTTTTTTCTTTTAAATCAAATATATTTTTACATAAATTTTTTATTCATTTAATTTTTCTTTCCACCCACATTTTCTTGTTAAAAGTAATTTTATTTTTCATGCACCCTATTCTTTATTGGGCTGATTTCAACGTCTAATATTGCATGTGCATGCAATCAATTGGAACTCTTACTTTTACATTTGAGGTAGTTTATTTCTAAAAATAAAAATGTTTAAATAAATAGATTTTAAATAAATTATATAAGTGATGTTTTCAAATACGACTTCATTTTAATTTTTAAAAATGGTAAAAGTTATGTTTTGAAAATTATCCCTATAACGTATCCAAAACCTAGTTGAAATGGATCATAACTTGTGCTCAGAGCAGAGTGAGTTGATATATTATGCTGCTGTGCTGTGCCCCTAAGTGAGGCCACACATATTTCAATCTGATCACAACCCAGTTTTACAAAATCTTGATTCATACGTGGAGTTTAGACCTAATAGTTCTGCGATAAAATAGCTTCATTTTGTAGTTCTGTGATAAGTAGTTTATCAAAATACAGGGATATAATAGCATGAAATATAATCATTGGGTGTTCATTTAGCAGTTCTATTCGGTGATTGCGTGCATGTGTGATTCTCACGAGCAGAGAATCCGGATCAACTTTGTAGAATTGAATTAGGTATTTATCCATTGGTAGCGTGGTGAGCTTTATTTTTCATTACTTATTATTTCCCTGGCTCCCCTTGCACTCTTAGATCTGGTGGTTCGCCATTTGCTTTTACTATTTGAGTTGGTTCTGGTCTCGTTTTCTGATGTTTCTGAGCCTAACCGGGTTTTTGTCACATACAATCGAAATCATAATTATGCTTTACACGAAAATCTATCATAGTATTTACCAAGTAACATTATGATGATGTGAACTTGAAGAGACTAATTATTATATTGAAGTAACAAGGATATTATTAAAGCAGAAAATGAATAAACTACAAACTGTATGTATGTAACTACGTATAACAAGCAAAAACTTCGTAAAACAAGATCACAGTAAACTATCTGTTCTAGCTGGGAGCCTCTTGAAGAAATTACTTGGTACTGAAGGCAGCTTGCTCTTAAACCTCGGATGTCTCAGAAAGTACAAACCTGTAACCAGAGCCACCACTCTGAATGGCGTTGCATAGAGAGTCACAGCAGCACAAAAGCTAAACACTACAAAGAGGCTGGTTGCTCTGGGGTCTCTCCAACTCAGTAGAGACTGAAACCGCTCCCCTTGTGTAGCTATGTCCCCAACAACTGTCTGAATCCTACCTGCCACAGTTCTAAGCCTGTCATACCTCATTCTCACAACATCTTGTGATCTAGAAGTTGGAAATGTGTCGAACTCTTCATCGAGTTCGTCCGGATGAACAGCTTCAGTCCAGGAGAGTTTAGTATCCATGTGAGGAGGGTGTCTTGGCCGGAACCTGTAGTTCCAGAGACCAATCAAGAACATGTACAGAAACACTGTTGGTAGGATCAATTCCGGGTACCATATCAGTATAAGGAAGAGAATGTGAACTAGGATTGATGTAACATGGTTCTTCCAAAGGCAAACATCACTGAACCACTTTCCCATTGTGAGCATACCCGAGAAAAGTGACATAATGCGGAAGAAGTTAGCCTTGCTTCTTCTCATGCTCCACATATGGGAGTCAACATCCAACATGTACTCCACCACTTCCTTCCTCAGAGGCGGTTCGGCTCGGCCTAACCTCGCAGCCACAATGTTCATTGCTTGGTACCTTAAGTTGTCTATTTGGTTAACTGTGAAAGGATGTATGTAATGAATCTTCGGAAGCAAAGGTTGGCCATAGGTATGAACCATGCTAACTAGGGAGAGTGCTGTGAACCTCACTGATAACTGAAGCTCTCCCATCTTCTTAACTCCATGTGGGTGCAGAACAAGAAGAGGGTGAGAACTGGTGTAAATTCTATTAGCTTCAAGTGTTGATAGCCTTATTCTTACCTTTCCAATCCGAGAATCTCTGACCACATTGTTACCTGGAGCTTTTTCTCCTCCACCTAGATGGCAGTTGTCAAAAACACCCAATGTTATCACAGTGCAAGGATCATAAACCTCCCATGTGTATTGCTCATTCCATTTAGGACTGAAAGTGTCAAGCAGTGTTCTGGTTCTGACCCATTTCTGACCATACTTGGCAACACAGTATGCATCTGTGCTGCCTCTGCCATCCCTCATCTTCATAGGGAGAAGCCCTTGTGCTCCTAAGATACCTACTTCAAGTATCCCGATAGGTTGCTTCCATAGCTGTCTCGCTGTTGGTCTTTGATCACTACTGTACAATGTGGACTAATCAAGGACATGGTATCCACCTTCAAGGCATACTCTCATGTGAATCCTGCTCGAAAACTTGAGTTCATTTCTTCTATCACCTTCTAGCATTCCGAAGCCAAATTTCTCTAGATTGAACCAGCGCGAATGAACTGGCCTGTGGTCTAACCGCTTCTCAAAGAGGGTCATTGGTAGGCTTATCTTCCCAAGTACCTCATCTTTTGAAGGGTGCACACGATCCTCCACAGTGATTGTTAGTTGCTCCTCAAATGGCTCACAGGCTACAAAAACCAAATCTTCATTCCAAAATGGGGTGGTTGTTCTGGTGGGGCATATCTTGGTTGTCAGCACTTGGCAGCCCACTTGAGCTTTCACAAAAACCTCCGGTAGGCGGTTTCTGTCACCCGGTATTACATCTTGTGCTTCAATGACATTCACCCTGAGATACCACAGTTTTGGTGACATGTATACCTTTGATCTGATGTTGAGAAATGCCAAGCATAAGAGAAAGCCTCATCAGCTTGTGTTCCCATCCAAACTGCAAGCATAATGTCACCCCTCACCTTGCCTTCTTCACGCCAGTCTTCAAGCCGGTACCACTGAGGAGCTAGTGGACTATTTGTTGGAACCTCATTGAGGTCAAAAACCACCCTTCCAAGATAGTCATCTCTCCCTACCATTGCTTTATCTTTCACAAAGACTTCTAAAACAGAAGACTGAATGCGGTCTTTGGAAAAAGCAAACACTTGATTCCACTCTGGGTTCAATTTCCTATCAAAGTGCTTTGTTCTTCCCTTGTAGTTCCCCAGCTTCACTTCCACATAAGGATCGCAGCTTGAGGTGATGATGCTTTGGGGGAGATCTTTCGCCTTGACAACACGAACATACAGATAATACATCTGCTCAACAAGGTCATAAGTGCTAGTGAATCGGTCACTGCCACTCATCCACCCTCTTCTACCGTAAGCTCCACCACTAGGCCAACGTTCGCCAAGATGTGCATTGGTGTCATTGAGATTGTAGTTTTCATCATTGCTAGTAGGGACTTGGGGACTAACTTGGTGCGTGGTGAGTGGAGTATTCTGTTGTTGTCTCTCTACTAAAATTCTTGGCTGTTGTGGATTGGTTCCCATGAGGTTGTAGGCTTCATCATGGCTAGCACGGACTTGTGGATTAAAGGAGTGCATTGGTGATGGAGTACCGGGTCCTCGTGGTCGTCTCTTAATTGAAATTCTTGGCTGCTGGTTTGTGTCATTGCGATTGTAGCCTTCACCATGATTTGGTTGGACTTGTGGATCAACTGAGTGCATTGTGAAAGGAGTACCTTGTGCTTGTGGTCGCCTCTTTATTGAAATCCTAGGCTGTGGATTGGTGTCATTGTGATTATAGTTTTCATGATGACTAGATTGGACTTGAGGATCAACTAAGTGCATGGCGGATGGAGTACCTGGTGGTCTTTTCTTTACTGAAATCATCTGCGGCTGGAGAACTTGGTGCTTGTCTAGTTGTTGGGTTGTCTCTAGCACAGTTTCTCTGCTTTCTTTCTTTGGCTCTTGATCGATATCAACGCCATTAGACCGAACTTCTGCACCAGAATATACTTCTGCTTCTTCTGTAATCGATTTTGGGATGTCAATTGCAGGAAGGTCTTCAATGGAACCAGCCTCTAATGCTGTTCTGTACGAGGGAATAGTATGAGGAAGAGGAAGGGTAGTACTCGTTGTTGATTCTGGTGCTTGGAGTGGAGTAGAAGGTGGGAGTTTTTCTTGTTCTGAAGGGAAAACAGGAGAAAGAGGTTTTGGTTTGGAATTGGACTCTGATGCAATGTATATTTTGAGGCCAATTTCACCCTTAACAGGTGAGAGAAACCATTTCTTTTCAAGTGGGAAAATCTGATACACCTCTTCACCTTCCTTGACAATGTTGGAGCAAGGAATTCTCACCCTTCCAAGCAAGTTTCTGCCTGGAGTAAGTCTCCTCTCGTTGTAGACGGATACTTCAATAGTTTGGCGATGGTAAGGTTTAGTTGCATCCAAATGGAAGACTAGTTTTTGGTTCCAGGTGGGGTTGAGGTTCTTTGGGACAGTTCTAGTTCGGCTAAGCTGGTTTTCAAAGTCTACTTCCACAAAGGCACTGGCTGATCCTTCACCATCTTTTGGCATAAGATCATGAGCATTAATAACCTCCACAACCAGTTTCATGTCCCTTTTCTTTCTAGCCTCACCGCCACAAGTAGTTGCTGCTAGGTGGCTTGCCAAAGTAACTGGAAATTCGATTCTGAACCAGAGAAGTTCTACTCGTTAAGAATGCAAAAGCCAAAAGAAAACAACATAGCTATGTTTATCTCACTTTCCTGCATGTCACAAGTTTTTCTTCACCTTTGATTAAGCAAGGAATAATTTCACGGAGAAGCTGCATGAGCTTTAGCAATCGGAAGATGGAAAAGCAGAAAAGAATATCCAATTACAATAGGACCAAATACCAAGACCTCAAAGCCTAGTTCTCTCCTCTTCAATACTTTCCCGTTTTTCTGTTCTCCCCTTCACCCGAATGTTCAAGGAACTTACTAACTTCTCTGTCCTTTGCTCTGGCATTATTCCCTTAGCTATCATCTCCTCAAAATAACGCACAACATCCTTCACCCTCCCTTTCTCAAAGTGCTCATGAACCATGATGGTATATGATCTCCTATCTGGCCCCCATCCATTCCTCTCCATTTCTTCCCACGTTTTTCTCACACCATCTTCATCATCCCATTTCATGTACAACCTTAGCACCAAGTTGTAAACATCATCATTCATACCACAGCCATTCCTCTCCATCCTCTCCAAAACCCCGTGAACTTCCCCTGGCTCCTTCAAACTCTTGAGCAAGTAACAATAAGTAACAGCATTAGGCAAGCAATTCCCATTCCTCCTCTCCATCTCATCCACCAGCTCATACACCTTCCCCATTCGCTGTATCTTGCACATGTACTTAATAAGAGAATTGTAAGTAGCAACATTCGGTTCTCAACCTCGCTCACTCATGTCACGGAAAATCTCCAACGCCTCAGGAATCCTCTTCTTGAAACAGAGAGCATCAATGATGCAGTTGCATACCACAACATCCGGCCTACAACCCTTGTCCCACATGCCACGGAACAACTTCAGTGCCGTCCCAAGTTTTCCTTTCTTGGTCAATGCCTTGATGAAGATGGCATAACTGAATACATCAGCCTTGCATGGAGAAGCCACTATGTCTCTCCACACCCTCTTTGCCTCATGCACGTTCCCCAAAACACACCAACCATTCAGGATCACGTTCCAGGTCTTTATATCGGCACTACAAGAGACATTAAAGTTTTCCATAAAAAAACTATATGTAATTTAAAAAATAAAAAAATCATTACTAAATATTTTGTGACCTCAGTATTAATAAGGGGGTTTAATTAACTTTTCATTTTAGTTCTTACATCTAAAAGCTCTATATATTAGTCTATCTACAAGAAATTTTTATGTTGTAGTCCTACTTGGATTTTTTAGGCCTAAAACCGCCACATGAAAGCTAACACATAAAACGTTGATGCAAGTATAATGTCAAATGATGAATTATCTAGTAAGAAAAAACATACCTTTCACCGTACATTTTTCCATCTAATTTTTTTCACTTATTTAACCATCAAATTTTCATATATTTTGTCACCTATTACAGTTCTTGGTTTTGCAAAGATTGATAATAAAACGTCACCACCTTTCACGGATATGTAAACACTTTAAAATATGCGAAATCGATAATTATGTAAGGAAAAAAAAAAAGTTTAGGTAGTCAAATTCGTAAAAAGAGCCTTCAGAAAAATAAGAAAAAAAAGTTAGTTTATACATAACTTAGAAAAATTGTAAAAATTTGGAAAAGTTAAATTATATATGCTAGTCAACTTTTTTTTTCCTTCTTATTTTTCAAAGTCTGTATAAGGAGGATACAAATCAAAGCAATTTCATAACAAAATCTAGTAGATGATACCTTAACATTTTTTATAATACCTCCAATCCTTCTTCATCACATTATGGAACAACGTTTCGGCCTCTTCCACGTGCTTGTACCTGCACAGCCACATCAAGAGGGTGCAAAAAGCCTCGGAACCAAGATCCAATCCGAACTCCTTCCTCCTGCGGAATAACTGAACTGCATCGTCCACTTTATGAGAACACACGAACCTACGAAGCAGGGTGGCAAACATTTTTTCGTCGATAAGTCCCTCTATCTTTGATATTTCGTCGAGCAATTGGTGCAACTCCTGAAAGCGCTTCATTTTGCCGAGAATATCGATCATCTCGTTGCAGACATCGGAACTGGGTTCGTAGCCGGCGGTTTTGGACCAGTTGAAAAACAAGTGGGCGGGTCGCCAATCGGAACGATGTCGTCGCAGGACGTCGAGAACGAGGTGGTGGTTGAGGTCGACGCCGCACTGATCTAGGGCTCGATGCAATTGGTCCGTGGGCTTGTCTCTTCGGAACTTGAGAAGGTTCTGGATCAACGAGGTTGGACACGAATGCACGAATCTTGGCCTTAAAGTTCCAATGTTGAACAGGGTTTGGAAGATTCCTTTGTAAACTCTGCTGATGTTTCTAGCGCTGCAAGCCATGCTTCGATAGCTATGATTTGATTTGATTTGCTATTTTCCAAATGTGCCAAAGTTTGGTTCGTTCGTATAAATATTTTAAATTAATTTATTCACGAGTTAATAAATAAAAATATTTTTTTTTAAATAACTATTTAAATAGTTCTTTTAAATTATAACTTTTATTTTATTTTTTTAAGTTTGTTTGTAGAAATTTGCCTAAAATTATTTAAATGTAATTTTTCCATGTTTTAATAATAAATGTAATAAAATAATTTATTTTCACGTATCAAAAAAGTTATTATGTAGTATAACACTCACCACAAGTTTTTGTATAAGAAAGATTTCAAAGTGTTTACATGATACATAAGATAATACTATATTACTAGCGTCAAAGTTTGGTTCCTTCGTATAAATAATTTGCTATTTGCAAATGTCTCAAAGTTTGGTTCCTTCGTATAAATATTTTAAATTAATTTATTCACGAGTTAATAAATAAAAATATATTTTTTAAAATAACTATTTAAATAGTTTTTCAAATTATAACTTTTATTTTATTTTTTAAGTTTGTGTTGAAGAAATTTGCCTAAAATTATTTAAATGTAATTTTTCCATGTTTTGATAATTAATGTAATAAAATAATTTATTTTCACGTATCAAAAAGGCTATTATGTAGTATAACACTCACTACAAGTTTTTCTATAAGAAAGATTTCAAAGTGTTTACATGATACATAAGATAATACTATATTACTAGCTTCAATTTTAATTTTAATAACATAACTCAAATTAAAATTAGTTCAAATATGTAAGAAAAAATTCATTAATATTCCATTTTTATACAAGTATATGTAATGTACAAAAAGTTCTTTAAAAAATATTATGTATAAAATAATTTAATTTAAAATTAAAAAAAAGCTAAATAATAACAAGATGATGATATAAATAAACAATTGATAATCATATTTTAATATATAATAAAAAATAATATTATTTAAAATAACATTATTATTATTATTATTAGAAATATAGATACTCATATTTTTATATAATTAAATTTTTAAAATATATTTTTCAAATTTTTATTTTATTTTACTTTTTTCATGATATTTATTTTTGTATTATGCATACTTTTTTTTTCTTTTCCATAAAAAAACTAATTATATAATAGAGAATTAGTTAATCTATGGTATCATCTTTTAAAATTTATTTTTATTACATGTTCTTTCTATACTTATTATATATAATTTTTTCTCTTTTAAATTATATATTAAAATAGGTGATAAAGGATCATCTAGGCCACAACACATTCGGCCTCTTCTATATTTTACTTTGTATAAATTCGAAAAATATTTTGTTGTCTTTTTTTGTAGAAGATGTTTGATCCAACACACAAGACTATGATCCAGTACATAAGACATGGTCAACCAAGGTCACCCTTCATGCACTCCATTTATTGCACACTATGAAAATTCCTTGATATATAAAAATGGGAAAATGTCTTTCCCAAAGCAATATGGGACTTGGAGGAGACGAAATAATATTAAAGAAATAGTTAAGAGAGTAAAGAGAGTTAAAAGAAGATTTATAATTCAGTGGGATGCTTCACTCCACTCTATGATCTCATATATACATATATAGGATTACAACATTTAAAACAACAACCACCAACCGCCAACTACTAACTACTAACCACTAACCACTACCTAATAATAATTCTAACACTCCCCGTCAAGCTGGAGCATACAAATTGTATGTGCCAAGCTTGGAACAAATAAATTTAATTCGAGGTCCTCTTAAAAACTTTGTCAACACATCTACCAGATGACCATTGGACCCGACAAATTCAGTGCAAATTTCTTTAGACAACAATTTTTCACGAATAAATTAACAATCAAGTTCTATATGTTTGGTCCTTTCATGGAACACCGGATTAGAGGTAATGTGGAGAGCTGCTTGATTGTCACAATACATCTTCATCTGTTGGATCTCACAAAATTTTAGTTTTTGAAGGAATTGTTTCACCTACACTAGTTCACAAGTGAGAGACGTCATTGCTCTATATTCAGCTTTAACACTAGACCGGGCCATTACATTTTGTTTCATGATTTTCCAAGAAATAATATTGACTCCAATGAGAACACAATATCTTGTAGTGGAGCGTCTGTCCATACAACAGACGTTGTGTTGGAGCCTTTTTAAGATATTTTAGGATGTGAACGACAGCATTTCAATGATCAGTACGCAGATTTTGCATAAACTGACTGACAACTCCAACGACAAAAGATAGGTCAGATCTGGTAATGGTGAGATAAATGAGTTTCCCAACAAGTCTTCTATATCTCTCAGGATCAGAGAGCGGTTCACCCTGATCCGCCATTAATTTCTGATTTGGATCCATAGGGTTGTCTACTGGTCTACAATCAATCATGCATGTTTCTTTCAGGATATCTAAAGCATACCTTCTTTGGGAGACTACGATGCCTTCTTTTGATTGAGTCACTTCAATCCCTAGAAAGTATTTGAGATAACCAAGATCCTTAGTTTAAAAGTGATTGCATAAATGTTTCTTTAGCAGAGAAATTTTATCAACATCATCCCTTATAATGACTATATCATCCACATATACAATTAAATAAACACATTTTCCTGAAGCAGTATAATAAAAAACAAAATGATCTGCTTAACTTCGTTTTAGTCCAAAACTTTGAACAATGTGACTAAACTGAAAGCAATGAGGGGGAGATTGATGGAAATGTCCCTACATTCCCAAGAGATTATTTTGATGATGATTCAAGTCAACTACATTTAAGTCAACACCATTCAAAATGAAATAAGGACAAACTGAGTTTAAGATGTTGGAGACAATGTGAAACATTTCCCTACATGTCCAAGATATGTTTTTGATAAAGATGATGATTCAAGCAAGCCCAAGATGATTCCTGAAGACTAGATAGAGTCTTAGAATACTGGATATGGAGGTACAAGTTGATGAAGTAATATTATGCATAAGCCTCCAAAACACAAGTGTGATAAAATTCATAACATGATATTTTTCACTGTCATAATCAATTATGATGCATCAGAAATGGAAAAATGATTTTCTCTATCATAATTAATTATACTGGTAACATAATCAATTATGGTAATTCAAATTTGAAAAATATATCTGTTTTGAAGAATAAATGTTTTTGAATATATCCTGATTTTTATTCACGAAAATATTAATGTCCAACGGCCATTTTCTGATGCTATTTTTCTATTTAATTAATTTTTGATGAAAAATAAAAAACACACAATTACAAAATTCGAAAATACAATTTACATTCAATCAGTTTTGAGAAAATAATTCTGAGCAAGGCAACAAAGATATTTTACACCTTCTGAGAAAACCCTCTTCTCTACTACCTTCTGTGCTTTCATTGTTAATCACACTTGTTCTTGGAGATTGACATTCTACAGGCTTCTACAATTTCTTGTCTCCATTACCCAGGTGTGACTGTTCTTATCTTACTCCTTCATCCTTTGTGAGTTTAGGAGGTGTTTTTCATCCCTTTGATTTGTTTAGGGAGGTGTTCATCCCTAGTTTGATTCTAGGGAAGTGTTCATCCTTAGTGGGATTCTAATGAGGTGTTTTTCATCCTTTGATTTTTCAGAGGAGGTGTTCATCCCTAGTGGGATTCTAGGGAGGTGTTCATCCTTAGTGGGTTTCTAAGGAGGTGATTGTCTTTTTAATTAGTTTATTTTTTACTGGTTCTTCTGTTGAGTTTATTGTAATTTGTAAACTGAATTTGAAAGATAGGGAGTCACTCTTGTGTTAAGAGTTGACTGGGAACTGGATGTAGGGTTGGCTATACCCGAACCAGTATAAATCACTGTGTGCTCTTCTCTTTCCCTTATCTCTTTCTTTTTTCGTGATTATATTATCGCTTCTGCTTTATCTGTGTTCAAACAAATTATTGACTCACAAATAAATTTTTAATTTGACATCTATTTTAATTTGTGCATCTATTCACTCCCCTCTAGATGCCATTTGTCTAACAAGTGGTATCAGAGCTTGGTTAGATAAGATATTTCTAAACGATCTGTCAAGATGTCTATGCAGAATCAGATTTACAAGGAAGGAGCCTCAATAAACAGATCACCATTATTTGAAGGAGAAGACTATCAGTTTTGGAAAGCAAGAATGGAAATATTTTTACAAACACTAGATTATGGTGTTTGGGATGCTGTACTCAATGGTCCCTACATTCCGATGAGAACAATGGAATCTGGAGTTGTTCCAAAGACTTTTGACCAATGGACGCTAGATGAAAATAAGCGTGACCATTATGATGTAAGAGCCCGAAATATTATTGTTTCTGCCTTAACTCGTAATGAATTTTTCAGGGTCTTACAATGCAAGACGACAAAAGAAATATGGGACACTCTTGAAGTAACACATGAAGGAACAAATGAAGTAAAGCGAGCACGTAAGAACACACTCATCCAGGAGTATGAATTATTTCAAATGCAGCAAAATGAAAGCATCACGATTTCCAGACACGCTTCACACATATAGTAAATCACTTGAAAGCATTAAGAAAGAGTTTTGAGAATGAGGAGTTGAACACAAAGATCTTGAAATCCTTAGACAAGAATTGGCAACAAAGGTCACTACTATTACAGAATCAAAGGATCTCACAGAAATGAATATTGCTACTCTATTTGGAAAGCTGCGAGAACATGAGATAGAGCTACAAAGGTTAAAGAATGGTGAACAGAATCAAGCCAAGACGATAACTCTAAAAGTAGAAAAATCTTCACAAGACGAAAGCGAAAATGAAGGTAAGTTTTCAGATTTTGATATGTCTCTTTTTGTTAAACAATTTTCTCGCTTTATGAAGAACAGGAAAAAGAGACAGCAAAGAAAGGATAAATACCATTGCTATGAATGTGGAAGACCTGGCCATATCAAATCAGACTGTCTGGAACTTAAGAAAGATGTGAAGAAAGGGAAGAATGGTATCTATAAGAACAAACGCAAAGCTTATATTGCTTGGGAGGATAATGATTCTTCCACAACACAAGAGAGTTCTTCCGAAAGCAGTGATGGAGAAGAAGAAACAAATCTTTGCTCGATGATAAAAAGTAATGATAAAGCCTCATCACAGGATAAGAAATCGATCTGGTTTCTTGATAGCGGATGCTCCAGACACATGATCGGTAACAAGAACAAGTTTGAAAGCTTCACAAAGAAGAGTCAAGGACATGTGACATATGGTGATAACAACAAGGGAAAAATTCTTGATCAGGACAAATACAGGTAAGCAACAACTTCATGATTCAAGACGTGTTACTTGTAGAAGGATTAAAACACAACCTTCTGAGCATCAGCCAGCTATGTGACAAAGGATTGAAAGTTATCTTTGAATCAACTACATGCAACATAGTGAAGGACAACACGCAAGAAACTATTTTGAAAGGTATGCGTCTTAACAATATCTATGTAATTGATCTTGACATCACAATTCCTAGGTCCATCTCTTGTCTTGTTTCTACGAATGAAGATCCATGGTTATGGCACAAGAGAGCTGCACACATTCACATGCATCATTTAAATAAATTGATTTCAAAAATTTTAGTGATTGGCCTGCCTAAGTTAAGTTTTAACAAAGATAAAATTTGTGCGGCATGCCAAAAAGGAAAGCAAACTAAAACCTCTTTTAAGAATAAAAATATTATCTCTACATCACAGCCTTTAGAATTATTGCACATGGACTTATTTGGACCCTCTAGAACAAGAAGCCTAGGTGGTAATTATTATGCACTAGTTATTGTAGATGATTATTGTAGGTTCACTTGGACTTTCTTTTTGGCAACTAAAAATGATGCTTTTAAGACTTTTAAGAAATTTGCTATATTCAAAATGAGAAAGATTTGAACAAAAAATCAATTAGAAGTGATCATGGTGGTGAATTTCAAAATGAGCTTTTTGAAAATTTTTGTGAAGAATTAGGCATAACACATAATTTTTCTTCCCCAAGAACACCACAACAAAATGGAGTTGTTGAAAGGAAAAATAGGTCCTTGGAAGAATTAGCTAGAACAATGCTAAATGAAAATAATCTTCCAAAATATTTTTGGGTCGATGTTGTGTCAACTGCATGTTATGTGTTAAATAGGATTTTAATAAGACCTATTTTGAAACTCACTCCCTATTAAATTTTCAAAGGTAGAAAACCAAATATTTCTCATTTTAAAAATTTTGGTTGCAAATGTTATGTTTTAAACAATGGTAAAGATAACCTTGGCAAATTTGATTCTAAGGTCGATGAAGCAATATTTTTAGGTTATTCTTTAAATAACAAATCATATAGGGTATTTAATAGGAGAACATTGCATGTAGAAGAATATGTTCATGTAACGTTTGATGAGTTTTTGAACCTTGAGGAGAACCCTCTTGAGTCAAGAAAAGATTCTATAAATATTGAAGAAGAACAAATTGCAGCAGAAAAGAAACAGGTTCAGTCACAAGAAGACCAAATGGAGGATCTTAGAAGGAGTTTAGAAGAACACACTATTTCTGAATCTCAACCAGTTCAAGATCTACCCAAAGAATGGTGTACACTAAGAGGACTCTCACTGGACAATGTTATTAGAAATGTAGATCAAAGAGTTACAACAAGAAGTAGAATGAATAACTTCTATATGAATGTAGCTTTTGTTTCACAAGTGGAGCCTAAAAGTATTGATGAAGCCTTACAAGATGAATACTGGATTCAAGCTATGCAAGAGGAATTAAATCAGTTCAAGAGAAATGAATTTTGGGATCTAGTACCAAGAAAGAAGTCAATGCAGGTTATTGGAGCTAAATGGGTGTACAGGAACAAGTTGGATGAGCAGGGAAATATCACAAAGAATAAGGCAAGATTGGTTGCAAAAGGATATAGTCAAGAAGAAGGAATTGATTATGATGAGACATATGCACCAGTAGCAAGATTGGAAGCTATCCGGATTCTACTAGCCTATGCATCTATCATGAAATTCAAATTATATCAAATGGATGTAAAGAGTGCATTCTTAAATGGATACATCAAAGAGGAGGTGTATGTGTGTCAACCTCCTGGCTTTGAAGATTATCAACATCCAGATCATGTTTATTAATTGAAGAAAGCTCTGTACGGACTCAAACAAGCACCTAGTGTTGGAATCGCGTAGCGGAATGTTCGCATTGTGGGACAAAAACCAAGAGGGGGGGTGAATTGGTTTCTTAACAAAAATTAGGTTTTAAAATTTTTCCCCAAATTTTACCGATTAAAATACTGTGTAAACATGAAAATGGTAAATGATCATTAAAGATTAACGAGTCCTCTATTAAAATTCAGAAGAAAAATGACAAATATCATTTTTGCGGGAAGTCTGGATATTTTCAGAAGGACTGCTTAAAGTGTAAAGCTTGGTTCGAAAAGAAAGGTGAACATAATGCTTACGTATATTTTGAATCAAACTTAACTGAAATTCCCCATAATACTTGATGGATTGATTTTGGATGTACGACTCATGTTTCTAATGTGATGCAGGGATTCCTTTCGATTCGAATCATAAACCCAAATGAGAAGTTTGTCTTCATGGGGAATAAAGTGAAGATTCTAGCGGAAGCTGTCGGGACTTATTGTTTAATCATTGACACTGGATATCACTTAGACCTTATAGATACTTTTTATGTACCTAGTATCACTAGGAACTTAGTTTCTTTTACTAAGCTTGATGTTTTTGGATACTCTTTTAAGTTTGGGAATGATTGTTTCAGTTTATTTAAGCGTACTTGTATGATTGGAACTGGTACACTTTATGATGGTTTATATAAATTGAATTTTGGATAATTTATATGTTGAAACTCTCATGACCTTGCATCATAATGTTGGCACTAAACGTAGTTTGATAGATGAAAGATCTGCTTACTTGTGACATAAGCGTTTGAGATATATTTCCAAAGAAAGAATGCAAAGATTGGTAAAGAATGAAATCCTTTCAGATTTAGATTTTACTGATTTGAATATATATGTGAATTATATTAAAGACAAGCAAACAAAAAACACAAAGAAAGGTGTAATTGAACCTTAATAGATATGGTTAGGAGCATGTTAAGTAATTCATGTGTACTTGTATCGTTGTGGATGTATGCTTTGAAAACTGTCATGTATTTGTTGAATAGGGTTCCTAGCAAAATTTTTCAAAAGACTCCTTTTGAGTTATGGATAAGTAGGAAACCCAGTTTGAGAATCTACATGTTTAGGGTTGTCAGACAGAAGTAAGAATTTATAATCGAGAAGAAAAGAAACTAGATGCAAGAATAATCAGTTGATATTTTATTGGTTATCCAGAAAAGTCAAAAGAGTATATAATTTACTGTCATACCCGTAGTACAAAAATTATTGAAACTGGAAATGCTCGGTTCATTGAAAATGGTGAAACTAATGGGAGTGAAGCTTCACGAAATGTGGAGATTAAGAAAGTTAAAGTACAAGTTCCTGTAACTAGTACACATTCTTCAAGAGTTGTTGTTCCACATGTTGTAGAACCACACGACAATCAAGAAGAACAACACATTAATAATCCCGAGATTAACAATGAGCTAATAATAGAACAACCACAAAAAATAATATTAAGAAGATCTCACAGAGAAAGAAATTACGTGGTTTGTTTACAAGATTCAGAAAATGACTTAAGTATTAATAATGACTCAGTTTCATTTTCCGAAGCCATTAATGGTGATAATTCTGACAAATGGTTAGATGTTATGAAAAATGAGCTTAAATTAATGACACATAATGGTATATGGGATCTTGTGAAATTGCCGGAAGGATGCAAGAGTGTTGAGTGTAAATGGGTCTTTAAAACTAAGCGTGACCCTCATAGCAATATCGAACGTTACAAGGTCCGACTTGTTGCCAAAGATTTTACTAAAAAAATGACATTGATTATAAGGAAACATTTTCACCTGTTTCTAAGAAAGATTCTTTTAGAATTATCGTGACATTAGTAACTCATTATGATCTTGAGTTGCATCAAATAAATGTTAAAACTGCCTTTCCGAATGGAGATTTAGAGGAGGATGTTTATATGGACCAACCAACGGGGTTTATTGAAGAAGGAAGATAGCACATGGTGTGTAAACTTAAGAAATCAATATATAGATTTAAACAAGTTTCTTAACAATGGTATCTTAAGTTCAATGATATTATTCTATCCTTTGGATTTAAGGAAAACACGTTGATCGGTGTATATATCTGAAGGTCAGTGGGAGCAAGTTTATATTTTTTATTCTGTATGTTGATGATATCTTGCTTGCGATTAATGATCTTGGTCTATTAAGTCAAACTAAAAAGTTTATCTCTAATAACTTTGAAATGAAAGATATAAGTGAGACATATTATGTGATAGGAATATAAATATTTCGTGATAGATCACAAAGACTCGTTAGGTTTGTCCCGAAAAGCATATATTAATAAAGTTTTAGAGAGATTCATAATGGAGAAATGTTCAACATCTCCCGTTCCAATACGTAAAGGAGACAAATTTAGTCTTATGCAATGTCCAAAGAATGACTTAGAACGGAAACAGATGGAAAATATCTCTTATGCATCTATTATTGGGAGTTTAATATATGTTCAAATATGTACGATGCCAGATATTAGCTTTGTAGTTGGTATGCTGGGTTGATACCAGAGTAATCTTGGACTGGATCATTGGAAAACTGCAAAGAAAGTCTTAAGATACTTACAAGGAACAAAGATTCACATGCTTATTTATAAGAAAGTTTATCACCTTAAGGTGATTGGATATACAAATTCAGATTTTGTTGGTTGTATGGCTACACGAAAGTCTACATTTGGTTATGTGTATCTTTTAGCTGGATGAACGATTTCACTGAAAAGTGCGAAGCGATCCGCCATTATCGCATCCACCATGAAAGCTAAATTTATGGCATGCTTTGAGGTCACAGTTCAAACTAATTGGTTGCATAATTTTATTTTAGGACTTAAAGTAGTCGACAACATTGTCAAACCGCTGAAAATTTATTGTGATAATTTCGCAACAGTCTTATTTTCTAAGAACGACAAGTATTTCAAAGGTGTTAAGCATATGGAATTGAAATACTTTGTTGTTAAAGAAGAAGTTCAATAATGAAGAGTGTCAATAGAGCATATTAGCACTGATCTTATGATTGTTGATCTTTTAACAAAAGGATTACCACCCAAATTATTTGTTGGCCATATAATGAATGTGGACATTATGTTTACTAGTGAATGTTGAATGTTAACGTTATTATTAATGTTTATGTGACACTCCGAGATCTTTAATGTATAAGTTTCTGAAATTTGTGTTTTCTTCTTTATTTATATGCATACAAATTATAATAAAGAAAACAAATTATGTTATTATTATTAAAATGATATTATGTTTTAACTCATTATGAACTTCTCATTATAAAGTCATATCAAGGAGAAAGAGATAATATAGTAGTACATGGAAGGAAAATGATATATAACCGCCACGACTCTTGTTACAGCTTATATATTTAATTACGAATAATGATAAAACCAATTTATGTAAGGTCCTTTATTGTGCAATGTTAAAATTAATTTAATTAATTCATTTTATTATGTGAAATGTAATGATGAACTCAAATGCGATTTAATGAAATATAAGTACCTATTGGTTATTATGGGAAGTCAGAATAAAATAAAAATAAAATAAAAATTTACGGTAACCAACTTGATAGACATGTATTAATGAAAGATGATTGGGGTTCTACAATGTTCTTCTTACAGAAAACCATCGAAAAAGTGTGACAAGATAAAGAAAGACAAAAAAATAGATTGAGAAAATGAGGTTGAAGAACAAAAATATTGAAAAACGCATTCTTATTGGATATTTTTGTAATACAATTATTTTGTTCACGATTATGTTCTACTACTATCTGATTCTATTGCGTAAGAAAGTTAAATTATATATATATATATATATATATATATATATATATATATATATATATATATTAATTTATAATAGATTTCAAGATTGTTTAACAAGTCATTTTACAATTTATAAATTAGTTTAGCGGACTCAAAGTTTGAATTTTGAATTAAAAAATATAAAGTAAAAAATAAAAAATTGATTTTTATAAAATTGATTATTTTTTAAGTTTTTCCATTCTATATATTGATATATTATTTTATGAAAAATTTATTTACATTTCAGGAAAAATTTGCTATATTTTAATAAAAATTTATGTATTTTAATAAATTAATTATTAAATTTAAAACTTTAATGATTATATTATTATTTTTTTTATAAATATTATTTTATCCATAAAAATTGAACACATATTTTAAAATTTTATAATAAATCGTATACATATTTTATTCCATCAGTTGAGTTAATTTCTCTTAATTTTTAAATTAATATTTTACTTCAATTATTTATGAAGTAAATATTAAAAAATAAGAAAAAAATTATACTGTAATGATCGCTAAATCCAATAAATATAAAAGCTTACAAAATTATATAAAATATTTTTATTTTTTAAAACAAATCACGTATAACAAAGAATACATATTAAACATTTCTAAAAATCTCATATGGCAAATAGAAATTATCAATTCCACCTGTCATACTTTACAATAAAAATTAGTATTTTTGTGAAGTTTTTTACTAATTACTTTATTAAATATATTTTAAATATTAAATAAATTGAAATAATTTATAATATTCTTATATAATAATACCCAATAATTATTGAAGAATGATTTTTTTAAGAGAGTTAAACCGGTGCAACTCTATAGATATATGGTACTAATTTGCTTTATAAAATTTATAGACTTTTTTTCATAAATAATACTATTTTTAAAAATATTTTCCAAAATAGCAAATCTGGAACATTATTTACACAACTAGCACTCTTTACTATTCACGTATTAAAATAATCGATTATTTTATATTATGATCGATTATTTCGCGACTTTTTTTCATAAATAATACTATTTTTAAAAATATTTTTCAAAATAGCACATCTGGAACATTATTTACACAACTAGCACTCTTTACAGTTCACATATTAAAATAATCGATTATTTTATATTATGATCGATTATTTCGCGCAATGAACTCTCGCTCAAGCGAAGAAACCCTTCGCTTGAGCGAGGAAATAGTCAACAGTGAACGAAAACAGAGAATAGAGAATCTGCGAGTAATTAGAAAGCAAAGAATACATTAACCTCTATGGTTGTTGTGTGCTTCTTCTTTACAATGCAAACGAAATCAAACAAGATGAACCATCAAATTAAAATTCAAAACCGAAATCAACAACCATATTAAACCCTAAACCAAATGAACAGAACCCAATATTAAACATAGATGAACCAAAGCCAGGAGAGAACGAACGTTTCTTTTGCGTGCGCGAGCGAGAGAGATGCAGAGCAAAATTATGTAAAACTATAATCGTTTAGCACAAACTATGATCGATGTTCTCGAACTATAATCTGTTAGAATCGCGCAGCGGAATGTTCGCGTGGTCGGATAAAAACCAAGAGGGGGGGGTGAATTGGATTTTTAATAAAAATTAGGTTTTCAAAATTTTCCCCAAATTTTACCGATTAAAAACTGCGTAAATGTAAATAGAGAAGAGTAGAGAAGATTACACAGTAGGTTTATACTGGTTCGGATCAAAAGACCCTACGTCCGATTGCTAATCACTCAAAAGAGGATTAACGTCATCACTAAGAACAAATTGTTACAAACAGATTACAAATGAACGAGATAAAGATCGAGAAAACACCTCTCTTGAAATCCACAAGAGATGAAGAACGACTTTCCCTAGAGACGGCACAGACACATAATCCACTAAGAACTCCACTTAGTGATTCTTATCGCTTCTAGCCTCACACCGAGGTTCCAAAAGCTCCCTTTCCTTGCAACAAACAGTTCTACGACACTCACGGCACTTAACTTTTGTATGGAAAGAGTTGTTCTTGCTTTTACGAGTGCCAAAGCGAGTTTAAGTAGGGAAATTAGGGTTTAGGAATTGGGGATTTCGAAACTAGGGTTCTTGGTAATTGGGTTTTCGAAAATAGGGTTAATTTGAAATTTAAAATGAAAAAGCAGATGAAATAATCGATTATTTGGAGTGATAATCGATTAAAACAGAGCCAAATACGTCGAACCCAAACCTCTCGGATTAATCGATTATTTGGTGAAATAATCGATTATCTGTACGGATCAGTACAAAACAATCGATTATTTTGTTGTTTTAATCGATTAAAACAGTGAGTTTGTATAGAAAGTGTTTTCTCACTTGTTTTAATCGATTATTTACCTATATAATCGATTAAAGCCGAAGCCTAAATGATAAATTTGAGCTTTTTGAAGCTTCTAAGTTACGAGACTATGTACAGGCTATCTTAGACTCTAAAAATACGAGACTCAATCTTAAATAAAAGCGAGTTATTACAATACAATTATCACCAATCTTCAATCTTCAATATTCTAAGTCTTTAGTTCTTGGATCATCATCAAAATCCATTCTTCATATTCATCAAGTGCAACATCAAGTCCTTGAATTGTCAACAATCTCCCCCTTTTTGATGATGATCAAAATTTTCTTTTAAAGCCCTTTGTAATAACCTGTTTTATCTGTCATACTAACAAACACATTAAACATACCGAGATAAAATTTAAAATTGAATCATAGGCTTTAAATTTTTCTCCCCTATTTTGATTATAATCAAAAAGAACTTCTGCAACATCAATCATAAGAGCTCCCCCTCAAAATATGCATAAGTTAGAGAAAGCTCCCCCTCAATTATAGCATGAAAGAAACATCAAATTTTATTTCACAATCATTCAACCATTACAACATCAAGACAATAACAAAAGAAAATACATTGATTCTCTCATATCAGACAGTTTTAATCGATTATTTCTAGCAAATAATCGATTGTCGAGAGACATTTAATCGATTATTTCACGAAATAATCGATTATTCCGGAGGAGAATACCCTGTTTTGGACGTTTTGAGAAAAAATAATCGATTATTACTTCCGATGTCGATTATTCCGAGGCTATATCAAGTTTTTAAGGTTTTTACACATTATAACCTATGAATATCCTACAACACGAATTTTAACATAACAATCATCCAAAAACAGTCAAATTAAGCGAGAATTTAAGCTATTTCTAATATCCCTAAGTCTCTTCTAAGATCATAGAATCTATCCTTTGGTAGAGGCTTAGTAAATATATCTGCTAATTGACGTTTAGTGTCTACATACTCTATCTTACGGTTTCCTTTGCTGATATTATCTCTTAAAAAGTGATGTCTAATCTCAATATGTTTAGTCCTAGAGTGCATTCTTGGATTCTTAGTTAGATTGATTGCACTCGTATTATCACACATTAAGGGTATGTCATTTAAATATATACTATAATCCTCTAACTGTTGTTTCATCCACAGAATTTGAGCACAACAACTACCTGTCGCAATATATTCAGACTTCGGTGGTAGATAAAGCTACACATGCTTGTTTCTTAGAATGCCATGATATTAAGGATGAACCTAACAAATGACATGTCCCACTAGTGCTTTTCCTATCAATTTTACATCCACCATAATCAAGCATCAGAATATCCTAATAAACTAATACAAGCATCGAGACGGATACCACAAGCCAAACCCAGTAGTTCCTTTTAAGTATTTTAAAATATGTTTTACTGCAATTAGGTGAGATTCTTTAGGACAAGCACTGAAATCTAGCACACACACGAGACAAAATGCATAATATCGAGTCTACTAGCGAGTTAAGTATAATAGTGATCCTATCATACCTCTATACATAGTTTGATTAACTTCCAAACCTGATTCATCCTTGTCTAGATAGCATGAAGTTCCCATGGGTGTGTTAGCTTCCTTTGAGGTGTTCATACCAAACTTTTTGAGAATCTCCTTGCAGTATTTAGTTTGAGAGATGAAAGTGCCATCTTTAAGTTGCTTGATTTGAAGTCCAAGGAAGAATGTTAATTCTCCCATCATAGACATTTCAAACTCTCCTCGCATAATCTTAGCAAATTCTACACACAAAGAATTATCAGTTGATCCAAAAATAATATCATCAACATATACCTGGACCAATAAGATATGTTCTTTAACTTTCTTAATAAATAGTGTAGAATCAATTTTTCCTCTTGAAAAATCATTTGCAGTTAGGAAACTACTTAATCTTTCATACCAAGATCTAGGAGCTTGTTTCAATCCATATAATGCTTTCTTCAATTTGAAAATATGATTAGGATTATTAAAATCTTCAAAACCAGGGGGTTGCTCTACATACACTTCTTCTTTAATAAAACCATTTAAAAATGCACTCTTAACATCCATTTGATATAATTTAAATTTCATCATAGATGCATAAGCAAGAAGTAGGCGTATAGCCTCTAACCTGGCCACAGGAGCATAAGTTTCATCATAATCTATACCTTCCTCCTGACAATAGCCTTTTGCAACAAGTCTGGCTTTATTCTTTGTTATATTACCATCTTCATCAAGCTTATTTCTGAATACCCATTTAGTTCCAATAACTTGATGTGACTCTTCTCTTGGGATTAGTTCCCAGACTTGATTCCTTTCAAATTGGTTAAGTTCTTCTTGCATGGCTATGCACCATTGATCATCTTTAAGTGCTTCCTCAATGTTTTTAGGTTCAATCTGTGACACAAAAGCAACAGACATACAAAAATTATTCATATTTCTAGTTCTTACCCCTTTTGAGATGTCCCCTATAATGTTGTCCATTGAGAATCCTCTAGGTGATTGCCATTCTTTTGCTAATTGAGGAGTTTGAGAAGGCACATTATCTTCCAAGTATAATTCATCAAGGGCCTCTCTTATATATTCATCATCACCTGCAAGTCTTTTATTTGACTCAAGAGGATTTTCCCCAAGGTCTACAATCTCATCAAAGGTAACATGTATAGATTCTTCTATATTCAAAGTTCTCCTATTAAACACTCTATATGCCTTGCTAGTTAAAGAATAACCTAGAAAAATGCCCTCATCGGCTTTTGAGTCAAATTTTCCTAGATTGTCCTTTCCATTATTTAGCACAAAACATTTACATCCAAAAATCTTTAAATGAGCAACATTAGGTTTTCTACCATTAAACAATTCATATGGAGTTGATTTTATAATTGACCTAATGAGCATTCTATTTAAAACATAGCATGCAGTGCTAACCGCATCAGCCCAAAAATATTTTGGAACATTAGATTCATTTAACATAGTTCTTGCAAGTTCCTCTAATGACCTATTTTTCCTCTCAACTACACCATTTTGTTGGGGAGTCCTAGGAGCGAGAAAAGTTATGTAATATACCATTTTCCTCACAATAATTCTCAAACTTTTCATTTTGAAACTCACCACCATGGTCACTTCTTAAAACTTTAATTCTTAGGTCTTTCTCATTTTGTATTTGTTTAGAAAACTTTCTAAAGACCTTAAAAGCTTCACTTTTCATAGTTAGGAAAAATGTCCAAGTGTACCTAGAGTAATCATCAACAATTACAAGTCCATAATAATTTCCACCAAAGCTTTTTATCCTAGAAGGTCCAAATAAATCTAAATGTAATAATTCTAGGGGTTTTGAAGTGGAAATCACATTCTTTGATTTAAATGATGATTTAACTTGTTTACCTTTTTGGCATGCATCACACAATCTATCTTTTTCAAATTTCAATTTAGGCAATCCAATAACTAAGTCTTTTGATATCAATTTATTCAAATGATGCATGTTTATATGAGCCGCTCTTTTATGCCATAACCAAGGGTTTTCTTCCTTAGCAACTAAACATGTTATACTAGACTCATGTAAACAATCCAAATCAATCAAATATATATTGTTATGCCTAATGCCTTTTAATTCTACTTTTTCGGAATCTATTAAATGTATGGTGCAAAATTGGCTTTCAAAAGTTACCTTGAATCCTTTGTCACACAATTGGCTTATGCTAAGAAGGTTATGCTTTAGCCCATCAACAAGAAGTACATCCTTAATCTCCAATGTGTTTGCACCACCTATGTTTCCAATTCGAGAATCTTCCCTTTGTTGTTATCCCCATAAGTCACATATCCTTGTTCTTTGGCTTTGAAACTTACAAATTTCGTTTTATCTCCAGTCATATGTTTTGAGCATCCACTATCAAGATACCACATAGACTTCTTTGATTTTGAAGTTTCCTACAAAACAAGAACATAGTAAACTTAGGTCCCCACAACTTTTGGGTCCTTGGGGTTAGAGACATAACAATCTATTTAAATACTGCAAAACTTCTTTTAATTAATCTGCTGGTTTAATTAATCTGTTAAAAGATTCTTTTAATCTGTTAAAAGTGCAGTTTTAATCTGTTAAAACATCTTTTAATCGATTAAAACGCAGTGTAGAAAATTTTTTTAAGTTGTTTTAATCGATTGAAACGAGTTTTTAATCGATTAAAAGAGTTCTGATCGGTCATAACTAAATTCTGATTGATCATAACTGATTCTGATCGGTCATAATTGCATTCTGATCGATCATCCTGACCCTTTAAATGATTTTAATCGATTGAAACGTGTTTTAATCGATTGAAAAGAATTCTGATCGCTTATAATTTGATTCTGATCGATCATCCTGACCCTTTAAGTGATTTTAATCGATTGAAACGTGTTTTAATCGATTGAAAAGAATTCTGATCGCTTATAATTAAAATCTGATCGATCACATTTGATTCTGATCGGTCATAGTTGGATTCTGATCGATCATCCTGACCCTTTAAGTGATTTTAATCGATTAAAACGTGTTTTTAATCGATTTAAAGGATTCTGACCGCTCATAATAAAAATCTGATCGATCATAATGAGTTCTAAATGGTTTTAATCGATTAAAAACAAGTTGTATCGATTAAAATACTGTAAAAACACTTCTTTGAACATTCTAAGTGATTTTATTTGGTTCTTTCAAAACTGCATCATTTAAAAACATGTTTTTAAGGAAGCTTTTGTAAAAATACTTTGTTTTTAGTTGTTTAAAACAATTTTAGAGGCTTTTCGCAAAAATCTTTAAGTGAAGAACCTTCATGCAATAGAAAAAATAAAATGTTTTTACCTAATCATTCTGTTTAAAACATACTAAATGATCCATTTTCTTTGAATAAATACAAGATACAAATAGTTCATTTAACTATAGGAACCCAAATATATTTACCTTTAGGAACACCAAAATGTTTGAGTTTACACTTATTTGAAGTGTGACCTTGTTTCATGCAATAAAAACATGCTTTTGATGTAGCTATGGAATAAGATGCATTATTTACATGACATGCTCTAGTTCCTTTTTCTACCCATACTCTTTTCTTTTTAGATTTACTCTTTTTCAAAGGAACTCTTTGATTTACATTATTTTGAGCAATTACCATTTCATGCTTCTTAAGATCATCAATTTCTTTTTCGGCTTTGTCAAGCAAATGGTTAAGAATATCTATGTCATATTCATGCTCTTTACAATTTGCACAAGCTAAGTCCTTATTCTCATCTAAGCATACAATTTTCGTATTAGCTACCTCCTTTTCTTCTAAACATGCAATTTTCAATTTTAAGGACTCATTTTCCTTTTCGGATCTTCTTAGATTTTTCCTTACAACTTTAAATTCGTTTTTCATATCCATAAATGCAGTAAATAACTCATTATAAGCATTTTGCAATTCATCATGGTCATTTTCTTCACTAGAGGATGAATCGGAATCACTAACCTCAAAATCCGAAGAAATGTTGTTATTTGCCATCAAGCAAATGTTTGCTTCAATTTCAAGTCGCTTGATTCTGAATTTGAATCACTTGTCATCCCAAGCAATATATGCTTTCTTCTTGAATTGCTTTTTGCCCTTGTGTTCATCATTTTTCTTGTTTGGGCATTCGGTCTTCATATGCCTCGCTTCACCACAACCAAAGCATTTTATATTAACGGAAGAATTTTCTTTTACCTTTCCCTTACCTTTGAAAGGATGTCTTCCTTTTGCTTTCATCATCTTGGTGAACTTCTTTATAAAAAGACTCATCTCTTCTTCATCAATTTCGAGTCTTCTTCTTCTTCTTTCTTATTTTTGCTTTTTGAAATCTCGGTCTTGAAAGCTAGGTTCTTCTTTTGATATTGACCCTCTTCCTCATTTAGTCTTCCAAGGTCAAGTTCATGCTCCCTAAGCTTTCCAAATAACGCCGCCATAGACATAGTGGCAAGATTTTGTGACTCAGAGATGGCAGTCACCTTTGGTTGCCATTTCCTATCCGAGAGATTTCAAAATTTTAACATTTAATTCATCAACATCAAAAATTTTACCTAGTCCGGTGAGATGGTTCACGATATGAGTGAAACGTTTACGTACGTCAAATATCGTTTCGCCTGGTTGCATCGGAACATCTCGTATTCTTGGATTAAAGAATTTTTACGTGCTCTTTTGACGTCGTCGGTTCCTTCGTGGGTCACCCTTAGCATTTCCCACATTTCCTGTGCACTTTTACAAGCTGAAATTCTATAAAACTCATCAAGGGTTAGAGCGAGATGAAATAATGTTTCTAGCCCTAACATCAAATTGTGCTTTTCGACTTTCTTACGCAGTCCATCTAGAAATAGGTTTAAGAACGTCAACACCATTCTCCGTAATTTTAGGAACAAATGGACCGTTTAAAATTGCGTCCCAAACGCCTCTATCAACGAGACTCTAAAAATATTTGCATACGTACCTTCCAAAAAGGATAATTTTGACCCGCAAAAAGTGGGGGTGCTGTTGATAAACGCACCTTCGGCAAAAGTTTGATTTTGTCAGGCCATTTTCGAAAATATTTGAATGACTATCAAAGCAAGCTCGATACCACTTGTTAGAATCGCGCAGCGAGAATGTTCGCGTGGTCGGACAAAAACCAAGAGGGGGTGAATTGGATTTTTAATAAAAATTAGGTTTTCAAAATTTTCCCCAAATTTTACCGATTAAAAGCTGCGTAAATGTAAATAGAGAAGAGTAGAGAAGATTACACGGTAGGTTTATACTTGGTTCGGATCAAAAGACCCTACGTCCGGTTGCTAATCACTCAAAAGAGGATTAACGCTGTCACTAAGAACAAATTGTTACAAACAGATTACAAATGAACAGTATAAAGATCGAGAAAACACCTCTCTTGAAATCCACAAGAGATGAAGAACGACTTTCCCTAGAGACGGCACGACACACAATTCACTAAGAACTCCACTTAGTGATTCTTATCGCTTCTAGCCTCACACCGGGTTCCAAAAGCCCCCTTTCCTTGCAACAAACGGTTCTCGACACTCACGACACTTAACTTTTGTATGGAAAGAGTTGTTCTTGTTTTACGAGTGCCAAAGCGAGTTTAAGTAGGGAAATTAGGGTTTAGGAATTGGGGATTTCGAAACTAGGGTTCTTGGTAATTGGGTTTTCGAAAATAGGGTTAATTTGAAATTTAAAATGAAAAACAGACTAAAATAATCGATTATTTGGAGTGATAATCGATTAAAACAGAAGCCAAATACGTCGAACCCAAACCTCTACGGATTAATCGATTATTTGGTGAAATAATCGATTATACTGTACGGATCGAGTACAAAACAATCGATTATTTTGTTGTTTTAATCGATTAAAGCAGTGAGTTTGTATAGAAAGTGTTTTCTCATCTGTTTTAATCGATTATTTACCTATATAATCGATTAAAGCCGAGCCTAAATGATAAATTTGAGCTTTTGAAGCTTCTAAGTTACGGACTATGTACCGGCTATCTTAGACTCTAAAAATACAGACTCAATCTTAAATAAAACAGAGTTATTACAATACAATTATCACCAATCTTCAATCTTCAATATTCTAAGTCTTTAGTTCTTGAATCATCATCAAAATCCATTCTTCATATTCATCAAGTGCAACATCAAGTCCTTGAATTGTCAACATAATCGATCATTCTCAATTATAATCGGTTATCGAAAATTATGATCGATTATTATCCAATTATAGTCGATCACTTTGACATATATGACTTTAGATAGCGGTTATTTGACCAACCGCTATCTAAACTACATTTATTATAGCGTTCCACGAGTCAACCGCTCTTTAAAAGTATGATATAAGAGAGCGGTTATTAAAAAACCGATATTATAAATATACGTTAGACAGCGGTTAAAGCCTAATCGCTATCTAATATATATTTTTAAAAACGGTTCTTATTAACCGCTATCTAAGGTCACTCAAGCGAAAAACACATCGCTTGAGCGAGGACACCTGGAAAAATGGGGATTCTCGGGTTCTGTCTCGCTCAAGCGACGTTATGAACGCTTGAGCGACAAGTGATTCTAATATGTGGTGAACCAAGTTATATTATTTGGCTAACTGTGTTTGACGTTTCGTCATTAGGTCAACACTCGCTCAAGCGACAAAGTTCTCGCTTGAGCGACGAAGCCTTCAAACAAGGGGGACTCTCGGGTTCTGTCTCGCTCAAGCGACGATGTACTCGCTTGAGCGATAAGTGATTCTTATATGTGGTCAACCAAGTTATATTATATGGCTAACCAATGATCACTAACTGACCATCGACTAACTAGTTTTCTTATAATATTGCTTGATATTTGCAATGACTATTTTATTTGAAGAAGTCATTTAAACGGAGTTTGTTCAATAGCTGCTCGTTGGTGTTTGATCAACTTTGAATTTATATCAGCTATATACTTTGTCTCAATCTTGTGTCTTAATCTTATCTGCACATATAACATGTATAACATATATAACATACATAACATATAAAAAATTGAATATTTAGTAAATCATTTTTTTTCCGGTTGTCAAAGTATCGTTTTCGATAATTGGACCGTGGTCAATTCTCGCTCAAGCGAGACATCCATCGCTTGAGCGAAGAAATTTATAATCGATTATAATGTGAACTAATCGATTATAATTTTAAAATAATTAAATATAGTGAACATATAGTAGCGGTTCCACGTTAACCGCTATCTAAAATATACTTTTAATAGCGGTTAGTTGTAGAACCGCTATCTAAAATCTCGGGTCAATTCTCGCTCAAGCGACGGGTAATTTCGCTTAAGCGAGAAGTGATTGAAATATGTGGTGACCCAAGTTGCATTATGTGGCTAACTGCGTTGGACGTTTAACTTTGGTCAATTCTCGCTCAAGCGAGAAACCCATCGCTTGAGCGAGGAAACCTGCAACTATTTACAATGCTGAGTCACCCACCCAAGTCAGGATTCCCATGTCTTTCTGATGCACACAAGTAAAGAATCCAATGCTGAGTTACCCACCTAAGTTAGGATTCCAATCTTGGATTCCCTGCATTGGGTTAGACAAAAGCAGAAGAATCCAAATATATTTAAAGAGATATTGACCCACCCACTTTGAGGGAGCATTGATGTGAGGGAGCATTGGATTCAAACCAATGGACTTCATTATAAATAGACCACTTTCATTCTTTGAAGTTCTCACATTGCACACTCCTAAATCTCTGAAGCTATTTGCATTATTTCTTCTTCTTACCTTTAGTCTTCTTTGTGTTCCACACTCCTAAAATGGGTGTAGTGTCTACTATTGTCCACTATGATGGTTTCATGAACCCATGTCCCATGGAGGAAGTTACCTTCAATACTGGGACTGCAAAACTTGTTCCTTTAAAGAGAGGAATTTCTCTACAAAGGTTGAAGAAGTTGATCCACAAGAAATTGGAGAAAGAACCCCACGAAAATGTAGCAACCATCCATTTTCGCTGTCCAACTAGACTCGGAGTTGGGATCAACAACTTCATTGCTGTTGAGTTGAAAGATGATGACGACGTGGAGGCCTTGTTCGATATTCATGATTCAAACTCAAGTCTATGTGGTATTGAAATTTTTGTTTCATTTAAAACTTCTTCTTCTTCATACCCCAACACACACTCACCAGAAATTTCACCCTTACCCTACCAAGCTTTCCCAAACACTGACCCAGAAATACCCACACATAATGACTACATCCCTTTTACCCAACTTCTAAGTGGGCCTTCCACCAACATCAACGAAGAACTACCCACACAAGAGAACAAAATTGTTGACCTCCCAATTGAAGTCGTTGATCCTTTTAGTGAGGATGAAGACGAAGATGAAATTCTCAGTCAACATCAAGATGATTCAGAGGACGAACAACCACATATCCCTGTTAGAATCGCGCAGCAGAATGTTCGCGTGGTCAGACAAAAACCAAGAGGGGGGGTGAATTGGTTTCTTAACAAAAATTAGGTTTTCAAAATTTTCCCCAAATTTTACCGATTAAAAACTGTGTAAATGTAAATAGAGAAGAGATAGAATCTTACACAGGAGATTTATACCGGTTCGGATCAAAAGACCCTACGTGCAGTTGCTAATCACTCAAACAGAGGATTAAAGCTGTCACTATAATCAAAGTTTGTTACAAACAAATTACAATGGAAAAGATAAAGTAAAGAAAACACCTCTGTTGAAATCCACAAGAGATGAAGAATAACTTTTCCTAGAGACGGCACAACACACAATCCACTAAGACCTCCACTTAGTGATTCTTATCGCTTCTAGCCCACACCAGGTTCCAAAAGCCCCTTTTTCTTGCAACAAACAGTTCTCTGGCACTCACAGCGCTTAACTTTTGTATGAAAAAGGTTGTTCTTACTTTTCTGAGTGCCATAGAGAAGCTTAAGTAGAGAAATTAGGGTTTGGGAATTGGGAATTTCGAAACTAGGGTTCTTGGAAATAGGATTTTCGAAAATAGGGTTGATTTGAAGTTAAAAATCAAAATCTGACTGAAATAATCGATTAAATGAAGTGTTAATCAATTATTACAGAGCCAAAACCAACAGAACCCAAAAACTCTCTGTTTTAATCGATTAAAAGACCTGTTAATCGATTAACAGGGGTGTTAATCGATTAAACCAGTGAGCAGATACAGAAAATAGTTTTTCTCACTGTTTTAATCGATTATTTCACCAATTAATCGATTAAAGTCGAGCCTTTTTGATAAATTTGAGCTTTTTGAAGCTTCTAAGGTGCGGACTATGTACTGGCTATCTCAAACTCTAATATTACAGACTCAATCTAATCAAAACAGAGTTATTACAATATAAAACAAGTCTTCAACTCTCTAAGTCTTGTGTTCTTGAATCAACATCAAAATCAACAAGCTTCATGTCCATCAAGTTCAACATCAAGTCCTTGAATGTTCAACAATCTCCCCCTTTTTGATGATGATCAAAATTATCTTTTAAAGCCTTGTAATAACCTATTTTATCTGTCATACTAACAAACACATTAAACATACCAGATAATATTTAAAAACAATAATATTAGGCTTTAAATATTTCTCCCCCTATTTTGATTATAACAAAAAAGAATTCTCCAATACATTACAATAACAATCATAAGGGCTCCCCCTCAAAATATGCATAATTTGGAGATAAATCCCCCTCAATCTAAGCATTAAAAGAACACCACATTTTATTTCAGAGATAAGCATTCATTACAATATAAGAAAGAAAATTACAAATTTAAAATTCTTCACTATCATCACTATGAAAGTGTGTAACATCCTGATTCTCAATACCCCTGGTTTGTTAAATTTTGACAAAATCTTTGTCAAACTTTTAATAATTAAATTATTAAGAATTGGGTAAAGAAACTGTAGAGTTTGATGTTTGTTAGATTATTTGTGTTTTTCTAGAATTTTTAGAAAATACTTAAAATTGATCCGTTTCGCGGGCAACTGGACGCCTGATAGTAATTATATGATTTAGGGTTGAAATTGAAAGAGTATGGACTTAACAATTTTAATTATCACATTTAGAAATTATTGTTTTCTTGTATGCATTGAGTGTGGGTACATTAAAAGTTTATTATGTGTATAAATAAACAAGAAACATATGATGGTTAATATGGTTTGGAGTGATGTTGGAGTATTAGGGGTTGTGGGTTCAAATCCTGGCTAGGGTAATAAGGAGAAAATAAAGATATTTTTTTTGTAATATAATGCGCTGAGCGCACGAAAATCCGCTGAGTGGATTGTAAGTCGAAATCTTATTACTTGCGGCCTCATATCCGCTGAGCGCACTAGAAATGCGCTGAGCGGATTATGTCTGTTAATCGATCAACATGTTTTTTAATCGACTAAAACAGAGAGTTTTGAGATCTGCTGGGCGCATCAGAAATGCGCTGAGCGGATTGTGGTTTGAAATCTCTATTACATGCGGCATGTAATCCGCTGGGCGCATCAGAAATGCGCTGAGCGGATTATTAGGTGAAATATTGACTTTAAAAAGATAGAGTGTCATTATTCTGTAATCTGTAACCTAGTTCCTCATTTCTCTCTTTCTCTCAAACGTTTTCTTACCTTCAAGCGTCATTTTGAGGGAGAAATCTTGGTTTTCTTGAGGAGCTCCAAGAGGTAAGTTTGTTTATCTAAATCTCCTCTACATTTCTACCGTTTTATTTTTCAAAACGGTGCATTTTCTATTTTTATCCTCACTTGAATGATCTTGAATGGATGTAGGAAGAAGGTTATTGTAGGTTTTACACCTAAAATACTAGAATGATGCTTAAAATTGAGGATTAGAAGTTGTTAAGCTAAAAACTTTAAGAGCCCTAATTCATAGGTACTATTCATTGAATTTTTGGGACTTGTGTGAACAGAATTAGGAATTGGTATCTTCATAAAAGTTGTAGCCCTTTAAGTTTTCGAAATTTAGAAACTGGTTTTACATTAAACGGATATTGGTATCTCAAGTTATACCCATTTTACTGTCAAGTGTTCTAGCTGTGACGTTAAGATGTTGCCCTGTTTCAACAGCCTCGATTTTTGAATTACTGGGATTGATATGTATGAAATTAGGACTTGATTCCTTCATAAAAGTTGTAGGAAATTATATCCCCAAAATTTAGAAATTTTTTTCATGTCAATAGCTTATGTTTAGCATGAGTTATAGTCAAATTACCAAGACATGTTCAGAGTGTTATTGTAATTGAGCCCAGTTGGAAATAACCACTGAAAACTGAAAATTGCATCTATTCTATAGGGTATTTGAATTTATTTCCTGCATCAATATTGTAGGTGATTAAGTTATTGAAATTTTGGCTCAAATATCATGCCAAAACAGCTTATATAACTCTAGAAAATTTCGAAATACTGAACCTTGTCCATGGTTGTTATTAGGATTCTTTCTACTCTAAGTGCCTATAAAATAGGATAATTTTCTAAGTTAATTGTAAGCTAAATGTGAGCTTAAAATATTGTTAGAAATGGATTAGTAATACAAAGTAAATTTAAATTCTCATGAGATAGAATCATAGAAATATAAGATTCTAACTAGAATTTTATTACGTATATAGATTTTGCTGAAACACAACATCAAGCTTTGAAAGGAATAAGTGTGAACGTATCAGGTAAGGGGTGGGCTATATAGTAAGGATTACATCATAAACTTGTTTGACCTTATTTGTCTAAATTTGTTATGATTGATAATTTTGATTTCATTATATGCTTGGTTGTGAAAGTGATCATGAATTGCTTACGTGTATGATGATGTAAAATACATGTTTGGTATTCTATTATGATATGTATGGTCTTTGAGTGAGCATTTATATGCATGGTGGTTTTTCATGAGAAATTTCATTGAAAATTAAATTGAAAGAATGGGATGATGGGTTGTGAACCCTTTTTGAACTGTATTGGAATTTTTCTGCTTGTAACAGGTGATTGAAAATTTTTGGGAAGTCCGTATTATAGGGGAAACTCTGTCAATTTTTTGGAAAAATGTGAATTTCTAAGAAAAACCACTTAGGGACTCATACATTACTCATCTGAAAATGGTTATTTGTGAAATATGGGGAATCGGAGATTGTGGACTCTGAGAATACGATAGGGAGGCCCTGAGGGAGGACTTGAGGATAGGAAAGGTAGTGGTTGGAGGCCCCAAAAGACCCAGACTCGCTACCTGTTGTCGGGAATCCCACTGTACAAACTCTACTATACCTGACTGTGCTCTTACCGTATATCAATAGTCAGTGAGCTACTGGGTTTATATTTGAGCATGGGTCTCAACAATCCCGTGGGTGGATTTTCCATGCCTAGTAGTGTCAACTCCTGGCTACCCCAGTACTGATTTGAGAAATGATTCGGGCCCGCATGCATAAACATTTTAGAAAACATATTAGGATCATGCATCATTAACATCAATCATTTGGAATTTGATTGACTTGTGAATGTTTATGATGTTGATTTTAAAATGATGTATGAACTGTTGCTCACCCTCTTGTCTTTCTGTTTTCTTTATTTCTTTTGTGCTTGCGGTACTCGTTGGACCTGATCGGTCATTGTTTGAAGAGAGGGGAGATGGCACAAATTCCACACCTGATGAATATGTTACTCATACTCATTAGCTGGGAGCCACAATGATGGCAACATTTATTGGGATAAACATATCTAAAATTTTATAGATAGTCTTTTGTAGTATATAGACCTACATGGTACTGAGTAGTATTCACTGTTTTGTGTAGTTAGCTGCTCTGTAGGAAGTATTCCCAATGTTGCCCTTAATATTTTGGAGGACTGTACTAGTATTTTATCTATATGTAATTATGAATGTTTACTTTTAGTACTTTTTAAAATGATGAAATGCAGGAATGAGTATTGAAAATTTATGTATATTAATATTATGTACAAGGGAAAGATTATTATCGGTTAAAAAAAAATTATGCTAAAAAAAATTATTAATTCTTCTGATTGAGGGTTTATAAGGTAGGGTGTTACAAAGTGTGCATCAAATCGATTTTCTAAACAACACACTTTATCATCTACATCAGATATACGGCGAATTATTTCCTCATGTCGTACTCCAAAAAGAGTGAAGAATGACTGCATCCTCTGATTCATGTCAGATAACATGTCTTCCATGGATTGTCGGGTTTCATGATGAGTAGAGGAAGTTCCAACACTTTGGATTGGATCAGAGGGAAACTCAGCAGCAGGAGGCATATCTTCATCAGAATCTTCATTATCGTCACCTTGGTTTGGAACGTCATCCTTGTGAACATAAATATCATTAACACGCACCATTTGGAGTTGGATCAATGTGTTGTCCAGCATGCGATTCAAGTTATTCGTGCGTACTGTTTGTTCACCTTCGACATTTACTCCCTTGTATTCAAGAATGCGAGAGACAAATAGGGCATATGGAATTTTGAAGGTGAGATGACGTTTGACTTTTAACATAGTCATGGTGACAAGAACGCCCCAATCTAAAGGCTCATTATTCATTATGGCATGAATAATACGAAGATCAATAGAAGAACATTGAGCATGATTCGTAGCCCGAGGACAGAGGATCCAGACAAGTAGATGTAAAATCATGTGTTCCTCCTTTTTCAAAGGTCTAGCAAGAAGGAGACACCTAATCTTCATGGAGGGATTTCGCAGAAAAGAACGGTAAGCTAAGAACCTGTCAAAATCATCTAACTCACCATAAACGTTAATAGCATCTTCTCTAATTGGAAAGTGGGCAACGCTTTCCCAAATATCATCGTCAAGAATAATTGTGACACCTTTTATTCTAGAGGTAGCAATTTGATCTCTAAATTTGAACCTAGAGTAAAATACCCTAACTAAGTCAGGATAATACGTACCTTGCATTTGGATGAAAGGAAGAACTCCTTGAATTTCAAGGAGATTAGGAAAGTTGAATCCCCTATTAATGAATTGCTCACCAATAAGGAACTTAGGAGAAATAATAGCACATTCCTTCCAATAGGACAAAAAATCTTGTCGGCCGTCTGCATCAGAAATCCATTCTTCTACAGAATTAGGACAGGGTTGAGATGAGGGTGCAGATCTTCTTCTAGTGGAGATTTTTGCACGAGAAGATGAATTCATTGAAGGATTAGAAGAGTAACAAGAAGATTTAAGAAGACAAGTTAAGTGAGAAGAGGGCAAGATTGCTAGAATAAGGCAAGAAAGCTTGATTTCAAGAGATAGAAGTGAGTAGACGTGAAATGGAGGTCCCTATATATAGCCAAGCATCTCCAACGGTTATAAGAATGTGAATAAGGGTCAAAATAGCCGTTGGCAACGGCTAGGAATCCAAACTTGCCAGGTTTAATCGATTAAAATTCAGATTAATCGATTAAACCACTTCCAGACTCATTTAATCGATTAATTTGAGTTGTTAATCGATTAACACTGGTTTTAATCGATTAATGGACGAATTAATCGATTATTCCAGATAGGAATGTCCTATTTTGAGTGTTTTGGATGCAAATAATCGATTATAACTCCAATTAATCGATTATTCCAGAGAGTACATCAAATTTTTGAGGTTTTAACACCTGATAAACTATTAACATCCTGCATAATGAATTATATTCTTTCAGTCATCCAAAAACTGTCTGATTAAGCAGAATTTAAGCTATTTCTAGTATCCCTAAGTCTCTTCTAAGATCATAGAATCTATCCTTGGGTAGAGGCTTAGTAAAAATATCTGCTAATTGATGCTTTATATCAACGTACTCTATTTTACAGTTTCCTTTGCTGATATGATCTCTCAAAAAGTGATGTCTAATCTCTATATGCTTAGTCCTAGAGTGCATTACTGGATTCTTAGTAAGATTGATTGCACTCGTATTATCACACATCAAAGGTATGTCATTCAGAAATATACTATAATCTTCTAGTTGTTGTTTCATCCACAAAATTTGAGCACAACAATTACCAGCTGCAATATATTCAGCTTCAGTGGTAGATAAAGCAACACATGTCTGTTTCTTAGAATGCCAAGATACTAAGGATGAACCTAACAAATGACATGCCCCACTAGTACTTTTCCTATCAATTTTTCATCCACCATAATCAGCATCAAAATATCCTATTAAACTAGTACAAGCATCAGATGGATACCATAAACCAAAACCAGTAGTTCCTTTTAAATATTTTAAAATATGTTTTACTGCAATTATGTGAGATTCTTTTGGACAAGCTTGAAATCTAGCACACACACAGACAGAATGCATAATATCAGGTCTACTTGCAGTTAAGTATAACAGTGAACCTATCATACCTCTATACATAGATTGATTAACTTCCAAACCTGATTCATCCTTGTCTAAATAGCATGAAGTTCCCATGGGTGTGTTAGCTTCCTTTGAGGTGTCCATTCCAAACTTTTTAAGGATCTCTTTGCAATATTTAGTTTGAGAGATGAAAATGTCATCTTTAAGTTGCTTGATTTGAAGTCCAAGGAATAATGTCAATTCTCCCATCATAAACATTTCAAACTCTCCCTGCATTATCTTAGCAAATTCTACACATAACGAATTATCAGTTGATCCAAAAATAATATCATCAACATATACCTGGACCAATAAGATATGTTCTTTAACTTTCTTTATAAACAGAGTAGAATCAATTTTTCCTCTAGAGAAATCATTTGAAGTTAGGAAACTACTTAGCCTTTCATACCAAGATCTAGGAGCTTGTTTCAACCCATATAAAGCTTTCTTTAATTTAAAAATATGATTAGGATATTTAAAATCTTCAAATCCAGGGGGTTGCTCCACATAAACTTCTTCTTTAATAAAACCATTCAAAAATGCACTCTTAACATCCATTTGATATAATCTAAATTTCATCAAAGATGCATAAGCAAGAAGTAGGCATATAGCCTCTAACCTGGCAACAGAAGCATAAGTTTCATCATAGTCTATACCTTCCTCCTGACAATAGCCTTTGGCAACAAGTCTGGCTTTATTCTTTGTTATGTTTCCATCTTCATCAAGTTTATTTCTAAACACCCATTTGGTTCCAATAACTTGATGTGATTCTTCTCTTGGGATTAATTCCCAGACTTGATTCCTTTCAAATTGGTTAAGTTCTTCTTGCATGGCTATGCACCATTGGTCATCTTTAAGCGCTTCCTCAACATTTTTGGGTTCAATCTGTGATACAAAAGCCACAGACATACAGAAATTAGTCATATTTCTAGTTCTTACCCCTTTTGAGATGTCACCTATGATATTGTCCATTGAGAGTCCTCTAGGTGATTGCCATTCTTTTGCTAATTCAGGCGTTTGAGAAGGCTCATTTTCTTCCAAATATAATTCACCAAGAGCCTCTCTTATATATTCATCATCACCTGCAAGTTCTTTATTTGACTCAAGAGGATTTCCCCCAAGGTCTACAATCTCATCAAAAGTAACATGAATAGATTCTTCAATATTTAAGGTTCTTCTATTAAACACCCTGTAAGCCTTACTAGTTAATGAATAACCTAAGAAAATGCCCTCATCAGCTTTTGAGTCAAATTTTCCTAAGTTGTCCTTTCCATTATTTAACACAAAGCACTTACATCCAAAAATTTTCAAATGAGAAACATTAAGCTTTCTACCATTAAACAATTCATAGGGAGTATATTTAATAATTGACCTAATGAGCATTCTATTTAAAACATAACATGCAGTATTAACTGCATCAGCCCAAAAATATTTAGGAACATTAGATTCATTTAACATAGTTCTAGTAAGTTCCTCTAATGACCTATTTTTCCTTTCAACTACACCATTTTGTTAGGGAGTCCTAGGAGTAGAAAAGTTATGTAATATTCCATTTTCTTCACAATAACTTTCAAACTTTTCATTTTGAAACTCACCACCATGGTCACTTCTTAAAACTTTAATTCTTAAGTCTTTTTCATTTTGAATTTGTTTTGCAAATTTTCTAAAGACCTTAAAGGCTTCACTTTTCATAGTTAGGAAAAATGTCCATGTATATCTAGAATAATCATCAACAATAACAAGACCATAATAATTTCCACCAAAGCTTTTTATCCTATAAGGTCCGAATAAATCTAAATGTAATAATTCTAGGGGTTTTGAAGTGGAAATAACATTCTTAGATTTAAATGATGATTTTACTTGTTTACCTATTTGACATGCATTACACAATCTATCTTTTTCAAATTTTAACTTAGGCAAACCAATAACTAAGTCTTTTGAAATCAATTTGTTCAAATGATGCATATTTATATGAGCCGCCCTCTTATGCCATAACCAAGGGTTCTCTTCCTTAGCAACTAAACATGTTATGCTAGAATCATGTAAACAATCCAAATCAATCAAATATATATTATTGTGCCTTATGCCTTTTAATTCTACATTTTCGGAATCTATCAAATGTATGGTGCAAAATTTACTTTCAAAGATTACCTTGAATCCTTTGTCACATAGTTGACTTATGCTAAGGAGATTATGCTTTAGTCCATCAACAAGAAGCACATCCTTGATCTCCAAAGTGTTTGCACCACCTATGTTTCCAATTCCAAGAATCTTTCCTTTGTTCTTATCCCCATAAGTTACATATCCTTGTTCCTTAGCTTTGAAACTCACAAATTTAGATTTATCACCGGTCATATGTTTTGAGCATCCGCTATCAAGATACTACATAGACTTCTTTGATTTGGAAGTTTCCTACAAAACAAGAATATAGTAAACTTAGGTCCCCATAACTTTTGGGTCCTTGGGGTTAGAGACAAATAAATTATTTAACAATAGGAACCCAAATGTATTTACCTTTAGGAACACCAAAATGTTTAATTTTGCATTTATTTGAAGTGTGACCTTGTTTCATGCAATAAAAACATGCTTTTGATGTAGCTTTAGAATAAGATGCGTTACTTACAAAACATGCTTTAGATCCTTTTTCAACCCATACTCTTTTATTTTTCCTTTTAGCATTTTTCAAAGGAACTTGATGATTTACATTATTTTGAGTTACAACAATTTTATCCTTATTATTATTACTCAATTCCTTTTTGGCTTTATCAAGCAAATGATTAAGTATATCTATGTCATACTCATATTCTTTACAAGATGCACATACTATATTCTTATCATCATTCTCATCTAAGCATACAATTTTCGTTTCTAAGGTTTCATTTTCCTCTAAACATGCAATTTTCGTTTTTAAGGACTCTACCTCCTTTTCGGATCTACTTAAACTCTTTTTCACAGCTTTATATTCATTTTCAAGTCCTTAAAGGCACTAAACAATTCATTATATGCATTTTGCAGTTCATCATAATTATTTTCATCATCACTTGAAGATGAGTCAGAATCACTTACCTCAAAGTCGAAAGAAATGATGTCATTTGCCAACAAGCAGATGTTAGCTTCTATTTCTGAGTCACTTGATTCCGAAATTGAGTCACTATCATTGGTTCCTTCATAAGTTACTCTTAGTTTTTCCCACATCTCTTGAGCACTTTTACAAATGGATATTCTGTAAAACTCATCAAGGGTTAAAGCAGATGAAATAATATTTCTAGCCCTAACGTCAAATTGTGCTTTTCTGGTTTCCTCTATTGTCCATTTAGAAAAAGGTTTAGGAACGTCAACACCGTTCTTAGTAACTTTAGGAATATATGGACCGTTTAAAATAGCATCCCAAACGCCTCTATCAATAGACTCTAAAAATATTTGCATTCTCACTTTCCAGAAAGGATCATTTTGACCCGCAAAAAGTGGGGGTCTGTTGATAGACGCACCTTCGGCAAAAGTTTGATTTTGTCCGGTCATTTTCGAAAAATTTGAATGACTATCAAAGCAAGCTCTGATACCACTTGTTAGAATCGCGCAGCGGAATGTTCGCGTGGTCGGACAAAAACCAAGAGGGGAGGGGGTGAATTGGTTTCTTAACAAAAATTAGGTTTTCAAAATTTTTCTTAAATTTTACCGATTAAAAACTGTGTAAATGTAAATAGAGAAGAGATAGAATCTTACACAGGAGATTTATACTGGTTCGGATCAAAAGACCCTACGTCCAGTTGCTAATCACTCAAACAGAGGATTAACGCTGTCACTATAATCAAAGTTTGTTACAAACAAATTACAATGGAAAAGATAAAGTAAAGAAAACACCTCTCTTGAAATCCACAAGAGATGAAGAACAGTTTTCCCTAGAGACGGCACAACACACAATCCACTAAGAACTCCACTTAGTGAATCTTATCGCTTCTAGCCTACACCAGGTTCCAAAAGCCCCTTTTTCTTGCAACAAACAGTTCTCTGGCACTCACAACACTTAACTTTTGTATGAAAAAGGTTGTTCTTACTTTTCTGAGTGCCATAGAGAAGCTTAAGTAGAGAAATTAGGGTTTGGGAATTGGGAATTTCGAAACTAGGGTTCTTGGAAATAGGATTTTCGAAAATAGGGTTGATTTGAAGTTAAAAATCAAAATTTGACTGAAATAATCGATTAAATGAAGTGTTAATCGATTATTACAGAGCCAAAACCAACAAAACCCCAAAATTCTCTGTTTTAATCGATTAAAAGACCTGTTAATCGATTAACAGGCCTGTTAATCGATTAACAGGCCTGTTAATCGATTAACAGGCCTGTTAATCGATTAACAAGGGTGTTAATCGATTAAACCAGTGAGCAGATACAGAAAATTGTTTTTCCTCACTGTTTTAATCGATTATTTCACCAATTAATCGATTAAAGCCGAGCCCCTTTGATAAATTTGAGCTTTTTGAAGCTTCTAAGGTGCGGACTATGTACCGGCTATCTCAAACTCTAATATTACAGACTCAATCTAATCAAAACAGAGTTATTACAATATAAAACAAGTCTTCAACTCTCTAAGTCTTGTGTTCTTGAATCATCATCAAAATCAACAAGCTTCATGTCCATCAAGTTCAACATCAAGTCCTTGAATGTTCAACAATCCCTACACATGCACCAAACTTCATGGAACCATACAACCCACCATAACATTTTCTTAACTTTGAAAATCACATTCAACAACAAGACCCAGAGTATGGTCATGTGTTGGACAAAGAGTCTTTTGTTTCTCCGGCATGAACTCTATTTCTTGGACGTTTCATAACAAAAGAACAAGTTCAAGATGCCATCAACCGCTTTCACATTGTCAATCACTGCACATACAAGGTGAAATTTTCAAACCAAAGTAGATATGTTGTTGAATGTGTTGATAACCAATGCAATTGGAGATGTCGAGCAATATTGCGCACAAGAGAGCAATATTGGGAGATTATGAAGCTTGAAGGGCACCATACATGCATTTCGCCATTAATCAGCCAAGACCACAACAAGTTGGGATATGAAATGATTTCCCAAACAATTGGTCAAATAATTGATGCTGATTCGTCAACATCAATCTCCACAATCATAGCCCACATCCAATTAACAACGGGTTACACTATAACATACAGGAAGGCCTGGTTGGCCAAACAAAAGGCAGTGGAGATCATCTACGACAATTGGGAGGATTCGTATAAGAAGTTGCCTTGTTTGTTACAAGCGATGCAATAATTTGTTCCTGGATTCATCTACAAACTGCAGTCACAACCAGCTTACCAAGGTTGGATGAGATACCTAGAGAAAAATGGGCACTTGCATGGGACAATGGACGACGTTGGGGCCACATGACGACCAACATAGCAGAGTCTATCAACTCTATTTTGAAAAAAAACAAGAAATCTACCTATTTGCTCCATGGTCAACGCAACGTACACCCGTTGCAACAAATTTTTCATTGAAAGAGGGAGGCAGATAGATGCCATGATCAATGCTGGTCATGTATACTCTGAAATTTTGGTCACAAATTTAGAGGAAACACAAACACATGCAAACACGCATAGGGTCATATCTTTTGACAGGTCTACCACAAAATTTGTAATAGAAGAAACACAAAACCCGCGTGAAGTTCGACCAGCAGGGAAGTTTGCAGTTCACCTTGATGAGTTATGGTGTGACTGTGGGAAATTCCAAAAATTTCACATGCCTTGTTCACATGTTCTTGCTGCATGCAAACATGCACACCATGACTTCAACAACTATATTAATTCAGTGTATACCCTACAACAAGTTTCAAAGGTATACGGAACACAATTTGGGTTATTGCGAAATGAAGAATATTGACCAACATACACAGGACCTACTTTGTGTGCAAATCCAGAAATGAAAAGAACTTCAAAGGGCCGACCAAAATCAAGTCGTATAAGAACTGAGATGGACATTACAGAAAATCAAAGTAGGATTAAAAAATGTTCATATTGTCATACCCCTGGTCATAGCAGAAGAACATGTCCCAATGTTGCATGTGCATCTACTTCGCATCATTAGATTGTGTTAGTTAAGAAATGTCTCAATGTATGAATCTTAGGAGTTTTTCAATTAATTGAAAGTGATGAAGATCTTATTGAATCATTTGATAAAACGAAGATCTTGTGGGTTTGATGAAGTCAAAGGTTATTTAAGGAACCTTTTGCTAACTATTTTAATCTAATCAATTAAAACTTGTTGTTATCAATTAAAATAACTTAGAAAGTTTTGTGAAAAGTTTTGAAGAAACTCATTCTGCAGGAGCTGCATAATTCTGCAGGAGTTGCATAATCAAGCAAAGAAACTCCGCTTAAGCGGAAAACACATTAGATAGCGGTTCTGGAACTAACCGCTATTAAAAGTACATTTAGATAGCGGTTAACGTGGAACCGCTATTAAAAGTGACACATATATGATAGCGGTTCCACTTTAACCGCTCTTAAAAGTAAACATATAATAGTGATTTCACGTTAACCGCTATCTAAAATGTACTTTTAATAGCGGTTAGGTCTAGAACCGCTATCTAATGTGTTTTCCGCTTAAGCGGAGTTTCTTCGCTTGAGCGAGAGAGAAATAATCGATTGTATATTCGATTATTTTAAAATTATGATCGATTAGTTCAAATCATAATCGATTATAAATTTCTTCGCTCAAGCGATGGATGTCTCGCTTGAGCGAGAATTGACCACGGTCCAACGCAGTTACTCAATCAATTCTCGCTCGAGCGAAGTAATTCATCGCTTGAGCGAGAATTGACCAAGGGCTAAACATCCAGCGCAGTTAGCCACATAACGCAACTTGGGTCACCACATATTTTAATCACTTCTCGCTCAAGCAAAAATACCCGTAGTTTGAGCGAGAATTGACCGGAGATTACCCCTTTGTTACAAATTTCCTCGCTCAAGCGAAGGGTGTCTTCGCTTGAGCGAGACTTGACCCGAGATTACCCCTTTGTTACATATTTCCTCTCTCAAGCGAAGGGTTTCTTCGCTTGAGTGAATATTGATTGTGCGAAATAATCGATCATAATATAAAATAATCGATTATTTTAATACGTGAACAGTAAACAGTGCTAGTTGTGTAAATAATGTTCCAGATGTGCTATTTTGGAAAATATTTTTAAAAAAAGTATTTGTTGTATATGTAATTTTAATATCATTGTTTAATGAGACAAAATGGAGGATTTGTATGATTCTTAACTTACTGATAAAGCAAAAAATGATTCTGAACTTTCTGTCTGTGAATGTGTTAGTTACTTGATGGAGGTAAATGGCCTATAGGGACGATTGCATGGTTATTATATGTGCAATTTTGAGGATAATTGCTTTCTTGTATGTGCAGCAATGTCTAAGTGAACAAAAGGAGCAGGAAAGGCATAGCTGAAGCTGGATTTAGTACACCATGATACTTTTCTTGTGCTTCATTCTCCCCCTCTTTTTAAAAGATTTAGTACTAAAAGTTATAATTGTGTTTCAGGAATATTCTGAATACATTCTTAACATAATCTTTTACATTGTTTGTAATTTACTGAAACTCTTAAAAAAGTGTACCATTCATCTCTTATTTAATTTTATAGTTTTTAATAAATTTTGAAAAAAGTAGGTTAGAAATATGTTCATGACACTTTTGATAGTACGTGCATGTTTCATAAATATTTTGAAAAATATATTTTAGAATTAAGATTCCACAGAACATGTTGACTTTTTTATGCTTCGATTCGAGGAATGATGAAATATGACCACTGCCCAGATGGAGAATGACGTAATTGCAAGGCACTGAAAACAATAATTTCATATAATATTGTTGTTTCTATAAAGTTTAAAATTTTGAGTTTTCGTAATCCATTCATGGAAAAAATATTTTAAATTATTCCACAAATCTCATTTACAATAATAAATTTTACCATACCCTATTTTAGAAGAAATTATTCAAAAAATAGTTAAATCTAATTTCAAATTATGTATTAATTTCGAAATTCATTCTGAATTTCTTATTTCTGAATCAACTTTCTCATTATTATAATGTCCTGAAAAAAAATGGCTATTTCCATTTTGCAATAAAGAAGGTCAATAAAAAAAAGTACCCTTTTTTTATTTTAATATAATTTTCATCACATTTTAAATTTCATAATTGATAAATGATATTTCTAGCTATTCTTGGATCACGATGCTATTTATTCAGATTCTTAAGAGTGGTGAATTATTTAGATTCAGAATGTGTTAGAGAGGCGTAAAATCAAAGAAAAGCAGGTGGATCTGCAGCCAAACTTGCAGGGACAGGAACCACACAACTAGAGAGTTCCATCAACGTGGGAGCCGTAGGAGCCGTTTGTCTTGTCTCCCACACCACACCATTGGCCCATTCAAAGCCCATCTTCTGTTCATCTCCCCTCTCTTCCTGCTCCTACTAGAACCTTCCTAATCAAATCCCTCACTTTAGGGTTTATCCAGGGTTTAATTACTCCCCTAAATTCCCAAAACCCTTTAATCGACCTTCCAAACCTTCCTACTTTTTCGCTCTCATTACCCAAATGGTTCGCTCCCATGGGGTCACCCTCATTAATCGCCTTGCTCGTCGATATTTCCGTGACGCCAACGGCTCTGTACGCAGTCTTTTGGTTTTTTTTTTTCAGCTCTTTCTGTGAATTATGGTTTTCCAATTGTGCTGGAAATATTAACTTGCAGGTTTATCAAGCAGTATTCCAAAGGGGTTATAGGACATTGAACGCTAGACCTTGCCATCCATCTAGAGGTATTGGTAGTTTTGCATCCGATTGTGTGTGTTAAGTTAACCCTCTTCTTTTGCTTTTAAGATCATTATATAACTGTTTTGGAAACTGAGCAAATTGTCAATTTTTGTTTTAGTTTCAAAATTTTCAATTTGGGTTATGTTATCTGGTTGTATGGTTAATTTATTTTATGTAAGTGCATAATTGCTGAATGAATTGACTATTGGTCCATGTCTTGTTTCCTTGTAATGTTGTATTTGATTTAAGTGTTACATACTTTTCAATTGTTGTTTATGCTCACGTGCTCCTCCTTATCCATTTGCAGTTGTAGGTGACGTTAATTTGAAGAAATGGTTGCTATTGGGGGTGGCAAATAAATATTGGGGGGCATCTAGATTAATTCATGGCTCGGGTATATACTATAAATTCTTCATCGCATACATGGCTTGATGTTTGCTATTCATGGAATCAGAAGGAGTTTGAAGTTCCTTTACCTTTCATTCAATGTTCTCTTTGATGCTGACTATACTTGTTTGTTGTCGCTTGCATGTTGATGACCTATTTGTTTTCCCCAAACTCTATTACAGCATTATTGGCAAGAGACTATTATGATATTCTTGGTGTGAGTAAGAATGCAGGTTCTGCTGAAATAAAGAAAGCTTACTATGGAGTAAGTGTTTCCTTGCCATTGTTAGTATATATACATGAATTTAGGTGCTGAAATATGTGGGCTTTACTTATCTTACCCATTTCATGGTTAAACTTTATCAATTCACTGATGGTTTGCTCGGATGAGGAATAAAATAGATAGATAGGTAAGAAATATGATGGTAGTAATAGAAGAAAATAGATAGTTATCTGACCCATTTCCTGGTTAAACAAGCTGTTAAAATAATCTTTGGCAAAAAAGAGATGAGGAATCTTGGTGCCGGAGTGAAGGGGATGATGAAGAAGAGATTGGTGAATGATGGGTATTAATTTGTAATAGGGAAAGGTTTGAAACTCGAGGTTGAGAGAAATTTGGCTTAGTTGCACAAAATATGAGTTAGAGCAGAAAAAGAAGTCCTTAAGATGAATATAAGGAAACTCTGGGAAATTAGATTAAATGAAATCTTATTTTATTATTTTAATACAAAGAGATCATACAAGATATATACAGGAGACCTAAGCTATTTTAGGAAATATAATAACTCTATTTTATTCTAGGATCCCTTGATTTATGGGGTTGTTCCTAATTGTTCAAATCTGTAGAGATTACAAATTTCTTAATTTATTTTTTCCTAAAATACTATTTGATTTCCCACACTCCCCCTCAAGCTGGTGATTAGGTGTTTTCCATTCCCAGCTTGGATACAATCTTTTTAAAATTGTGGCAGTCCAGTCCCTTAGTAAGAATATCTGCAATTTGGTCTTGAGAGGACACATATGGAGTGCATATCAAGCCACTATCAAGCTTTTCATTGATGAAATGTCTGTCTATTTCAATATACTTTGTTCTATCATGCTGCACTGGGTTGTGGGCTATGCTTATTGTTGACTTATTATCACAATAGAGCTTCATAGGTTCTTCCCATTTTATCCTCAAGTCTTCTATGATGATTTTAAGCCATAGCAACTCACATATACCTTGTGCCATGACTCGGAATTCCGCTTCAGCATTAGACCGAGCCACTACACCCTGCTTTTTGCTTCTCCAAGTCACAAGATTTCCTCCAAGAAAGGTGCAATATCCTGTAGTTGAGCTCCTATCCACAATTGACCTTGCATAATTAGCATCAGTACAGGCTTCAAGCTTCACATTACCATTCCTTTTGAATAGAATTCCTCTTCTTGGAGTTCCTTTAAGGTACTGTAAAATTCTGTGGGCTGTTTATAAATGGGACTTCTTTGGGTTATGCATAAATTGGCTAATTAAACTCACTGCATAGGCAATATCTCGCTTGGTATGTGACAAATATATAAGTCTGTCCACTAATCACTGGTACATATCTTTTTCAACAGCAACATCTTCTTCTTCATTTCCAAGTTTTAGGTTTGGTTCTAATGGGGTACTAGCAGGTTTGCAAGCTGCCTTGCCAGTTTCCTTGAGCAAATCAGTGATGTATTTCTGCTGGGATATAAATATCCCTTTCTTGGAGTGGGCAACTTCAATTCCCAAAAAATATTTTAGTTTTCCCAAGGTCTTGATCTCAAATTCTTTGCCTAAGCATTGACTCAACAATTACTGCTCTTCTTTATTATCTCCAGTTAATATTATGTCATCCACATACACCAATAATATTGTTACTCCCCCTGACTTGGAATGTTTAAAGAACAAAGTATGGTCCCCTTGGCTTTGTTTGTAACCCAGACCTGTCATAACTTTAGTAAACCTGCCAAACCATGCACGGGGGGACTGTTTTAGCCCATATAATGCCTTTTTCAACTTGCAAACAGTGTTGGCAACAACATCTCTACCATATCCTAGAGGTATCTCCATATAAATTTCTTCTTCAAGGTCTCCATGTAGGAAAACATTCTTAACATCAAATTGTTCCAAGTTCCAACCATAATTGGCAGCAAGGGACAATATCACCCTAATTGTGTTCATTTTGGCAACCGGAGCAAAGGTCTCCAAATAATCAACTCCATAGGCTTGAGTGAACCCTTTGGCAATTAGTCTTGCCTTATATCTCTCAATTGATCCATCAACCTTGTATTTCATTGTATAGACCCACTTACATTCAATTGACCTCTTTCTTATTGGTAAGGTGACTAACTCCCAGGTGTTGTTCTTCTCCAATGCCTCCATCTCTACATCCATGACTTGCCTCCATTTTCTGTCAAATAATGCCTTAGATAGGATATTAGGTAGAAGTGTAATGTTTAGGTTTACTAGGAAGGTTTTATGGGTAGGAGAGAAATTTTTAAAGGACAGGTAATTTGAGAGATGGTAGAGTGGTTGTGTTGGTGCATTTTCTTGTCCCTTTTCTAATGGCAATTGGGAGGTCAGGATCATTTTGGGTTTCAATTACAACCTGCACATCTAGAGAAAAAATTGTTACCTCTTTTTGTGTAGTCGAGTTGGATTCTTGAACATGGCTTGATCCTAGAATGACCTTAGTCTTCCTTGAGTACACCAGCTTCTTACCAAATTTTCCAGCTTCAACATCTCCTTGATCAGCTTCGCAATTAAATTCACTTTCTTGACCAACTTCCTTTTCTTGATCAATTCCTTGACTTGTTTCACTTGTTACAGCTTCAATTTGATCCCGTTTAGGTTCAAATATCAAGTATGAAAGAATGGTACTTTCAATTTGATCTCTTTTAGGTTCAAATATCAAGTTTGGAAGAATGGGAAAACCAGAATTACTACTTTCCTTATCTTCCCTGAAACTCTCCCCCTGAAGATAAGGTTGATGGAAATAGTCTTCTTGTTCATTGAAGGTAACATCCCTAAACACAAAGAATTTTTTGGATGGGGGGTGATAACATTTATACCCTTTCTGAGTGGGTGAGTAACCAACAAAGACACACTTTAAGGCTCTAGGATCAAGTTTCCCCCTGTCTGTACCTATGAATATGGACATATGAGATGCACCCAAAAACTCTTGGTTTAAGATTATTTGTAGTGGACAGGTTTAGCTAGAAAGACGACAAAGCTTCCATAGGGTTTTTTTATCCTAAGACTCTAGAGGGTAGTCTATTGATAAGGTATGTTGCTGTAAGGACAGCTTCCCCCGAAAAATTTTTTGGGACACTTTTTTGGAACAACAATGCCCGAGTTTGATTTAATAGATGTCCATTTTTCCTCTCCGGGACCCCATTCTGCTGTGGTGTTTTGACATGAGAGGACTCATGAATTATACCTTCTTTTTGACAAAAAGAATTAAGGACATGATTGAAGTAATCTTTGACATTATCTGACCTAAGTCTCTTAATATTAACACCAAACTGATTTTTTAATCAAGGAGTGGAAGTTTAGGAAGACAAAACTGGCTTCTGATTTTTGTTTAAGTAGGAAAACCTAAGTGACCCTTGTACAGTCATCTATAAAGGCAACAAATCATCGAACACTAGACACATTTAGAACATTAAAAGGTCCCCATACATCAGTATGAACAAGATAAAAAGGGAAATTGCTAATTCTATTACTTATTGAAAAAGATATACGCTTGTGCTTAGCAAGTTCACACATCTCATAATGAAGACTCTCAACATCTAACTTGGTAAACAGAGAGGGAAACATAATTTTGATCACTCCAAAAGAGGGATGTCCCAACCGACAATGATAAAGCATGATTTTTTCTCTGTTGGTCATCAAGGATTCAAATAAGAAGGAGTGAGAGATTCTGTTCTTCCTGGACAGACTTGGATCTTCGAGATAATAAAGGTCATTCCATTCTCTAGCATGTCCAATCATCCTCCTCGAATCCTTGTCCTGAAATACACAATGATCGTTGAAAAAAATAACTTTACATGACAAATCCTTTATAAGTTTTTGTATAGAGACTAGGTTGGTGGACAACTTTGGGACATGGAGAACATCTTTTAAAGGTATTAAAGGATTGATTTGGATATTTCCTTGACCAACTACAGTTATAAGGGTTCCATCTGCTGTGGCAATTTTCTTGTTGCTGGGACATGGAGAATATGTGGAGAAGTGTTTGGCTAATGGTGTCATGTGGACTGTGGCTCCAGAGTCCAATATCCAATAATGGTTAAAAGGTGTATCTGAGACATTTAATCCAAAATAAAGTGGAAACTTACCTGAGTATGCCAAAGAACACACACCTGTAGGTTTTTCTAGCTTACTAAGAAAGGTTCTTACCCTTTCTATCTCCTCTTGGTTAAGATGGGCAGCAACTTTTGGATTATTTCCTTCATTTGTCTTAGCACCTTTCCTTAAGGAGCCTCCTCTGTGTCCTTCTTATCGATCTCGATTTAAAGGCTTCCCATGTAACTTCCAACACTTCTCTCGGGTATGACGAGGCTTATTGCAATATGTACACTAGAGACCATCACCTTTCTTCTCCATATTTGCTGATCCTCCTTTCTTCTGTTCGGCTACCCCCTTTCTATTCAACACTATACGAAAAAGTTGGGCCCACTTCAAATAATTTCTTCCATTTAGTCTATATGCAGAATGAATATTCTGCAGTTCTCAAGATTGCTGGGATTGGATATTCCCTATTTTTGGGGTTGGGTTCACAACTTCCTCGACATTATAACAAGAAGGTGCGATGCAACAACAATGTAGGCTGTTGTCTTAGGGTTAAGAAAAATGCAGCAGCAATGCAGGTTGCCGTCTTAGGGTTAAGAAAAGTGCAACAGCAATACAGACTGCTATCTTAGGGTTTATAGTGCGCAGACAGAACTTCCTAGATCGAAAACTCGATACCATTTGGAAAATTAGATTAAATGAAATCTTATTTTATTATTTTAATACAAAGAGATCATACAAAATATATACAGGAGACCTAAGCTATTTTAGGAAATATAATAACTCTATTTTATTCTAGGATCCCTTGATTTATGGGATTGTTCCTAATTGTTCAAATCTGTACAAATCACAAATTTCCTAATTTATTTTTTCCTAAAATACTATTTAATTTCCCACATACACTGTTGGTCCTAATTTTAATTCTTATTGAATTTTGTACTTTGTCATGAAGTCATCAAACAGGATTAGCCAGCATACTAATAACCTTTCTAAAATGATATGTATATATACTTTTTATTCTTTATTAAAATCTCTTCATATTCTGCAGCTTGCAAAAAAGCTCCATCCAGATACAAACAAAGATGATCCTGAGGCTGAAAAGAAGTTTCAAGAAGTTTCGATAGCATATGAAGTGAACTATTGCTGCTTTTGTTTTCATTTTCATTTGTACCAAAGTAAGGATTCTATTTAAAATTTTCATATTACAAATTATCTCACTGCTGGTTTGTTGTCTTTTTTCTTGTGTGGTAGGTTTTAAAGGATGAGGAAAGGCGACAACAGTATGATCAGGTTTAGCACTTTACCTACTACTTTTTTAGTCTTCTGGTCACAAATTTTCTGTTGCACATTTTTCTTCAAGTTGGGATACATTGTAAGATGAATTTACTTGTACTTTACTGCATGACATAGTGCAATAAAAAAAATGAGGGAATAGGAAGATTTGCACAGTGGAGAATTAGAAATTAGTTTAAGGATACTTATGAAGGAAAAATATGGAGGAAGGGGGTGGGTAACACGACACATTTGTACTATATGTTGGAATATAATAAGAGTATTCTCTTATCCTTGGTATTTTTGCACATGTACAGTGATCATATTTCTTAAAGAGCATAATGTGGTCATTTGCTGAGTTAAACATTCACTCTCTAGTGTCTGTACTCACTATGGAGTGGGCTCAGAAAACTTTTTGCTTCCAATGATGTTTTTGGCTTGTTGATATTACATGCTTTATGCTCAATAGCAGCATTTCATATTTTGTATGAGTTAAAATTTAGGTTAGGTTCATGTTTTAGTACACAAATATTTCAAGTGCATGTTTGTTGGTTAAATGATTATTTGAAGTCTGTTGAGTGGATTGTTACTTTCTCTAAAGTCTCTTCATTATTCATTGACTCACTTTTAACATAAATATTTAGCTTGGTCATGATGCTTACGTTAGCCAACAAAGTACCGGTTTCGGAGGCGAGGGTGGCTTCAATCCGTTTGAGCAGATATTCCGTGATCATGTAAGGACTTGGTAGTTTCTTCCCTTTCTTACTTCTTTCATTGTTTGTTTCTATGCACTGTAGTTGAAAAATGGAAGTAATTACATTCATACACCATAGTAATAAGAAAATTTCATTATTATCTCACTTCAACTGTAAAATTATTATATACTAACCATTAGTAATGGAGCTTCAATTATTAATTCAATCTCAATTGATTAATCATCCAGACAAAAATGTGTATGGTAAAATTTAGTTAAATTTTTCTATTTAATTTGGTTGCTTGGTTATGCATCATTTTCTCATTTATCACCTGAAATCTATATTTTTCTAATTATGTAATCTTTAATTAAATATAAATGCCTATAAACTTTCCTGTGACAGTCATCCCACATTTGAAATCTAATATACTTTTTTTCATTTCTTAATGGTGAATAGGATTTTGTCAAGAGCTTCTTCCATCAAAATATTGGTGGAGAGGATGTGAAGGTTTTTTCTTCTTCATATTTGAACACTTTTAAGTATGCTAAGGAGTTGTACGACCAAAGACGTCTAAATAATTTCTTTTTCAGACTTTTATTGAGCTATCTTTTATGGAAGCTGTACAAGGGTGCACCAAAACATTGACATTTCAAACAGATGTGCTTTGTAATGATTGTGGTACGTTCATTAACAAGCTCCAAACTGTTATCCAGTACTACAATTTATGATTTCAGTTTGATTTGTATTTTGTCAAGTCAGTGCACCTGGAAATGATGTTGTCAAGCCCAAACCTTTTCCTTAATAAACTATTGCAGGTGGGAGTGGTGTTCCTCCTGGTACAAGGCCTGAAACTTGTAAGCGATGTAAAGGGTCAGGAGTGGTCAGTATTGTCTTGAAAATAACTTAATCATCTTTTTATAAAGTTTAAGTTAGTTAAGTGCTGTTAAATTGATAATTTTGGGAAATGTTCAGTTATTTGTACAAGCCGGCATATTCAGAATGGAGAGTACTTGTGGTAGCTGTAAGGGAACTGGAAAAATTGTATCGGTATGGTATAATAGCCCCCTCTTTTTCTTTTGTAATAATAAATCTCTTATTTCCAATTTTGCACTATGGTTCAGAAAATATGATGGATGGAGTTTCAATGGTAGTGTTATCATAACAATTATATTCTTGCTGCTTAGAATTCTATGACTGGAGTTATCCCCCCCCCCCCCGCCGTACTAAAGTATAAATTTAATGAATATTTGTTGATTAAATACAGCTAATGGCTAGAATATATTTGTAAATATTATCTTTTTGTCTTTTATTGTTTGTATCAGAATTTCTGCAAGTCTTGCAGGGGTGCAAAGGTTGTCAAAGGAACAAAGTCGGTCAAGTTGGATATTATACCTGGTAATTGTTACTTAATTTTTTGGGATGTGTTGTTGTTACTAGATATGTAGGTCATGTGCATATGACTTCTGAAGATTTAGGTTAGCCTATTCCTCTATCTAACAAAACATAATAACCATAATCATAATAATATGCAGGAAAGAAGATACCTAATGTCCGAATGAAGCTGGAAAGCCCTAAATTTTAAATAATTTTATTATACTAAGGTTGAAAAGTTTATACTAATGTTGGCTCTATCTCTACAAGGGCTCACAAAACAATTCATTTGATCTATCCATAAGTAAATCTCTCTAATCCAATCACTGGTAAATGGATGGATTGGATATCCAGACTTGAAAAAATTGTAAATGGATGGATTGAATTTTTAATGGGTTATTTTTATCCAATTTGTTATTATCTGTCCATTTGCCATTGCCAACCCTAATCACTGTCTTTGTGTGGGGGGGCTATGCACATCCCTTTTTCTCTTAGGTTCAGCTATGATAAGGTTGGCTACTTATGTTTTTAACATTTCAGGGATAGACACCAATGAGACCATAAAAGTTTTCAGAAGTGGTGGAGCAGATCCTGATGGAGATCATCATGGCGATCTTTATGTTACTATCAAGGTACTTACTTCAATATCTTGGAAGTCGCTTTTTTTTGTTAATACTTTTGAACTTAACTTTTTTATTGTTAATACTTTTAAACTCAACTTTTTTATTTGTCCTTTTTGCAGGTTAGAGATGATCCTGTTTTTCGCAGAGAAGGATCTGATATTCACGTAGATGCTGTTTTAAGTATCAATCAGGTAATGCATTTGGTAAACAAATTGATGACAATTGTATGGATATCATTTTTCTAGAACTAAATTGATGTTTATTTCCCTAAATTGATGCCAGTCCATCTTATGGAGAATAAATTCACGTCATTTATGTTTTAGGAACCAAAACGGTAATATTTACTCTAAAGAAATGTGTTTGCTAAAATTATTATACTCTAGAATCACATGCAATATTCCAGAAAATGTAGTTCTAAATGCAGTTGAGATATCTATCACTAAGGTATAATCTATAATCTTTTGGCGTTAGGTGTCTATATTGATGCAAATATCTGATTAAGAATCATGTTAGAAACTGTTTCACTTTTGATGGCATGAATTTGGTTTGCCACAGCTAGGGAGAACTGGTAAATATTTATTTCAATTGTTTTGATTTAGCAGTGGTAGTGGTGGAGTAGATATGGTTGTTGATGGAAGTTTATTGTCAATATTTTGGGTCTCCAACATCTTGTTAGTTGTTTATTGCAATTAAACTAAATACTGAAAGTTTGTGTATGCATGGGTTTCAGGCGATTTTGGGGGGAGCTATTCAAGTCCCAACTCTTGCTGGAGACGTTGTACTTAAGGTTAGTATTATATTGCAATAGATAATATTTCTTATGGCACTTTTAGTAACTGGGGAAGTTTGATTCATGAGTCTTGTTTGACAGGTTCGCCCAGGCACCCAACCTGGTCAGAAAGTGGTTTTGAAAAAGAAAGGTAAGGAATTAATACCCTTTTGGGAAATCGGAACCTTTTGATAATTTTTTAAGACAATTTGTTAATACATTTGGCATATATGGACATATCATGCTTCATGAACTTACTGCTGCTAGTGTAAGCCATTACTTTCACCATTCTTACCTTGTTTATTCTCTTAACAGGGATCAAGACAAAAAATTCTTATACATTTGGGGATCAATATGTTCATTTTAATGTCAACATCCCAACGTGAGTGGCTCATTATATATTTTATTGTATCATTTACTATTTGTGCTGTTTGCTCCTCTTTCAACTCCATGTTTAGGTTCTATGATGGATGCTTAGAATGTAAAATGCCTATTATTTGAAATGTTATTACAGAAACCTGACGCAAAGACAACGAGAGTTGATTGAAGAGTTTGCTAAGGAAGAGCAAGAGGAACTTGATAAACGGAGAACTGCTTCAGCTTTTGGTTGAAAACATTTGTAAAATATCCGCTATTTGTTTATGGCTAAGTCAAGCTCAACTAGGTGGGAACCCACCTGGTGTTAGAAGTTTTGTAGGAGCATTAAAGATGTCTTTTTCTTTGCCTCACCCACATAGTGCATGGCGGAAAATATTTTGTGTATTTTTTATTTTGAAAAAAATACAAAAAAAGGTATAAATAGAATACAAGGAAATAAACTTATACATTAGTTTATCCTTAAAAAATAAGAAAATATTCTACCTATAAATATTGTATATAACTATGCATAAATAATGAAATAAAACTGATTATATTATTATTAAATCTTATCATAATTGAATTATTTTAATTGATAGTGTTGATTTTCAATACTCCCTTTCAATCTGGGTTGTAGATGTCTATATGTGTTCTTTGGAAGAATTTTTGTTAGGATATTTATTATTTGTTTCCATGATGGAATATGGTCAACACTTATAATATCATGATTAATCTTTTTTTTTAATGAAGTGTTGGTCAATTTTCACATGTTTTATCCTATCATGATTAAATCTTATCATAATTGAATTATTTTAATTGATAGTGTTGATTTTCAATACTCCCTTTCAATCTGGGTTGTAGATGTCTATATGTGTTCTTTGGAAGAATTTTTGTTAGGATATTTATTATTTGTTTCCATGATGGAATATGGTCAACACTTATAATATCATGATTAATCTTTTTTTTTAATGAAGTGTTGGTCAATTTTCACATGTTTTATCCTATTATGGTGGATTGAGTTCTTTGCTATTGTTGAATATAGGGAAAAACTGAATAGGGTTAATTTCCTTTATGTATTTACCACACATAAGGCAGTGTATTTATAATAAAGAAAGGTACTCCTCAAAAGAGTAACAGAATACAAATAGGGTAAATAAAAAGATATTATTTGATATTGTGATTAACAATATCTAACAATATCTCAACAATATCAAACAATATCAACTAATATCTAATCATATCTAACACTCCCCCTCAAGTCGGAGCATACAAATCGTATGTGCCTAGCTTGGTACAAAGATAATCCATCCTAGGTCCCAGTAAAGACTTAGTGAAAATATCTGCTAATTGATCACATGAGTTAACGAACTCGATCTTGATGTCTCCGGACATAATCTTTTCCCGAATAAAATGGCGATCAATCTCAATGTGTTTAGTCCTCTCATGAAAGACAGGATTAGAGCTTATATGGAGAGCGTACTGATTGTCACACACTAGTGTCATTTGAGTGACATCTCCAAATTGTAGCTCTTTAAGCAATTGCTTGAGCCAAATAAGTTCACAAGTAGCTGAGGCCATAGCTCTATACTCTGCTTACGCACTGGATCTTGCCACAACACTTTGTTTCTTACTTTTCCATGAGATCAAGTTACCACCAATGGAAACACAATACCCGAGATGTAGATCTTCTATCGAGAGGAGATCCTGCCCAATCGACATCCGAATAGCAGACAACTCTTGTATGATTATGGGAGTCATACACCAAACCTTTTCCAGGAGACTTTTTGATGTACTTCAATATACGGATGATCGCATTCCAATGATCTTGACAAGGAGAATTGAGGAATTGACTCACCACACCGACTCGCAAAGGAAATGTCGGGCGAGTAATCGTAAGATAATTTAATTTTCCAACTAATCTTCTATACTTGTTCAGGATCCGACATTGGCTCCCCCGATTTGGCAAGAGTTTGGTATTAGGATCCATGGGTGTGTCAACAGGCTTTGAATTCATCAACCCAGTTTCCTCCAAAATATCCAATGCATACTTTCTTTGAGATATAACAATGTCATCGGTAGATTGTGCTACCTCAATACCCAAGAAATATCCGAGTTTGCCAAAATCTTTGGTTTGAAAATGGTGGCAAAGGTGTTGTTTCATCCGAGAGATGCCATGATGGTCACTACCTGTAAGAACAATGTCATCGACATACACTATCAAATAGATACATCCGACGATTCGAGTGATCGGTAAAAGACCGAGTGGTCCGCCTCACTTCTAGTCATGCCAAATTGTTGAACAACGCCGCTAAATTTTCCAAACCAGGCCCTAGGAGACTGTTTTAGGCCATATAAAGATTTGCGAAGACGACATACCAATCCGAAGACTCCCCCGAGCAACAAATCCGGGAGGTTGCTCCATATAAATCTCTTCTTGCAAATCGCCATTCAAGAAAGCATTTTTGACATCCGAGTTGATAAAGAGGCCATTGTTGAATAGCAGTCATGGCAATGAATAAACGAACGAAGCCATCTTTGCCACTCGGAGAGAAAGTATCACCATAATCCAACCCGAAAATTTGGGTATAGCCTTTGGCTACAAGGCGAGCTTTGAGGCGATCAATAGTACCATCGGGACCAACCTTGATAGCGAAGACCCACCTGCAACCAACAACAGATTTTCCAGATGGTAATGGGACAAGCGTCCGGGTTCCACTAGTCCGAAGAGCACCGAGTTCATCTAGCATGGCCTCGACGCCAACCAGGGTGGGCTAAGGCTTCGAGAGACAGATTTAGGAATAGACACAGAAGAAATAGATGAGAGACAGGTATAAAATGGTGAAGAAATTCGATGATAACTTAAAGCGAGTATAATGTGGAGAAGGATTACGAGTAGAACGCGTACCTTTACGAAGGGCAATAGGAAGGTCGGACTACGTGGACGGAACCGGAGGAGGCGAGTATTTGGCACTGGGAGTGAGTCATGTGGCGTACTGTTGTGGGCGAGGTCTGCGACTATAAACCTGAAGGGGTGGTGGAGGAGGAGGGGCTAATGGTGGATGGTCCTCAACATAAGGATCAATGAGAACATGAATGGGAGCTGTAGCGAGATGGAGACTCAGCAGGTAGGGAAGGGTCCTTAAAGTAAAATGAAAACTCATTGAAGGTGACATCGGCAGACACAAAATAGCGATTAAGAGAAGGAGAAAAACACTTGTATCCTTTTTGGGATCGAGTAAATCCTAAGAAAACACATTTGTGTGATCGAGGAGATAACTTATCATGACCAGGATCAAAATTGTGGACAAAACAGGTAGACCCAAAAACCTTCAGAGGTAAAGGATGGAGAGTGTCATGAGGAAATAAAATAGAATGGGGAATTTTGTTATCTAAAACCGAAGAGGGCATACGATTAATAAGATAACGAGCGGTAAGAACGACATCACCCCAAAAATGTTGAGGAACCTCACCATGAATTAAAAGAGTACGGGTTGTTTCAATAAGGTGTCTATTCTTGCGCTCAGCCACCCCATTTTGTTGAGGGGTATAAGCACAGGAAGTTTGATGAAGAATGCCATGAGAAGCCATAAATTGTTTAAACGAGTTTGAAAGATATTCACGGTCATTATCACTTCGAAAAGTTTGAATAGAGACACCAAACTGATTTTTAATTTCATGATAAAAGTTTTGGAATATAGAAAACAACTCAGAACGATTTTTCATTAAAAATAACCAAGTACAACGAGAGAAATCATCAATAAAAGTAACAAAATATTAAAAACCTAAATTAGACTTAACACGACTGGGTCCCCAAATGTCAGAGTGAACTAAGGCAAAGGGGGATGAAGCACGCTGGGAAACACTACGAGAAAAGGAAGTACGACTATGTTTGCCTAACCGACAGGACTCACACACCAAATTGGACAACTGGGATAAGCTGGGAACAAGTTGCCTGTAATTTGCGCGGACTGGGGTGACCAAGCTGAGCATGAAGGAGAGAAGGAGACTTCATAAGCGTGCCAACATGTGGAGAAGGTTGAAGATAATAAAGTCCATGTGACTCACATCCGGTGCCAATCACTCTTTGCGAGCTCCGGTCCTGTAGGGAAACGAAGTTTTGGTAAAAGAGATAACACAATCAAGAGATCGAGTTAGACGTCTAATGGATAATAAGTTAAAGGGGGACCGGGTACATACAAAACATTATCAATGGACAACGAGGGAAAAAGAGTAACCGTTCCAACACCATGAGCTAAAGTTGTAGACCCATTAGCCATTGTAACGAGAGGGTAAATTATGAGAAGAAGTGAAAGAGGAAAATAAGGATTTGTTACCAGTGATGTGATCGGTGGCGCCCGAGTCAAGAACCCTAGGGCCAATAGAAGAAGAGTGAGTCGGACCAGACAAAAGATGTACCGTGTGGGCAACGAAGTAGTGGAAGCTGGAGGGCTTTCGATCCTCATACCATTGAAGAAAATCATTGAAGATAGCAGATTTGTCCGAAGGTACAGACGAAGGAGGATCCACGGCAGAGGATTGTGCGGAAGAATCGGTCCGAGCAAGCTGCGACAGATCGGCGAGGATAACCATGTAAAGCATAACATTTGTCAATTTTGTGGCCTAGTTTGCCACAATGGTCACACTTGACACGCCCTTTGCCTGGCTTGTGAGAGCGATTACGATCATCACGGTGAGAGGCCAAGGCAGATGAATCATTAGAAACTACAGGGGGAATATTGAGAGGTTTACATGACACCCGCAAAAGGGAGGAACTGGTAGCGGTAAAACTGGGTGTAACAGGGGAACCCAAAATCTGGTCACGAACAGGGGCATATTTATCAGCAAGTCCGTGTAACATCAAAACCATGAAAAACTTTTATCGTTGCTCTAATTCTTGGGCAGGAGTCGAGGCAGGGGGTAATAACTCATTAAATTCATGGAGAAGAGCATGGATCTTACCCACATAATCCGCCACAGGATCCTTATCTCGAGGAGCAATAACATCAAGAAGATTGTAACAAACACCATAAAGACGTTGAGTGTCATTGGTGTATAATAATTTGGCTTGTTCCCAAACGTCATAACATGTGCCATACGATCGAAAAATTTGTTTTAAAGAAGATTGGATGGTATTCTTGAGAACCATACATATATGAGCATCAACTTTCTTCCAACGGACACGATCATTGGAAGGAACATCATCTACCTTGGTAGTAAGATGATCAACATACCCCGACTCTCAAGCCAAAGTCTAATATCGGATGCCCAAGTTGCATAATTCGTACCATCTAATTTATCAATGGGTAAATTCACATTGACATAATTAGTAAAAACAGATTGCACAGACCCACGGAGTCGACGGAGGTAACTTCGAGATTGGAAGTGGCGGCGGAAGATGCCATGGAGGAAGAGAGAGAAAAACCCTAAAACACCAAAGAGGTCCGATTGGAGCAGCGAGGACAGATCCAGAGAGAGGAGAAGGAGGCGACGCCGGCGCAAAGATCGGCGGCCTGAACAGCGGCGAGACGCGCCGCCACGCGCGGCGGAACGGGAGAAGGTGGCGCGGCTTCGGGAGGCGCGTGAGGGAGCGTGGCTGCTCCGATGACCGCGAAACTTCCACGGTGGAGGTCGCACGGAGGAGGCGAGCAAAACCCTGTGCTCGGCGGTCCGAACTGCTACTCTAGCGACGGCGGCGGCGACGGCGGACGGCGGTGGCGACGGCGGCGGCGACAGCTGCAGGTTCAGTGGCAGAGCCGAAAGAAAAATCCCAAGAGACCTTAAGCTCTTGATACCATGTTGAATATAGGGAAAAACTGTATAGGGTTAATTTCCCTTATGTATTTACCACATATAGGGCAGTGTATTTATAATAAAGAAAGGTACTCCTCAAAAGAGTAACAGAATACAAATAGGGTAAATAAAAAGATATTATTTGATATTGTGATTAACAATATCTAACAATATCTCAACAATATCAAACAATATCAACTAATATCTAATCATATCTAACAGCTATGTTTATAGTAGCTTTGTTATCAAAGATTATCCTCATAGTGTAATTAATATGAATTTTGATTTTATTTAACATCCTCTTAAGTTAGATTCCTTCACATATATTTTGATTTATAGTTCTGAATTTAGCATCTGCACTACTTCTTGCCACCATAGGTTGTTTCTTGTTTCTCCAAATTACCAAGTTTCCCAACACAAATAAATGTAGCCTGTAGTTGATTTTTTGTTAAAGGGACATCATGTCCAATTTGAGTTACTATAAACTTCAATACTTATGTTTGAGTTCTTATGTTTGAGTTCTTCTTGAAGTAGAGCACTCGGTCAGGTGTACATTTGAGGTATTGGAATATTTTGTTTGTCATGTTCATGTTGACCTTTGTTGGATTAGATGTATGGTGACTAGTCAAGCTGACAGCAAACCCAATGTCGGGCCAGGTGTGAATTAGGTAGATTAGCTTCTCAACTAGTCTTTAATATCTATCTTTATTAGTTGGTGAACTTTCCTCTTCACCTCTCTTTTTCGGTTCTATGGGAGTATTGACTGTCTTTCACCCAAGCACGTCAGTTACTTGAAGTAAGTCCAGTGTATATTTCCTTTATGATATATAAATACCATCCTTCGTCCGAGTAACTTCTATCCCTAGAAAGTATTTGAGTTGACCTAAGTTCTTGACTTCAAATTCCTTGGCTAAAAGTCCCTTTAAGTGCTTGATTTGATCATAATCGTCTTCTGTGATAACGATATCATCAACATAAACAATGAACAGGACTACCTTCCATTATGCGGAGTGTTTGACAAATATCATGTGATCTGATTGACATTAGTTGAATCCATCTTCTTTGACAACTCAAGTCAATCTACCAAATCATGCTTTCGGATATTGCTTATGGTCATATAAAGATTTTTGAAACCTACACATCATGTTTGAGGTTTTTGATGATTCAAGTCTCGGACTTGCATATAGACTTCTTCTAGACATGGTTTAGGAAAACATTCTTGATGTCTAGTTGATAAAATGGTCAATCTAAATTTGTAGTTAAAAAGAGTATAACTCGGATTGAAATGAGTTTGACCACTAATGCAAATGTATCTTCGTAGTCCACTCTATATGATTGGGTAAACCCTTTTGCCACCAGTTGGATTTTGTACCGGTTTATACTACCATCTGCATTGTATTTGATGGAGAATTTCACTTGCATCCAATCGATTTTATCCTTTTTGGTAGGGTGATGATTTCTCATGTGCCATTTTTAACCAAGGTCTGGACTTCTTTTGTTACAGTTGCTGCCCATTCAGGTTGTTGGAGTGTCTCTTGCATATTTCTTGGGATATGTATGTTGTTAAGAGCTGTCACAAACGACCTATACCCATGTGACAATTTTTTATAGGATATATAATTTCCAATGGGGTGTTGAGTGCAAGATCTCACCCCTTTTCTTAATGCAATGGAATGTTAATGTCATCAATAGGTTCAAGATTAGAAACGATATTGCCTAGGAAAAACTCATTTTATGGAGTTTGGTTTGATTCATGACTTTGCCTTGAAGTTGTGCTAGATTCTTCTTCCTTTCTTTCAACTGCAATTTCGGCTGACTTTGCATTTGTTATTGTATTTTCCTCTGCTGTAGGTGCAGTCTTGGCTGATTCTATATTTGGGGCAAAGTGAGTTAGCTCAAATCCCAAAAATTGAGATTCTGAAAGTTGAGATTCTGCCACTTCAATTGAATAAATCTGCTCCTCCTGAATGTCAACTTTAGGGTAATAAGGATTATAAAAAAAGGTTACATCCATGGTGTGGTAAAATTTTCTGGTTTGAGGTGAATAACATTTATACCCCTTTTATTGGGAAAAATAGCTTAGGAAAATACATTTTATGGATTTTGGGTCAAGTTTGCTGCAACGATGATGAATGTTATGAATAAAGGCTGAACATCCAAATATTAGGGAACAAATATAAGGATATGACTATTAGGGTATGAGGTTTGGAGAATAGAGTGAGGTGTGTTAAAGTTGAGGATTCGGGAAGACATTCTGTTTATAAGGTAGGTTTTAGAGATGACAACTTCTCCCTAAAATTGGTTGGATACATTTGTAGTCAACATGAGAGATCTGGTCACTTCTAAGAGATATCTTTTCTTTCTCTCGGCGATCCCATTTTGCTGAGGGGTATCTACACATAAAGTCTGATGTATGATTCCATGTCTTTGAAGGTAAGAACTTAGTATAGAGTGGTAATACTTAGCCATTATCTCTCATAAGTACCTTAATCCTACTTTGAAATTACGTTTCCACCATAATGAACAAAATTCAAATATTATGCCAACTTCTGATTTCTCCTTCATTAGAAACACCCCAAGTGACCCGTATGTAATCGTCTATGAAGGTGACAAACCATATTGATCCCGTAACATTTTTTATCCGTGACGGTCCTCATATATCGTTGTGAATTATGGAGAAAGGTTAAGAGGGTTTATCGGGTTGAGGCGGGTATGAGTTGCGGGTATGTTTGGCCAATTGACATATTTCACATTGAAACAACTCTTGAGTTTTATTGAATAATGTGGGAAATATTCTTCTTAAGTACATAAAATTTGGGTAGCCAAGCTGATAATGCCACAACATTATAGAAATTTTATTGTTAGATACCACAACACAAGAATTGGCTTTGGGTTTCGCCTCTGACGCTTCAGTTTGGAGGCAAAAGAGTCAAACACATTCTTTAGCAACGTCAATTGTCTCCCCCGTCTCTAAAATATGAAATTCACATAGGTTAGGGAAGAATTTAGTGACACTTCAAATCTTTTGTCAGTATGCTAATGGACAAAAAATTACAATCAAGTTTAGGCACATAAAGGACTAACTTCAAGTTAATATTTTGTGAGATAATAATTGAACCCATGACTTTGGAAAGATTCTCATCAGTTATCTGAACTGTGTAATTATTGTGGCAAGGAGTATAGTTTTTAAACACAGTCAAGTCTCCAGTCATGTGATCTAAGGCTCTGAATCAATTATTCATGACTTTGATTTTTCTATACTAGTATTTAGAGCATGCAAAAAATTATCTTTTTATGCTATTGTAGTTGTACCAATTGTTTGTTGGAGAATTTTTTTCTAGTGCTTCCATTTGCTCCTTGCTGAATTGTTTGCTGAAGAATTTATCTCTGGTGTGTTGTCTCTGCTGTCTAGGTTTTTTGTCTGTTTTTCCTCTAAAGAAGTATGTCCTAATTTCTTGCAGTAATCACACCAGGCCGATTCTTCTTTTTAGATGGACGAGATTGGTTCCCCTTGCTGTCATTGTTGTGCCTTCAATGGGTGGGACTGCACTTGACTTTCCAAGCATTACTTTCCTCATGCTCTCCTCCCTTCTCATTTCCGAAAATACTGCCTGGATTGTTTTAAGAGGTTTGGTTCCAAGGATTATCCATCGGATTTCATCAAGTTTTGTGTTCAACCTCATTAGGAACTTGTAGATCCTATCTTTTTCTACTAATTCTTTATACTTCTTATCATTGACACAACTTCATTGAACATCTTCATATATGTCTAGTTGTTGTTGTCAATGTTGGCTGAGTGTATTAAAATACTCAGTGAATGAGAAATCACCTTATCGTAGTTCATGGAGTATGTTCTTGATCTCAAATACCACAGGGCAGATGTATTGTCCACATTTGATTCAGTTTCCTTCACTACATTTTACATCTCCTTGACAGTGTCATAGTACATAAAATTCTCCCAAATTTCATTGGTCATGGTATTAAGTAAACATGACATGACTAAATTGTTTTCTAGTTGTCATTTGTTGAGGTTAGAGTCACCCTCTATTGAACACTTGGAGTTTCTGGTGATGTAACCTTACTTTCCTTTTCCTTGAAAGAAGATTTTAGCTGAACACACTCATTGAGGATAATTTTAGCCATTCAATTTGTGACCAGTGATAGGAAGAGTAGGTCCTTCGACTAAACTGGTAACTAAATCTCCTGCATTGTTCTCTTTCATGATTGACTGCACTAGGTTAGGAATGGTCTAGATCAAGCTCCGGTACCATGCGAAAAATATATTATGTATTTCTTATTTTAAAAAAGATACAAAGGAGGTATAAGTAGAATACAAGATAATAAACCTATATACAAATTTATCCCTGAAAATCAAAAAAATATTTTCCTAAAATATTTTCCTTATAAATAAATATGATACATAATTGTGTATAAATTAAGAAATAAAACTGATTATATTATTATTGAATTTTATCATAATTAAATTATCATAATTGATATGGTACATAATTGTGTATAAATTAAGAAATAAAACTGATTATATTATTATTAAATTTTATCATAATTAAATTATCATAATTGATAGTACATTATTTTAACAGGGGTGCAAGTCACGTACTGTAATTTTTTTTTTTACCATGGGTTGTTGGTTAAACTATCCTTCACTATGTCTAAGATTGACATTCTTCTTAATCAAAGTTAGGGCTAGGCATGTTTACTTGACAAACCTTGTTTCAAGACTTAATGTGTTCTCTTTAATAGGCTACATTAATTTGTAACGTATCTTCTTTTATCTTCTTTTCTTTTTTTTTATTACATTCAGTGGGTACCTGTTCTCATGACAAAAATGTTCTAATAAAATTTTTCAAAGAATGGTTCAGAAATAACTTTTGTTGTCATCTCGATACTGTGTATGAGTTTCTAGTCATTCTACTCTTGATAAAATATTATTTTAACTTAAATTTCAAGATCCGTTGCTTAAAATTAAAGATAATTATTAATATAAGTAACTCTTAATTTTAAATAATTTATATGTATGAAACTGATATTAAAATAATATTTTTTTAAGTAACCGCCGTTTAAGATTTTATTTGTCAACTTTATTTTTATTATAATGCTTTAAAGAAGAAGCAAATGAAAGGAAAACCATAGTAACTAGAGTAGGTTAGTACTGAACCCCACCAACAATTGAAATTATATTTCGTAATATTTTATGAGATATTATTGAAATTAACTTTTAAAACATACATCATTGTCGTTAATATGATTACTTTAATAACCCCATAGGAAAATGATATTTTGAAAACCTCAATTCATACATTTTCTATAAATAACTCTGTTTTAATATTAAAATAATAATTTTATTTTTATTAAATTAGTCTATAGATTATTATATTAATAAAAATAAGTTATTTAAAAATTTATATGATTTTTTATTGTTAAAATATCATCCCTCTAAATAAAATTAAATAGCCTTGAAGAAAAATCTAAGCTAGAGGAATGACTAAATACAAACTCATTCTCGTTCTAGAACAAAATAAAGAGTAATTACAACAATTACGAACATTCTTTCATGGTGTAAATTTACTCTCAATTATTTCCAGTCTCAATTCCCTCTTTGTTTAAGTGTCCATCAACTCTATCTTTGTCGATAATAACGTTGTAATCACAAGATTTTGTAGGACTAACCTGCAATCTAAAATAGCAAACAAGTTGTTAGTCACCAGAAGGAGCAAAGGACAGTCAAACCCTAACTTATCACACAACTCAACCCCAAATCTTTTTCAGATCCATATATATGTTTGACGATTCTCCTCAATCAACAGGAAATCTACGAAGTAACTAATCACCATCAAGCAATATATGTGCTTGCCAGCTTCATGAAGAAGTGAATGCATCCTTTGGAAGACCAAATCCTATTGCTGCCATTTCAGTAAGCAGTTAAGGAACAAATATGCACATTTGGATCACCACACACAAGACATAGCATGAAAAAAAAAAAAAAATGACCGACTTCAATTGCTGCATTCAATTTGTAAACCCATGAATCCATAGTTTCTTTCCGTTCAGGGAAACCTTCAGGTATTACTGGCTCAGCATTCGGTTCCTGCATAATTGAGAGATGAACATTAGGACTAAAGAACTAGGCAGCATCCGTCTGTTATCTGTTATGGATAAGAAAAGAAAAGCATGAGACATGAAAATGTGTTTTGATTGTCGAGGACGAATCCTCCAAAAATACCGCCATTTGAGCTCAGGTCAAACAGGAGGGTGTCTAATTCTCTATAGGCATTGCTTTCAGTTTCTCTTGCATCTCTTCGCCAAAATAGCTTCTTGGAATGTCTACTCTCACTCATGTGTTAACCCCAACCTGTTACCCATTTAAAGCACCATTTTATCAGGAAAGGAAGATGAAATATTCTGCTCTAAGAATCCAGTTTAAACTCTCATCAGTATGCGTTAAATCAAAAGTTCTACCCTGTACAATAGTTTGCATTTCTATATCATCTACTTAAGAGCTTCTGAGTAGTATAATAGTAGAATCCTAGGCTGCATAAAAGAGACAACTCAAGTGTAAAGAAACTCAATCTATTTTTATACTAAGAAAACACATGGTTCAGTTGTCAAGCTGAAATTTTGCATGTGGCCCCACCGACAGACTGCAATTCGTGTTATGTATTATGACTTGCTAACCAATTGTTATAAAATAGGCGTTTTTCCTTTCTATACTTTCATTAGCTAACCAGTCTAAGTTGCATAGTTATACTTTCCTTAGGTAACCGGTCTAAGTTGTTAATAAAATCGATCTTAAAGTCTATGCTAAACTTCTACCAATTAGTACCAGTCATGCAAAGTTTTTCAAGAACCTCAAAAAAATAAAAGTCAGCACCTCCATAATTCAAGTGCTCACTAGCAATCTTACAAAGCTCACGGAAAGCCTTTCATGCCATGATAACAGGTACTTTTAAGTTCATAGCTGGACACTAGTTGCTGCTTCAAATTGAGGGATGGAAAACAAATTCAATGTTACCTATGCAGGTGCATTTGACAAACTAGTCATTTCTCCTATCTGAAAGACAGCAAAACTATCTTGGATCTCCACCATATTCTGAGGTAGGCAAGCATAGATTTCACTTATCCCCATCCAAAACTTCTGTAAAGGGTTGACAGAACTCTAAACATACAATTCCATTTCAACATATTCAAGAGAAACTCTGATGTCTAATAACTTTTGAAGTACATCTCACAATGCATATAGTTTTTTTACCAATAATCCCCACAGGAGCATGAGCCTTCACTGAAATGATGGAACCTGTTATTATCTCTAATAATAATCTCTCTTTGTAAGTTTTGAAACAAGTTTCATCGCCTCATGACAATCACCACATACAAGAAGATTTTTAACAACACGAATCACATCTTTGGCACTGGTACTGATCAGTGCAAATGCAACAGCTAACTTCTCACTATGACAGCCAAGGAAGTACTCCTTCTCCTCCTCTTCCACATCAAAGAGCACAAACTCAGTGGTCGGATTATATCCAGCTTCTCTCAAGTCCTTAAATAAACTTTCAAGTTTTTTATATATTTGGAGCGTTAAAGGATGGGAAGTGTCCCCTACACGGAATTCATGAACAACCCCATCCACTTCAACCCAACTACACCCGGGTAACTTCTGCATCCCTTTCTGACTGAAACTTGACCTGATTTTTTCTGCTTCATCCCATCGACGGCTTGCTAAATATATATTCGATAAGAGAACATAATGTCCTGAATTCCACGGTTCTAACTCAATGAGCTGCTTCAACACATGTTCAGCCAATTGGGTATCCTTGTGTAACCTACATCCTCCCAACAGTGCTCCCCAAACAATAGCATTGGCCTTCATCGGCATACTCTTGACTAAATCTCGCGCTTCAACCAACAAACCTGCACGAGCCAAAAGATCCACCATGCATCCATAATGCTCTATAGTAGGAGTTACAACAAAAACACAACTCATGCGACTAAAATAACGCCGATCATCATCAACCAAACCAGCATGATTACACCCACAAAGCAAACCAACAAAAGTGTTCCCATCCGGCTGCATTCCAACCTTTCCCATTTGGCTAAACACCCCAAAGGCAGCCCCAACATGTCCATACATAGCCAGCCCAGAAATAACAGCGTTGAACACCACACAATCCTTCCTCCTCATCCACTTAAAAACCTCCACCGCCTGCCCCACACTTCCACATTTCGCATAAAAGTCAATCAATGCAGTACCCAACACAGGATTACACAAAAACTCATCACCATCCACCAAATCTCTAGCGCAATTCCCCAACTCCAACGCCCCCAGCCTCGCACATGCAGAAAGAAACCCCACCATGGCATAACAATCTGGCTTAACATTCTCCCTCTGCATCTCAAAAAACACCTCAAGCGCCTCCTTCGGCATCCTATTGGCAGCATACCCCTGAATCAAGGCACTCCAACACACAACATCCCTCTCCACCATCCCATCAAACACTCTTCGTGCCTCCTCCATGCTTCCGCACTTCGTGTACATATCAACCAACGAGGTCGCCACAAACAGATTCCCACACAACCCACTCTCCCTCATGTATCCATCAATCCACCGTCCACTAGGCAAGTCCCCCACCTTCGAACACGCATACAAAACCCGAACGAACGTGAAATTATCCGGCCTCAAACCCATCTCCAGCAACCCTCTAAACAACCCAGCAGCCTCCTCACAATAACCAAACTCAACATATACCCACAAATGATGGCAGTCCAGGACACAACATTCTTGTCAGAAATTTCATCAAACACCTGGCGCGCGTGACTTAGAAACCCGTTTTTGGAATAGAAACAAACAAGACTGGTGTTAACAAACACGTCACTTTCGAAGCCGATTTTGGTAACGAGAGAGTGAAGGGTGAGGCCTAGGTGGGTGTTTTTAAGCCTGGCGCAGACTTTGAGGACGAAGGGGAATGTGAAGTTGTCAGGAGCGAAGGTGATGCGCTGGCGCATGGAAGCGTAAAGGGAAACGGCGTCGTGGAAGGCTTCGTTGGAGGCGAGGCCGCGAATGAGGGTGTTGTAGAGGAAGATGTTGGGGTGGGGGGTTTGGGCGAAAACGACGGTGGCGTATTGCGTGGCGCGGAGGTTGAAGGAAGAACGCAAGAGGGTGTTGACGAGGAAGGTGTCGTGGTGGAGACCATGACGGAGGAGGCGACAGTGGCATTGCTTCACTTGGTGCAACGACCGAAAGCCAAGCCAAACACTTCTTCAACTCCGAGGCCATGTTCACGTGCAATTCTGCATGCATTCATCCACTTTTATTTTCTTATTACCCACTTTATACACTCTCAATTTGGTCTCTAAACGATAGTCCTCAAAAGTTTCACACCCTTGTTCCTCTTTCACGTGTGCTCCACATAGATGTCAAATTGAAAAATGTTAGTTTTAAGCATAACATATTATCAACTTCAAATAGATGAAATGTGTAATCTTCTTGCTTTTACCATGTTGCTCCTCACTCGTCCTCTTCTTCCATGACAATTCACTTGATCCAACACATTGTTAATGTTTTGTCACAAGTACTTGTAATTTTGTCTTTTTTTTTTTTCACTCAACCAACATGACATTGTGAAAAAGTTTGCTTGGATAATACTTAAAGAATGAACATGGTGACTTAATTAATCTTATATATCTATTAGGCGTCACTTCACAACGGAAAAAGAAAACAATGATATCATTACAAATACGTTTTGGTGATAAAATGCTGAAGCATGTAGACATTTCATATGTATTGAAATTAATTAGAAATGAATTGGAAGCTCACTTTGTTCCATTTCTTGGGACAAAATGAAAAATCTCTATTTTCAGGTTTTTGCCCCAACGTGAGGAAGAAAAGCTGTGTGAATGTGGTCCAGTTCAAGAAAAATATAAGGAACTTTTTATTACAATTGTAAATAAGTTCTCATTTCTTTCCCTTGAAATTGATTACTGCAAGCTCTTGTTCAACATACTCTCCCGCACACATAGGTGGATATTTGCCTGCAAGTGGCAACTCTGCAAAACGTCCCAATGGCTTCAGAACTGCATCTGATGATGTGTGCGCAAACAACTACATGCACAGACAAATGTTATCAGCCAATATAACACTGACAAGTCAATTTTTTAAAAGCTCTTTTTCCCTAGTTTGAAAAATGATTATGATTCGTCCTCACTCACCGTTGAAGAGACTCTCCATAAGCTACGATTTTGCTCTTGTGCTAAATTAATGGCATCAATTGTCCTCTTTGTGGCAACAACCTCATGCATGCCAGCTATGCAATCCCCTCCAGTTAACCACTCTATCTGTATTTTAGAACAAAAGAAAAACACACAAAAGAACATATCAATCATACTTGTATAGAGGTTTGTCAAATTTTGATCTCAAAGGAGAGAATGAAATACCGACACAACTAACATCGCCGAACTGAACAATTTTTTAAAAAAAAAAAGACAAGTAGAAAACTTGTAAGGTTATTTCATCAGAAAGGCAGGAAATATGAGAGGACAAGGAATCAAGTACATGTTTAAAGCCGGAATATAAACTTTTAATTTCCTTCTCATGAAATATATATCAGCAAAATTTGGTAATTTTGAATCACCTGTTTTCCAGTCTGAATAAGAAGACATCCGATTGGGACCTTCACTTCAACTTTTTGTCCATTTCTTAACCATATGTTTAAACCAGGAAATCTACTACTATTACTCAATTATACTTGTAATTACTTGAACTATGAAAGTAACAATAAAATGCTAAATGAGTATGCTTCAGCTTACCATTCAATTCTACTTATTCATAATGCTAAATGAGTAACAATAAAATGTATAACAAAATATATGACACTTATAAAAGGCTAAGGTATAGCCCATTTGGTGGCAATATCATGGACAAGATAAGTTTCAAAGATGCTCCTTTTGTTATTAAAGTAACAAAAGTGGCAGCCCAGTGCATAAAGCACCAGTCTAGGGAATGCTAGCATTCTATTAAACTGAAAAAGTAAGACGTTGACACTTTTGAACCACCTAAGAGTGAGAAAACTTATTACAGAACTTATCCAGTTTTGGACGTGGAGTTCATTCATGTTTTTGTTTCAAAAGGATGAAAGTCAGAAGAAAGAAAAAAAAAAAGTTTTTTTTTCTTCAATTTTTCTAATTTTTTTCTGTATTTCTTCTTTCCAAATATAGGTTAGCACTTTTCTATATGAAAAATATATCCCATATTTTCACTTGATTTTTATATGATATCTATCTATTACATTTATGAAGAAGTTCTGGAATTAATTTGATATTTAATGGTGATTAATTCATATTATTTACATCTAGAATTGTCATCTACATGCATCAATTTATATTAGGAATTATTATATTTTAATCAATATCTTTTAAGTTGTATATAATTTTACTGTGAATTACCCTTGATATTTTATTAGTTAATAAATGGTTGATGATACTCCATATCAAGATTCTGTCAATAAACATTATAAAGTCTTAATCTTTATTTTAAAAAAAATAAAGAAAAGCTTTATTTTAAATTCAACATATTAATTATTTTTGTTATTTAAGATAATTTATCATTTTGAATGAAAATTTCTCAATCAAATCGTATAAATGGAATTCTACTACCTACCATTATTACAAGAGACACAGAAAATTTAATTTTAACAGGTTATTAATTTTGGAATTAGTGTATTTCAAAAAAGTAATTCAAAGTACATACTTATTTTTTTAGATTATTAAATCTTTGATAATGTAACATTAAATGATCAATATAGAATGTATTATATGCTACACAATTTGTTGTAGAATAACAATTTAGGAAAATTGAAACTTTGATCTACCAAAAAAACAATTTGTATTTTATCTACTTCTGTGGATGACTTATATTCACTATTTTAAATTATATTCTTACAAAATATATTAAAATTATTTTTGATAAAATACATTTTTATATAATAATAATAATAATAATAATAATAATAATAAATATTTACATTTAATATAATTAACCTATTTTATTTTATTTTTATATATTATTAAAATTTTAGGTTCAGATTTTTCTTTTAATAACTTTTAGAGCTTATTCTCTTTTGCACCGATGCAATATTTAAAGTTATATTCATTATTTAATGATCATATAACATAAAATTAATATTTATTTTAATAATTATTAAAATTTAATAAAATAATATATATGTAAATATTAGATAAAATATTAATATGGTAATTATGTTAAAATGCATGTATTTATCAATGGTTTTAAAATTAGATAAGTCACGGTTTAAAATTTAAATATTTAATTGAAATTTATTTTAATCGAATTTAATAAAATAAATTTTTTATATTATAATAAATTTATTAATAATAATATTTTTTATAAAAATAATAATAAAAATTATTATCACCCTTAATTATAATAAAAATTACAAATATAAAATATATTAAAAAATAAAAGATATATAATTATTAAAATAAGATAAAAATATAATAAAATAATTATTATTTAAAGATGTAATTAATACAAGATAAAATAAAAAATAAAATAAATTAAAATATATTATATTTTATATTAAAATTATATTAAAAATTTGATTTTAATTTTTAACCATAGTAAAATTTTATTTCAATTTAATTATTTTGAAGTAATATACCGATTAGATTTATAAAATTATATGTTGAATCGATTTTCAAAACAATAATATTAAATAAAATATTTAACTTTTTCTTATAAGAAAAATACAAGTTAAATTTATTAAAGGATGAGGATAATATTGGAATTTTTCACACATTAACTAAGAGAAATAGCAAGGCTAATCTAAATGAATATGGAGTTCAAAATTTTCACACATATGAGTAAAAAGTCAAGAATAATTCTGAATAAAAATAAATGATTTAAACACAAATTTAGGAATCATACATAATTGAATAATTAATGCAGTATTTTTAAGATGACATAATTTATTTTCCATTTGAGGAAATTATTTTTTGGTGCACGAGGGTCACGCGTTGGACCATACGGGTTCGTTTAATCTGTTACCCTGTGATAGAATATTTATCATGGGATGAGGAACACACCAGAGAGCATACCATGATGATGGTGACGGTGGTGCTTCTCTTCCTCGGATCAATGCGTCTGACTTACATCATATTCTACACCAAAACCAACACCTCCAACAATCTGCACCTTCCACCCAGCCCTCCAAGCCTCCCTCTCCTAGGCCACCTCCACCTCCTCTCCCCATCCCTCCACACCTCCCTCCACGCCCTCTCCTCCACCCACGGCCCCCTCCTCCTCCTCCGCCTCGGCCCCTCCCGCCGTCTCCTCCTCGTCTCTTCCGCCGCGGTTGCCGCCGACATCTTCAAGACCCACGACCTCGCCTTCTCCTCCCGCCCAGCCTTCGCCTTCGCCGACAAGCTCCCCTTTGGAGGCGCCGGCTTCATCACCGCCCCCTATGGCCCCTACTGGCGCTTCGTGAAGAAACTCTGCGTGACCTCACTCCTCTCCGCGCGGCAATTGGAACGATCTAAGAAGGTGAGAAAGGAAGAGATAGAAGGTTCGGTGGGAAGGCTGCTGGAGAATGCAAGAGAGAAGGGTGGTGCGATCGATTTGGGGTCTGAATTCATGAAACTCACCAACAACGTTACTTGCAGGATGGCCATGAGTACTAGGTGCGCACGTCTTCTTCACTTCTATGTATAATTTTTTTTTTCAACATAAAAGTGAAAAATATATAAGTATGTAGTGTATATAATTATTCTTTTTTATTAAAAGTTATCTACAGAAATAATATTCACTTATTTTAAAATAATGATTTTGTAAATATAGACTAAATTGTTATAGAAATAATAATTATTATAGATAGAAAGATGATTATCTATGATAGTGTAAAATCTTGGTTACATCCCATAAGTCACGAACATAGAACTGAATATCAAGATTGTGATCTGATTATTGATAGTGGCTGGTCAACGTATCTTGATAAGATACGAAAAATCTACAATCTATTTTTATAAAATCGAGTTATAAGATGAAATTTGAATCTTAATTATATATTATAAATTTTGTATATTTATAATGTGCGTGGATATCCCGTGACGAAATTAAAATAAAATTAGTGAGGTGAGGAGGGGATAAGAAGGAGAAATTATTATGTCTGAGATTATCATGTCATATATGGTGCAACTTGAGTTATATATTACATGTGATAATGCAAATCATTCTGAAGAATGAAAACGTTAGCACGGAACACACTGAACTACGAGTTCAACTATTATTGAATCATATGATTGGCTGGATTCGAAGAATATCGTTCTATCAAACTCTTTGTGTCGTGTTTTGGAGCAAGTTGTTCGGAGAAATGCGAGGATGCAGAGAGGATAAGGAAGCTGGTGAAGGAATCCTTCGAGCTTGCGGCAAAGTTATGCTTTGGGGATGTGTTGGGTCCTCTGAAGCAGTTGAGTTTCTGGGTGTATGGGAAAAAGGCTTTGGATGTGAGCACAAGGTACGATGAGTTGTTGGAGAAGGTGCTGAAGGAGCACGAGCACAAAGCATTATCACGTGCCAATGGACATCATAGTGATGAAGAAAGTGAAATGGATTTGATGGACATTCTGCTACAAGTTTACCATGATGCTCATGCAGAGTTCAAGATCACAAGGACTCAAATTAAAGCCTTCTTTTTGGTAAGTTTTATAAGTTAAAAAACATATAATCCATTCTATAATATCATTTTATAATTTTATTCATATATCACTACAAGAAAAACATCAAATAGTGATCGAAATTAGTGACTGAAAAATTCAGTCACTGATAGTAACTAAATCAGTGACTGATTTCCCTTTTTATATTTAGTGACTGATTTAGTGACTAAAATTTTAGTCACGAGATATCGATCATTGATTCGATCATCGAATCGGTCATCGATTCAACCACTATGGTTAATAGTGACCGAAAGTGGTGACTGAATTTTTTTATATTTAGTAACTCGATTTAGTGACTAAATTTTCAGATCACTAAAAAAATAATTTTTAAATTGATAATTATTTTTCATTTATATAAATATTTTATTTAAAATATTTTAAATATAAATCTACTTAATAATTTAAAATAAGTGATAACATTGTTAATAACATTATAAAAATTTTAAAAAAATAGTTTACTAACTTATTAAATAATTTAGTAATATAATTATTTAATTTTATTTTTTAATTTAGCATGTGAATAAAAAAATTAAAATTGATTATTAAATTAGTCACCGAATCGGTCACATCGAATCAGTCATCGAATCGGTCACCGATTCGGTCACTGATTCGATCACTGATCCGATCGATTAGCATCGATCGGTCACTAAATCAATAATTAAATTAATTATTAATTTAGTCTCTTTATATATATATATATATATATATATATATATATATATATATATATATTACTTGTATGTTAATAAAAATGTATTTCAATGTATTTATAAAAAATTAAAATTATTTTAATTACTGAATTGATATTTTAAATTTATATTAATATCTTGGATAATTTAATAGTTGGATATATATTTTAAGTTTATATTAGTCATTTTTATATAAAAGTGTAAAAATAAAGTGAACTTATTTTAAAATTTAATTAAACATAATAATATAATATAGTATTAACCATAAATATGTGTGAAGATTTAGTTAGAAATTAATTTTAAGTTTTATTGCTTTTATTTAAAAAAATCGTTAAAAAAATTTAAAATAATTAATTAAAGTAAAGAATTTTAATTTAATAAATGTGTTAATATTATTAGAAGAATTAAATTTATATTAATAATTATATAAAATTATAGATATATTAAAATTTAAATTATTGGTAATTTTTTTAATTATTAAGCTCAAATTTGATAATATTAATAAATTAAAAATAATATATATATATATATATATATATCACTTTAATTTTTTTAATTAAAATTAATTTCATAAAAAAATTAATATTTGAAAATTAAAATGCAACAGTATATATATTTATCTTTTATTTAATTATATTTTTACACCTAAAAAAAGAAAAAAATAATAAAATTTTCTTTTATTAATCATTTTTATAAAATAAAAAAATATATAATAATTACTTTTTTTTTTAAAATTTAACGTTCTTGATTCTTTAACAGATTTGTTTTAAGCTGATACTGACAACGTTTATATCAATTAAAACACTTTACAAAAAATCTTCTAAGTTGATTTAATCGATTGTTTCAGCGATTCAATCGATTGAAATACTACAAAACTTTCTCGTAAAACTTTTCAAGTTATTTTAAGCTGATAAAAATAAGTTTTAATCGATTAAAATGTCTGTGCAGAAATTGTTTTAATAAACAAGATTTAATCGATTAAAATAGTTCTGATCGGTCATAATCGCATTCTGATCGATCATAATTGAAACGATATAATAGCGGTTCCAGGTTAACCGCTATCTAAGTGAGCTTTTAAGAGCGGTTCCTGTGTAACCGCTATCTAAAATGTATCTCGCTTGAGCGACACTCTTCTCGCTCGAGCGAAACGCCCTGCACAAAATTGGCATTCTCGGGTTGTATTTAGCTTGAGCGACTCTATTATCGTTCAAGCGATATTTGATTCTGATCGATTAGATTTTCGAAATGATTGATCATATTTGATAATTTTTTCAAATAATTAATTATAATCGATTAGTTTTCTAAATTATTGATTAGAATTCATTAGTTTTTCAAATAATAGATTAGAATTGATTAATTTCTGAAATATATACTAAAAAATTATAATTAAAAATATAAATTAGTTAAGAATATTGACTATTGTAAAGATAAAGTAGAACATGGGAGGAGATGAGGATGATAATATAATGATAGAACTTACAAAAATGTAGAATTGAGAAGTTTGAAACAAATAAAATTAAGAAAATAGATATTTAATTACACTTTTAATAAATTTAAGATAATACTAGTTTTGATTTTTATTTTTAAATATTTATTTTAATTATTTAAAACAGAGAAACTATAATTTTAGTTTCTAGCTACTGAATTTAAATAATTAAATTTATTATTATTTAATCTTTTAATTTGTAGAATTAAACTCAATATAATTGTTAAAAATACTTTGTAGAGGCATTCGAGAAAGCTTTTGTCAAAATACTTTGTTTTTAATTGTTAAAAACATTTGTAGAGGCATTTTGCAAAATCTTTTAAGTGAAGAAACCTCATGCAACAGAAATCTTTTAATTTTAGTATTAAAAATTTAAATTATATTTTAATAAATTAAAATAGTTACAATATATTTTTTTATTTTGAGAATGAACAATATAATTAAACTCAAAATTGACAATATTATAATACATTTTTGAACTCTTTTGGATTAATTTTTTTTCCTAATTTTTGATAAAGTTAATTTTAATATTTAAAAGTATTTAACATTTTGAATTCTGAAAGGTTTTCTCTAATAGCAAATTTAAAAACATAATATTCAAAAAAATAGTTAATGTAAGTTTTCATTATGCATAATTGAGAAGATATGATAGCGGTTCCACGTTAACCGCTATCTAAAGTATAATTTAGATAGCGGTTAATGGTTAACTGCTATTAGAAGTGCAATTTAAAGAGCGGTTCTTGTGGAACCGCTTATCTAAAATGTATTTCGCTTGAGCGACAATATTCTCGCTCGAGCGAAACGCCTCGCACAAAATTGGCATTCTCAGGTTGTATTTCGCTTGAGCGACACTACTCGCTCGAGCGAAATACGATTCTGATCGATCATAACTTGAAATGATCGATCATAATTGAGAGGATATAATAGTGGTTCCCTTATAACCGCTATCTGAAGTGTATATTAGATAGCGGTTAAGGCTTATACGATATTCGAAGTGTATTTCGCTTGAGCGAGACTACTCTCGCTCAAGCGAAATCCGATTCTAATCGATTATATTTTCAAAATGATCGATCATATTTGATAATTTTTTCAAATAATTAATTATAATCGATTAGTTTTCTAAATTATTGATTAGAATTGATTAGTTTTTCAAATAATAGATTAGAATTGATTAATTTCTGAAATATATACTAAAAAATTATAATTAAAACTATAAATTAGTTAAGAATATTGACTATTGTAAAGATAAAGTAGAACATGGGAGGAGATGAGGATGATAATATAATGATAGAACTTACAAAAATGTAGAATTGAGAAGTTTGAAACAAATAAAATTAAGAAAATAGATATTTAATTACACTTTTAATAAATTTAAGATAATACTAGTTTTGATTTTTATTTTTAAATATTTATTTTAATTATTTAAAACAGAGAAACTATAATTTTAGTTTCTAACTACTGAATTTAAAGAATTAAATTTATTATTATTTAATCTTTTAATTTTAGTATTAAAATTTTAAATTATATTTTATTAAATTAAAATAATTACAATATATTTTTCTACTTTGAGAATGAACAATATAATTAAACTCAAAATTGACAATATTATAATATATTTTTGAACTCTTTTGGATTAATTTTTTTTCCTAATTTTTGATAAAGTTAATTTTAATATTTAAAAGTATTTAACATTTTGATATAATGAGCATGATAATATAATGATAGAATTTATAAAAATGTAGAATTGAGAAGTTTAAATTTTTTTTTAAGAAAATAGAGATTTAATTATACTTTTAATAAATTTAAGATAATACTAGTTTTTAAACCTTTTTCTAATATTTGTTTTTAAAAATATAATATCATTTTTAATATTTTATAGATTTTATATTTATATATTTATAAAAGTAATTGGATTAAATTTATTATCCTCTCATATATTATTATACATTTAGCGTAATTTTAGTTTATTTAAAAATTAGAATACAAATATACTATACCAATATACCATTATATTATTTTCATTGTATATAAATTACAAAATTAATAATTTGTATACTATACTATACTAACATATTATTTGTATACTATACTAATAGTATAATATACTATATTATAATATTATTTGTATACAAAACTAATATATTTATATATAAATATATAAATATGGAAAGATATAAATATATGTAAAAATATAAACATATAAATATATATAAATATGTAAAGATATAAACATATATCTTTAATATTTTGTAAATGTAAATATAATTTATATATATTTTTAAATCTTTTTCTAATATTTATTTTTAAAAATATAATATTATTTTTAAAATTTAATATTTTTTTTCAAATATATAAATATATAAAGATATAAATGTATAAGGATATAAATAAATATATCAATATATCAATATATAAATATATCAAAATATAAAAATATAAATATATAAATATATAAATATATTAATATATAAATATATCAATATATAAATATATAAATATATATAAATAAATATATATATATATATATATATATATACAAATATATCAATATATCAATATTATCCCCTCATATATTAATATACATTATGCTTATATAAATATATCAATATTTAAATATATATTAAAATTTATAAATATATTTTTATTTATAGATTTTATATTTATATATTTATACGGATATACATTTATTTGTATATAAATATAATTTATTTGTAAGTTATTATTAAAAGATTCTAGTAGCTCGGTGGTTGGAGTTTCAACCTCCAACTCTAAGGTACCGGGTTCGAATCCTGACAATGACAATAAACCACCTAATAATAAGTTAAACTTAAATAAGTAAAATATAATACAATTAAGAGATAGGGAAAATAAATAATAGATATAATAAGAATGTAAATAAATAAAAATAATTAAATTTGTTATTGATTAACTTTTTCATTGATTTAGTGACCGATTCAGTGACCGATTTGGTTATATATAATCGGTCATCGATTCGATGCATCGAATCGATCACTAAAATCGATGACCAAGGAAATAGTGACCGATTCCAGTTGGTCACTATTTCGGTCACTATTTTAATTAGTAACCGATTTTTCACATTTAGTGACCGAATTTTCGGTCACTATTTGGTGTTTTTCTTGTAGTGTATGATACATATATCATCCTCTTATAATATTTTACATCTATAAATTAAGATTAAATAAAGTAAGTTCTGATTATTCACTATTTTATACAGTTATACAAACCTATAATTTAGCTAATCAAATACTTTCATCTCAACACTCCTCCTCAAGTTGGTAAATGGATATCATACATTCCCAATTTGTTCAATAATCTCCTAAAAATCTGACTTGTCACAACTTTGGTAAGAATATCTGTCAATTGATCTTCAGATCGAATATTTGGCAATTCCAAAATATTTTTGTCAAGTTTTTCCTTGATGAAAAATCTATCAACCTCCACATGCTTCATCCGATCAGGTTGGACAGGGTTGTGAGTAATGTCGCGCGCAATTTTATTATCACAATACAACTTAATGGAATGTGTATGTGCATACCCTAAATCCTGGAGAAGTAGTCTGAGCACAAACATTTACAAAGTCCAAGAACTATTCCTCTAAGTTCAGTTTTTGCACTTGATTTAACTACAACTTTCTGCTTCTTGTTTTTCTATGTGACAAGATTACCTCCTACAAATATAAAGTATCTAGAGGTTAATCTTCTATCATCAAGAGCATTTGCCCAATCTGCATCAGTATAAACCATCACATCTTGTAATTAGAGTTCTGAACATAACTCCTTTTCCAGGAGCAGTTTTTATGTACCTTAAAATCCGTATAACAACATCCATGTGTTTTTCACTTAAATTGTGCATGAACTGACTAACCACACTAAGAGTATAGGCTAAATCTGGTCTGGTGTGTGAGAGATACATTAATCTCCCTACAAGTCTCTGATATCTTCCCTTGTTAGTTGGAGTTTTATCTTCTTCAATGCATAACTTCAATCCCCCTTCAATTGGAGAATTTGTTGGTTTGCATGCTGTCATTCCAGTTTCTTTTAGTAGATTCAATGCATACTTTCGCTGTAGAAGAAAAATACCTGACTTTGATCTTAAGACCTCAATTCCAAGAAAGTACTTCAAAGGACTAAGATCCTTCATCTCGAATTCCTTTACTAAGTACTCTTTCAATATTTTGAGTTCCTCTAGATCGTTTTCCATAATTATCATGTCATCAACATAGACAATAAGAATTATAATTTTTCCTTCCTTTTTCTTTAGAAACAAGGTATGATCTTGGTTGCTTTATTGATATCCAAAAGCAAGCATTAACTTGGTGAATCTACCAAACCATGCTCGTGGCGATTGCTTTAGTCCATACAATGACTTTTTCAACTTGTGTACCTTCTTGCTATGTAAGAAGGCATTTTTTATGACAAATTGTTATAAGGATCAATCAAAGTTTACAGCTAGAGATAATAATACTCGAACTGTGCTAATTTTAGCTACGGGAGCAAACTTTTCAGTGTAATCGATTTTATATGCTTGTGTATACTCATTTGGCACTAATCTAGCTTTGAATCTCTCAATTGTGTCATCTGCATTAAATTTCACAGTATACACCCATTGACATCCTACTGGTTTCTTTCCAACTGGACAATCTATCAATTCCTATGTTTTATTTCTTTGCGAGGATCTCATTTCCTCATTCATAGCATCCTTCCACCTGGAATCAGCTAAAGTTTCCTACACACTGTTAGGAATAGATACAATTGATAATTGACTTATAAATGTGATATTTGAGTTAGATAAATTCTGGTTACAAATATAATTACTCATAGGATATCTTATCTTACTAGTGAGGTCAAGATCATAAGTAGGCTTAGGGATACCTCTAATGACACGATCTGACAGAATTGTTTTTTTTTTTTTGTACTAAGTTCTTGAGGGGATGATTGATGTGGTATATCATTAACATCAATAGGCAAACTTTCAATCTTGATATGCTCAAATTCTTTCTCATTATGTGGTTGTTGATCATCACATTGTTGCACACTTTCATCATCTCCTGATACAACTTTGTAACTTCCTTTGTCCAATCTAACCTTAGTATCAATTTCTTGAGGAACAAAAGTCTGAACTTCATCATAATTCTCCCCCTAAATTTCATAATCAAGGGAAAAATATATCAAGGTCTCATGAAAAACTACATCTATATTAGTAAACATTTGCTTGGTTTATGGATTGTAGCACTGGTATCCTTTTTGGTGATCCACATAGCCAAGGAACACACACTTTTAAGCTTTAGGAGACAACTTACTTTTTTGATGCTTGTGTAATGAACATAAGCAATACAACCATAAATTCTATGTGTTAGTTCAGTAATTCTAGGACTTATTACTACATCTGTAAGTGATTGAAGAGGTGTTTTATACTCAAGAGACCTAGATGGTGTTCGGTTGATAATTTATACTACATATGTGAGAGTTTCTCCCTAATATATTTGATGTGGACATAAAGGTCCAAACCCATAATGAGAAGGATCAAAACCAAGATTCAATCCAAAACTTAGGTGGACCTATGACAAGAGTCAGGCTCAGAAAAACACAAGAGGCATTGCAATACAAAGTGACCAATTTGCTAAAGGCCCAACTATTAAAAGATCCAAACATGGAGGAGTCTAGACCTATCACATGCATAGAATGTTCGGAGAGCTAGGAGGTCCAACTAAAAGATTTAGTTATTATTATTATTATTTTATTTGCTACAGTGGGGATTTGAACCTAAGACCCAAAACTTATAATGTCTTCACTGAACCATCTGGGTAACTTAACTTTGCTTGGGATATTAGGATTTTAATTTATCTTTATTTCCTGCAATGAGACAAACTCATAAACTTAAGTTGTATTAAACATTTGGGAATTCAGAATGAACGTACGTAATATTCAGAATCTCTTTGTGAGTTGTTGCTCTGCTAGGGTTCTTCCTTGCATCACTTGATCTTATCAAGAATTATCCGATTCTTATGGCGATCCTTCTTGGCTTATCAAATATTCTTATTTGTGGCGCCTATGGTATCTTTTATGTTTTTCTGTTTTCTATTTCCAATCAAATCAACTCTTAAAACCTAACCCTAAATTGTTTCCCTTCTATTCAAGTGTCGTCAATATTGCTGGCATGTGAGCTCCAATCAGTGCAGCTCGGACCACCTCCAATAGATGACGGTTCTTTCATTCTGCCACCCCATTCTATTGTGGAGTATTTGAACAAGATCTCTGATGAACAATTCCTTTGGCTACTAAAAATTGTTGAAGTTTTGATTGCATATATTCTCCTTCGTTGTCACTGCGCAGTACCTGAACTTGTGCTTTATATTGGGTATTAATCATTTTGCAGAATTTCTGAAATAGTCCTCCAACTTCACTTTTAGATTTCATCAAACATAACTAAGTCATTCGAGTACAATCATCAATAAACGTTACAAACCACGTTGAGCCACCCAACGTTGTAACCTTAGATGAACCTCATACATCAGAGTGAATGATCACAAACATCATGATACAAAGTTGAAATGTCTACTTGGTCAAACACATTTGGAAATAATTTCTTTATGTAACCAAAAGATGGATGTCCTAGACACTTATGTCATAACCAACTATCCTCGCCTTTTCTCACTTCTTAAGACCCTTTTGTTGTTAGTACTTGATCAAGTCTCTTTGAATCTTTTTCTGTTAGGTCCAGGTAATACAACCTTCCTCACCTAATACAACAATCAATCGTCTTCCTCGTTTGAATGTCCTTAAAAATATAAGAGTCAAGCCCAAAAATTACAACACATAAAAGAGCTTTGGTTATTTGCGAGACTGACAATAGGTTACATTTAAGAGAAAGAACAACAAGGACAATATCAAGGTTCAAATTGTTTAAAATAGAGACAATTTCTTCTCCATTGATAGTGGATTTACTATCATTGGCTGTGAAAATATTTGTTTGTGAGAAAAGTTTAAGATTTTTAATATGTCTAACATCAAAAGTCACATGATCAAAACACGCAAAGTCAGTTAATTATCCATGCATTATTCATAATGATAGATGTGCTTATTAAGGTCTTACCATTGGAATCATTACTACCTGTGGTTGTAGTAAACATCATGTCTTTATCGTCCTCTCTGTCAATGACAGTTACAACAGTAGTTGGATTTCTTTTTGAATTCTTCTTCGATTCTCGACTGTGATCCCACCACTCGAGGTATCCTATGATTTCATAACATTGTTCCTTGGTGTGTCCATCCTTATTACACTGAGTACACTTGTAGTTACTTTTTTTAGGACCTTTTGATTGTTTCACTTGCTTCCTTGTCATCATAGCTGTGGAATCAGAAATATCTTCTGTTTTCAACTTTGTTCGTCGGACTGTCTCTCTTCAGATCAATGCATAACATTCTTCTAAATCAGGTGTCACTTCTTTATGTAAGATTTCTCTACGAACTTGCTCAAAATCATCATCCAGTCCAGTAAGGAATATATGCATCCTCAATCTTTCAATTGACTTTTGATATGACTTTACATCATCAAGGTCCTTCATAATTACTTTGTTATGATGATCCAATTCCCTAAAAATCTCAACAAACTCCCATAATATTCAGTTAGAGTTCTATTATTTTGTTTTACACTGAATTCCCTTTGATTCAGGGCAAATACATGTAGCTCATCAATTCCATCAAAACGTCTTTGACAAAGCATTTCAAATATCGAGGGCAGAAGATGCCTTTTCATGATTTCTGGCTTCATAGACATCAATAGTCATCTTCTCACTTTTTTATTTTCAGCATACAATTTTTCATATCCCTCGTCTTTCTCTGTTGGAGGCTTCACCTTCTCACTGATGTAGGATAATTTTTCTCTCTCTGCAATGTGCATCTCCATTAGTTGTGACCATACGTCATAGTTAGATTCATTTAGTATTATGCCTACGTTGAAGACACATTCAGATTGAACTACCACTGAAATTGATTTTCCTGTCATATCTCCAGTTAAGATCTCTAAGGATTTAGAAAGAAAAAGAAAAAAATTCTAAACTCGAAACCATATTGAAAAACATAGAATTCATTTTATAATTTTATTCATATATCTTTTGGATACAAATATCATGTTCTTATAATATTTTACTCTTATAAATCGGGACTAAATAAAGAAAGTTCTAATTATGCATTATTTTGTATATTTATACAAAACTATAATTTAACTAATTAAATATATTTATCTCAACATTCTATTGATTATTGTTGAAGTAGAAGATTGCGATGGACTCTATGAAACTAAAATTATTTTTCTCTTGTTGGGACAAGGACCTCTTCATTGGAGGCACATATACCTCAGCAGAAGCCATGCAATGGGCAATGGCTGAGCTCCTCAACCACCCTGAAGCCTTTCAAAAAGTGAGAAAGGAGATAGAGTTGGTGACTGGCAATGGCAGGCTAGTTGATGAATCAGATGTTCCCAACATGCCATATTTGCAAGCAGTTGTGAAGGAAACACTAAGACTCTACCCACCAGGACCAGTCACAACAAGAGAGTGTCGCCAACACTGCAAGATTAATGGCTTTGATGTGCCACCAAAGACAGCAGTGGCAATCAATTTGTATGCCATAATGAGGGACCCTGATTCCTGGGACCATCCAAATGAGTTTCTCCCTGAAAGGTTCTTGCAAGAGCAGGATGAGGATTCGAGTGATGGTAAAAGAACAAAGTTCAATTTTGTTCCATTTGGAGGTGGAAGGAGAGGGTGTCCTGGAACAGCACTGGCATTCAGCTTGATGAACACTGCAGTGGCTGCTATGGTGCAGTGCTTTGATTGGAAAATTGGTGAAGATGGAAAAGGAGAAAAGGTTAATATGCAGTCTGGATCTGGCATGTCTTTGAGCATGCTTCACCCCCTTATTTGTGTTCCTGTAGTACATTTTAACCCATATGATGTATAACTCAATATAATGAAGGCACACCTTGGAAAAACTTGTATTATGCAGTTATCAGTGTAGTTGCTGTGCCAAAGAAACTCCTCATACGTGAAAGCAGATGTAGTAATAAAATTTCCTAATCATTATCACACACTAAAAAATTTCCTTATCTAAAAAGAGATTTTAAATTAAAATTACTAATAAAATTTTAATTTACTATTAAACTTCACCGATCTAGACAGAAGCACGTTTTAGCCACTTTTTTATCATCACTTAACAATTCATAATTAATTGCTAGGATTTATTTTGCATATACAAAATTGATGAAAGAGAATGTAGAAAACTTTTAAAAAAGAAATCAAATTTAAGAATTATATAGAGACATTAATATATATTTAACTTTGAAACTAAATAAATAATACTCAACTCATAAATGTATCCAATTAACAGAAATTCGATGCAACTGATTATTGAGTCGCCTTGGTAATTTGTGTGGCCTATGTCGATTTTGATGTGTATGAAATTTGAGTAATACTTATAAATAAGTTAAAGTTTGAAAATGGTTTTTCTAAAAGAAAAGAAAGGTGGTTTGGAAACCAGGGAGTATAACATGCAAAATCTTAGTGTCTGAAATAGCAACTAAGATCAATAATTCACTTACCGTTCTATTCCCATACGTAACGCAACCCTTAAACAGAAATCTCAATATTGAAACTATAACCCCATATCAAGGATCACCCATTTGATCATCTACCTTTTCCTAACCATGAGACTTAGCCAACACAACAATCAAAGTCATTATTCAAGGCAAAAGGCCATATACTATGATGTGTATACGTGTGTTTGAAGGTCTCACAAAGTTATATAACTTGAACATAACTTTGGTCTTAGTTTCAAGCTCGATGAGGCTACACTAGTGTAGAATTAGCTTTTTATGTCAGTTATTTTAGACTTTTTACGTTATTTATAAGACTGATGTTAAAATGGAAGACGTAAATTTACGTCGATTCCTTTTACCGATGAAAATTTACGTCAGTTATTGATACCCAATGGTAATCTACATTGCATATATCACTAAACAGACGTAAAAGACTTCGAAAATATAAAAAATTGGACGAAATTTACATCGCACATACACATATGCGACGTAAATTTACGTCGCACATACACATGCGCAACATAAATTTACGTCGTATCTACACATGCGTGACGTAAAATTTATGTCGCATATGTGTATGTGCGACGTAAATTTACGTTGCATATGTGTATGTGTGACGTAAATTTCATCCTTTTTTTTAATACTAGATTTATTTTGTCTTACAACTAAAACCTGCAAACATATATTATAACCAGATAATCCAGAGGTTCAAGTTTCTTTAGGTAGTAAATAAAAAATATAATATTATATATAATTCAAACTACAAAAGTTAAATTAATACACCATGCTAGTAAGTACAAAAATTAGACTACCTAAACTACATAATAAAATAATATAATACAAACAATATACTAAAAGTTATTACAAACTAAGCTACCTAAACTACATAATACACACAATATAATACCAACAATAACCTATAAACTAAGTACTAGAATTGTTGAACGAAAAATCTTGTTCATTGTTCTCTAATTTGTGTGATATCATGTTCTGGCAATGGAGATGAATATTGAAATACCTGAAACATTAATTTGACTCTTGTAAACACACAACACACATAAAGTTAAATAAATTTAACTAATATTGAAAGCAATTACCTCCGTCCAAGAATCAGTTATATCCGCACAAACTATGACTCTCATCTAATACATGACATAGTAACCACATTCAAATACCTGGAATATCAATTTGACTCCTATTAACATGTAATACACACAAAAGTAAATAAACTTAACAAATGTTGAAAGTAATTACCTCTGTTGAATAATTATTTATACTCGCACAAACTTTTGTGTATTACATGTGCTTAGGAGCATATTTTGGAAAAACTGTTGGGACAAATCCCCTTTGGAATTTTCCCCCTCTTCTCTGTCTTTTTCTCTTTGTTTTGATATATTGTGTGTCCAAATTCGACGTCTCAGTCAAAAGTTATCTTACTTTGAACATTTTCCGTTTTCTTTATCATAAAACCCTAAACCCCCCAATAAACGCATAAACAGATAATCACAATCCAGTGGAGACATTTATGTAATAACATGATTGAGATTCCAATCATGGATTCAATTTCAACATATAACAGGAGACATAAAACACTAACCTCGAGTATACAAGAAAACAATTTAAAACTCGAATCCAATCGGGGAGAAACGTCAAATTCGGAAAATGGGACACAATATTGATGTTTTTTACAGTCAAAATGATCCAAAATGGTGTGGAAAGGATCGTTGTCGTCGTTGTTCTTGTCGTCGTTCTCAAAAATTCTTGTTGCGCGAGATAAGGGAGTGGTGTTGGAACAAAATAAACTTAATTTGTATGTCGCACCTAAAAGGAGGCGACGTAAAAAGTCTATTTTATCTCACATCTTTTTGGGTGCGACATAAAAATTAGACCAATTTTTACATCGCACTCAAAAGGACGTGACTTAAAAGACTCTTTTTAGGTCGCACCCTTGATCATCTCTTGATTCTTTCAATGGTAAGCCTTACACTTGTCGTAACATCGTGGAGCCAAACTTCACCTTGTTCCCATTCTATAAAGATTGTGTTTGCCATACACAAGCAACAAAGACCTATTTAAGGTCGATCACAGCTATTCAAACGATATATCAAAACATGGATAAGATCTCATCATTATTTTTATTTTTTTACCTTGATTTTTGTAACAATATAAATATTTATATTTATTTAATATTTTAATATAAATGTACATAATTAAATTTATCCATATCTATTTTTTAAAATATTTTTATTTTTTATTTCAAATTAATAATTAAATCAAAATTAATTATTTTATAAATAATATATTTTGAAAAAATAATCCTATTTTTTGAAAAAATAAAGAATTAACATCAAATTGAGTACTAGGTAATACAAGTTCAATAAAAAAAAATCGTGCTCCTGCATCATCACACGTTAATATTGAACAAAATTAAGTAACTAAGCATAAGTAAAAATGCAGTGGTTAAAAAAATGAGTTAGATTGAAACTGCTATAATCTAACTATATACAGCACATGCCTGTATGGATGAAAATATTTTTATCTGGTGCTAAGTTAAATTTAGAAGAGAAATATTATATAATAATTCAATTTGAAACATATATAATATTGTTATTAGCATGAGGTGTATTCAAAAAAATTATTATATTATTGAAAGAATAAGATAATTACTTTTCGTCTTTATAATTTATTTATTTGATCTAATAGATAATATAAATTATTATTTTAAATTATAAGATTACTAAAAGAAAAAATAATTAGATGAAGAGTATCTCCTTTATACAATAATAATATAAAAAAATATAAAAAATGCAGAAGACAAATTAGATTGCCGTTTTAAAATTATTATTATTATTATTATTATTATTATTATTATTATATATATATATATATATATATATATATATATATATATATATATATAGAATCTTTAAAATATGTATATTAGTGTGTAAAATATGAACAGAAGGAAAGTTGGATGATGATGATGATAAAGGAGGAAAAATATGTACCTGTAATGGAAGATGATATTCCACAAACAAGAAGCACCAATATGGCAGACATTGGTGGTTTCCCTTTAAGAAACATATGAATATCAATGTGTTATACCAAATCTTAACACAAAAAAATTTGTATATTCACTTTCCCATAACCATATTTATACTAGATATCTCATTGCAAGTTTCACTTTGATTATCTAAATATCTTATATTTAGATACTTGTTAAGATATTCCATCTATTCTTGATTTTGTGCTAAAACTTTAACATGATTTTAAAGTCAAAGTCTATCTAGTTTACTTCATTTTATATTAAAGATTTTTACAAAATTGAGGGACTTACTTTTTTTAAAATAAAGTTCACTAAATATTAATATGATCATATATTTTTCCTCCGTGTGTTATTTTTTAATAAAATTTGATCCTACTAAATATAAATTATAATAATATAAAAAAATTAGGATTAAGTATGTTTTTAGTTACTGTATTTTCATGTGAAATTAAAAATAATTCATCTGTCAAAGTTCACATAAAAATGATCCATATACTTTTGAAATGATTGGAATATGTTTCTATTTAAAACGGTGTTAAATATATAATGACTTGTCTAACAAAAATAGTATGACTCATTTATTATTTGACACGTGTAATTATTTTAAAAAAAGTAAAGCTCTTCTTTAAAAAAAAATAGAAATTATTCAATAGAGATTATTATTTAAACAAAAAAACAAAATTAAAAAGTAGAAGTTTTTGTTTTTGTTTTTAAATAATAATCTCTCGTTGAATACTTTCTATTTTTTTAAGAAGAGATTTGCTTTTTTTTTAATAATTACATGTATCAAATAATGAATGAATCATACTATCTTTGTAAGACAGTCATCATATATTATAGAGATCTATTCCAATCATTTCAAAAATATATGGATTATTTGTATGTAAACTTTGACAAAGGGACTATTTCCAATTTCACATGAAAGTACAGGACTAAAAACATACTTAACCCAAAAAATATATATATATATATATATATATATATATATATATATATATATATATATTCCTCATATTAATTATTTATTTTTAATATATAATTTCATATAATTTTCTCACATGACATGTTTAATACCATTATGTTTGAAGTGTAATTTCAAACCAAATACGTGTAATTTCATATAAATTACTCATACAGTAAAGATGTATATATACTCAATGTAATATAAATGTGTAGTATAATAATATTTATTATAATATATTATTTATTTTACATAGTTTTTACAATAATATATTATTTACTATATTATAATTAATTATAATAATATTCTTTGTAATCTTTATTATAATATTATTTATTAAATAATATTATTTATAAATTATAATATGTATTAAATATTAATTACTCTATTTTTTATTTTCTTTATTGAAAGGCAATGAGCATCATCTTCTAATAAATATGTTTTTATTAAGATAAACACGTAACAAAAACATAATGGAAGGGGGAACTAGCGTGTAATTAAGATGTTATTAACTAAGTATTCTCACATGCATACTTGATGAGTGAGTATTGAATCTCATAAAACATATTTTCAAGTTAAAAATTTTAAATATTAATCTCAACTATCACTTTATAACGATATTAGTAAAGAAAGAGATATCATAAACTCATACTTTTTATCTTTTCATTAGAAGAGAAACTATTTGGAAGATGTTGTCCTATAACTTGATTTTTTAATTGATAAAGAGTGTGTTATTGGTCTTAATAATGGTGATCTAATATCTTTTGTAAACTTTTATTAGGGTCATTTTCATTAAAAGAAGTGACAAGAGGAAACTCAATTAAACTTTATTGATTAAATGCAACATTCCAACAACTTCCTAACACAAATAACAATGTTATTGTTCAACATGCTCGTGTGCACATTTTATGCATCATAAGAAGTTTATTAATGTCAAATACATTAACTTTAGTAGGTTGTATGTTATTTCTTCAATGTTGGGTATAAGTTTGGATTACATGATTTTTTTTCACCCGTACAAGATTTAACTTATGAAGAAGTTGATGCAAGATTTAGTTTCTCACTAGTGCAAAAATGACATTTTACGTCACCTAATTGTCGTCGCATGTCAAAATATTCGACGTAAATAAAACGCGGTGGCAATTTTGTAAATAAGAGGTGAAACTTTTACGTCGCATATTGTAGGAGGTGACGTTAAAAACCTCTTTTACGTCGCACCTAGTACAGCGCGACGTAAAAGAGAGCTTTTTAAGTCGCGTGGGGTGTGCGCGACGTAAAAAGTGATACTTTTTACGTCACGTGGGGGGTGCGCGACGTAAAAAGTATCACTTTTTACGTCACATGGGGGTGCGCGACGTAAAAGAGGTTTTTTACGTCACGTGCTAGGGTGTGCGACGTAAAAAGTTCTTTTTATTCTCTTCCAGACCCACTCCCGCATCTCACGCCGCAAGGGTTTTTTAGAACGACAATGAGAATGACGACGACAGCTACCTTTCCACACCATTTTCGATCATTTTGGCAGTGAAGAACATCAACATTGTGTTTCATTTTACAAAATTGATATTTCTCCCCGATTGGATTCGAGTTTGAAATCGTTTTCGTGTTTACTCGAGGTTAGTGTTCTATGTCTCTTGATATATGTTCAAATTGAATCCGTGATTGTTTTTGGGGATCTCAATCGCGTCATTGTATGAATGTCTCCACTGGATTGTTATTGAAATGTCATTATTTTGTTTGAGTGCATTTTCGGTTTACACACTCCATATACGTGCTTTGTTGTTTGTATATTAATTTATTTTTAAATATAAATTTTGAATATCTAGGAGTGACGAAACTTTATAACATAATATGAATCGAAGTTGGATGAATGCACATTGTATTAGTTAAGAGTACAAAAAAGGAGTTGATGAATTTTTGAAATTTGCTAGTGAAAATGGAAAAGGTATTGAATAATATATGACTTTTTTTCATTTAAAATCGTGTCTATAACTAATGTTCTAAGTGGAAAACCTAGAACAAAGATTTTGCAGTTCATTTATCCTAAGGTTAGAAACTTATTATAATAAGTGAATACCATAATTGCTTTCAGCATTAGTTAAGTTTATTTAACTTTAGGTGTGTTGCATGTTTACAAGAGTCAAATTAATGTTTCAGGTATTTCAAGATCCATCTTCATTTCTATATCACACAAATTAAAGAATAATGGGCAAGATTTTTCGTTCAACAATTCTAGTACTTAATTTTTTAGGTTATTGTTTATATTATATTGTGTGTATTATGTAGTTTAGGTAGTTTAGTTTGTACTAACTTTTAGTTTGTATTAGCTTTTAGTTTGTAATAGATTTTAGTTTGTAGGTTATTGTTTGTATTATATTGTTTTATTATGTAGTTTGAATTATATATAATATTATATTTTTTAATTACATAGCTAAAGAAACTTGAACCTCTGGATAGTTTGGTTATAATATATATTTGCAGGTTTTGGTTGTAAGATAAAATAAACCCAATTTTTTTTAAAAAGGAGCAAATTTACGTCGCAGTATACCAATATGCGACGTAAATTTACGTCGCGTATAACAATACGTGACGTAAATTTGCTCCAAATTTTTTAATTTTTGATACTTTTTACGTCTGTTTAGTGTAAATGCAACGTAAATTAACGTCGGGTCGCGATAACTGACGTGAATTTACGTCAGGCTAAGGGTCCGACGTAAATTTATGTCTCCCATTTTAACGTCAATCTTAAATGCGACGTAAAAAACCCAAAATACCGACATAAAAAGCCTTTTTTGCACTAGTGTCCCCTCTAGCTAAAAGGTAAAACGTTTGATTTTTATTTTATCTTAGTGTATTTTATTCAAAAAATTACAAAATTAATTCTTATATTAGGTAGTCTTGACCTAGTCACATGTCAAATATCCTATATATGTTTACATGTTGGATTAACTATAAGTAGAAAAGACATTACGACAATAAATTTGTTATTCTTATGTACATATTTTCATTTTTTATAATATGTTTTTAATTTAATGTGTAATTTATATAAACTTCTCAATGTAGAAGTATGTATGACAATTAATAAATATTAAAGTTTCTCTTATTTCATGTTTTTTTATCCCTTATTTGTTTTCTAACGGTTGAGTTTCATTAGACTAATCAAATCATGAGATAATTTTGTTTACGTCAAACTATTCCTCGTGATTCAATTAATCTAAAAGAACTTCACAAAATAGATATAAAAGATAAAACAAACACACTTTAGAATAGTGAATTGCATTGTGACATAATAGATTATTGAATGTCAACAATTATATGGAAATGGACATTTGCAGGAAAACATGTCTTCTATGTAATGGTATTTTCAATGTACTATATGAAGTATTTTTACTAAACAAGTACAAGATACAAATGAAGTAAATATAATATATTAGTTATTTTATTTTATTATATTATTTCCAAAAATACTAGTCCATCAACTTATCAGCAACTTAGTCCATCTATTTCCAGTCAATTTTATTTTATGATTATGTTGATGATATTCAAAATCTAACAGGGAGAAAATCATTTTGAAGAACAAATCTCTTACATGATGTCTTTTGGATCCACTATTTTTGCAACTTCTTCCATAATTCCATCTTTAGTATATCATTTATTTAGATTCATAGATTATTATCGATAAACAATATTTATATCTCCAAATCCAACTCAAGAACAGGATGATAGTGATACAAAAACACAAGAAAAACATATCAATGAAATTAAAAACCTAGAGAAAACAGAAAAATATCACTAGGTAAAAGAGTTTTCCAACACTAAATTATTCATTTTAGGTTTGTATCACATTATTTTAAAACATTTTGATAAATATTAATATATATCATTTTATCAATTACTCTTACAATTTTATTTTTCTATTTATAAATTTCGAAAAGACTTGACTTTAGCCCCGTCAATCGACGAGTCTTCATATTCCAACAATATGAACCACTACTTTTCGCGATGGTTCCTACAATATTCATTCATGACTTAAACTAACAAGGGCATGGGCATTAATTTAAAACTAATTAAGGTCATTTCTCCATACACGAAAGGTAACCTGAATGCCGGATGTTGGCCCACATCTACGCAGGAGGAATTTAACGAATGCCGGATGTTGGCCAACATCTACGCAGGAGGAATTTAACTTCTGAGTTTGAAATTGCACAAGTAGAAAAAATAAATAATTTATAAGTGATAAAATCTTACGAATTTATCTTGTTTAAGGTTTTAATTAAACGTAATATCGGAAACCTGTCAAAATCTACCACTAAAATCATACATAGGCCACATTAAAACTAAGTGAATCAATCAAAATGGTTAAAAAGGAAAAATATATATTCATAACTTAAAAAAAAATCATTTAATAATTTTTTATTAATTCCAATGGAATGTCTTCACATTTTTTTATTATATTTTAAAAATATTTTTCTTTTTAATTTTTTTTCTTTCTTCACTATTTATCATAATATTTTTTAAAAATAAATATTTTTATTTATTTTCAACCCCTCTCTATTTATCTAGAAATCTCCCCTCTTTTTTATATTATATTTTTATTATTTATCATATATTTTTGAAGTTTAGAGCATTACCAAATTAATTTTGTCACTGATAAGATTCAAACCCGATACCTTAGTGTTGGAGGCCGATACTCCAACCACTAAACTACTCGAATTTTTTGATAGTAACTTACAAATAAATTATATTTATATACAAATAAATATATATCCGTGTAAATATATAAATATATAAATACAAATATATTTATATATTTTGATATATTTATATAATTATATATTTATATGTTGGATGTGAGGGCACGTTCGACGGTGAAAGTGTGTGTCGAGTGGATTTTCAAAATTTGATGTCAAATTTGTGAGCGGGTCTCTTTATATGGGTTTGTAATTTAATGACAGAATATAATATTTATAATTTATTTATATAATGATATAAAATAAATTTGGAAAACGCATCATTCGCTCAAGCGAAAAATACTAATTTTCGCTCAAGCGAGGCTTGAGCGAGTGAATTTCCAGTGAGTTTTAACGTATTTTCACTCAAGCGAGAGTCAATCTCACTTTCACCCTCGAACGTGCCCTCACATCCAACATATAAATATATAAATATATTTATATTTATATATTCTATATTTATATATTTACATGGATATATATTTATTTGTATATAAATATAATTTATTTGTAAATTATTATAAAAAAATTATAGTAGTTTAGTGGTTGGAGTATCAATTTTCAACTCTAAAATTGAATTACATCAGTGACAATTCTCTAACTTAAGTGAATTTTTTACTAAAAAAATAAAAACACTTTTCAGAAAATATATATAAATAAATATATATTTACACGGATATATATTTTTTTGTATATAAATATAATTTATTTGTAAGTTATTATCAAAAAATTACAGTAGTTTAGTAGTTGGAGTATCAACTTTCAATTCTAAAATACTGGGTTCAAATCTTGTCGGTGACAATTCTCTAACTTAAGTAAATTTTTTGTTGAAAAAAATAAAAAACATTTTCCAAAAAATATATAAAAATAAATATATATTTACATGGATATATATTTATTTGTATATAAATATAATTTATTTGTAAGTTATTATCGAGAAAATTACAGTAGTTTAGTGGTTGGAGTATCAACTTTCAATTCTAAAATACTGTGTTCGAATCTCGTCAGTGACAATTCTTTAACTTAAGATAATTTTTGGGTGAAAACACATTCAACATGAACCGATGTTGAATGTGTATATTAAAAGACTTTCAACGTCGGTTCATCTAGAACCGACGTAGAATGTGTTCAACTTTCAACGTCGTTTTTTAACCAACTGATGTTGAGAGTGTATTTAACGTCGGCTCAGCTTTAACCGACGTTAAATGTCGACGTTGAAAGCATATTTTGTAGTAGTGTTTAGATCATATATATTAGTTCAAAGAAAATAATATATAAATTACATTTTTTATAATACTGAACGATTAAAAAAATTATATATTATAGATAATAATAATAATAATAATAATAATAATAACATTTCAAATTTTAAATTTTTATATTTATTATTATTATTATTATTATTATTATTATTATTATTATTATTATTATTATTATTATTAGAAAAGAGTGGTAAATGAATGTTTCACAAAAATAATTTTTTTATTAGTATTGTTATTAAAAGGTGACAAAATAATTAGTTTAAAATATTTTAATATGTATATTTGATCCGTTTAAAATTAATGATTATTATTGTAAAAAGAAAAAATTTATTTGATAATCACATTTATATTAACCTTCATCCAATAACTTTATCTTAATATAATAGTATTATTTGTTATTACATTATTTTTTATAGTTGTACGTAATCATCCTCTTATAAGAATGAGATCTAAACCTATCTCGTTTGTGGACTCGTTTATTTATATTATATTATATATATATATATATATATATATAATATTTAAATTATGTGTATAATGGTCAATATTTTTTAAATTATTATTTTTAGTTATATATATAAATATATAGTTATGGTTTGTAATTATTTAATTATAATTAAAAAATAATTTAAAATATATAATTTAAATTATAATATTATTATATATTTCAACTATTTATATAATAGAAAATTGCAATCGATACACATAGGTGTTTTTTCCCTCTTCATTCAAGAAATTTAAGCATAGTTAGTCCAAAGAAAATAAAAATGTCAATTCATGCTACTAAATTAATAATATACTTATATTAATTTCTTAAATAAGACTTATTTCACTATACCTAATCCCTATTTGAAATAAACTTCTTAAAACCTCTTAATACGTCACATATATTAAATGTGAGTATTCTCCTTTGGCAAGTCTACGCAACTATTTAAAATGAATAACTGTACCTCTTTGAAGAGGTCAGAAACCCATAATGCACATCTTCCGTGTTTCAATGTAACCACTTTTAATTTATTTACAGATCAAATGTATACTAATTATTGACGGAAAAACAAATCTTATAGAAAATATAGTACCTATGGTGGATATTGACAATCAGTTTCAATAATAAACCTACTTTTAAATATGAATTTTAGTTAAAATGAATAAAAGTGATAAATGATGACCTAGGGAGAGTATTTAAAAAACATTTTATATTTTTTCTTTTAAATTACAAAATATAATAAAACAAGGTTTTTGAATTTTAGTTTATAAAAAAATAATTTATTTTTTATTGTTATTGTGAAACAATTATAGAAAATGTAATTAAATTAATTTTTTTATTATCATTGTCATGATAATGATTTTAAAAGTTTATATTTAAAATCGTTTATAATTTATTGATAATATAAATTTTGTACACTATAATATATATATATATATATATATATATATATATATATATAACACAAAATTAACTAAAATACATGGACAAAATTCATTTTTATAATATATTTAATTTTTTATTAATATTAGTTTTAATATTAAATACTTAGACTAAATAAATAATTATTTAGTTAATAAATTAATATTTAAGTTATCTTTTATTTAACAGTTTTATGAAATATTTACAATCAAATGTTTATTTAATAATGTTTTGTTAAATTAATTCAAATAAACTTATAATAATTAATTAAAACACAGTACGTGTTCACAAATTTTATATTATTAACTTTTTATGAATTATATTTATTTATTTTTGTTTTATACTATTATAATTAAAAATTTATTTTATTTTTTTATTATAAATTACGTTCTTTTCATTTTTTTTATAATATTCTCTCTTCACCTCTTGTATGTTACATGTTCTCAATATGTGGTTGGTATATATTTCCTTTCAAATCTGTTTTATCATTCCCTGTTCTTTATAAAAAATAACTATTTTTACTTAACAATAAATAGTAAAATTGATATTGATTATATTGGTAATTATTTAGTATATCATGTGTTTGATATCTATATTTGTTTACTCAAAATAACATACTTTAATGTAAATAATTTGACACTCAGACAATTCTATGACATGCTCAAATAGAAGATTTTTAGTTTCATTGAAGTTAATTGTTGTTGAGATATATTTAACAAGTTAATTTTATAGAAAAATAATTATTTTTTAAATAAAATAAAAATATTATTTTATTAAAAGAATATATATATATATATATATATTATAAATTAATTTTACAATGAATTTATTATTTTAAAAATAAATATTATAATAAATCTCTAATCATTATTTATTTCATGATTTAATGATTAAGATTGATTATTTATTAGATTGATTATTATTTTAAATTAATAAATTAGTAAAATATAAATAATAATAATAATAGAATTAATTTTTATTTTTTATTTTAAGATTAAATATATGTATTATCTTATAATTTATATTAAATGATTATATTTTAAATAAAAACTAATTTTATTAATAAAATTTAAATTTTTAAAATATTTTTTATTTAAATACTTTTTAATTAATTAATTTTATATAAGTATATTAATATATCTTTTTAAAATTAATTTTATCCGTTAGTTGACCTTAGATTAAACTAAAACTTTTTATCTATTTTAAAATATATATTAAGTTAAGCTGGTGCATCAAAGTTTTTTATGTGACCACGACAGTTCTAATTGTTCAGAATGGTGAAATTCATACTTTTTTTATCTACTAAAAGAAACGTTCCCTCCATATGAGGGCACAAGCATATGCAAGAACTTTAACTGTGTGCATGTGTTAAAATAAGTTTGATTTAAATGTTATACGAAAAGTCTGATATATCAAATTAGTTAAAAAAAATTCTATATTAAATTAAGTTAGAGTAAATTTTATTTCATCTGTTTATTCTGTGATTTAAACAAACTTAAATCAGAATAACTCCTAAATTTTTAGATTAATATATATATATATATATATATATATATATATAATAAACTAATTTAAAAAATAATTCACATATTTGATTAAGAAGTTAATAACTTTTATTTTATTATTTATGTTATTATAATATAATATTTTAAATAAATATAATTAAATTATTAAAAAATAATTATAAGAATGAATAATAAATCCTTAATTCTTAATTAATGAATCTTTCATCTCATAATTTATATATTTTTTTAAATAAAAATTAATTTAATTAATATAATTTAAATTAAAAATAATAATTTTTTAAATTAAACATGTTATAATTTTAAAAAAATAGTCAAGTTAAAACTAGTTCCTTAACCTATTAACCTAACATGTCAAACTATATGATTCAATTTAAAATATAAGATAAATATCTGGTCTAATTTTTTTATTTGACTCGGAAAATCAAAATAAACTTATTCAAAAAAATCATTTTGAGAATTTTATTTTTAAATTGGTAATCTAATCATATCAATTACTATTTTTATTTTTTAAATACTTACGAATTTATATTTTATATATCTATTTTTATTAAGTTGCCGTTATTTAATATGTAGATATATTTTATATTATTTTAACATTAAAATCTAAAATTCATGTTTTAAATATAAAAAATAAAAAATTATTAAAAATAATTTATCATATGATCTGAATAAGATGAATGTCAATTCTCACATCAAAATATTTATCATAATTTTATTAATTTTATTTAAAAAAATATTTCGATCAATTAAAAATAAATAATACATATAAATTACCATTATATTTATAAAAGTACTGAAACAATAAATATATATATATATATATATATATATATAATAATTATTATTATTATTATTATTATTCTTGGTGCACTTAATATCGGTATATTTATGCTGATATCTTTAAAATATAAAATTACAATTCATTAAATTTTCTTTTTTCTCACGTTTACTTATTTTTTTACTTTTCAATTTCTCTCTATTATTAATTCCTCACAAGTAACTAAAAATAAAAAATTATACTTCAAAACAATTTAAAATATATTAATGAGTTTATTTTTAATAATAATATAATTTAATTTATATCTAAAAAATACATATTTAAAATAAAATAAATATTTTAATATATTTTAACTTGTTTTAAACTAAGATAAGTATTTTGAAAAATTATAATTTAGATAATTATATTATATATCTTTTTATAAGAAGTACTGTAGAATTTAATATTTTTAATAAATAATTAAATTCTATATTTAATAAATTACTGCATTGATGTTCACGTGATAAATTATTTTTTACATTAATCAATAAACTATTTCAATCCACCTTCACATATTTATAATTTTAAAAACACCTCTCTTAATTTAAAATATATTCAAAAATTTATTTATTTAAAATTCATATTTAATTTAGATCTATACTATATTATATTATTATTATTATTGAACTATAAATTTTTCAAAACTTTGTTAGTTTTTTTTTTTATTTTTGGTTGCTTGTGGGAAAATATTTTAAGATAGATAAATGAAAGAAAAAAAAATGAAATGCAGGTGAGAGAAAACTATAATAATAGAAAAGAGATAAAAAAAAAAAAAAAAGTGTTAAAGTATAATGAGTTATTACTTTAGTAAATATTCAGTGTTACTTTGTAAATCAAAATAATTTTGATTATGAAAAATCATCATACACCAATTAATTAGTACAATCTAACCTTAAAAATAATGTTAGTTGTAGTATAAAATCATTTGGTAGGAGATGAGATGAGATACGGGACATCTCATTCTTTACATAGACATTGTTAATATCTCATTCTTATACACGTGATTATTTCTTATATTATTATTATTTATATGATTGTCGAACAGTCTTTATAAGTAAATTTCTTAATTTGTTTTTTGGTATACTTATTCAAATTTTATATTTTAAAAAATGAGGTATTAAATTATTAAAAAAATTATCTTATTATTTCATAAGTTATTTTATTATATTTTTATATAAAACACTATATCATAAATATTTTATTTTTATTAAAATAAATGAATATATAAATATCTTTGTTAAAATCTTTATTTTTTATTCGCATACAATAATTGTTCACAGATAATAAAGTTTTATTTATTTGTTGTAATTTAAATTTTGTACGTCATTGACCAACGATTGTTAATAAGTAGGTGTTATTTATTAATATATGGGAAAATATAGTTAGTAAGTGAGATTTATCTTTCCTATTTTCTAGTTCATCAGTTGTATTCCTTCTTTTTCGACGATAAAATAGAACAAATTTTCTGAGATAACAGTTGTTATTAGAACCAGTTTCAATTTCAAAGAAGATGTAAACTTCTATCATAGTTAGCAGATATTTTTGTGCAACCTACAATTTCAAAGTTGAATGAGCATTACGATAATTAGACATTGAACATTGCTAATGGAAAACTTCTTAAAGTCAACGAGTACTGCTAATGGAGAATTTCTTAAGGTTAAATGGGATTGTTTTATCGGATAATGAGGAAAAAGCTCTAAAAAAATTGAAATTAAAGGATTTGAAGGTGAAAAACTACTTGTTTCAAGCTATTGATAAGGCAACATCGAAGAAGATTTGAGATTCATTGAAACAAAAATACCAAGACATTGCGACGTTGAAACGAGCCCAACTAGAGTCGTTATTATTCCGTAGATGAAGAATGTTGAATCAATTAATGATTATTTTGCTCGGACTCTCACAATTACAAAGATGAGAATGCAAGGTGAACACGTATCTTATGTAGTATGTTTATATGTTTATATATTTATATATTTATATAGTTATATATTTACATATCTACATATTTATATATTTACATATTTATATATTTATCTATTTGATATGATTCTCTTAATTTGATATAATTTACTTATGGATTATAATCCGTATGTAATTTATCTACGGACAATACTTTTGTAGATAATGAATAATTACTCACGGATAGTATTATCTACGGATAGTAATTTCGTAGATAATGAAAAATAACATTACTTACGGATAGTAATTCTGTAGGTAATGGATAATATTCACGAATGACATTACCTACGAACAGTGATTTTGTAGGTAATAAATAATTACTCACGAATGACATTAGTTACGGACAGTAATTTCGTAGGTAATGGATAATTTACATATTGATAAAATTCTGTTGGTAATATATGTATATAATGTACATTTACCTACGGATTTTTATCCGTAGGTAATATTTTTTATATATACATTTTTTGTGGTGTTTGTTACAGTTTAAATTTTGCACATGATTCACGAGCTGTTAGTATGTGAGTTGTTATTTTCTTATTACATAGTTGTTATCTTTGTTAATAGTGATTATTATTCTTGTTAATAAGGTGAGGTAACAAGAATGTCATTACTCTTACATAATGGGACACATAAATAAATTATAATGGGACACATAAATAAATTATGATGCTGTGACTATCAAATTTGTGTTGAAAATAAAATCTTTCATTAATGGTTGACATAAAAAAGTTTTTATTAGAAGAAATATTCATTTATGTTGACATATAATATTATAAACTTTTGTATTATTAAAATGATATTTAATATTTGATTTTCAAAATGTTATTATATATGAAAGTAAATTTATAAAACTTATAAATTATGTTATATATATATATATATATATATATATATATATATATATGTATGTATGGAGAGACATTTTTTTTATTTATATTGATATGTTATATCATCAATTATTATATTTTATTTAATGGTATTCAATATTTAATTTTTCAAATATAATTATATATGTATTTATTGTTAAAGAATTTATGGATTTTTTTACATTTAAAAAAGTCGTTATTGAAAAAAACATCTCAATTTATTTAACATAATTTTATTGGTATAAGATATAATAGTTTTTTACTTATTACATATTAAAATTATAAATATTAATATAAACAAGAAAAAAATTGTAACTTTCATAAACAATAAAAAATTATTTAATATTAATATATTTAATATTATCTTAATATGAAACATATATAAATATTTTAATATTAACATTTGTGTCATTTAATGTAATATAAATATGACATCGAGTTTATAATACCAGCATAAGTTCAATTTCATAGATATCACAACTAAATAATTTTGTACCGAAATGGTCTAATTTTATATTTTTTAAAATTTATTGAAACAGATAAATTTTAAAATGGCATATTTTAAATTTACTGATATCAATTGTATTTTTAGATTTAGGAAGTAGTCCGTATTAGATATAATTTGACTTTTATATGTCGTTTTATTATATTACAATTATTATTATAATTAATAGTAATATATTTAATATTATTAATAAAATAAACAATAATATAAATTTATAATAATATTATTATATTGCTTCAATATAAATTTTAAAATTACATATTTTAAATTTACTTATATCAACTATTTTTTTAAATTTAGGAGGAAGTCCTGACAGATAAAAGTTGATTTCTACACTCATTTTATTTCAAATTTGATTAGTGACAAAAATTGAAAATAAATCTAAAAAATTTACTTTTATTGAAAATCAATTTTGACAATAAAATTTATATATTTTTTTAAATAATATAATATTTTAATATAAAAATATACTCAATTAAATTTATTTATATTTTTTAAAATATTTTATTTTTTATTAAATTAATAATCAAATCAAAATTAATTATTTTATAAATAATATATTTTAAAAAATTAAATAATCTTATATATATATATATATATATATATATATATATATATATATATATATAGAAACTGATACTATGCACGAATCTAAGCAAAATAAATTATGCAGAATTCGTGTTATATAACACAATTTTAGTGTTCACTCTCACTTTGAATCACGATATAATCTATTTCGGTAAATTTTTTAATTTTTACCTCCTTACTTAAAATTACCATTCTTTTTACCCTGTTTGCTAAAAAAACACCTAAGAGAACCCCTGCACAAATAATCTGTCCCTACTCCCAACCTTGTTTGTTTCCCATCCGGAGAATACTTTAGTTGATGTAAGCTCAATAAAAGAATATATAAACACATTTTTTTCCTAATCATGTTAAAAATCATAAATTGATTTATAATCAAAATTTAAAATCTAAGACTAATATTTTTTTAAGTGGAATCGAGTTGTTTCAATATAAGGTGTAAAAAAAAATTAAAAGATAAAATATAATAATAACTATATATTTATCTAAATTTTTATATTAATTGTATTAAACAAAAATATTTTCTTATTTAAATATTTTTAATATATATGGTAAATAATACACAAAATAAATATATAAATAAAATAATTGCGTATTATTAAAACATATACATAATTTAGTACCTAGTAATATATATGTAAGAACCTTACAAATAATTTTAATTTTTTTCCAAAAACAATAACTATTAATAAAAATTATATACATTTTATGTGAAAATTCTTAATTTCGGTTGTAAAGTTGTTTGAAGGAGAGAAGAAGGTTAGAGTGGATAATAGAATTACTGGAAGAACATACACCTTTATGATCAGTGGGATCGTTGACCAACTCTATCAATATCAGTTTGTCCCACTCTCTTGTATTTCCGAGGTTGATGGCAAAGAACCGAAAGTCGCAACACGTAAATCAAAACATTTAGATATGAAGATGTAGAGATGCATTTATTAATAATTAGGTTTAGGCATCATCACATGCATATATGATATATATCAGTACATCCTCGGTGCAAATTATAAACTAAAACCACACAGGCATACACGAAGACACCCTTATTCTAATCATTATTCTAATAACACCAAGTTTACGATGATTAATTACACGCTTGTTCAATTGAAAGTGAGTTGATATTTTGGTGATTTGTCAGGCCTGAAGAGACCAAAGTGTCGCTCAATTTCTGGACCAGTCTTCTGGTTTTCGTCAAACATGGCAAAGAGGTAAGTCTCTATGGGTCCATTAGGCCTCTTTGGGGTGCCACCCTTGGCATGATTAATCAGATTCCTGTAATATGTTCCTGCGTTTTGAACAGTGGCTCCAGCTCCACCTTCTGATGGCCACCCACTCTCAGACACCACAACCTTAACATTTGGTGCTCCTACTTTCTCAAGAGCAGCGTACAGAGAATCCAACAATGCATCAAACAGGTTTTGGTACCCAACTTCGTTGTTGCCTCGTTTAGTAAACAAGGCATAATCAAGACTAATGCTTTGTTGGTTGTTAACGTAGGCGAAGTAAGGGTACACGTTTGCAAGAAGTGGGGCACCGTTTTTGGCTAAGAAGTTTACAATGGGAGTTATGTACGGCCTTGCACTGTTGCTGAAAACGCCATCTTTTGGTGGGTAAGAGTTTCCTAGTAGAGTGGTGTCTATTGCGGTGGAGACTTTGATTTGGCCTTGCAAATTGGAGGAAGAAACTGCGTTTTGAATGTTTTGAATCGCTGGAAGAACTGAGCCTGCTAAAGCATCACCAGGGTGAACTTCGTTGCCAACCGCAATGTACTTGAATTTAACGTCTCCTGCATAGGGTTTCACGTACTTGTTGATCCAATTTGTAGCACCTCCAGCGTTGGTTACAGATTGAAGTTGGTCATTAGGGACACCAAGGATCACTTCTATGTTTGAACCTCTCATGGCTTGCAGAGCACCTTCATCTGGATAGTATAAACGGATTTTACCAATTCTGTTTGATTTGTACAGATCCACCACTGCTTGCTTTGTCGGTAAATTGTTTCCGTTTCCTCCATAACACACACCGACTTGTGCCCCTGCATCATCACACAACCAAATTAAGTAACTAAAGCATAAAGGATGCAGTAGTTAAAGAAATATGACTTTTATTGAAACAGTTAACATATATATATATATATATATATATATATATATATATATATATATATATCACGTGCATGCATAGGTGAAAATATTTTTATCTGGTGCTAGCTAGATTAAATTTTACAAGAGAAAATTTATATCATAGTTGAATTTGAAACATATTTATCATTTTGTTGTTCGTGTCAAGATTGTTTGAAACAAGTATAATGGAACAAAGTGAGTGATGGTGCTGGCAAAGGAATTTTGGTAAATTAAACTAGAGAAAAATAAGAGAATTATTAAAAGAGACAAGGCATCAACCACTGAGAATAAAGAGAGAGAGAGTGATATATACCAATAAGTTGCACTCCAGTGGAAGATAATATTCCAAGAAGCAGCAAAATGGCAGACATGGCTCTTGGGAAGAACATACCAATTGATAACACTCACAAAACTGTATATAAACTAAGCTCTTCAACACTAACACTGATAGATATAATATTTTGCTCCACAATCACTTCCTATTTATATTAGCAAAGTGGTGAAGAGTCGGCAGAACTTGGATTACTACTGCATGTCAAGACTTTTCGAGCCCGTCAATCACTCCATGAAAAAACAAAAATGATAATTAAGAAAGTTACATAGTCACTTTGAATTGAATGCAATCCAATTTTCCTTCATATATAACACTTCCGATGGCTTTTAACATTATTAAGAAGGAAATTTTTTAGGTTGCAGACCTAATTAGGTAAAATACAACCTATTGTCATTATTATATTGAGTTGTAAAATTAGTTGTTATATTAAGATACATCCATGAGTAATTAATTATTCATGTATATTAGTTTTATTTTTTATAATACCAAATCAAACATTTTTTTTCCTCTTTATTTCCCTTCTATTATGTCATAATCATTATAAAGTTTATATTTTTTTTTCTTCTTTCAAGATATTTTGAGGGTATTTTTAATTTTAAGGTGTTTTATGTATTATTTTTCTACATATATATCTTATAACCTGACCGAAACTGTCCTATAGCCACCAATCAAACTCAAACGTCACTCACTTTTGTTTTTTCTCCTTATCTTCAAGTTACTGTATTCACGTGACTCAGTAGTTTTGGTGTATTTATATTGAAAAATATACATGAGAAGTTCTTTTGTAAAATATTATATTAAATTCTCCGTATTTTTGTCTAAAGAAGTGGTCAATATTTTTTAAGAGAGATAATTGTATTTACAGGTATATAAAAAAATTCATTTCAAATATTTCATATAATTATATTTCTAAAATTGAAATTTGATATTCTTAAAAAAAAAAAAACTTCATTTATTATATGCTAGTACGAGGATGACAATGGGGACAGACATGATAATAGCTACCCATTATCGACTTCACATATAAAAATCTATCTATTATCTATCTCATTATTCCATCAGTATTTATTTATAAAAAATTATGAAATTTTTATATTTGCAAGTATCTACAGATATCCTTAATATTTTTTAATTTTTTTATATTTTAAATAATTTTTTTAAAATATGTATTTTAATAAATTTTTGTATTTTAAATAAAATTTCATGTAATATAAATAAAATTAATCTTCATATAATATTAATTTATGTAATTTGTAATATAAAATATAAATTTAAATGGTATTAATAGTTGTTAAAATAATTGTAATTTTATAAATTTAAATAAAAATTATACATGTATAAATTTAAATAAAAATTATACATGTATAAATTTAAATTATAAATAATTATTTAATAGTTAATATTTTTTATAGATAATTTAATTTTAATAAATTTATTAAAAATAAACAAAACTAATTAATTAATAAAAGACGTTAATATAAATATTACGATAGGAATATCTGCTCCATTAATTAAAATATTCGGATTCGTTTTCGATTATCCTATGCAAACTTTAGGTGCGAATGGGGAGAATTTTTTTCCATCACTGTATGTAATCAGCTAAAATAGCACTACCTAGCCTCTATTATTATTGACCGGTATTCTAATGCCCTTGGAGTCAAAATTGCCGCCTAGCGCAAGTCCCGTATTCTTTCTTCACTGTATCACTGACCCGTCCATTATACGGCAACATGAAATTAAAAAATATATAAAAAATAAAATCATATTTTCTCAAGTGATTCCTTTCCCAACATATCAACCTCTTATGCTTGAGAGTGCAGGTTATGTATCCTTCTACAATCCATTCTTTCAGAACTTATCTAGACCTATCCTTTTAGTTTTTTGTCCAGGTGTTCTCTCCACAACTTAGCAATTTTCACATTACCAAGTTCCGCCCCAATTCTCTTGGTCGTCAACTGACCCAATACCCTCAACAGTGATACCAAGCCCAAACCTAACAACTCTATTTCATTAACCCAGCACAATTTTCCAAAAATATGGCATAATAAGGATCAAAGTGTAGAATTCAGTTAGAGTTATTAACATGGATCCAAATTTGTGGATCAACCGGGATAACAACTTTTGTAATGGGCCAAAATTAGGATCAGTCCACTTATGACCCAATCCATTCAGGCTGAACTTAAGAGGGACCGGGCTGACTTATCAAATACATTTAATTGGAAAATTAATATTAACTTAAAATTTTAATTATTTATGTATTATGTGAAAACTAAGAGTTGGCATATGTAATTAATCACAATTCTTAAGTCCTTTTTCCATTCATGAATATACTATTGTCAAGGAAACAAGAGAGGAAAAGGAATTTGAAGGTGTTTATGATATGAATCACAAGAGGTGATTTAGGATCTTTAGGGTTAGAACATTTTAAGAAATTTAGGAATTTAGTGATAAGGTAGAAGGAAAGAATCATTCTTTCCAAGGAAGGAAACTCACAAAGGATGTGAAAGTCCTTTGATACTGACCAAGGGTTCTTGAATCACTTAAGAATTTAAGAGAATCACTCTCACTAAGATAAAAAAGATAAACTCTAATAGTTCGAATAAAATTCCACTTGTTATTTTTGATAAAAATGATTCAACCTATGTAGAAGTTTTGCCATCATAATTAAAAAGATTTAATAAAGAAAAATAAATGCTAATAATGATTCATTAACTTGGGAATTGAAAAATGGAGACAAATAAAGGCTAATAATGATCTATTAACCTAGGAATTAAAAACTACTTAATGATTTATTGTAACTGAAATTGTGGCATCCAAAAGTCAATTAACTATACACCCTCTTAGTCTCCCAAAGACTGATAACTAAATTTTCAATTGGGCCCTTATTACAACTTACAATAAAACCAAACTAAAGTCCATTAATTGATAATCCAAAACACAATTTGGTCAACCAATAATACTTGTTGAAGAGTTTTATTTGCTTTCCTTGCTCTAGCCTTTATCATAGATCATATTCACATCATTCTCTCCATTTTGAAAAGGATTTATCCTCAAATCGGATTCGTCATCTACATTAAAAAGAGATAAGTCTGACAAATTAAATGTAGAACAAACATTATACTCACTTTTTATGGCTAAATAGCTCTCCCCCACTTCAAGTGTTTCACTCTTCTTTTGATCACTCTTTTTCTTCTCAAATGTTTCATTAACGTTTTTTTTTTCTCTTTTCTTGAAGAAATTTTTCTCTCATTTTCTTTTTATCCTCACACACTTCGCGTGGACTCAAAGGGTTGAGAACAATTTTTTTGTCTTGGTGCATGAAAGAGATCTTGTTGGTGAACCCGTCATGATTGACTCTTTTATCAAATTGTCATGTTCTCTCCAAAAGTAAGTGACTGACCTCCATAGGAACAACATCACAAAGTACCTTATCATTGTATTTTCCAATGGAAATGTTCACTTCAACTTGCTTCCTCACCTGCACCTCCCATCCTTACTAAGCCATTGAAGTTTATAAGACCTAGGATGAGGTTTAGTAGGTAAATTTAGCTTTGACATTAATCTAGCACTAGCCACATTGGTGCAACTACCTCCATCTATGATCATCATGCACACCTTGTCATTGATTAAACATCTATTGTAGAAAATGTTTTTTCTTTGACTTTCTTCCATACTTCAATTACTCATCAAGTAATCGCCTATTCATTAATAAATCTTCCTTTAGAATCTCCTCCTCCTCTATGTCCTCACTCTCCTCTCCTTCTTCAACCTCAGATTCACTTATATATTCTCCCTCTCTAAAAATCAAAAACCTTTTGTTAGTGCACTCATAAGCATTGGGTCTTAAACATTGACATTTGAAACACTTTACATCTCTACTTCTTTTAGAGGGTTGTTCTTCAGACTTTGAAGGAGTCTTTGTAGAAATAGGTGTGGAACTACTAAAAGTAACAACCCCATCTTTATTGCCTTTGTCCTTCCAACTTGAAGATCCAAAGTTGATAGAACTCTTCTCAGTCATTTCTTTTCTTTTGAGTTGTTGCTCCACTCGAATTGCTTTATGAAGTAATTCCTCCATATCAACAAACTCCTACAACTCAACAATATCACGTATATCAATATTCAAACCACCAATAAATCGGGTCATAGTTACCTCTTCATCTTCTTCAATCTTTGCTTGAATCATGAGAATGTCCATTTCCTTGAAATACTCCTTAACCCCCTTGTTGCCTTGAGTAAGTTTTTGGAGTTTAAATTTCAAGTCCCTTGAATAACTAGCCAACACAGACCGCTTCTTCAAGATCCTTTTCATCTCAGTTCATGTATCAACCATTGACTCTTCATTTCTACCTCTCTCCTTTTGTAGCTTGTTCCACCAAACAAGAGCATAGTCAGAAAATTCTGTAGTTGCAAGTCTCACCTTTTGGGTCTCCTCATAATTGTTGCATGAGAAAACATGCTCTATTTTCATCTCCTACTCCAAGTATGCCTCCGAATCACTTTTTCGTTAGAACGGAGGAATGCTAAGCTTGACTCCTTCAAGCCTACTTGGTCTTGTTATTCGATCATTCCTTCTCTTATTTCTCCTTTCTTCTTCATCTTCGGGATCTCTATTCTCCAACCGGTTCAATCTTTCATGGAGCTCATTGTTATGTCGCATCATTAATCCTTCCAAATGTTGTATCAATGCTCTCATTTGAAATGGACTAATTCCTGCTTCTTGATTGTAATTTTCCTCTCCTGCCATCAATTTGATGTTCAAACCCTTAAACCGGGGCTCTGATACCAACTGATATGAATCACAAGGGGTGATTTAAGATCTTTAGGGTCAGAACCTTGTAAGAAATTTATGAATTTAGTGATAAGGTAGAAGGAAAGAATCACTCTTTCCAAGGAAGACAACTTACAAAGGATGTGAAAGTCCTTTGATACAGCCAAGGGTTCTTGAATCACTCAAAAATTTAAGAGAATCACTCTCACTAAGATAAAAGAGATAAACTCTAATAATTCTGAATAAAATTTCACTTGTTATTTTTGATAAAAATGATTTAGCCTATATAGAAGTTTTGCCATCAGAATTAAAAAGATTTAATAAAGGAAAAAAAATGCTAATAATGATTCATTAACCTAGGAATTGAAAACTACTTAATGGAGACAAATAATGATCTATTAACCTAGGAATTAAAAACTATTTAATGATTGATTGTAACTGAAATTGTAACATCCAAAAATCAATCAGCTATACACCCTCTTGGTCTCCCAAAGACTGATAACTAAATTTCCAATTTGAACATTTTTACAACTTGCAATAAAACCAAACTAGAGTCCATTAATTGATTAATCTAAAACACAATTTGGTCAACCAACAATACTTGTTGAAGAGCTTCCTTTGTTTCCCTTGCTCTAACTCTTATCATAGGTCATGTTCACATCAATTTACTTCTATTTGCATATACTGATTTGAGCAGATTTAAAAGAAAATGAGAGAGGGAGTTTCAATGTATCCCCCATCTATTATATGAAGAAATGCATAGACTTTTTGTGAAATGATCATATTATCCTTTCTTTACCTGATGCTTTTATGGAGTTGCACATACACCCTATGGAATCTCTATAAGAATAGTGAGTTGAGACCATGTATTAAGACACGCTGAAAAACAATTGTACTCTGCAACATGAGACTATGCATAGTCATACGTGTTGAACCATAATGGGCATACATTATTCATAAGTTGAATAACATCTCGTGAAGCATGTTTTTTTCGTCCATAAATATAGTCATTCCCGCAAGTGAAGGTTGCGATTTCATTCTTCCTCCATTCCCATCAATCATTTCCAGTTTGTTTGCAGTGGCGTCAGCGTTTTGATCTCCTTCGTCCACCCACTCTAGTGAGCCTTTTGTCCTTCGTAGTTCAATGCAATTTGTTGTTCGTTTCACAGATTTAATTTGCTATTTCGCTTGTGCCATTTGTTGTTGACTCATTTTGTTGTTATAATTATTTAGAAGAAGCGACATACATTGCACTTTCATTTGTCCTCCATTCTCAGTATCCATTTTTCAGTTTCAAATACGAACAAGATGACGTTTGTGAGGTGATATGAATCACAATTACACAAGGGGTGATTTAGGATCTTTAAGGTTAGAACCTTGTACAAAATTTAGTAATTTAGTGATAAGGTGGAAGGAAAGAATCACTCTTTCCAAGGAAGGCAACACACAAAGAATGAGAAAGTCCTTTGATACAGCCAAATATTCTTGAATTACTCAAGAACTTAGGAGAATCACTCTCACTAAGCTAAAAGAGATAAACTCTAATATTTCTAAAAATAAACTCAACTTGTTATTTTTGATAAAAATGGTTCAGCTTATAAAGAAGCTTTGTCATCAGAGTTACAAATATTCATTAAAGGAAAATAAATGCTAATAATGATTTATTAACCTAGGAATTGAAAACTACTTAATGATTGATTGTAACTGAAATTGTGGCATCCAAAAGTCAATCAGCTATGCACCCTCTTGGTTTCCCAAAGACTGATAACTAAATTTTCAATTGGGCCCTTATTACAACTTGCAATAAAACTAAATTAAAGTCCATTAATTGATTAATCCAAAACACAATTTGGTTAACCAACAATACTTGTTGAAGAATTTCATTTGCTTCCCTTGTTCTAGCCCTTATCATAGGTCATGTTCACATCATTCTCTCCCTCTTGAAAATTATTTGTCCTCAAACTGGATTCATCATCTACATAAAAAAGAGATAAATTTGATAAATTGAATTTAGAACTAACATTATACTCACTTTTTATGGTTAAATAGCTCTCATTCACTTCAAGTGTTTCACTCTTCTTTTTTTCTCTCTTTTCTTGAAGAAAATTTTCTCTCATTTTCTTTTTATCCTCCTCTGTCATCAATTTGATGTTCAAACCGGGGATCTGAATACCAACTGATATGAATCACGAGGGGTGATTTAGGATCTTTAGGGTTAGAACCTTGTAAGAAATTTAGAAATTAGAAAGAAGGTGGAAGGAAAGAATCACTCTTCCCAAGGGAGGTAACACACAAAGGATGTGACAGTCCTTTGATACAGCCAAGGGTTCTTGAATCACTCAAGAATTTAGGAGAATCACTCTCACTAAGATAAAAGAGATAAACTCTAATATTTCTGAATAAAATTTCACTTGTTATTTCTTGATAAAAATGGTTCCGTTGATATAGAAGCGTTGTCATCAGAATTACAAAGACTCAATAAAAGAAAATAAATACTAATAATAACCCATTAATCTAGGAATAGAAAATTATTTAATGGAAACAAATAAAGGCTAATAATGATCCATTAACCTAGGAATTGAAACTACTTAATGACTGATTGTATCAGAAACTGTGGCAACTAAAAGTCAATTAGTTATGCACCCATTGGTCTCCCAAAGGCTGATGACTAAATTTTCAATTAGGCCATTATTACAACTTAAAACAAAATCAAACTAAAGCCCATTAATTGATTAATTCAAAATATAATTTGGACAACCAACAATATTTGTTGAAGAACTTCCTTTATTTCCCTTGCTCTAACCCTTATTATAGGTCATGTTCACATCATGAGGGGCCTAATAAATTTATCAAGGAAGTTATTTGTTGTTCTTGTTATGCAATTTATTATTCCTTTAAGTTATTCAACATGTAATTTTTTTTTCTCATGCGTTTGTTATTGAATTATTGTGTTCATGGACGAATTGGTTACATTAAAGCGCCGTTGATAGACATGAACTACAAAGCGTAATCAATTATGATGGGCTGCATAATCAATTATGTATAGTACCATAATCGATGTCATTGTTGATAATCGAATATAAAGGCACACATAATCGATTATGTGGCCTCTGAATGCAATCATTAATTTTTGCATTATTTGTGTTGATGATTGTTGAAATTGTTACACAAATTGTATAGGGAGCATATTTTTCATGAATGCCTTGTGATTGTTTGCATGTAATAGATTAGGAGATACAATTGTGAAAATATGTTTGAGATAATATTGTTGATTTTAGGCATGTGTGTTAAGTTAAATATGTAAAAAAAAAGTGTGCCCAATTAAGTAAGTACTAAAAATTAGCCATGTATGTTTCGGTAAGTAGTATAAGATTAATTGTTTTTTTTTTAAAATAACTCAATGATACTGTGTAATTAACCATACCCAATTTTTAAAAGTTAATTGGGTGAAGAGTTAAGTAATTAAATCAAGAATACATAAAAATAATTATTCCCTAACCAGTAGTTAAAAATTATACAATTAACCGTGAATAAAAATAGAATTTAGGTTATTATTTATATGTATAACAAAAATTGTTGCGGTGTCAAAAGTCTAAAAGAGAATATAGGTTATTATTTATATGTTAAAAATTAATAAATTGAGGGTATAACTTTTTTGTTAATACCTAAGAGACAAATACGTGGGCCACAAGTAGGAAAAAAAAGCAATAAAGGAGCTTTTTCGTACTTTATTAAACCATGGTCATTACTTTAGTAACAAACATCATATAAAAATATATTACGAATATTACGTGCACAAGCAAATAGTGCAGTCAAAGGTAATGAACTTTAACTTCTTCATTATGACTAGGTTATATCACCTTTCTTTTCAGGGGTTGAATAGATTTCTAACCTTAATGAGTAGTATTTATGAAGACCTCGTAAAAGTCTTTTACACAAATTTAAAATTGATTAACTCGGAGGATCTAATCACTAAGGTCTTAGAGACACAGATCAGGATCAAACCTGATGATTGACTAAATGTGACCCATTTAAAATATGAAGGTCAACAAATTGATCTTACTGACATCCCTGACGACCTGGGATACGATACCGATGAGGCATTGACTGCGATGGTTATTGGACTTGTAAGAATGCTGGTAGTTTGATCGTGGATGAAGAATTCCTCCATTGTGTCTTTGTTCATATGCTTAGTTATCAAGGAGACAATTATGCTCAAGTGTTACATGATGATATATTTATAATCTGATGCATAAATAATCACATTATGATTAATTAGTTTTATTATATCATTATACATATGAGAAAATGTAAGGCTAATCGTATGTCTTTGTCTTATGGTCTTCTAATCACTCGTACGTATTCTGCTACACTGTGGCTTGGACTTGATTTTACAGTCAAGTCATTCTCTCGGACGGGCAAATAGATTTAACGAGACATATTTGAAAAAATTGAATGTCATAAATGTTGATGGGACATGACAACATGGTAGGGGTCAACATGTCTAACAACCTGACCTTGAGCAAAATCACCCCTCCAGTCAAGATGATGTGTGGGTTCAACATGGACAAGCACAAACACCAGTGGCAGACCTTGACTAGTTAGTCCGGGGGTCAATTATAAAAATAATTATATAATAATAACTAAAGTCACTCTCTCGGACGAGTAAATAGATTTAACGAGACATATTTGAAAAAGTTGAATGTCATAAATGTGGATGGGACATGACAACATGGTAGGGGTCGAGCATGTCCAATAACCCGACCTTGAGCAAAATCAATCCTCCAGGCAAGATGATGTGTGGGTTTAACATGGACAAGCACAAACACTAGTGGCAAACCTTGACCGATTAGTTCTGGGGCCAATTATAAAAATAATTATATAATAGTAACTAAGAAATAAGATATTTATTTAAAGTTTTGTCCTTCGTTCTTTTAAATGTTTGAACTCATCAATAATGGAATCAAAACTAAAGTTTTCAGTTATTTCTTTTTCAATATAAATGATCATATTATCTGCAAGAATTTCATCTTTCATTTTATTTCGCAGTCTCGTTTTGATATAAACGATCTATTAAGTAAAATGTACTTGACTTCCCTGTTTTTGTCAAAGATTGACATAATTCAAGCATGGTAGACAAATTCTTCAAACCTGAATGGTTAGGAGCATAAAGTATAAAATGATGAAGTTGAAATTTTAAATTAATCTTCTTTCGTTCACTAAAATCCAAAGGATAAAGTTTGTTCACAAGTGTGCATATATGATGAATGTTAAAATTTTTATAACCCATCATTTGGAACTAAAACATTGCTTAAAGTTAAAAGTTTCATTGTCTTCTCGCTAAACCTATCATTTAATTATTGTAATTGTTTATTCATTGTAATAAAAAAAATATTCACCCTGAAATGATATCAATGTCATATTGCTCACAAAACAATATCACATCTTTCAACAAATCTGGTAACCCTCCTCTCTTAATTTTTGAATCAAAGTTTTAGTCGAATAGACTAATTGCATAACATATGTATATCTTGGGATTGTTTTTGTAAAGCTTGACAAAGACAATAAGTAATTCCCATAATTTCTTTCATCATGTGTAAAATCAATATGAACCCAAACTTAGACAAAATATTATAAGCAGCATCAACATCACCCCTTTGAGAATAAGTTGAACCATCAATTACAATTTTTTCGAGAACTAAACAAGATGCACTATACAATTTCATCATACTACAAATGGAATGAAAATGTGAAGTTCAGCGAGTATCATTAACTTGTTTTTAAGTGTTAATTTGATTTTTTTCTTTACCAGTTTCAAGTTCACCAAGTTTTAACAATTTGACTATTTCATTTAATTCAACACTTTGTAACTCATTATGACGTTTACTAGATGAACAAACAATATTTATAATAAAATTCAAATTTGAAAAAATTTGACAAACTGAAATAACTTCTCTTGAAGCAGCAATCAAAGCAAGTTGTAATTTATGGGCAAAACAATGTACATAATAAGCATAAAGATTATCATGAAGAAATAATGCTTGTAATCCATTCCATTCTCCTTTCATATTACTAGCACCATCATATCCTTGCCCATGAGTATTGGAAACATCAAGATTATGTCTAGAGAGAACAACACATAATTCTCTTTTAAGAGTAGCAACCATAGTATCCTTAACATGTACAATATAAAAAAAAAGCGTTCTTTAATATTACCCATTTTATCTATAAATCTCAAAACAATAGTCATTTGTTCTCTTCTTTATTCATCACGAGCTTTATCAACAATTATACAAAATTTTGAGCCACAAATTTCTTTACGAATATAATTTCTTACTTTTCTAGAAAAAAATTGCAAAATTTCCTTTTAAATACGATTAGAAGTATATTTTGAATTATAAGAACAATTTTCTAACACAATTTGTGCTACTTTATCATTGTATGATGCTAAAAGTTTAATCATATCAAGAAAGTTACCTCTATGGCTTGAATATGGTGTTTCATCATTGTCTCTAAATGCACAAGCTTGAAATACTAGCCAACAAATTATATTAATAGAAGTTTTGAGCTATAAATGAATTTTGTAAACTTCTTTTGAAATTTGCACATTTATAATGTTGTTAATGTGCTTAGATTGAGTCAATAAGTCTGTACATGCTTTCATTGCATTGTTAAGTGGTGAACACGAACTATCTCCAATGTGACTAAGAAACACACAATTCTTTCCTGAATTAACCTTTTTTCATTATCTAAATCTTTGTCTAATAAACACATCTGTCCTAGGACAACCATTTGACTGTGTACTAAATAGATAACATGGCAAACAATAAGCTCCATCACTAGTAGGAGAATACTCTAGCCAAGAAGGAAACATTTTAAACCAAGCATATTGAAATCTCCTAGGATGTTTCTCTTTAAAAAAAGGATAGATTTTAAGTTGTATTTGATATGGACACCAATTTTAATAAGCTCTTCTTATTTCATCTCTTTGATTCATAGGATATTCATGTATCTGAAGACGTTTTTCTGGGTCACATTCTAAAGAATTAATATTAAATTCATTGGTTTTAATTTTATGAATCTTAGAAAAAGGTTCTTCTAATTGAATAATTGGATCATCAATATCATGTTTTGAAATAGGAGAAGATGTTGAATTTTGTTTGGGTTTCATCTTTACCAGTATTTCTTTTATCACTTTTAAAAAATGAATCTATTCTTTTATGCTTCATATCTAGAAAAAAATGAATCTATTATTATTTTTCTAATTATAGAATCATAAAAATTTATAAAAAACAAAAATATTTTTCTCAAATAACAAATGTTCCTCTACAAAATCAAAATAACAAATAATAATAGAATAAACAAGTGTGAAAAGATGAAGAAAAAGTACCTTTATCAATCAATATAATTTTAACGATGGAAATTATATAAACAATTGAATATTAATCAATCAATATTATCGTTAGTGAGAGAATATAAAAAGGTGAGAGAAGATGAAAAACTACTTTTAATCTTTCTTATTTAATATATTCCTTAGAAATTAGAGAAACAGTTAAATACTAATAAAATATTACCCTTAGGGTGAGAGTATGAAAATATGAGAGAAGATGGAAATGTGAGAGAATAAAACTATTTTTAATCTTTCTTATTTAATTTATTCCTTCAATTTTTTTCTTTATGATATATTTAATTATTTATTTACTATTGGGGCCAAAACCATAAATATACAAGTAAATTACAAAACTTTGGGGGGTAATGACCCACCCTTAACTACTATGAAGGTCCGCCACCGACAAGCACCCACTCAAGGAGAACAAGTATATCCTCCTCGGCCTAATGATACCATAAACTTAATATGGGGAGGTATTCAAGATATGCAAAGATGTATGGGTAGACTTGAAGTGAATGATGTTAAGAATAATTATTAGAGTCTACAATGAGGGATTAATTATGTGCACCATACGATCGATAAGATTGAAGACCAAATTGATCATATTTGTGAAAGTCTTGAGTAGACGTCTCATTCATGTTATTGTTGGTATCTTTGTATTTGTTTTGTTATTTAAGTTTTTTTTGGATGACTTTACTTTATTTTTCTGATTTGGATGACAATACTTCTTTGGTACTTTGGACGATTGTAATTTATTTACCATCATTTTTTATTTTGGATGACTGTAATGATTAATTGGATAATTACATGTTTTTATGACTGTAATTTTATTAGTTTTCCATTCAATTAAATTTTTGGATGACTTTGCACATGTCATATGCACATTTTAGTTTTTGTTTAAATTTAAATATTGTATGTTATGTGAAATCAAATTTTTACACATTTAATAAAAAATATAAATTCCAATACACATAAGATGCCCTAACAATTTAAGTTTTTTGTGTGTTACATAGAGATTATTATTTGACCATGGAAAATCAAAATGAAGAATATATGGATTTAGAAGAAGAACAATTCAGTACTAATGTCTCGGGGATGAATATGAACTTAATATGTTAGGCTCATGATTAGATACAAGAAAATGTCAACGTTGTGGCACTAACCATATTATGTAATGTATCATCTGAATTATACATGTTAGATCACATGTCTACAGTAGCACCAACAATGTTAACCTCCATGGTCTTGAAAAAGATCATCGTAGATGTGAGCTAATGTCATATTTGGTTCATGCGGAGTGATGTCGTGATATTATTCGCATTGGACCCGATGCCTTCATCAAATTGTGTCCTTAATTAAGAGGAACTAACGTCGAAAAAGATGTGTTTAGGTCAATAGTTGAAGAACAAGTTGCCAAATTTTTACATATTTTAGGACACAATGTTAAAAATTGTACCATATCATTTTTCCTTCATCGATCGGGTGAGACAGTGACTCGACACTTCTACAACATGTTGAATGCGATAATTGAATTAAAGGAAGAATTTTTGGTTCAACCATATGGAATGGAAGTGCAAGCACACATCTATAACAATCTCATATTTTATCGCTATTTTAAGGATTGTCTTGGTGTGATTCATGGAACACATGTCCGTGTCAAAGTACAACAATCGAAAACCCCTCATTTTCGTGGTAGAAAAGATTGACTAATCTAAAATGTGTTTGCGGCGTGTGATTTTAACATGAAATTCACATATGTGCTAGCAAGGTGGGGAAGGTACTGCATCTGACTCAAAAATTTTAAAAGATGTCTTAACAAAGGAGGATAAACTCTCCATATTAGAAGGTATGCATCAGTTGACGAAAACAACGTTTATTTATTAACTAAATAGTTAATAATAATTACTAAGTAATGTTCTTTTGTGATGGTAAATATTATTTGGGAGATACAGGATTCATGTTAAAAACTCAAATTATAACTCCATATCGGGGAGGAAGGTATCACCTTAAGGATTATACACAAAGAGGTCATACAACTCCTCGAGAATTATTTAATCACCGTCATTTACCATCAAGGACATTTGATGTGTTAAAGAAAAGATTTTCCATTATAGCAAGTGGGGTTGAACCCCACTATAGTTTTAAAGCATCGAGGAATATATTTTTGGCAGGTTTCATTTTGCACAATTTTTTACATGGAGTAGATAACGATGAATTTTTTCTACATGAAGTGAATCGAGAATTAGAGAAACGTGCAGATGATAGGTCTGCAACACAAATTCAAGAGGATGATTATTGGGAAAGGTTTAACTTAGGGGATTTGAAAGTGGCCCAAATGTGGCATGATTATGAACAATAAATTATGTTCTTTCCATAATGTTTTATTGATTTTCTTAATGTTCATGTATATTTTTGTGTATTTGACAATCTATAATGTAGTATCATCATCACTTGTTTAATATAGAAATTGTAATTGCCTCCAACCATAATAACAATGAATAAAGGGAAAAGATAGGTTGATTCAAGCCATAACATGTAGGTGTTTACAAAATCGAATGAAACTATGGATCTGCAATTGCTAACTGCCATGATTGATGAAACTCGGGCTGGCAATAGGATAGATGACAGTTGGACTAGTCGGACCTATACAAACATTGTAGAAGCATTAAGATAAGCTGGTTATTCTTGCATCAACAAGAATAATGTAAAGAACAAGCAAAAAAGTTTAAAAGATTGATGGCGTGAAGTCCACGATCAGTTTAGTGGCCTAATCGGTTTTGCATGGCATGAGGCCACAAGGATGTTTGATGTTGAACCTAAAGTTGTGAGAATGTGAGAAGAGAAGTATCACATCAGGAAAATTATGTTGGTGCTTACTTTTTTTGTTATAAAAGGAGCACAATATCTACCTTGTAAATCACTCTAAATGTCTTCCTTCCCCTTTCTATTAGTACATTGCATACTAGTTGAATTCTCTTATTTTTGAGAGGGAATATTATTGTTGTTTTCTCCATAGATTTAAAGAGGGTATTGTAATTTCTTCTGGTAGAAAAATCATATTATTGTCTATTGTCGGTTTTGTTTTTCTTTTCTCATCTTTTATTTTAATTGAGTTCTTATGTAGTTACTCTGATTCCTAACAGTGGTATCAGAGCCATTAGGTTGTGATATTGGTCTTCTGTTACATAGTCATTAGAATAGTATTGGAGAACATTCTTAGTATGCTTTGTGGTTGCGGTTAATCTGATCTTCCATATTAGAAAAGAGTTATTCTAGTTATTAGATATAAAGTGTGGTAGTGTGACAGTGCATGTCTAGGAAAAGTTTTAGCAAGAAAAGACTTGGTATTTAAGTGTGTCTATTAGTGACCCACCTCTCTTTCCTAGGAGCTTACCTGATGTACTAGTTATGTTTTACGTTGTTGTTCCAGTATGTAATACTATTCATAGTGAAAGGCGCATAAGTTGGTTAAAACCATGATAATAAAATATGATATAGAGAAATTTATTGGGAATAGTTTCTCATTGTGAAAACTGAAGATGAAGGAAATTTTGAGAAAAGACAACTGTGTAGAAGTAATTAGAAAAAGACAGTGGGCATCATAGATCAAAGGTGAGAATAAATTAATAACAATGCTATAACAAATTAGTGGAGAAGGGTACAACGAAAGAGATTTGGGAGTCCCTCGTCAAATTGTATCAGGATGAAATACATATTAGACTTGGTTTATTATGATGTGTTGGAATCGCCGGTATTATCCCTAGGATGGGCCAAATATTTTGTGTCAATGATGACAATGATTACTCCAAGAGATTATGAGTGTACCGCATTAAGAGGAGGTTTGTGTTTTTAAAGTTCGGGAAAGACAAATTCTTAGACTATACTAACAATGTGAAGAGGTATTTTTTAGAAAAAGAGGTTGAGATCAAGAGGGGGTGAATCGATCTTTGAAATATTTTCGCAATTTACAGATTATCTATTTCAAAGATTAAGAGTTTTGACCAATTTTTGAACAAAGAAAATCAAGCTATTTAAAGTAAGACAACAACAGAATTAAAGAGAGTAAGGTTTAGAGAAATACAACCAAGATTTATACTGGTTCACCTAATCCCAAGACTATGTCCAGTTCTCAGCCAAATTCCAGTTACAGAACCAGTGTCCAACAATTCCAGACACACACTACCCAAGAACCAAGTTCCATTTCTTGTACCAACCTGCAGCCAAATTCTAGCTACAGAACCAGTGCCCAACAATTCTTGACACTCACTACCCAAGAACCAAGTTCCAGTTCTGGTACAAACCTTCAACCAAATTCAAGTTATAGAACCAGTGCCCAATAATTCCAGACACTCACAATATAGTAAAGAAATGTAAAGAAATGAAGAGAAGAAACTAAAACAATCAAACCCGAATTATGCAGCTTCTACAGAATGAGTTTCTTCACCAAAAAGAATGCAAAAATTATCTCAAGAAATAACTCTAAAAAACTTCGCAAAACTTGCGTAATTCTTTCTTGAAAATAGCTCTTATGATTGCTTGATTGATTGCTCAAAATTATATTTTAAAATGTTGAATCAAGTCTATTTATGTAGAAAAGTTTTTCAACTTCTGGTTTAATTAATCTGTTAAACCATTCTTTTAATCTGTTAAAAGTCTTTGATTAATTGGTTAAAACTTCTTTTAATCTGTTAAAATGTTCTTGATTATTTTCCAGATTTATTTTAATTGATGTGACATCATTTTAATCGATTCAAACAATTAACAAAAAGTCCCTTAAGTTGTTTTAATTGATTAATTCGTAATTTAATCGATTAATATTTTGCTAAAACTTTCTAAGTGATTTTAACTAATAATAGTAAGTTTTAATCGATTAAATCAATTAACAAAAAGCTTATTAAGTTCTTTTAATTGATTATTTCGCAGTTTAATCGATTAAAATAATTCTGATCAATCATTTTTGAGATTACATTGATTAAAACTTGTTCTGATCGGTCATATATGAGATTACATCAATTAAAAAGCTTTTCAAGTGGTTTTAATCGATTATTTCGCAGTTTAATTGATTAAAATACTCTCAGCACACTTTTCAAAACATCTTAAAAGATTTTAATCGATTATTTCGAATCTATATCAATTAAAACACTGGCATAAGATTTCCAAATATACCTTTAATGAAAATAACCGATTAATTTGAAAGTGTATCGATTAAAACAGTTCCAGTGAATGTTTTAAATGGTTTTAATCGATTATTTCGAAAACCTATCAGTTAAAAATCTGTTATATAACTTTTAAGAACATTTTAATTGATAAAACTCATATAATATCAGTTAAAACAATTTCTTAAAAAATCATTTAACTGATTACTTTGGTTTTTAACAGATTAAAACATCTTTAGAGGCATTTTCAAATTCTTTCAAATGATGAAACCTCATGCAACAGAAAGATATGAATGATTATACCTATGTATAGATGCAGACTCACTAATCACTCTACCATTTAACCCAAGCAACCTTTGACTTCATCAGATTAGCCTTTGACTTCATCAAATCAATAAGATCTTCGTTTTATCAAATGATTCAATAAGATCTTCATCACTTTCAGTATTTCCTATGGATCCCACTTTCCACAGATTATTGTTAGCGGTGATACAAATATTATTTTTCTTCAAGGTGAATTTAGAGAAATGATTGGAGTGCTCCAACCAAAAGACTTAGAGAAAAATGAAACTTGGTTTGTAGGTTGTCCAAATCTCTGTATGGTTTAAACTGAGTGTCCAGGTGTTGTATAAGATATTTGATTCTTCATTATTAGTCTTGATTACAACAGACTAAGTTCAAATTATTGTGCCTATTACAATAGATTTGATGAGAATGATTTTATCATATTGTCATTGTATGTGGATGACATGTTGGTGGTAGGATGACATGTTGGTGGTAGGAGCACTCTTCATGTGGGAGATTGTGAGAATGTGAGAAGTCCCACATCAAGGAAATTATACGTTGGTGCTTATTTTTCTTGTTATAAAAGGAGCACAATGTCTACCTTGTAAATCACTCCAAATCTCTTTCTTCTCCTTTTTACTAGTGCATTACATAGTAGTTGAGTTCTCTTATTTTTGAGAGGGAATATTATTATTGTTTTCTCCTTCGATTTAAAGAGGGTATTGTAATTTTTTCCAGTAGTAAAATTCTATTATTGTCTATTGTCGATTTTGTTTGTTTATTTTTTTTCTCATCTTTTATTTTAGTTGTGAGTTCTTATGCAGTTACTCTGATTCCTAATAGAAGTTTGACAAGACTTGATTCAGGTATTAATGTTGAAGTAACTATTTTACACTTTAATTATAATAGCCAACGATGTCTGAACGTGTATGAAAATATTTTATCTCAGGAAATACCATCTATTGCAAAATGTCCATTGAGTTTTATGACTTGTGGGAAGAGCTATGGGGAGCTGATCATGCCACAGGGCATGTAACCGGGACCGCTTGACAGGTTCGACAACGATGTAGGTTCACAATTGACTTGTGCGTTGACCTAAATGAAGATGTTGCAAATCTCTTCCTCCACCAAGACTACACTCCCTCATTTACTGAGGTGCAGTCCAGTCCTCCACGAGTCGATTCGTACCGTCCTGACGTCTCTCCATCTGTCCCATCTGCCCTATCTAGTGACACCTCTTCATCTAGGGGCTCTAAGAGGAAAACCCACATGGTCGATGTTGATCTAAAATTCATAGTTTGAAATGATAAACACAGGGATCCACCAAATGGTGGATAGGATGGGGGAGAATAATAGATATTCAACTAAGTTGACAAACTTGGTGGAGTGCCAGGTTGTTACCGTAGAGGCTTAGGCCGTTGAGATGCGCAGGCGAACAAACTTATACATTGAACACATTATGATCCAGAGGAGCTCTGTTACACCACATTACACTGCATCAGATATATAACAAATGTTATGTGAGCTTAACCTTTTGAACGATCACCTATAGTGCTATGAATTTATCAATAAAAACCCCGTCCATAAGGAGATGATTTTTTGCCTCCCACCACACTTATGACTGAATTACATGTTGAAGCACATTAGGGTGGTGGCTGATGAGTCATTATATTCTCATATTTTCTTCCCTTTCTAGACTTATTTTAATTAGTGTTTTGGGCTTAAATTTTTGTTATTAGTGAATTTTTATTAATTGGGCTGCATTGGGCCAATAATTCAGATTTTAATTAATTTGAATCTATTTGATCTAATTTTTGCTCATTATTATTTTCAGGACAATTTAAAGCAATTTTGGGCCTAGAAGATTGAGCCAGATGCCATATTACAGTTTAAAGCAATTTTGGGTTTCGAAAATTGGGCCGAATGTCATATTTTATTCTACATGGGAACTAACATTGGTTCACTGTTTTATTTATCATTTTTTCTACAGAGCTCGAAAAATCATAATTCTGGAAGCATTATTGGATTTTACATAAATTATCCAAAATCATAACTGGAACTAGACACATTCAGCTTTCTAGAGGATTCATAATCATTCAATTCGAAGCTAAATTGGATTTTACATAAATTATCCAAAACGGGTCAAGCGCACCAGGCCGACCCAATGGACATGCTTCAGTAATTTAAGTCTCCTAAATTCATTAGACCTCCGAAAATAGTATAAATGGTAGAGTTTTAAAGCTAACTCAAAAGGCTTTCAAAGGAGACCAAAATCGCTTAATTTGGATAAGTATTGAAAATAATGCACGTGTTTGAAGTTGGCGGACCTGCACTGAAGCCAACTTATGATGTGTTTTGTGGACCAGTTGGACCCAAAACCTATATTAAGATTAGGGTTAGGGTTATTTATGTGTGAGAGATGTAGGGTTAAGGGAGAACGACACCACGCAGCAGTCACGCAATCGTCTTTCATCTTCTGTAAGTTGTATTCAATTTTGTTTACTCTTCTGTCATTATTTTAAATTCGTGTTTCGATTTTAATTATGTCTCTTCTTCTGCATTTTCAATTTTTCATGGATATCTAAATCTTTGTATTGATTTTTTGAGGAGAATGCAAGTAGATTTTTGAGGTTTTTTTCTTCAATTTCATTTCGTTTATTCTCTTAACTCTTCATCTTCTAATCTCAGTATTGAATTATAATATGTTTATGCTTAATAAACTAAAACTAATATCAAAGTTTGTTTAATTTTGTGTTAGAGATGATATTATGTGATGTATACAATGCTTAATTGTATAAGGATAATTTGGGGTTAATATTCGCTTAGTTGGTTAATTTCATGTTGGAATAAGGGTTAAGGAAATTTTGGGATTAATCTTCGTTTAGTTGATTAATTTCATATTGGAATAAGGGTTAAAGCTAATTGGGGATTAATCTTCGCTTAGTTGATTAATTTTGGATTGAAATATAATTTGGGATTTATCTTCACTTAGTTAGTTAATTTCGAATTAATTTTGTAACCTAGGATAAGTGACACTACATTGGAATCATGAAATCAATTGCATTCTAATATGTTTTTAATTCGTATTTTTATAATTTGCTTTTGTTCTATTTCATCTAATATTTTAAATCAGAAAATTCCCCTTTTTGTTGTTGTTCTAATTCTAAAAATTGACAAACATTGATAGAAATTCGTGGTCTTTGGAAGACGACCTAAGAAAGCTTCCTAGTACTACATTTATCTGTTTTAATTATTTAATCGAGTACGACATCAATCAGTGACTCGTCTTAGTTGTTATAGGATATCTAGGACCGTCTATCATGTTGGATAATTGTACTATAATTGTCTTTATTTATTGAATGACTGTACTATATTTACCTTTACTTTTTTTTTTGGATGAATTTAATAAGATGTCTTATTTAATTATTTAATATTATTGCACATTGAATAACAATGTTGTATTTTATTTCAATGTTATTTAATTATTGTACTTAATGTGAAATAAAAAAAATTAGAAAAATGTATAATAAACTATAAATTATTATTAAGATAATACAATTTATTTTGTTAAATATTTATTCAAAATACCAAAATTTTTAAATATATAATTTAAACTACAACAAAAAAATATTTTATAGTTAATATATAAAATAATTTTAATTATACTTGATATATAAAATAATATTAATATATTTAAATATTATTTACAATATAAATTAATTAATTATTATATTCAATTATATTATAATTATCATTTCTACTTAATTTATTAATTATAATAATAAGAATATTTTGGTCAATGTATTAAAAAAATTATTATTCAATTTTTTTATATCACTTTTATCAATCAAATCACTTACAATAAATTTAATCAAATCTTTTCAAATCTCTTTTTTTTTTTTCTTAATCCAAACAACTCTATTAACCACTCTAAATCCTTTCAAATTAACTCCTCAAATCCTCCTTCCCCAATCCAAACTCAATATAAATATTTTGATCTTCACTCACATCTCAGATATATTATTAGATCTCAGATATATTATTAGAGTTCAAACTTAATTCCATTTAGAATTTTGTTTTTAAAAGATCTTTTTAATAAATTAAAAGAAAATATATGTATATAATATTTTCTTTACCTTAACTCTTAAATAATATAAATTTATGAATAATATTATAATAATAGATAAAAATAGTGTTAAAATTTTTAAATCTTAAAGTAAAATAAAGGTAAGAGTGGATGACAATTTTTTTATTTTATTTATTTATTATATATTAGGTATTATAAGATATTTTTAATTCTTAATGTATGTTTAGCAAAAGTTAATGTATTTTTTTCTTTAAAATAATTATATTTTATTACGTTGACAATGCATAAACATTTAAATTTTACTTAACCATTGAAATGTGAATTATATGAAAAGCCTCTTGAACTTTAATGCAGTCATTTACATTGTGGTCTAAAATACTAAAATGTATGTAATATTATAAGATTAAAACAAATTTTAAGTAAAGATTGTAAATACTTTTCCTATTAATAAAAGACGTGAAGATCGATTTAAAATTCACTCTTTTGCCACATAATACTATTTTTTAAGAAAAATATAAAATATTATTTTTGTTTGAACCAATTATTAAAAGAATATATATACTTCAAAACGTGCAAACATACATTCAACAACTTCTATTTAATAATATATTAATAATAAACATAAAAATTTAATTTTTGTTGATAATATATTAAAGGAGAAGTTAACACAACATGCAATGTAAAGTTATAAGAAAAAAAAAAAAAAAAGAGATATTAATAGAGGGTGGATGTTACACAACAAATGCAAGGAGCAAATCTTGTAAACGTTTAACACTTTCTCTTTGTTTAATCAGAAAAAGGCCACAAAAAAATATTTGGGAAGGAACAAAGAAGACTTTATAGGATTAGAGTACACGTTCTCATATTTGTAACTTTAAAGAGAGAAAGAGAGGGAGAAAAAAAAAATGAAGAAAAAAAACCACTAGTTATTAGTTGCAATTAATTTTAAATTTATACCAGACATATTTTGTTGCGTTGCGTTCCAATGATTATCGAAACCCGAAGAAGAAGAATCGGCGATTCAATCACCACTCCGATGATTCCGACGCGTCTCCGGCGTCTTGCTCCGTCTCACTAGGGCAGCGCCACCACCCTCTCTCCTTCGATTTGGATTATCGAAAATCCAAAACGCCCCAACCAACCCATGGAATCGCTCAACGCCAGTGATGGTAATATGTTTTCGAATCCAAAAGCGAAGGCCAACGTGAACGCGACGACCTCAACCTCAGGTTTCACGTTCAATAGCACCTCTTCCGTTTCGAACCTGTCCCGGCCCAGATTCGTCAAGGTTCGGAAGCCAAACAACGCCCCCGCTTTCAATCCATTTCGCAACGGTGCTGCTGCCAATGCCGCATTCGACAATCCCGATTTCGCTTCAGGAATTGGCGATGGATTACGGAATCTCAAAATCGGCGAGGGTTTCGACGCCCCACGGCGCGGTGAATTCGCGTTCGCCACTAATGCTTCTTCGCGTGTTGATGATAACCCAGCCTCTGAACAGATGAACAAGTTGAAGATTGTAGCCGAAGGTGGTACTGGTTTAAACGAATCGGACCTACGGAATGACCTGAAAAAGAAATTGAACATCAAGAAAGGTGGAGGTAATAATGCTGCTGCTGAGAACTCAACTCATGAAGTTTTATGTCAATTGAAGAATCTGAATATAAATAACTCTTTTGGTAGTAGTGTTCTCAAGAGTAAAGTTGATTTTAGACCTAGTTTGGGGAATGTGACTACGTTTGAAAAATGTGAAACCGAAGCGGATTTGTTGAGGACTTTGGAGAAGTTAAACCTAGTTGAGGAGAAGAAGGAGGATTGTGTTCAACCGAATTTGTGCGATCCTTTTTCCGATGGAATTGACCGTAGAGGTGCAAGTGGTGGTGGTGGTGCTCAAGGTTTTTCTGAAGACAGTAGAGTGTCACAAAGTGCTGCGTCGGCTTCGTCTTCTATATTCTTTCAGCCTGTTGGAGTGAGCAACAGAGAGGGATTTGTGTTTACTGGTAAACAAGATAATTCAAGCTCGTCATTTGTTGAATTTAAAACACCAGCACCAAAAGTTGTCAAAGAAGGAAAACATAAGCAAAAAAGTAGTAAAATGAGAATGAGTAAAAGTCGAGAAAATCTGAGGCATTACAGCTCAACCCAGCTGTGGCATGGAGAGCGTTTTGTTTTGAAAGAAAGTGTTCCCCAAGGCGAACCACAGGGTTCACCGATGGATGTGTCACCATATCAGGAAAAGCTGGCTGAAAATGAAAGGTCCAGGGAAAGTTCTTTGACATCCAATGACTTATCTAGTATTGATAACAACCCTGTAGTTGATGATTCAGTACCAACATCATCTGTTGATCCCATTGATGAAGATCTAATTGCCGCAACAGAGAGCTTAAATATAAATGGGGGAGATGTTGACTGCAGAGACACAAACCGAGAAATTTCAGAGGATCAAATGCTTGCAAATAGTTCTGTTGAAGACCCGAAGGATGAGTCCATTTCTGGGGTTGAAACTGAAAGCTTTAAGTCTGCCAATGATGAGGTGGACGTAACCAGTGATGCAGCTTGTGTGTCAGAAGATACCGAAGCCCATAGTGATAATTTGTTGCATGTTGGTAGTTCTTTTAGTTCAAGAAAAGTAAGTGGGTCTGCCTTCACATTTGCGGCTGCTTCTTCAGCTGAAGCTCAATCATGTAATCCAAAACGACATCACAAAAAGAAAAATGTTGGTCACGATTCTTGCAACTACGCGCCAAACATAAAGGTTCCTTATTCACCATCTTCCGTGGCATTTACGCCATTTTCTGGAACTTCATCTCTTTTCACATCAGGGCAAGGGTTAAAACCCAAGGTATCCTCTACGCAGCCCAAAACAAGTGATTCTGATGAAAATGAGGAGAAGGGGTCAAGGGAGACTTCCGCTTCTATTTCTGTTGCAACCGTTGCTGCTCAGGAAGCCTGTGAAAAGTGGAGGCTTCGGTGAGTATATATACTTGATAGTTCCATTTCTTATTTGTCGGTTACTTGTTTCTTATGTAACCCTTGGCTTTTTACAATTGCTTCTGATTTCTATACTGAAAAAGAGTACAATATATAGCATGAAGTCCACAGCAATCGCTCACAAATGGATTTTTTCGAGTAACTTTGAAATTATTTTGGCATAATACTTTACCAACATTGCAACCATAATTCACAATACTGAATATGCTTTATATCAGAGGAAATCAAGCCTATAAAAAGGGGGATCTGTCTACGGCTGAGAATTGTTACAAAGAAGGATTGAGTTGTGTATCTAAAGTAGAAGCATCTCGGAGCTGTCTCAGGGCTTTCCTGCTATGTTATAGCAACCTTGCTGCCACACACATGTCTCTTGGTAGGATGAGAGATGCACTGGAGGATTGTAAGATGGCTGCGGAAATAGATCAAAATTTCCTCAAGGTGCAACTTAGAGCTGCAAAGTAAGTTTCCATTATTTCTTCCGACTTCCTTGGTACAATGATTTTTAAGTTTCACGTAGGATGAGTAAAACCTTAGTATATATAACACTAGTGGGAAACTAGTAATGATTCATGATGTAAAAAAAAAAATGATATAACGTGAGAACCCAAAGAAAGCGTGTGAACACATTAAGGCTCATTTGGTTTGCGCTTTCTTTACTTATTTGGAAATACATCTTATTAACACGTTAAGGCTCATTTGGAAATACATTTTATTAATAACAGAAGTGTCTAGCACCTTGTCTAAAGTTTCATGTATTGTGATAGATGATTGTAGACCTGAAGTCCTTTTGTTCATTCTTGTTTAAGTTGTTACCTTGCTCTGGGGGAAGTTGAAGGTGCATCACAGAAATTTAAAAGATGTTTGCAATCGGGAACTGATGTTTGTGTTGATCGAAAAATTGTGGTGGAAGCCTCTGATGGCTTACAAAAGGCACAGGTTCGATTATTTATAATATGTTTTTGACAGATAACTCGATATATCTTGGAGTCTTTGATGATTAGCTTTTCCTTTTGGTTAATGATTTTTAATTAGCTACAGGCTGCATATGCAATGAGTTCAAATTAGAAGCCTGTTAGAGCAAGCTGGTTTCACATAGAATTTATCAGTACCCTTCTACATGAAATCTTTCAAGGGTTTAAAGTACATTTAATCAGTTTTCAATATATATATATATATATATATATATATATATATATATATATATATATATATATATATATATAAGGGTTCAAGTATTATTTTAGACCATTAGATTATTAAAAAATAAGAATGAAGAATAAGTCTATAACTCTTCCTTTTGGAGGGAACTGATGCCTCTTCTCTCTCTCAATATATATATATATATATATATATATATATATATATATATATACACACACACACACATACGGATACGGCGAAAGCTACTATGGTGGACCACCTTAAAAGTTGGTCTGCAGTGCACTAGTTATTATTTACAATTAGATTAGTCTACGTCTAACACAGATATCCTACATTTTTTACAAGGAATCATGTCTACTCCTACACTGTTTACTTCCCATCCCAACAATTCCTCTGATAGCCATTCACCACTACTGGAGGCTATTTATGATGACGGCATTTTTTACACTTATCATTTCCCCACCACCCCCCACAGAAAAACCTAAATAGAAGATTCAGAAATTTTTTATTTCTTATGATATGAACAATGATCATTCATGAAATTCACAGATAGAAAATCTGCTTAACCAAGAATTACGTGACAAGGAACATTACAAGAATAAAAAATAAGAAAAATTATGGAAATAATGGAACAAATTTAAAGATCTGAAATTTTTTTGGAAATGAAAGTGTGAGAGGTAGACACTGGTTGATTTCCCCCAATTTGCATTACAATAGGAACATGCCTGCAGTGTGGAGATTATACTTGACCTGCTCGGACAGTGCGAAGAACCCAAAGTTGGAGATTTTGAGGTTGTCATTGCCATCAAGGAGGAGTTTCTGCAACTTGAGATTTTCTTTGTGCAACTCTGCCCCCCTGTGGTAGAGCCGAAAATGGAGACCAACTGCTGGAAGTAACACTGCGTTGTCGACACTAGTAAACAGAGATTCTCTTAAAGAGCATCGACAATGGTGAACTCCATGATAAGGTGAATCTGTCCCGGGATGGTGGCAATTAGAAGGTAGTGATAAATGATGGAACGTTTGAACATCAAGGATGACAAGGGAGGGTTAAGAGGTAGCATAGTGGGAGAAGTTGGATGCAAAGTTGCAAATGATGGGCTTTCTGGTAAAGAGGTAGGGGTGGTGGGTTGAATGGGGGAGGAGGAAGAGGTCAGAGAAAGGGAGATGAAAAGTGTTCCGATTGTGAGGAAGAGAGAGAAAGGGATAGGAGAGGGATCCGATGTGGGTGATATAGGATACAAATATGAAGATGAGATGAATCTAGTGGTAGATATAATTGCTTCATTGTAACCACTTAAAGAACTTGTCCATGGTAGCCTTTGTCATACATACATATATATACTTACATACACACACACATACACACACATATATATATATATGTGTGTGTGTGTGTGTGTGTGTGTGTGTGTGTTTTAAATATGTTTCAACATTTGATTTTGGGGCTTAAGAGATAATTAGTTGGGGTATAGTAGTTTCTATCATATTTCTCAAAACATGTATTGTAAATATTTGTTTAAGGTTCTAATACCTTTTGGATCCTTATATCTAACCCTTGAGAAAAAAAATAAAAATCTTTGAATAGTCCTTTAATGTTGTAACATTTGACAGCAAGTCTCATATGGTTAACACATTTCAAGCACATAAGAAAGCTCTACTGATTTATTTTTTTATCCTTGTATGTAATGTATCATTTCATTTGTTCCTTGATGAAGTTGTTGTTAAAATTATTCCCTAGATATGATACAGTGTGAAGGCAAACAAAAAGCACAATGCAACAAAACAAAAATCAAGATATATTAAGTGAAGTTTGAGCAAATTTGACATGAGTTTTGGCTTATAAAATGAAGGAGTAGAACAAAAGAGTGCTTTCTTTGCTTTCTCAAACACACAAATTAATGGTTGTGACACCCAAAAGCTAGTACTCTGACTTTAAACAAGGTGGTTTTATGGAGGTTGTGACAAGAAGATGGTTTTTGAGAGTTGGCTAAGGTTGTACTCATTATGGAGGATGAAAAGGAGTGAATCCACTGAAATTTTCTTGAGTGAGTAGTGGATATATGATCAAATTATAGTATAAAAGTAGGTTTGTGCCTTATCTTATAAGCCGATTTTGTAGGTTTGAATTAAAGCTTAATCCATTTTCTAATAAGTTGTACATCTTCATTTTATTGGTCACCCATGGTAAAATTTGCTCAGATTCATTATGTTTAATTGTAATGTTTTTTTTTTTGTTGTTGCATGGTTCCTATTTTTGCCTCCACACTATGTTCAGGTATGTGTAGGGACTAATTTAGAAGATTCCTTCTTATGGGAACCAAATGAAAAAAAATGTATTATATATTGGGATCAAAATGCAAAAATGAGTAAAGCTTTATCACACATACCGTCAGAAATTCGTTAGCTGCATCAGATTTGCTCTAACAATGTTATAATTTGAGAAAATAGCAGGGACTGTTTCAAGGAACTTGTTTACAATCCTTTTCATGGAGGGACCAAAAACGTATTTAAACCTTTTGTTAATATTTTTGCATTTCCTTCTCCATTCATCTTTTAGCAAGATCCCAATGTTTTTGAATTTATAATTTTTTAAATGTGTGATGAGAATGTCGGTTCCTCACTTTCTGAACTAATTAGTGTTTTTAATCGATATGACAGAAAGTATCAGATGTCATCAATCATTCTGCTCAGCTTTTGCTAAGAAGAACATCCTCTGATGCAGAAAGGGCACTGGAACATATTAATGAGGCGTTAATGATAAGTTCATACTCTGAAAAATTGCTTGAAATGAAAGCAGAGGCTCTGCTAATGGTTAGTGACTCTTATAATATGATGGAATTTCACTAAAGCTTAGATTACGATTTATGACTATCTTGAAATTCAGCATGAATCTATTTGTGCAACAATTGCCACCAATTATGTCTGTGTTGGATAACTTTTGCTACACGTATCAGCTTTGTAGATATGAGGAGGTGATTCGTCTGTGTATCGAGACACTTGATTCTGCTGAGAAGAATGCCTGTCCACTGGATGCTGATTGCCAAGTCACAGATTTGGATAACTCACAACTTGCCAAAGGTTTCTCCTTCAGAATTTGGCGATGCTCAATGATGCTTAAAGCCTACTTTCACCTAGGAAAATTTGAAGAGGGCCTTTCTTTACTGGAGCAACAACAGGAAAAGATGTCTGCCATAAACAAGTATGCACTCTGACTCATTCACGCCACTCTACCCCTCCTCATGTGTAAACAGAAAAGGGCAAAGTGAAACGTGAATATGTGACAGCTATAATCCTTTTTCTAATCACCTTAGATCCTGTTCATGCAGGAGTGGAAGCAAGGTTTTGGATTCACTCATACCACTAGCTGCCATCTTACGCGAGCGCTTGCATCATAAGGTTAGCTTATGCTGTGTTTCATGATATCTATATGTTGATTGTTTATATTATTGTTTGTTGAATACCTCGATTCCTAGAACATTTCCACTGTTTCAAAGTAATTCTGCTTTTCTATTTTGTCATGGGAGCTAATTGTTATTTTAGCTATTTTACTTGAGTATATTATTTTATTCTAATATAGAGTCTTTTGGACAATCTTGAGTTTTCAAATGACTTTTAAAATGAACCTTTTTTATTGGCAGTGTAAATCTTTTTACCAAAAAGCATTTATTTCAACAATTCTACTGATTATGCTTGCTATTGCTGTAGGCGACAGTCATTCTGCACATGCTCTCTTTTTATTTGTATTTTTAGGTTCTGAGGAAAGCTCTAAAATTGTTCTATTTGAGATATTTTACTTTTTTTAAGGCACACAGCCTCAGACAGATTCTTAGACTGATCCTTAGGCTGCTTTTGTGGTATTTATGTTCATATACTGTAGAATTTGAATTAACACAACTAAGTAGACCAACACCTTGTGCAAACGCATCGGAATATCCATCACACACCAACATTACCCTAATTTTCTATAACTTGATAGTTTATCCTCTTCCTTTGTGTTTCTATACTCTACTCAAGTACAACTATTCAATCATCAAAAGACTGAAGAAAACAATTGAAGTTCATATCTTATTCTAAGAAGTTTTTGTTTGTTTAATTCATTTTGCATTTCTGTCCTTTACCTGCAGCATGAAAATTGCTGTTGATTAGGATTGTTGTAAATCTATTCATATGTAGACTGCAGGGAATGCAGCATTTCAAGCTGGAAGGCATGCAGAAGCCGTTGAACACTATACAGCTGCTTTGTCGTGTAATGTGGAGTCTCGTCCATTTGCAGCTGTCTGTTATTGTAATCGTGCAGCTGCCTATAAAGCTTTAGGTCAAATAACTGATGCTATTGCAGATTGCAGTCTAGCTATAGCTCTTGATGGAAATTATTTGAAGGTTTTTCTCTTTAACCATTGTTTCATTTTTCGTTTGAGATGTTATAATTGTGTTTTAGATCAATCAGAGTATAAATAAGTCTTAGCTAAGTGTTTGTTACGTTCTGTTATAGAGTAGTAATGCATATTAATTTTTTGTATTTTCAAATATATCTATTTTTACATGCCATTGAAGTATTATTTAGGACTTCAATTTATTTGATAAGTATGAGCAAAATGTTCATGTTCTTGCAGGCACTTTCTAGACGTGCGACTCTGTATGAGATTATCAGAGATTATGCCCAAGCGGCCAGTGATCTGAGGAGGCTTGTCTGTCTTCTCTGTAAGGGGGTGGAGGACAATGCCAATCAGCTTGGGATATCTGATAAATCAATTAATTATTCTAATGATTTAAAACAAAATCGTGTTCGGCTTTCTGAAATGGAAGAAGAAGCCAGAAAGGAGATCCCTCTGGATATGTACCTCATCTTGTAATAATCATAACTTCTTTATCTTATCATTGATAATATATTAATTAACCCCATTTTTCTAGTAGTCTAAATTGCCTTCCTCAAAGGTACCATTACTTCCACTTTTGCATGTTTTAAAGTTATGAAAAGTGATGAGCATATTGGCTTATTTTCTTTTTGATTGGTGGAGCAGAAAATTGATTGGCCCAGTTTAAATATGTTAAAATTCGTGCTAAATAAAGCTTATGTTGTTATTGTTATCATTCTGTGTCAAGTTGTTTTACAACTGTGACAGAAAACCTCATGCCAGCTAAAATCCTATTTGCTGCTAGTGTAGGGAAATATTATCATTCTAAGTATATCAGCTAACTGACATTATGATGGCAGGGGAGTTGAACCGTCTGTTTCGATATCTGAAATCAAGAAGGCCTATCGAAAAGCTGCACTTAGGCACCACCCGGACAAGGTTGTTTGATTGTGTACTTTGTTTGGGGTTCATACTAATTAGTAATCACTCTGTTAACGTTTAATCTTGTTGTGTAGGCTGGCCAGTCTTTGACTAGAAGTGACAATGTAGATGATCAGATATGGAAGGTAATTGCTGAAGAAGTACACAGAGATGCTGATAAGCTTTTCAAAATAATTGGGGAGGCATATGCTGTCCTGTCAGACCCTGCCAAGGTATTTTGTATATTTTCGACTAATAAATGTTGCTGAGAGGCTTGCTCTCTATATTAGTTTATATAGAAGGTTGGTTTTTCTGTGGAATTGTGTCATTTAATCCTCGTAGTCAATCCCATTTACTGGTAGAAGAATTTTCACTTGACATGTTATATGAGAAGTCCCTTTTCCTTAAAACAAGGTAGCAGCTACCAATGAACTATAGCTTATATCTAGCATAAAGGAATTTGACAAGTTTCTTTCCTTAGATAGAAACCCATTTTTTCGTTAGATATTACAGCAAAGGACCGATGATGCATATTTTGACGTGTTTTCTTTCTTGGTAACATGATGCTCCACGAAGAAAGGAAAAGGTAGTTGGATATCTTTTCATAATGTGAATGGTCCAATATACTAAAGCTGTGGAATTGTCAAATAATAAATGTGCATCAATAACAGCGATAGATAAGTAAACCTTAGCGTATAAGGGAAAAAGACCTGCTTTGGTTCTGCATTTACTAAAGAATCGTTTGGTAAAGCAGCAGGACTTTTCCTTGCAAGTTTATCACTTGCTGTGTTTGTACTTGTGCATTTCCCCTGGATATGTAGAAAAACACCATGATTCCTGGAAGTCATTTAATTTTTTTAAGCTTTAAGCGTATGATATTCATGTGGTCATTATTCCATTTATGCAGCGGGCTCGTTATGATGAAGAAGAAGAAATAAGGAATTCCCAAAAGAAACGGCATGGACCTTTTGGTAGAAACAATGTGGATGCCCAGTATTACCCATTTGAACAAAGCAGCAGAAGACAGTGGAGAGAGGCTTATAGATCTTACGGTTATTCATCCACTCGAGGTTCTGAACCTGGCCGATCAAGCAGGAAATAAAAAAAACTGCACGGAATGATAATCCCATGAGGATTATGGGTTTCTGTTTGACTCTTTAAAGTGTATCGCTGCATTTGGGCTTCTGAATTTACGCATTATGCCAAGTTTGGTGCTGCATTGCCCAACTGTTTCGAGGGTTCAGTCCTTCGAGTTAGTAGGGATCCAAGATGTACATAATTCTACAACTGATGACGTAGCAGTTGAAGCTCATTGGGTAGTCAATGTCACTGGTTACTTAGGGAGGTAGAATTTTTCTCTTGGCAAGAGAAAGACAAGATGGTTGTACTCTGAGAGTTTTGTCTTCTTATACAGCTGACCATGAACTTCGCAGTTTGGCTGCTAAAACCAGCACATGAAGCTTGAAAATTTTGCATTATGGTTGAGTGAGGTATGTTTTTTTTTTAAGACGTGTATATTTTACTGACAAATTGATATTGAGATGTACAGACGAAATTAAATTATACCACTACAACTATTGTAATTACCAAACACATTTGGGCTTCTGTAGAAAGAGTTCAGAACAATTTCAACTTAGCACTCGTGAGTCAGTAATCCTACCAATATCCAATTGCGAAACATTTATGGTAAAGGCTGGGACTAAAAGCATGTGTCAAATTTCAACATCATCTAACGTAAATTTAGTCAATTAATTAAACCAATGCTTCTAAAAGAGACAAAAACTATACATATACTGTAAACAAATCAGAAATCATAATATATATACATCCTTTTTGTTCTTGAGCGCAAATTGAAAAATTTGCACCATACATTGTGATTGGATAAAAATGTAAAATTTCATTATACTTTAAGTACATAGATTATTTACTATAATAATATCTTGAATATGCACACTATTTTGCATCGGTTTCAAATTGAGTAAGTAACCCTTAATTGAAAAATTGATGACTAGAATTTAGCTTCATCTTTAGTTAATAGTTTGGTTCGTGTTTTCTCCTGGAGTTTCTTGTTTTTATTATTGAATTTTAAAAGTAAGTATTGATATTCCTTAGCTGCTTCCATAAAAAGAAAAAGGGGGAATTTTAGAAGGAACATCTTAGTCACAGATAAAATCTGATAAAGTAAAATCACAAATGAAAAAATTTTTTTTTTTTTTTTTACCGGAGAAGGCTATCGGTCATTTTCATCTAACAAATCAAAATAGATAGGCATAGTGTGCATTGTTCTTATGGACATCACGTCGATTAATCCCGTACATGCATTAAAAAGAACGATGTCTCAAGAACAATAATACACTTACAGCCTTGCAATACAATAAAATGAATTTTACTGAATTTCACTTTTGTTCTGATGCGAGAGGACTTATAAGTATATTCCTAACCCGAACTCCTTTGGATTTGTTTCAACCATCCACGGCGACCTGTTTATTTTCAGAAATCGAAAAGAAAAAAATCTTAACATTTCCATAATAAGTCATCATTTATACTATATATAACACCAGCACTAAGATTAGAAGTTTACCTGTTCATTACAAAGTTAAACGTTCCCTGGCTAGCACGCTTGAGGAGAACTTCTCTTGCTTCAACAGGAATTCCTTGAGACTGCATGTAGAATTCGATGAAATTGTCATATGTTTGTTTGCCAAAAGTGTTCAGTATTTCACTTTTAAATTGCAAAGAATAAACGAGAAGTAGACACGCATACCTCTTCGGGAAACCAAACTCCTGGCTGAGTGCTTCCTTCCAGAATCGCAAGGGCAAAAGCAGCTGTTGAAAATCCTACAGATCTGAAAAACGTGCCCATTGCATTCGTCATTACTAATAAAAAAGAAACTATATTCCGTGATTATGAAATTAGTATCCCCTGACAGTTGTTCACTCAAAAGAAACAGAAAAGGTAAACTTACACTGAAAGTTTCCTATGACTGAATATACCCACAGTATGGCGTCCACTTGCGCACTCCAAATCAACCTGTGCATTGGGAGGGAGGGTTATAATTAGCTAATATTCGCACTTTAAAACATTATAACAAACAACTACGTGACTTATAGAAGAAAAAGATGGTTAAACAACTAATAGTTTAACCCTTTACATTCCCCTCACCCTCATTGATACGCGTTCTCCAGCAATCCCATCCAATGCTCTTACAAAAGGATCAAACAACTGAACCAAAATTTGGACTCTATATCTGTCTCTCAGAAATTCCTGCACGTTTAATCGCAAGTCATTGGCAGAATAATCAACAACATAAACTTTAATTCGATTTTCATGATATGTTTTCTCGTTACCTTAATCTTCCTAATTTTCTTTTTATATTTACACAGCTTGCTATTATGTTTATGCGTATCGAATGAGAGAAGGGGGCCGAGGGATTTAAATAGAGGGGCAGGGATGGTAGAGGAGAGAAATAGAGGTCTTCTTATCTCGTTTCATTCAAGAAAAGAAAAAGAATGCCTGAAAAAGAATGCCTGCCAAATGTCATCTTGTTAGATTTAGGAGGGAAAATATGGATAATTTAGTGTTATCCCGCAAAAATACTATTAAACAGTAATGGGCATTTTTTTTTTATTCATGTAGTAATGGTAAATATGAAAGATAAAATATATTTTATGGGGCAATTTAATGTCCAAATCCCCCACCCACTATTCAAGGGAGGCAAAATTGCGAGACGACCGCTTAGCCCTCTAATTTTTTAATCAAACGAAATAAAATTTAAAAAGTTTCTCCCTCTTGCCTTCAACCAAAGACAATCAAATATCACGTTGCAGAGGAGATTATGGCTAACAAATATTGATTCTAAAATCCAACATTCTCCTACTAACAAGAAACTAGAAAAAAATAACTTCAGATTTGTTAATTTCTAGGGAATGGAAAGCTGTTAGATTATTATCCCAATTGCATTTTGATAGTTCTCTTATACTTAGGTGCAGAATATCAAGGAAGGGGAATGGCAGCATCGGATAGATGTTGTTGCGACTAGTGTGCAAGTGTGATCAGCCCATAGTGAGGGTGCATTGTAACAACTTGATAAAGGGAATAGATTAGAAGAAAAAACAGGAGGGAAAACGGGGGTAATTGTGAATGAGGCTTTAGGTCGGAGGAAGCAGATCATCCGAGGTTCCTGCAGTCTCTCTTCTTTTTTCCACTTGTATTTCTTTTCTTTTGGTGAGTTTTCAATTAGCACACTTTGTCTGAACGAAACCAATATCTCACTCATATTAAAATTCAAACAGTAAATATACGGATTCAGTTTAATTACCTATCACATTGTCTCTGAATATGCCTTTTCAAACAAAATTACAGTTCAATATTGAAAGAAAAAATCACAGCTTGATCAAGTTTTTTACAGATCTCTTCCATTTAAATATTTGAACTCCTTTCTATTGCTATTAACATAATATTATCAAAATAAACAGATAAAACAGAAAAGTAGACTATAAAGATAATGTAAATGAATTTAGTTTCATGATAATATATTTTGAAAGCGAATAACAATCCTCTAAGTTACTAGTAGGGAGAGTTAAAACAGAACACTGAGTTTCGGTTTTACACATTGATATTTCACCTCATGGTTCCCTAGATTTCATTAAAGAATTTAGATTGCAAAAATTTAAATTTTAAAAGGAAATCATTGCTTAGCATAACCTCAAATATTACATAGTGTATACCAAAGGATCTGGCCGATTGCAGCTCAGATAAATTGAATCAAAGCTTCCAAAAATCAACCAAGATTAGTATAATGTTCACATAACCTACCAAACTAACTATTGTCTATATTATCCTCCTTTGTTTGCATCATAACATCAGGTTTAAGGACATTCCAGAGCTCATAATAAGTTTAAAGCAAATACTTCTTAACTGATGCATCACAATTTGCAGTACCATTTCATTATAGAGGGAGTAGTCTATCAAATTACATCTATAGAATATTTCCATGCATATGGTTATCAATTAGACTTATCTGCAACTAAGTCAGTCCAAGTGAATCAAGAGTATACCAAAGGAAGAAGTGTTGTCATAGCTTCCATCCCCCAATTCCAGAAAAATGGTGATGTTCCAAATCGAGCACTTACAGTTGGCACTCCTAAAATCTCATGAGCACTGCTAACCTCCGGTAAATTCCTGAAAACCATGTATTGAAGTGGAATCCTAATTTCTGAAGAAAGCAAATATATAGGGATAATTAAATCAATTTGTTGTGGAAAATCTATTGTATAGGACTGATCATGAAGCAGTATCACTGTTGTTTTAACTCTTGCAGTGGAAGCTTCATAAAGAAGCCCAAAAAAATGACCTTCACAGCATGCACTTTTATTTTAATTTTTAAGTCAGGTCCCAGGGGGTATTCTGACCTCCAATGCTTTCTATATATTATCAAACTTACAGTAGATAAACATCTCTTTTGCCAATTCCTTTTCCAAAGTCCACGTTGAGCATTGCACTATATGGCTTCATTGTGATCTTTTCTCCTAGTTGAACATTCCAGCATCATCATTTAATCCTACAAACAAAATGGTAATTTAATCTAGATAAAATAAACAACCAGTACAAGCTTTTTAGACAACCACCTTTGTTATACACAACTACTTCCTCTCCCAACAACAAGAAGCTTGTAGCTAATATTGTTGGGCCAGCACCACCAGTTCCAGCTGTGTAGTAGTAGAATCTGAGTTGATATAGTAGCTTATAAGTGCTGAATCAACATGAAGCTCAGAAAATAAACAAACAAGAAAATTTTCTAGTCATTTTTGGATTCTTTATTTTTGGCCATATTTCTGGCCATGCTTATTTCACCTCAGCAGATAATTGAAAAAAAAAATGCATTAAATTAATGAAAGAACTTATTCCCTGCATACCACAATGTAAATAATTTAATAGCATAGGACTTTAATGATGTATTTAATGAGCAATATCTTAGATTTCATCATCAATTATCAAACATGTCTAGGTATAACATATCAAGGAATTATTACATATGAAGGTAAGATAAGTAATGACATATAAACCAAAATACATTTGAATTTAAAATAAGAAATCTTAAACTTTATAATTATATGAGAAGATCCACCAACCTTAGCCTCTCTGGCGTATCTTTACTTTCAATTGCTGCACGAACTAGCTCTGCTGCCATGACTAAACAATTGTAGGAAGTGTTAGTAACCAAAAACGGCAGAGTAAACAAGATTTTCATTTACCATAAATCATGATCTGCCCTAACGTCACTCTTATCTACAAACAATATTGATGTCAATCTGCATGCATTCTTCTCTTGTATATATAGAAACATATTCTCAATTTGGATAAAACTTCTTCCCTCATAAGTTAAAATTAACTTGTACACCTCAACTTGTTTTAGTCATGAACCCATGGAGGAACCCAAGCGTTATGGATGGAACCGCACCATACAAACAGCATGAATTGGTCAACCAAAAGTGCAAATGCATACTTGATCTCACACCATTGAGTACAAATAAGAGTGAAACTAAGATCAACACTATCGATATGTTTGAACAAGTTTCTCTATAAATACTTATAAGAAAAAGAAAATAAGAGAAAAGATTAAACAAGCTTTTCCATAAGCCAAAATTAGTTTATGCATCATTAATTAATTCCTCAACACAACCTCTCTGGTATAACTTCTATAAATTATTATTTTTAATTTGTGTATAAGCTAATTTTAACTTGAAGAAAATCTCATTTCATTTTTTCTTCTTATTCTCTCTCCTAGAAGTGTTTACAGAGAAATTTGTCAAACGAGACCCTGTAGATTTTAACATTTACTTTTGATAATCAAGTGCTATCACTACGATAGTATAAATTGGCGATCGCATAATTTTCATATTATTTCTGGTTCTGCTTTGGAAACATAATAACAAGGCCGACGGGTAGGTAAGCACCATTGCTAACTCCAGGGTATATTCCTGCCGTTGTTATAGCCGGAACATTTGCATCCAACGCCCTATTCATCAAGGATTTTGCTCGCCATGCGTAGATCGTGTCATCACAAACATCGAGGTACGCAGTCTGCAGCAAAAACATACAATTAAAATTGTGTTTAGGCGAAGATGCATGCATAGAAGCGCAGAACACTGAACATAACAATTCAGAAACGATGATAGCAAATTAAAGCTACCTTAGTATTTATTGCAGCTTCAAGCACGCTACACCTTTCTGCGCGTTGGAAGGGACCAGCGGCATGAATTACGAGATCTACACCTGTACAGATTCGCAATCACAATTACAACAGTTACAATCGATTTCAATTAATAAGCAAGAGACGAGATAATGAACGGGGATTGGTAGCGAGCGAGTGCAATTTACTCTTCAACGCAGTTTCCAGTGAATTCACGTCGTTGATGTCAACACGAGCAAACTCTGAATTGCCGCCAAGTTTAGCGGTGAGAGCCTCACCTTTCTCCCTGTCACACGTGCCATGCACACACGAATTAGAATTACTCGCAAACACGATTTTAGAGGCGGCGCGTGTGATGCACGGGAACCGTGACTGACCTGTTTCTACCGGCGACAAGGATTTGAAGATCTGGACACAAATTTGAGAGCGTAATGGCAGTGGATCCTCCGACTCGACCCGTTCCGCCGAGGACGAGAACTCTCGAGTTGCGGATTTTCTCCGGCAGCAGCACCTCGGTGACCTTGTCAGTGTTGGTGGCGATAGCGGTGGCCTTCAAATTCAACGGTCTCCATTTCAAATTCAGAGGTAATGAAAATGGCGGCATGGAATTCAGTTTCCTATTTCTCTCTGCACACTTCGCGGTACATTCGTTGTTATCACAACACACTTTATCCCTGCGTCATTAGAGTGTATTCAATACTTGGCAAAATCCACGCCACAGGTCATATTTTATAATATCTAATTTAATATTAATTCATTCAATACGGTCCTAAAAAATAAACGATAAACTAACGACACCAAGTACATATTAATTTTATTAAATCTATCAGAAGTCGCTTTTGTCAACTGATACACGTATAATGTATTAATCTAATAAGAAGAAATATATTAACATCTAATATAATAAATATTTATTTCAGTAAAAAAAATCCAAAATATTAATTATACACTTTAAATTAAAAATTATTAGCATGCAGTCCTGCTACATCCCACAAAAATTATTACATACGTAAACTATGTCAAATTTAAAATTTATTAGCATACAATTCAATAAAATCCACAATGGGACGTTCTTCCGGATAATTCAGAATGACTTTTTAGATTGGTTGCTAAATTAGATAATCGGGTTGAGTTATCATATTCTCAGGTCTCAAGTCTCGTATTTAGTGTAATAACAAGGTTAATTTTTACTTATTTTTATTTATTATGATTTTGTTAAAGAAAAATAAAAAAAGATGAGTAGAGTGAGATTTTATTTTCGATATAGATATTAATATTTAATAACAAAAATATTTAAATCTCATATTTATTATATAGATAATTTTTATTATAGAAATATTATTTGTTTTAAAATTATTATCTTTTTCTTTTTAAATATATCGTTAAATTAAAAAAGAAATATATATATATATATATATATATAAATTATAATTCATCTTAACTCAAAAAAAACATAACAAAAAACATAATAATCATGAAATTACCTGACCAATTTAAAAAAAAATAAAAATTTCGAAACATGATTTTAGATTGGTTAATTTCGATTTTTAGTTTTTAAATTAACCAAATACGTGTTCTAGAATCAGGGAAGTTTTTTGAAAATTATTTTTGACAGTGTTTATAAATTAATGTGTTTTACATATTTTTATGAAAATAAAATAACGTTTTTTAGAAACAATAGTAACATATAGGATGTCAAAACAAGTCAAACTCGGATGACCCGACTTTTCATCTCACTATAATATGGTGAGACGAGTTGGTGTTTTTAATTAGTTGAATCCATTAACATGTCTGATTAACCTGTGGGACTGAGGCGAGCTAGTCTGCAGTCCACCTAATTAATAAAAAAATAATTTTTTTATTATAATAAAGTTAATATAAAGTTAAAATTTGTAAAAAGGAAATTAAAAAGTTTTACCCTTACTTATCATAGAAAACATTCTTTTACTCAAATATTCTCCCTCTTCTCTTGTTGTTCATAGATATAGTAAAATGGGTCGGGCTCGCGGGACGGGTTAGTACTTTCGATCCGTTCGGTCCCGTCCTCCAACTCGCAGAGGGGAGGGCGGGTCAACCCGCGACCCACTTTACTAATAATTTTTTTATTGTGATACAATACAGAAAATAGAATGATTAAATTTAAACAATGTCTTCAAAATTTTGGTGACATTGATATTTGAAATGGGTTGTGCTTAGATATTCCTACAAGGTGGAATTCAACTTATATGCTTCAAAGAGCTCTTAAATATGAACGTGTTTTTGGAAGCTTACAAATAATAAATTAACATTATAAGTTTTGTCCTTCTGAAGAAGAGTAAAAAATATTAGTGTTTTCTTGTTGTCATTTTATGATATAACTATTTTAATTTCAACTACAATTTATCTTATTTCTAATATGTATTTTTTACAAGTTTGAAAAATTTAATGTCTTCTAATGGAAAATGCAAAGATGAAAATGAAGTTGTAAGGGACATGAGTAAAAAAATGAGGATGAAATTTGATAAATATTGGGATGAATATAGTGTTGTACTTGCATTTGATGCAATTTAAGACCCAACGATGAAGTTGGAAACATTAATATTTTGTTATAAAATAATTGATTCACTTACTTGTAAAGTAAAGTTAGAGAAAATAAAGAAAAAATTGTACATGTTTATATCCTAATATTATAATAAAAGTACAACTTCAAATGTTCGAAAGTCAAACATATTGATATTTCATCTTAAAAAAGTCTCTTTGATGTAAGTTAATTACTCCAATTCAATTATTTTTTATGAATTTTCAATTAATATTTTAACTTCTTTATTTATTTATCATATTAGGAATTAAAAAAGTACAATCTTTAAGCTACATATAGAATTAAAAAAAATAAACTTGATGTATATTTGGATGAGCCAACATTGGATTTTGATTTTACAAAACATATGATTGTTTTATAATGGTGGAAGAATAATAGTCAACGTTTTTCTGATCTTTCATTATTTGCTAGAAATTTGTTAAGTATACTTATTATTACTACTAAAGTTGTTTCTCAATTTGTATTTAGTATTGGTTTTAGGATTCTTAATAAGTACAAAAATCGTCTTTTGCTAGATAATGTGGAAGCAATAATTTGTACTTTAAATTAGAAACATGACTTGTATGAAAATCATTCATTTAATTCAAATATTTTTTTTATAATCCTTTTTTTATTAATTTTTTCTTTTTTTCAATTTCATGTGTTGTTGAAGATGGGAAGAGAATGACAAAAATGGAAAAGTAGAGAGATCTTCAAATACTGCATTTAATGACTCGAACATTGATTGTTTTGAATTGAAAATATGAGAATTACTAAAAAAGAAAAAAATGTGAAGTTTTATAAATAAACAAATATAATGTAATTTTCATTTTAGATGTTTGAATTTTGTTAATATAAATAATAAAGATTTAATAAATTTTTATTGTTACTTACATGTATTTATTATTATATAAAATTTATTTTAATTTGATTGTTCTAAAATATAATTTATTAAAATAATGCTTCAATTTATATTATTAACTTAAAATATATATTGAATTGTTAACAAACAAATCATAATATTATTTTTAAATTTATTAAAAATTTTAATTTTAAAAAAATAAAATAAATATGGCGGGCTAGCCTGCCTTTGACTGACGGGCCAAGGCTTGTATCCTGTCATGACTATAGTGGGTTAGTTCGTTCGCCCCACTTTTGGTGGACCAAAACAGGGTCAGCTGCCCTGTATTGTCATCCATCCCTAGTTGTTCATCATCTCCTTCTTATTCATCCCAAGTATTGATTGTTTTTATCCTTATGACTTAAATTAAATATGTAAGAATTACTCAATAAGATAACAATGTGAAGTTTTATCAAATAAAAAGACATAAGTATTTGAAATTTTCAATATAAAAAATATAAATTTTATAACTTATGACATTATTTATATATATTTGTTATCATTTATTATTATAAATTTTATTATTGTTCTAAATTATAATTTTTTAAAATAATGTGTTGATTTATATTATTAACTTGAAGTATATAAATTGAATCATTGACAAACAAATCATAATCTTATTATTAAATTGATTGAAAATTTTGATTTTAAAAAAATATATTTTTTTTAATTATGATGGACCAGTCTACCTTTGACAAGAATTCAAGATCTATAGTCTTTTATATAATTAAAGTAGGTCAGCCCGTTTCATCCAATTTTAACGGTTCAAAATCCGAATGAACCAAAATAAAACAAATTTTTGTCATCTATGATCACATGATGTCACTAAAAAGATATAATGACTCATAATAATTAAATATATATATTTTAAAAAGAAAAAATATATATATATATATATAATTTAAAAAGAAAAGAAAAAGGTATAATTGACGCTTTTATTTTAAAAAATACGCCAACTTTTTATTTAGAGCACCTTTTTTTTAATAAATTGAATAAAATTAAATTTTTGAAATATAAATAAAGGGATTTGTACAAAAATAACGCTATAAATATTTCCCAAAAAATTAGAATCCCAAAAAAAGTTGCGTTTGTAAAAAATTCACACCATTGACAAAATTTATTGAACGAAGAAAATTGATAAAGATAATGGATAAAGTAAAATAGGATTTATTTTAATTACATATAGAAAGTACGGAAATGTAAGAAAAATATACAGATTGAAACTTCATCCGTTAACTAGACCTCACCTCCCAGACGCTCAATACAATCCATTCAAATTTTTAGCAGTTTCCCAGTTTAATATTTTCCCAGCATAAAAAATATAAATTGAATTAATAATAATTTTTCATCGTTAAATTGCTATGTTATATTTATTCGTAAATTACATTCCCTGTTGTCGAGATACGCTTAATTTACTCTTCTCGTTTCTTTTTATGTTAGAGTATACATTTTTTCCTTATATATATATATAAAAGTTTGATAGTTTTTTCTCATCTAACTTTTTATTCTCATTAATATTTTAATTTTATTTTTAAAATAAATCAATATTATTTGTTTTATTAATATCGTTAATTTGTTAAATTTATCTAATAAATATTATTATGTAATATTAATATGATTATATTTATTTATATAAAAATATTATTACATATATATATGCTAATAAAAATGCAGGTGTTAAATTATCTATGTTTATATTCTTATATTATTATTTTTAAATATATCTTTTATTTTATTTTATTTTTGTTATATTTTTATACGAATTATGTTTTTTTTTCACTTTTTATACATATTCATACGTATTACATGTTTTAAAATATTTTAAGTTTATTAACATAAAATTAATTATTTAAATTTTTAAAATATTATACTATAATTTTAAAATTTTAATTTTTAATTTTTAAAATTTCTATTACTTAATAATATGTTTATTAGATTCATTGATCCAATGGCTTAACCCAACACATTGAATTAGATTTAGAATTGAGAAAGTGGATTAGGTCTTAGAGCTAAATTAATAATTGTAGCTGATAAGTCTATTTTATTAAATGATTTTTCAAAAGATATTCACATATTAAAAATATATTATAATTTAAACTATTATATATTTTTATGTTATGTTATTAAAATATATAAATATACTATAATATTATAATTAAGATTATAAATGTTAATAAATTAAATATAAATTATTAATTTTATAATATAAATTTAATAATTTTTTAAAATTTATCTCAAAATATATTAAATAATGAGTACAAATTTAAAGATTTTTAAAAAATATATAAAACTTTAGATATATTAGGATGAATTTGTTCTAAAAATACATTAAAAAAACCAAACCCAAATAGATTACTTAATTCGGTTAAATAATGATTATGGTCAAATCTTATTGAAATTTACTTATTTATTTTCAATTATTTAAAGATTTGAAATAATATTTATAAATATTAAAAATGAGTAAATTGTAAATGTAAACACTAAAAAATAAGGTTTATTATAAGGAACACATGAGTAATTTTATCTATCTAAATTCATTTTAGTAGACGTGAGCATTTGAAAGAAAAATCTCTTATGGTAATTATCAGCATAATTAGTGAAAGTTTTCGTAAACTCTGTGACCTTAACAAAACAAAATTAAATAAATAAAGTTATATAAAAAAAATTTACACTCTAAAATATAAAATCTATAATAAATTATGTGCTATATTGAAAACTGTAATAGAAACTAAAATATCAGGAAGATTTACATAATTATTTACTAGTGTCAAGATATTTATTTTAACTGAAAATTATTAAAATATAACTTACATCTATGTACGAGGGGAGAAGAGTATATACTTAAAAATAAGAATGGATATGAACGTAATTTAAGGAAAGAGAACTTGTCCTTGTTACCAGTTTGAACCTCTTGATCCTCTCAAGTTCTGCAGGATGAAGCTAATTTTATAATGTGATGATTATGTAAAGAACATATGATATAATACAAAAATGTTGATAGCATCTGAGAAATCATAGTTTTTACAAATGAGAATATTACAAACCATACAAACGCTGTCCACAAGACCACGGCTATGTACCAGTGGGTAAATTTTTGAACTTACAACCCCTGTCCAGAATATCTATCAAAGATGCTAATAAAAACAATGTATAAACAAAATTAATGAAAATTTAACAACATAAGTAATGATGATGACGACAATATTAGCTTCTGAGAAGAGTTTCGATGGCTTCAAAGAAAAATGCCGACATTTCAGGGCTTGGTGTCTTGATTGCACATTTGACACCAGGGTTTCCGACCACTGTGGTAATTTCAATTAATAACGGTATCCCTCGAGGGATCTTAGCTGAGAAGTAAAACACATCTTGGTTCGCATTCTTGCGTTTTGCAATGAAGAACACATTTGATGCAGCTAGTCGGTCCAATGTTGCTTCCACACCGCCAATCACAATGGCTGGGAAGTCCTTGGAAACCTCATTTGAATCAGGAAGTGACCTCCAAGTCTGTAACAAGGATAGTGATCAGCTTTCAATTTCCACATTCAAATATTAATCATAAATAGGGGCAAAGTAGTAATTTGTGTAAAGTTTCACATTGTCCTCAGCCTTGTAGTACCGTGCATAAAAATAGTCCCGTTAAAGAAAATGATTGAAAATTTTACATCTCAAAGAATCAAAAGAATGAAAAGGTATACCTCTAAGAACGTAGAACGTTCCATTCTACCATCCTCCGTAAAAAGTACATGGAATGAGAATTTATCATTAAAATACCACACGGGTTGCTGGTTGTTTTTTATAGCAACCTGCAAAAGTGAGCTAGGAGGACCTTGGGACATGTCCTGGAACATAACCATAGGAAGGAGTGTCCTAGATGATGTTCCAGGTTGCAACTGTGGAACCTGAAAGACAACTGACCATCTATTAGTAATTATTTGGTAGAAATCTGGAAGTAAAACTACATGGGAATTGGGCAATAGTAACCTGGAGGGGTCCAGCAGCTGCTAGACCAAATGTGTTCTTGTTAAATTGAATCATAAAGCCGTCGAGTGGAACTTGAGTGTTATTTTCAAACAACACACTGTAAAATACTTGACCATCTTGCCTGGTCAGCTGTGCACTGATTTGTAAACCTTGACCAGTTGACGCGGGAAGTACAATAGGCAATGCAGGTCTGCATGGGGCAAAAGATACAATTAAGCATCACTTCATAAATGCAAAGAAATGAATGTTTCAGCCACAACCATTACGCGTGTTATTGTTGATAGGTTTTACCAAACTCGTCAAAAAGTTTTAACATTTAATAGTACTTGTGACATGGTAAAAATTTTCGTTAATCTCTTTCCATACCAGACACATAATCTTTTAATTATAAAACAAAGTAAATGCGACACTTCTAAGGGGCATAGACGATTACCGTAGGAAATTTCATATCAGTAAAACCACAATCTACTTCCCAGTTTCACTCACCCGGAAGGAGTAGCAGGCTCATCAAGAGGAACACCAGAATTATCAATGCCCATCAAATCCCCAAGTAAATCGGGGACAGGTGCACCAGGTGGAGGTGAAGCTGGTGCAACAGATGCAGGCACTGAATAGCTGGAACTTGGTGAAGCAGCACCATTAGCAGGATTTGCAGGTGACTCAGAATACCCTGTTTCGCTTCCCTCGGGATAGTCCCCATCTTCCGTTTTCTGGGCTGATGAGTGTGCACGGGTCACAAATGCATCTGGGGGCTTGTGATAAACAGAAGATAGTGTAGCAATGTTGACAAGAAGCTCGTCAAGTAGGGAAGGATCAAGTTGGTTCGAGTCATCAGTTATCACTGGCTTCTCAGCCAATACAACATCCTTGGCTGCCTGGGGAAGATAAAAAAGGTACATAGCTAGAAATTCGTGTACAAAATGAAATTAAAAATAGTAATTTCAGGGGAAAAAGTATCATTTGAATGTGGTTTGGAACTAAAATCTAGTTAATGATAGATGGTGAATCACAGTGTATACATAATACTCTGCAAAGAATGATAAAACGTATGAAGAACTTCTAGGTGAGGAATAAATATAGTTAATAAATAAGTTTAGCTTGACTATCCGATCTTCAGTCAGGTATCCACCTCAAAAGATTGGCCACATGCTAGAAAGATCACAAGACAAAAGAGACAGGATTCTTATTCAAGTAAACAAACCTCAGGGTCAGTTGAGAGGAGACGCCAATATATGTATGCACGATCTCGCAAATCGGGATTATCTGTTTCCACAGTTGCATTGTTCAAAACAACCTGTGGTCATTGACTATAAAGTGAACTTAGTATAGCAGTATATGAAGAATAAACATGAAACAACTGCCAACATTTTTGTCGAACAGTATAAAGGAGACTCATAAAACCAAATTCATAGATCAGTGACGATAGAATGGTAGAATTGTCTTTCAGATTTGGTTACAATAGTTTTGGGAATTATTTCAGATGTAAGTCTCAAAGTTTCTGAAACTTAGTACAGCAGAATATGAAGAATAAACATAAAACAACTTCCAACATTTTTGTGGAACAATATAAAGGAGACTCTTAAAACCAACTTAATAGATGAATGATGATAGAATGGTAGAATTGTCCTTCAGATTTGGCTGCAATAAGTTTCGGAAATATAAATCTCAAATAGTCTCTCTTAAATAAAGTTACAATTCTTTTTTTAAAAATAAAAATGCATTGCAGACCATAACATGGAGAAAAAATGTGTTCAGAGATGATGCTAACAGAAAAGCAATATAGTTTCTAAAACAAGGAATCCCACAATTATCTAAGTTATAATAAACTGATATTAAAAACAAACAGTTGTTTTAATTACACAACTTGAAGGAAGAGTTCTACTTGATTTTGCCAGAGAAAGTTGAGTATATCTCAGTTGTTAATTGATATCCATTTGAATTGAGAATAACAAGTCAGATGTGAACAAAACTAGTATTGGCAGGACCTGAATCATCTGTTGTGGGCCTTCAGTTGGCTTCTTGAGGAAAAGTTTTACAGTAGCTGTCAACAATTGTAGTTGGACTTGTGCAGGTTCTTCAGGGAAACATTCCAAGAAACTTTCAAGAAGCTCATCAGCATTGTCAATTCTCTCCGCATATTCACCAATTATCCAAATCATTGATGCCTATCCTCAAAGGCAAGGGAATGAAAAGATAAGCATGCATGCTAATTCAAAATGACAACTGAAAAGGCACACAAAGAAAATGATACCTTGGCTTCAGGCTCGTCCAAGGTATCTAAGTTCTCGCAAAGTGTTGCAATTATGGACTCATAGCTGAAAAAATGACACAGATCCAAATCTTCAATCGAAGCTTGAATGTGATATAATAATCTAACTTAACAAGCTTATCGTCACCTCCTCCCCCCCCCCCCCAAAAAAAAAATAGACAGAAAAGATCACAGTACGTGTTGGGGTATCTTCTAAATATATCTTTGATAACAATAATAGCCTCTTGAACCACATAATTTACTTTTATCTTGATCAATTCAAGCAAAACGCTAATACATCTTTCAGCTGCTCTTTCTAATTTGATGGCACAACGACCAATTGCTCGAACCGCCTTTCTAACAAAATCTACATCAACTTCAGTAGCATATTCTTTAAATTCCAATAAAACCTGCCAATATCATAATTTAAAGGTCAACAAAAATTAAAACTGACCACATAGAAAATATATCAAATAGAATAAAGTTGCAGGGACCAAAAGTTTTACAACAACAATAAAATCTGTGTTGCGTGATGATAGTGATTAGATCAAAGAGTTTTACATTGGAGGGGGAAAAGTTTTACAAGGAAAAAATATATCCACTAAATTAAATGGATATGCAAGGCTACAATTCTGTATCAAACAAATAAAGGAAATGTGAGTTTCATTAATTAATATGATAGCTTCTTTTCAATAGAAAATGAAATTTCATTACAGAGCAAAGACAAAGTACAAGATAAATATCCTCAACAAAGTATAACAAAAAAAAAAGCTAAAATTGGCTAGAGGGTGGCCTTTTTTTATAGGATAGGATAGGATAAATGATTAAGGACATCTTTAGTCAGATACTATAGAAATCATTTTTTACCAAATAAGAAAATGCACCGGGAAGGTAAATACAAACTAGAAGAAAGTAAAGCTTGCCTGATCTATATTTCGGTCTGAAGCAAGTTTTATCATAATTTCTAACTTTTCCATTTTCACATAGATGGGATCATTGTACTTGCAGAAGAACACCTACAAACGTAGTAAGAACAGCTCAATAATCACAGAATCCTCCACAAACGGGTACAGAAGTTCTTCGACAGTGCCCTACTATATTATAACTAAGTGAAAGTTCTCAAACTAAAATTTGGACCAATACCTTAATTTCATGAGCAAGAATTGTTGGTCTTCTTTGTACTATAAGATTGATATTCCGCAGGGCAACATATTGTATCTCAGGTTCTGCTGAGAGTAATGTCACAAGAGGAGGAGCCATCTTTTTGCAAAGATTCCGAACCACATCAGTACTGATGATGAGCTCCATTTGTTGAAGGATCATCTAAAATCCATGCAAAATGTGATTTCTTAAGCATTAACGACATATGTGACATAAGATAAAAAGTTACAGAAAAAAAAAATACCTTAACAGCTGAAAGTACAACAGCACAATTTGCATGCTGTAACCGCGGTGTAACTCTTTCTACAATGTTTTCTGCCTCACGAGCATCAGCTGCCTTGTATCTAGAAAGGGCATCCAGTATAAAAACTTGACCCCATCTGGTACATACGTAAAAGCTAGTTATGTTAGATTCAACTAAGCAAATATTATATCAAACTTCAAACATGAACAAAGAAAAGTCAAGATGATGACAACTAAAGCAATGAGTGATAAATTGCACTCAACTTGACAAAATAAAGTAGTGATACTTTTTGTTCTTATGATACAAGAAATTCTCTCACGCCTTCCTCAATACTTTTTCCCCCATTTTCTATTTATTATAAATTATAATCTATACAAAGAATGATTAGTTAACATATATTGCCCCGATTCAACAAAATCATAACTAAACTGCTGTTCAAGATAGCATCTGAATCTATCAACTACTATTGCACCCTTGATGAAGAGGAAAAGAGGTTGCACTATAGCTAAACTCAATAGTGCTTTCAATTTGCAATTACAATAACAAACATTAAAAAATAAACTTACTCTGTACATTCATTTAAAGCAGTGAGGAGCTTTGTGAGTGTGTTACTCGTGAGCTCAAAGATGGGTCTACTACTATTGTCCTGAACTTCAGCAAGTGCTGCCACCGCATTAGCAACAACCATTGGATTATTATCAGATATCAAATCCTTCAGAGATTCCAAAAAACCCCTGTCCTCAACCAACTCTGCATTTATATCATAAAGCTTTGCAACACAAATGGCTGCTGTCTTACGGACATATGGATCATCATCCTGTCAACATATCAAATACTACTGATATAAGGGTAACAAATAGGATTGCACTATTATCAATACAATAAGAAATTGAAAATAGTGTATTTTTCAAACTCAATATTAGACACATGCAAATTATAACAGCACTGAATGAGTACCTTTAGGCATCTTTGAAGGGGATCACATAGATACTCAGTAATTTTATCAACACGAATGCAGCCCATTGTCCGTACAGCTAAGGCACGGATTAAAGGATTTGGATCTTGCGAATCCTGTGCATCATTTTATAAAATGAAATTAAAAAGAAGCAACACACAAATTTAGATTTGCTTCCATCATGGAGAGACAGGGAGAACAATATTCAGTTAATTAGTATGGTTATCTATAATTTAGAGTTTCAGAAAAACATAGCTGTTGCAGGGGGAGATGCACCCTTAGGGTTAATGAACAAGCATTTGAAAACACACGTTAAAATATAGACTACCATATATAGTCTAAAAGATGGGATCAGAAGATGGGGAGGAAATAGGGAATATAGTGAAGACAGGCCATGAAAGCAATAAAATAGCAGTACAAGAGAATAACGAAAGAAACAATACATTAAGACTACAAGAAAAATAAATACATAGTATGGGTAATTCCTGCTTTTACCTTCACAAATGTGTTTACAGCAAGTATAGCAAGATCAGGCTGGCTCTTGGCATAATTTATCAGGTATAAGTAAACCAACTTTTTCAGCTCCAAATTTTCTGTTTGCATGCAATTCACCACATCTGTGAACAATGACGAGACATCCTTCCCCACTGTCATGGCAGCAATCACCTTTTTCACTGCATCTTTTCTTTTATCCTGAAAAACAAAAAAAAATATAAGCAATATTCCCGTTCCTTCTAGCATGCAATTTTCAACCATGTCAACTAAGGAGAGAGAAAGACGTCCAAGAATACATGTCAACAGATTCAAACCAGTGAAACAGCAATCTCCATACGATCAGTTGTCAATCAGAACATCAACAAATCTTACCAATACAGTAATGCAATATATTAATACCCAATCGCGTGCTCGGTAATGACAACTGATAAAATGATACAAAATTAAAATACGCTAATAATAAAATTCGTAAAATGGAAACAGAACATAAAAAATGCTGAATGTGTTTAAACATAAATGAAGACAACTGAAATTAAAAGCTCGACCAAAATTTAAACAAATCGGAATATTGTTATTCATTCAAATATTATTTACACATTGGCGAATTCCATGATATTTGAAGCTCAAACGGAAAGGAATAGAAAATGCAGAGCGAGGGATCGGGCGAAGGATCCAAAATGGGATGGAGAAACGAGAGTCGAGTACAGAAAGGAAAGAAGATGTGAATGGATCTGGAGAATGGAGTACCTTGTACTGAGAATTGAGCTCCTCTTTGAGCTCAGGGATTTCACCCTTCTTGGTGGTGGAGAAGTACTTTGAATCGTTCCTGCTCATCTTCTCTCAATTTGCGTCCTTCTCCTTCCTCTTCCCCGTTTCCGTTCACTTGCCTGGTTTCGCCAACAAAGCGTTGCAAAACCAATGCCTGGATCGGTTAACTGTGCTTGCTTGCTTTCGATACGAGTATCACAGATCCGAAACGGTGTCGTCGACAAGTTGCTTTTCACAGTTAAGTTTACTAAACTTTTCCATGGAAGGTCAGAATAAACTTTTCCTTTAACTAAATAAAATAAAATAAATTTGGTTCAAATATTTTTTTTCTCCCATAAAGAAAATTTATTTGATTTAGTTTTTTTTTCTTGAGTTAGGCTTCGATAATTTTTTTCTATTAGAAAAATGTTATATTGACAATTCTATTTTTTTTATATTTGTTAGAGAATCAAATATTTAATATAATATTAATATTTCTTATTATATTTGAATGTTTGGGGTGTTAATATATTAAAATTTTTTTATTAATATTAATTCAAGTTTGAAATGACATTATTATATATAAAGTCATTAAAAATATCAAATAAGTTAACGATAAAAAGTCATTAATAACGTCATATTAACACATGGCCTTTAGATACTGAAATAATAAACTGATATATTTGTAATAAAAAAAACTAACATATCGGTAAAAATAAAAAACGTATTGGTAAGAATTCAAATAAAAAATTATACGAAAATAAAATATAATATATTTATAAGAGTAAATTAAAAAATGTAAGATATTTACAAAAAATATATTCAAATATTATTAAAAAAAGATGGTCAAGGATTTAAATATATATAAAGGATGTTTTAAGTAGAAGAAAATGTTGAATCATAAGTAAATTCATGATTATAATAAACTTCAACGATGTTAAAATGTGTATATATGTCAATAATTTAAAGTGACTAGAGTCAAATTTAATTTAAAATAAGTTTAAGTCTTGAATAAAATCTAAATATTAGTATAATTAGAAGTAACTTTTCAAACTCAAAATTGTCACGCTCTCATAAACTTCGAAAAGGAGAGTAATTGATAATTATAGGAAAAGTGATGATTTATTTATTTTTATTCAAATTATTTATTAATCAATTATTAAATAATGTTTTGGTGAATATTTTTTATTTAATTAATGTAAATATGTTATTATTTCTCTCTCTCTCTCTCTCTCTCTCTCTCTCTCTATATATATATATATATATATATATATATATATATATTAGTTTAATAACTGTAAAATTATTATTATTATTATTTTAAAAATCCATGCAATATAACAATTTTTAAAATAAATTAATGGAAGTTCTTCATATTTACCATGTTTTAAAAGTTAAAAAATAAAAAAAGTGATGGATGATTTAAAATTAGAATCAAAATTACATAAAAAAATTAAAAGAAAAACTATAAATTAGTAAAGCAAATAAAGAATTGAAATTGTGAGAAAAAAATTATAAATAAAAATTACAATTTAATTAAATTATTTATTTAATATCATTATTATTCATACAATTTATTCTATCGTTAAATAAAATGTTTGATAAGGTTATTTGGTTTTAAACGATGTAACAATGTGGTGGTGTTTTTCCCAATAAAATAAATAAATTTTATTTGTGTTAATAAAATTTGATACTTTTTTATAAAAGATGATAATTATTAATCGATAATATATATACTGGTAAAAATAAAGATAGTGTAATGTTTATATATTCATATTTTTTATCATATCGTTTTATCTTCATAAATTAAAATTTAATATTTATATTAATTCTAATTTTAGTTCTCTATATTATAAATAAAATATATGCGTTATTATTTATCTTATATAATTATATTGATTATATAGAAATAATAATTTAATTAAATATATTATTTATTTTGTAATATATATGCAATTATAAATTATATGTTATACGTGGGTTTAACTTGAAAAAATGATACAATAAAGAGGATGTACGATTATTTTTTCGTAAATAAATTATGTGATTATTAATTTATATATGATTGAATAATTTAATTATTATTTGATGAAATATAAATTAGTCTATTAAAAATTAAAAAAAGTTTTATATTATAAATTTAAATTTAAAATAGTATAAAACGCTCTATGTTTCAATAGTATAAAGGCTCATGGGAATAAACTAGTTTTCAACTGTCAACTTTTTTTTCTTTTATATAAAAAAATTACTTCTAGTCTAAAAGGGATTTTTCGAATCAACTTAACAGCTTTATAACCACTAAAAACGATTGTTACTTAATAATAATAATAATAAATAATAAACTATCTTGTGAAGTATTTTAGATGATTATAATAATAATTAGAATTATCACTATTATTTATAAATGAATGCTGAAAAAAAAATCGTTAGAGTAACTACAATCGATGAACTACGTTTTTAAAAATCAAGAATTTTGGTTGAATTTCCACTGAAAGAGAGCTCAAAAAACTAAATAAGCAATTTAATATATATAATATTACAATGTGTGTCCTCTTTAGTGATAATATAATTTTAATGTTTTTATGATTTTAAATACAAAATATATATTATTTCTTTAATTGTCATCATTAAGATAATAATTAACAAAATTATTAACATTTTTTATTTCGATTGAGTTAAAGTAAAATCAGGCAATCGACGTGATTTTAATTACTATAAATTAACTTACATTGATTTGGAGTTTGGAACTAAAAGTGTTTTTTTAGTTTAATTGGTATTTTGTCATATTTCACCACTAATCCATGATTTTTGTCACTATCTTTAAATTAAATACTTATTTCTACTTCAAAATATTATCTCACTTCCACTTCATTTGCTATATTAATATCTTCATAAAAAAATATAATATACCAACGAAAAAATATTTTTACATGTGCTTACGTAAAGAATGGAAACAAAAATACTGTAGGAAATATGGCATCATTTGCCCATTTGTCGTACAATACTTAATTAAATACATCGTTATTAAATAAAGAAATATGCAATGTAAAAAATTTAAAATCACATTATTTTTGCTTAGAGTATATTCAAATCTAATAATTATTATTTAGAGTGAAATTACGGAGAATAATTCCTTAGAAATAAAAATAAATATCTGTATTTTTCCTTTAACTTGTTTAAGATTAGAAAAAATTCTTTAGAATTAAAAAAAAAGTTATTTATAAATAATTTTGATCAAATTTTAAACAACTTATACATTAGACTTATAATTAAATATTCATATTTATTTTCAAACGACTTTTATTATAAACTTTCTTTAGAGATATTTTAGTTTATTTTATTTTTATCTTGTCATAATGAATTAGATCTATTTGCCAATCTATCTAAGAAACTGATGGGATGATGTATATATTTCTTTGTAAATGCTTAAAATATAAAAAATAATAATAATAAATAGTATAATATAGAAAAATAATAAAAAATAAATAAAATGAAAAACAAACTTACATTTTTTTTTAGATTATCAATCCTATATGATAAACATAGAATATACGATTACAAATACCGTATCATGCCATGATTCTACATGATTAATTTTTTCCATATTTAGCTTGGCATGACAACGATGCACGGTGATGCACATTAATGTCATATCTGTTAATAGACAAATTTAGGATACCGAATCGTAATGGTTAGCGTAATTATAGCCTAGAATGTTTCGTATTTCATGTATATATTGTGCTATCATATTCAATACAAGACAGGGGTTTTTGGAAATATTTTTATCATGGTATCGGAGCGAACCAAACTCGATATCCAACGTACTCGAGAACACGATCGTACTTCTAAAATGGCAGAGAGAGGAGAGGCGGTGAAGAAAACACCATCGCCATACGATCCGAGTGCCGTGATAATCCTGGAAATGTGATTACACGAGTACAATTACGAGGAGAGAATTACGAGGAATGGGCAAGGGCCGTGAAGATATCTCTGCGGGCTTGAAGGAAATGGGGTTTCATAGATGGAACTCATAAGGAACCTGAAGAAGACACATCTGAGATAGAAGATTGGTGGACAATTCAATCGATGCTTGTATCTTGGATACTAAACACTATAGAACCTAGTTTGCGTTCCACTGTTGCATACATGGAAAACGCAAAGGACCTATGGGATGACATCAAGGAACGATTCTCGATCGTGAACGGACCAAGAATCCAGCAGCTAAAGTCAGAGTTGGCAGAATGCAAACAACAAGGAATGACTATGGTTTCCTATTATGGGAAGTTGAAAACGTTGTGGGATGAACTGACAAATTACGAGCAAATCCCACAGTGTAGATGTGGGGAATGCAAGTGTAATATTATGACGCAACTTGAGAAACGAAAAGAAGAAGAAAAAATTCATCAGTTCTTGATGGGGCTAGATGATGAGGGCTATGGAACTGCACGGTCAAATGTTTTGGCAACAGATCCATTACCCTCGTTGAATCGGGTGTATGGCACCATGGTGCAAGAAGAAAGGGTGAGAACAATCACCAGGTCTAAAGAAGAGCGAGGAATGATCGTGGGAATGGCTATGCGAGCGGAAACCAGGAACAAGTTGCGCAATGAAGCGAAAGAAAAATCAGTTGTTTGCATGCAGTGTGGAAGGAAGGGACATGACAAAGGCAATTGCTTCAAGATCATTGGTTACCCAGAATGGTGGGGAGAGAGACCACGAACCGATAGAAACGATGAAAAAAATCAACAAAGAACAGGAACCTTCCGAGGAAAAGGAGGAACGGCTCGCGTCAATATGGCGCACACCTGGTGCGGATAACGTTGGTTCAACCGAAAACCGAAGTCGCAGGATCGAGTAATGAGCAATGGCAGATCTTGACAAGCAATGTTGAATTCTCGCAAGGCAAATGAAACTGAAAAGATGACTGGTAAGAAAGCATGTGACTTGTGGATTATTGATAGTGGCGCCTCTAATCATATGACAGGAACACTAGAAAACTTGAGGGAGAGTCGAGCCTTGGAAGGGTGCCCAGTGGGACTACCAAATGGTGAATTGGTGCTGGCAAACAAAGAAGGATCGGTTTTCCTTGATGGAGGACTGAAACTTAAACATGTTCTATATGTTCCGAAATTGAATTGCAATTTGATTTCAGTATCACAATTGATTGAATGAAGTAAAATGTACAGGACATTTTACTCGATAGATTTTGTGCAATGCAGGACCACACTTCGAGGATGCTGATTGGAGCGGGTGAACGAAAAGAGGGACTCTATTGGTATCGTGGTGTGAGTGGCATAAAGGCGTATCGGACCAATGCAGAAAATCAACTAGAGATTTGGCACAAGCGAATGGGACATCCTGCCTACCAGATTGTTAGAAAAATTCCGCATCCGAACAGCGTGAATAGAAATACTGGATACAACTCGTGTGTGTGAAGTGTGTGAGAGATCAAAGCAATGCAGAAACACATTTCCTTTAAGTGATTTTCAAGCATCCAATATATTTGATTTAATACATTGTGATTTATGGGGTCCATATAGAACTCCCTCGTCTTGTGGTGCATCTTACTTTCTCACTTTGGTTGATGACTGTTCTCGAGCCGTGTGGATATATCTCTTGAATAATAAGAAAGATGTGTCACAAACCTTAATGCATTTCATCGCCTTAATAGAACGACAATACGAGAAACAAGTCAAAATATTACGAAGTGACAATGGAACTGAGTTTATGTGTCTTCAACGATATTTTCAAGCACCATGGGATACTCCATCAAACCTCATGCACTCGGAACACCTCAGCAAAATGGGAGAGCCGAACGAAAACATCGACACATCCTAAATGTAGCTCGTGCTCTACGATTTCGGGGAGAACTTCCACTTCAATTCTGGGGAGAATGCATTTTGACCGCAGGATACTTGATCAATCGTACACCCTCAACCGTTCTCCATGGAAAAACTCCATATGAAATATTGAATGGGAAGCCACCCACTTATGACCATCTACGGGTATTTGGATGCTTGTGTTATGCACATAACCAAGATAGGAAAGGTGACAAATTTGCAAGTAGAAGTCGCAAGAATGTATTTGTTGGATATTCAATCGAAAAAAAGGGCTGGAAATTGTTTGATCTGGAAAGAGAAGTCTTCTGGACTTCGAGAGATGTTAAGTTTGTAGAACATGAATTCCCGTTTGCCTCTCTTGCCCACAGTAGACATTCAGAGGTAGGATTGCCTACTGTTGATGTTGGCATTGTCGAGGAAGCATTGCCTGGACTTGGTGCAATGAACAATGCAGAACACGTTGTGGAGACCGATGACGTTAACCCCACAACAGAAGATGTGCCCACAACCGAGTTCAGGGAGGGCCACGCCGAATGCCATGAACAAGAGCCTCCCACCCGGATCGTTCTCCCACCGAACAAACCGACTCTATGATGACGAGAACTAGAGGTTCCCGAGGAGCATATTGTCCCTGCATCCCTGGGGAAAGGTCTTCGTGTACGAAAGCCATCCGTGAAGCTTCGTGATTATGTCACTAACACCACTTTACAACTCTGGTCCCTCAATTCGCACTCCACATTCAGCTTCCTCAGGTATGCCTTACAGTTTGACAAAGTACTTAAATTGTGCTAAATTCTCCTTCCCCCACCGAACCTTTCTTGCAGCCCTTCATGCGAGAGAGAACCCGTGCATTTCTTTGAAGCCGTTCGGGATGTTAGATGGAGAGATGCCATGGCTAGTGAAATTCAGGCCCTCCAAAGTAATGAAACATGGGACATTACTCCTCTACCGAGCAGGGAAGAAGCCTCCGGGTTGCAAGTGGATTTATAAAATCAAATATCATTCTGATGGGAGCGTTGAACGCTTCAAAGCCCGATTAGTTGTCTTGGGAAATCACCAAGTTGAGGGGATTGACTATGACGAGACCTTTGCCCCGATGGCAAAGATGGTCACCATTCGGACAGATGTTGGCAAGTGACAGGAGCCAAAGACCGGGAACTCCATCAAATGGATGTCCATAATGCTTTTCTCGCACGGCGATCTTGAGGAAGATGTGTACATGAAAATGCCGCCAGGGTTCTTGGTGTCTCAAAAGGGTATGGTGTGTCGTCTCCGCAAGTCCCTTTATGGTCTTCGTCAAGCTCCTCGGTGTTGGTTTGCCAAGCTCTCAACCGCTCTTGTTCAATATGGGTTTCAACGTTCTTCGTCTGATCACTCCTTGTTCATCTTTCGCAAAGGAGATGTCGAACCGGTTGTGTTAGTTTACGTGGATGACCTAGTCATTGTTGGTAATCATCATAAAGACATTGCGCAATTCAAAGATTATCTTCATCAATGTTTTCGTATGAAGGACTTAGGGAAATTAAAATACTTTCTTGGGGTGGAGGTTGTCGATCTCCTACAGGAATTTTCTTGTGTCAACGTAAGTATGCGTTGGACATCATAGCTGAAGCAGGATTGCTTGGAGGGAAACTCGTGTCCACGCCAATCGAAGAAAATCATCGTTTAGCATTGGCCGATGACGAACTACTTTCCGACTCGAGTCAATATCGACGTCTCGCTCGGTCGCCTTATTTACTTGTGTTTTACACGACTCGAATGATCTTATAGTGTTCATGTCCTATCTCAATTCATGCACCAACCGCGTCAGGAGCATTGGCGGATACACTCGCGTGGTACGCTATTTAAAGGGCAGCCCGGGTCGGGTGTGCTTTTAAAAAGAGAGAGTGACCTTCGTCTTTATGGTTGGTGTGACTCTGGACTGGGCAAGTTGTCCTCTCACTCGAAGATCTCTCACCGGTTGGTTTATTTTCCTTGGTCAATCCCCGTTTCCTGGAAAACCAAGAAGCAACATACGGTTTCTCGATCATCCGCCGAGGCAGTAATATCGTTCTATGGCCAACACGACATGTGAGTTGAAATTGCTTCAAGGCCTTCTTTCGAGCCTAGGCATTACTCACACCGACCCTATGACTCTCTACTCGTGACAACCAAGCCGCCATTCACATTGCCAAGAATCCTGTGTTTCATGAACGGACAAAACATATTGAAGTGGATTGTCATCTTATTCGTGATGAAATACAACACAATCATATCCAACCCTCCTATGTGTCCACTCATCATCAACTGGCTGATCTCTTCACCAAATCTCTTGGCGCCACTAAATTTGGTTCTTTTTTAGGCAAGTTGGGCATTCATAACCTTCATACTCCATCTTGAGGGAGGGTGATAAACATAGAATATACGATTACAAATACCGTATCATGCCATGATTCTACATGATTAATTTTTTTCATATTTAGCTTGGCATGACAGCGATGCACAGTGATGCACATTAATGTCATATCTGTTAATAGACAAATTTAGGATACCGACTGTAATGGTTAGCGTAATTAGATTTTTTTTTCAATGCATCACCTTTCATAACCACCTTTCACAACTATAGTCATCCTATTTTTGAAATTGTGCAATCCATTGAATAAAATAATACTCTAATCATCACATTTCACATATCATTTTAATGATCCAAATCCTCAAAAGGATGAAAAAATACATAAAAAGATTCAAAAGAAAAAATACGATAAAAGCACAAACAACACATGAAAAAGAGAGGTGATATAAAGTTGAAGCTGAGGTTGAAATTTTGTAACCCTCGAAAATTTGAGCGCTCCAAACAATTTATTCAATATACCAATGTTGATAATAATGTAATGCATGCTCGTGTTATCATCAATAATATAATACTCATTTTATATTATTTGTTTTGATCTAATACTTTTAGTTTATCTTATGCTTTAAAATCATTAGATCATTAAGAAAGAAATGGTTTCTAGTATTAAGTGAAAGGTTATACCTATATTTATGGGGTTAGGTCAACCCTAAAATACTAGTACTGATAGGAAACATTAGTAAAGAAGCACTACGCTTAAGAATCAAGGACACAAAAACTTTGTATCTATCTGTATCCATGAACTAAAGATAATATTCAAACATTGCACTTCGGCTACGACTACGTTATTCTCCCAATTTCAACTTTCCCTTTTTCCATTCCCACTCAAACCCCACAATTTCAATACCCTATCAATCTTTTGAATCCAGAGGCACAATCCACAAATCAAACAATAGCAACAACATCAACCTGATAAAATAAGTCAAAGAACCATCTTACCACAAAAATTACTAATGATTATTCATGTTGGATCTGGCGTGTACTGAAACCCATCTCCATCGCACCTCCACCCTAACTGTCATGCGCCACCATCCATCAAGCCATGCAACCAAACCCATTTGAGCCACCCAAATCCTCTCAGCCTCCTCCCTCAACTCTGACACCACATACCACCTTATGTTAGCCACCATCACACCCCAAACCACCTCCACTCTGCAACTCCCTCATCTTTGCCCTTAACCTTAGCCACCACGCAAAGTACCACTGCAAATCTTAGCCATGCCGCATGGCTTAGCCACTAACAACCATGACACCTCCTTTGTCCTAACCCTTACCTACGGCTAACCCTTACCTACAAGGTGTTAGACAAATGATATATAGAGGGGAGATGAATAGATGCACAAATTAAAATAAATGTCAAATTAAAAATTTAATTTAGATGTCCAATAACTTGTTAATTCAATTTTATTTATCATATTGAATTTAGATAAAGCGGAAGTGATATAATCAGTAAGGTATAGGACAAAATACAACTGCACATATATAGGAAAAACAAAAGTCAAGAGTCATAAAGTAAAGAAAAGAACACACAGTAATTTATATTGATTTGGATATAATCAACTCTACATCCAGTTCTCAGTCACCTCTAACACAAGAGTGACCCCAATTCATTATCTTTAAAATTTAGTTTACAAATTACAATCAACTCAGCAGAGGAACCAGTAAAGAGTAAACTAATTAAAAAGATAATCACCTCCTTAGAATCCCACTAAGGATGAACATCTCCCTAGAATCTCACTACGGATGAACACCTCCTTTGAGCAAATCAAAGGATGAAAAATACCTCCTTTGCAACTAACACACAAAGGATGAACACCTCTCTAGAATCACACTTGGAATGAACACCTCCTCGAACAAATCAAAGGGATGAAAATACCTCCTTAGAATCTCACTAAGGATGAACACCTCCTCTGAACAAATCAAAGGATGACAACACCTCCCTGAATAAATCAAAGGGATGACAGTAGAAACTCCAAACAAAAACACATTGCTCAAGAAATAGTGCAACCACTTAAACCATAAAAAGGGGATTTAACAGCAACCACTTAAATCCTAAACATGGAATCTAACATCAACTTCCTAAACCCTAAAAAGGATGAAGGCAATAAAATAAGAACAGTCACACCTGGGTAATGGAGACAATAAATTATAGAAGCTTGTAGAATGATAACTCTAAGAACACAGTGTGATTGACAGTGAAAACGCAGAAGACAATATGAAAAAGTTTTCTTAGAAAACCTAAAAGTGTTATATTGCCTTACTCAGAATTCTTTTCTCAAAACTGATTGAATGTCAATTGAATTTTCGAATTCTATAATTGTTTCTTTTTTATTTTTCATCAAAACTCATTGTTGCAGGTAACATCAATTGTCCCGTGGCGGAGGCCGAGTGAGCCGAGTCACAATCAAATCGTGACGCTTGGGTTGTTACTCTTAAGTAAAAAGAGTTGCGCTCTGACTAAAGGCTATAACTTTTGGCCTAGTGGTAAGCGCTTGATCCTAACAATTGGTATCAGAGCCAAGGTCACAAGTTCGGTTCCTGGTGGGCAATTATTAAGGGGAAGATTGTTGTGGGTTTCATAATTGTCCCATTGCGGAGGCCGGGTGGACCGAGTCATAATCCAAGAGTGGGATTCCTTAGGACAATTGCTGAGGAGGACATTGTTGCAGGTAACATCAATTGTCCCGTGACGGAGGTCGGGTGGGCTGAGTCACAATCGAATCATGACGCTTGGGCTTTGACTAAGGACTATAGCTTTTGGCCTAGTGGTAAGTGTTCGATCCTAACATAGATTTCATACAAATTTTAATTAATTAAAAATCTCCCCCTGTGTCATTGATAATAAAAAAATATATTATAAGATAAGCTGTTTTATTGATAATTATGAAAAATATTGCAAGGGAAATTTAGCACAAATTTGCACAGATTAGTACATAAATCAAGGCAAAGAAGATAATGCATCACAAAGTATCATAGAGAAGAACATCATATTAAGAAGACAATATCTAGGATACCCAAGCCTTTCTTAACTCATAAAACCTATCTTTAGATAATGGTTTGGTAAAGATATCAGCTAATTGATAGGTGATATCTATGTATTCTATTATGCAATCTCCTTTTTGAATATGATCTATAATAAAATGATGTTTGATCTCTATATACTTAGTCCTAGAATGTATGATTGGGTTCCTAGTAAGATTTATTGCACTAGTACTATCACATTTTAAAGGAATATGATCTAGGAAAATGTTGTAATCTTCTAACTGCTACTTCATCCATAGAACTTGGGTACAACAACTACTTGCATCTATATACTCAGGTTCAGTTGTGGATAGAGCAACATAAGCATGTTTCTTATAATGTCAAGAAACAAGTGAACAACCAAGTAGATGACATGTCCCACTTGTACTTTTCTTGTCCAGTTTACATTCTCCATAATTTGAATCTGAATGTCCTATAATGCTAGGTGAAGCTCCTGAGGGATACCAAAGGCTAAATGATCTAGTTCCTTTTAAGTATTTAAAAATTCTCTTAACAGCAACTAAATGTGATTTCTTAGGATTAGCCTGAAATCTAGCACAGACACACACACTATGCATAATATCAGGTCTACTTGCTGTAAGATAAAGTAGGGAACCGATCATACCTCTATATTTGGATTTGTCAACCGCCTTACATTTTTCGTCTTGATCTAGATAGCAAGATGTTGTCACTAGAGTAGTTGCTTCCTTTGAATGTTCTAATTCAAATGTCTTGATCAATTCAGTACAGTACTTTGATTGTGAAATGAAGATGTTGTCGGTCTTCTGTTTGATTTGCAGTCCAAAAAATTGCTTAGACGTTCATAACATGACCTAGGTGCTTGTTTGAGTCCGTATAGAGCTTTCTTTAATTTATAAACATGATCTGGATGTTGATAATCTTTAAAGCCAAGACGTTGACACACATACACCTCCTCTTTGATGTATCCATTTAAGAAGACACTCTTCACATCCATTTGATATAATTTGAATTTCTTGATCGATGCATAGGCTAGTAGAATCCGAATAGCTTCCAATCTTGCTACTGGTGCATATATTTCATCATAATCAATTCTTTCTTCTTGACTATATCCTTTTGCAACCAATCTTGCCTTATTCTTTGTAATATTTCTCTGCTCATCTAGCTTGTTTATGTACATCCATTTGGCTCCAATAACCTGCATTGATTTCTTATTCTTGATAATCATTTGTAATATCAACATACAAATCTAGGTACTCTTTCATCATCTTTAGGTCCTTAAAAAGTTAGTAGAATCACAAGTCTCTGCCAAAAGACTAAGGATACAAGAATAGAACCATGATGTAATTAAATTTTTTTTTTCAAACTTTCAAAAGTTTTCTATCATAATCGATTATCACAGCACCTTTAGAGTCAACATAATCGATTATGACAGCAAGAAATTTCACTCTAGAAGACAACATAATCGATTATCACAACACATACAAAAATAACATAATCGATTATGACAGCAAAAAATTGCACTTTGGAAGACAACATAATCGATTATCACAACACATACAGAAATAAAATAATTGATTATCACAGTAAGAAAATTTATCAGTATCACATTTGACCCATCATAATCGATTATGGTGATGTCATAATCGATGATGACAGCAAGAATTTTTTTTTCAAAAATTCATAATCTATTAGATGCTCAAACTATCATCTAGACATGTATAAATGTTTTGTTTCTTTAGGCACTCATTCATATTTGTCAATAGATATGCCAAAATATTTTATGTAACATTTATTTGATGTATGACCTAATTTCATGTAATAAAAACATGTTGGTTTTCTTTGAAGAGGTCTAAATGAGTTTCTTAAAGTTCTTAAAATTGACTTTTCATTTGTTTTCCTTGACTCTTTCACAAAAATACTTTTATGAGGTTCTAAACTTTTCTTGGGTTTGTAACTAAGTTCAACTTTGTTAGAATCCACTCTTTGATAACCTAACATAGAATCAAGGTTAGGAGAAGATTTGGAAAAATTGCTCATTAACATAGAATCCACTGCAACCCCACCATTTCGCTTACAAATTCACCCTCGCCTTCGCATCCCATCTTCACCCTCCTTCACCTTTACTCACCCTCACTCCCAATTTTTCACGCTCCAGAAAGCCAATCACCTCCTAGCCAAACCATTTCCAACGACCCCAGTCTTAACCTGTGTCACATGCACCTCATCCATCAACACATCACACCTCATCCACCACTACACCACGAGTAATTGTGGCTCACTCTCATCTCTCCATTTTATGGTATGTAGCTACCCCTTCTTTCAATCGGCTTAAGTGAGGTGTATTAGGATTAGGTTAAGTTATGAACTTAAGATAGATATGGCTCTCAATATTTATTTGAATTTAAGGGTGAAAATAATAAAAACAATTTTGAATTAGTAAAATGAATCTAAAATATGTTTTTTTTTTTTTGCAAAGTCAATAAAATTATTAAGGTTTTTTGTGAGTGAAAAGAGCATAAGGTTGATCTGGATAAAGTACAAGCAATTGTTAAAATGACAGTCCCTATTACAAAAAAAGAGATTTGTGGTTACTTAGGAAAGTTAAATTACATTGCTAGATTTATATCTAAGTTGATTGATACTTGTGATTCAATCTTCAAATTATTACAAAAGAATCAAACAGTTCATTAGAATGAAGATTATGAAAAAGCTTTTGAGAAAATCAAACAATATCTACAAAACCTTATGTTTTCGTGCCACCAGTACAAGGGAGACCCCTCATTATGTATTTAAGAGTACTTGAAAATCCATGGGGTGTGGGTTAGGCAACATGATGAGTTCGCCAAGAAAGAACATGTCATCTATTATTTAAGCAAAAAATTCACAGATTTTGAAATGAGATACTCTTTGTTGGAACAAACATGTTGTATTTTGGCATGAGCTACTCATAGACTAAGATAATACATATTGTATCACATTACTTGGATAGTGTCTGAAATGGATCTGATCAAGTATATATTTTAGAAGTTTGCCCTCACTAGTCGAATTACTTGATGACAAGTGTTATTATCAAAGTATTATATTGCTTATGTAACACAAAAGACTATTAAAGGCAGTGTTATAATAGATCTCTTGGTCCATAATCTCATAAAGTATTATTAGTCGATACAACATGAATTCTCAGACGAGGACATATTGACATTGTTTGAAGAAAGAAAAATTGTAAACAAAGAAAAAATGACTTTATTATTTGATGAGGCATCTAATGCATTAGGACATGAAATTGGTGCAATGTTGATTTCTCCTAAAAATCAAATTATCCTATTTATTGTAATATTAGATTTTGATTGTACAAATAATATGGCAGAATATGAAGTATGTGCAAGAGGAGTACTAACAACTCTTAAATTGAAGGCTAAGGTGTTTAAGTTATCCATCAACTTAAAGGATAATGAGAGACTTGAGATTCAAAATTAGTCTCATATCACTCTTATATTAAGGGATTGTTAAAGTCATTTAATGAAGCAACTTTCCACAATATTCCTTATGAGAAAAATCAGTTAGTTAATATTTAGCTACTTTATCTTCAATATTCAAAATAACCCAAGAATAGGATATGACATTAATAAAAAATGTGTCATTAAGAGCAATCAATATATTGTCAAACAATACATGAAGGACCAGATAGAAAACTATGGTTCTATGATATCAAAGGTTACTTGAAAGATAGAAAATATCCTCCTAATGCTTCAGAAAATGACAAAGGAAATCTAAGAAAATAATGAAAAAAGTTCATGAGGGTTCATTTAGAACACATGCAAATGGGCATACAATGACAAAGAAAATCTTAAGAGCTAGCTATTATTGGTTAACCATGGGAAGTGATTATTGTAATTATGTAAGAAAATATCACAAATGTTAAACATATGCTGATAATATCCATGCACCAACATAATTTTTAAATGTTTTGACTGTAATGTGGCCATTTGCAATGTGGGGTATGGATGTAATCAGACCAATTGAGCCTAAAGCATCGAATGAGAATTATTTTATCTTAGTGGCAATCAATTATTTTACTAAATGGGTCGAAGCAGTATCATATGCCAATGTGACAAAGAATGTAGTAATTAAGTTCATTAAGAAGGATTCAATTTGTCGTTATGGTTTGCCAAACAATGTCATTATTGACAATGAGACTAATTTAAATAACAAGATGATGAAAAAATTGTGTGATAATTTTAAGATTCAACATCACAATTGATTACCATATTGTCCGAAGATAGATGGGGCAATAGAAGCAATGGATAAAAACATAAAGAAGATGTTAGGTCCCTGCAAATTTTTCACAAATTTTATATTGGACCCCCTAGTCAACTTCTACGTTTTCAACATTTTAGATCACAAACTTTATATTGGACCCCAAGTCCATTTCTATGTCTTCAACATTTTAAATCACAAGTTTTATATTAGACGCTGAGTCCATTTCTAAGTTTTTAACATTTCAAATTACAAATTTTATATTGGATCCTAGATTTCACTTCTAAGTTTTTAAGATATTGGGCTCTCGAGTTCATTTTTAAGTTTTCGACATTTTAAATCACAAACTTTATATTGAATCCCTAAGCTCATTCTTAAGTTTTCAACATTTTAATCACAAGTTTTGAAGTTACTCAACTTACATATTCTTTTAAATTTTGGTGTTGATCTTTAGTATAAAATTTCCATGCATTTTTTGCTAAATAGTCAATCTTTATTTGTTCAATTTTCTCTACTTTTAAATGAAAGTTTGATGTTCACTCTTTAATTATGTTTTATTATGATAATATAAAAATTGAGATTATTCAAATTATCTAAAACTTAATTAAATATGGGGAAGTGTACGCATCTCATTTCTTCATAAAGTCCCAAAATATAAAAGTAATTAGTAATAATAATAATGATAAACAAAATACAATAAATAAATAAAAAGTAAAATGAAAGACATGCTCCCTCCTTTCTCCTTCGCAGGTTACCAGTGTCATTTTCAGCTTTTCTCTTTCCAATACACCACCTTCCAACTATAGCCATCCTATTCTTGAAATTGTGTAAAAATCCTCAAAAACGATGAATAAACACGATAAAAGCATAAACAAGATAAGATAGGGAACAACAACATCAACCTAATCAAATAAGTTAGAGAACCATCTTACCACAAAACCGACCAACAATTCATCTTGTTGGATCTGACCTGTACCGAAACCCATTTACATCGCACCTCCACCCTAACCTTTGTGCACCATCTCCACCAAGCCCATCAAAGTCACCCAAATCCTTGCAACCTCCTCCCTCAGCTCTGACGCCACAAACCACCTTATGCTAGCCACCCTTTCACCCCAAACCATCTCCACTTTGTGGTTTCGTTATCTTTGCCCTCAACCTTAGCCACCATGCAAAGTATCACCATAAACCTTAGTCATGTCGTGTGGCTTATGTTAGACAAATGACATTTAGAGGGGGTGAATAGATATACAAATTAAAATAGATGCCAAAATAAAAATTTATTTTAAGATGTCCAATATTTATTAATTCAATTTTAATTATTAAATTGAATAGATATAGCAGAAGTGAAATAATCAGAAAGATAAGGGAAAGGAAATAAGTTGATGTTATCACAAATGTATAAGGAAGAGAAAAGCACACAATAATTTATACTGGTTCGAGTATAGTCAACTCTACATCCAGTTCCCAATAAACTCTTAACATAAGAGTGACCCTAATTCACTATCGTTTAAATTTAGTTCACAAATTATAATCAACTCAGCAAAAAGCAAACTAGGGATGAACACCTCCCTAGAATCTCACTAAGGATGAACACCTCCCTAGAATCTCACTAGGGATGAACACCTCCTCTGAACAAATCAAAAGATGAAAACATCTCCTTAGAATCCCACTAAGGATGAACATCTCCCTAGAATCACACTAGGGATGAACATCTCCCTGAACAAATCAAATGGATGAACAGTCCCCACACAGGAAACCCTAAAATAACATTGATTAACTTAAACATCTTAAACCCACAAAAGGATAAAGGTAATAAAATAAGAATAGTCACACCTGGGTAATGGAGACAACAAATTGTAGAAACCTGTAGAATGTCAACCTGAAAGAATAAGTGTGATTAACAATGAAAGCACAATAGGCAATGGAGAAGAGGGTTTTCTCAAAATATGTAAAATATCTATGTTGTCTTACTCAGAATTCTTTTCTCAAAACTGATTGAATGTAAATTGTATTTTCGAATTCTACAATTGTGTATTTTTATTTTCCATCAAAACTTAATTAAATAGAAAAATAACATCAGAAAATGGTCGTTGGACATTAATATTTTCATGGATAAAAATCATGATATATTCAAAAACATTTATTCTTCAAAACAGATATATTTTTGAATTTCGAACTGCTATAATCAATTATCTCCTTAGCATAATCGATTATGTCGGGGTAAAAATCAATTTCTCAATTCTGATGCATCATAATCAATTATGACAGTGAAAAATGTCATGTTACGAAATTTTATTACACTTGTACTTTGGAGTCTTATGCATAATATTACTTCATCAACTTGTACCTCCATATCTAGTATTCTAAGACTCTATTTAGTCTTCAGGAATCATCTTGGGCTTGCTTGAATCTTGAATAAAATCTTTATCAAATCATATCTTGAGCTTGCTTGAGTCTTGAATGTTGTTGACTTGAATCATCATCAAAATCAACTCTTGAAAATGTAAAGACATGTTTCACATTGTCATCAATCTCCCCCTTATTGCTTTTAGCTTAGCCACCGACAACCAACCATTGTACCTCTTCTGCCCTCATCCTTACTTACAAGGCCACCGCAACCCCATCATTTCACCTTTGCATCCCATCTTCCCCCTCTTTCGCCTTTACTTGCTCTCACTCTCAAATCGTCGTGCTCCAGAATGCCAACTCACCTCCCAACCAAACCATCTCTAATGACCTTAGTCTTAACTCATGTCGTGAGCGTCTCGTCTACCACTACGTCGTGCCTCATACACCATCGCATCGCAAGTCAATGCGACTCACCTTTCCTCACTCTTATTTATTTGAATTTAGGGGTTAAAATATAAAAAACGGGTTTCAAATAGTAAAATGAATCTAAAAAATATTTTGAGTTATTGGGCTTAATAATTTTTTTTGGGATCAATATAACAATAACAAGTTTCAAATAATAATGGGTTTATATATTTTTATTATGTTTAAATTCTAAGTATAAAAATAAAAATATGATTAAACTTATTTTCTTAAAAAGGATTTAAATTAGTAGATCACTGTTAGTAAATTGATAATTAATTTTTTTTTAAAATATCATTTTATCTCCTCAAATATTAAAATATTTTGTTATAAAATTATTAAATATGCATTATTATTTTTTATTAATTAGAGTTGTAACAAAATATTTCTTAAAAAATAAATGATTATTATAAAATTATAATAATTATTTCGAATGTACTTTTTATTTGATTATAATAAAATAATTATTTTAAAATATTTTAAATTTACATAGAAATGATAAATTTAATGATTTAAAATATTTGAGTATTAATAATTACTTTTGGATGTATTTCCAATCTAATTATTGCTTAAATTATAAAAATAATAATCACTTTATAAGTATTTCTAATTTGATTATTACAAAATTATTCAATTTTAAAATAATTTTAAGCATACTTTTTATTTAATAATACAAATAGATAAATTAAAATAAATTATTCATAAATATTTTTTTCTATAAAAGAACTATGTGATTCACATTTTTTATTGTACTTGAGATACATAAGAATAAGAATATAGAGATAATCTCTATCAAGTAAAAAAAATAAAAAAATATATTATCTTCTATTTTTAATAATAATATATATATATATATATATATATATATATATATAATTTTAAAGGATAAAATAAATAATTTTTTCATAAAAGTAATGATTGTATAACATATTGTTATGGGATGTTGACATATTTTCTATACATAATCGATTATCGGATTTGTAATTTTTTTTTACTATGATTTTATTGTTTTTTCATTTTTGTCACATCATCACAATTTTAGTTATGACATACAAGTTTATCATTTTACTTTATCAATTTATTTTATCTCATCCCATTTTATTCGCTAATTTAATGAGTTAAGAGTGGAATAAGAGAAACTCACCCGTTAATTTATCATCTCAGGACCAAATAAATCAAAGTTTTAATGTATTTTAATTATAACATACTAATATTTTATTTATTTTTTTCAAACTAAAAATATAGCCGATGATGAAGATGAGATATATTAGTGTATTTTATCATCCTTATTTTTATTTATGCAAAATCTATCTTAATAGTTAATTTTGAAACATTTAGTACTTTGTTTAATTTATTTATCATATAAATAAAAGAAATAAAAATGTAGGGTTTGTTTGTTTAGCTTTAGTTGTGCGTGCGTTAGTGAACAGCTCAGCTGAGAAATACAACTGGACTTAGCTGAGGCCAGCTGGCATTGTACGAATCCAAATACGGAGCTACCGCTTCTCTATCTTCATTTTTTTTCCCTTTCAACAAACACGACCTATCTCTCTCTCAATCTTATCATTTATGTTATGTACTCCTAACTAATTAATTATTATAATTTTATCTATTTTTAAAAAATGTAATATAATAGTAATAATAATAAATCTCGTGTTGGGACCATAACACGAGTGTACTGTATGCACTACATGGACCTAAATACCCTTAAGTCCTTCTCCATTCACAGTCTTGCCCTTGCTTTGGTTTTGAACGTTCGTTGACGATAAAGTTCCGTCAAAGGGGTTTGTCGGTAATTGGAAGTTAGAATGATAATTTAACTATAAAAGGAAACTGGGAAAACTTAATTAATAAGAAGAGAAATAAATAAATGAGAAGATTATCCTTTTGTTCTTATGTCATTGAGTTGGTTTGTTTATTTATTTTTTATGTCGTTTAAGAAAATAATATTTTTTTATAATTTTTAGTATTTTGTATAAAAGTTTTTTAAAAAATGTTTTTTTTCAAATAACTTAAGAGTTATTTTTATAAAAAATATATACAACATAAAATAAGTCTATGCTGCTTGGAAAACACATTAATGTTTTATAATTTTGTTGGAAAAAAATTACAGTCAAAATTTCATAAGAATCTAACAACATTGTTCTCAATAATGTATGTTTTCCTTTTTTTAGCACTAGGAACTCTCATTCTTTCTTATTTATACACTCATTTTGTTCATTTTTCATGTGCTCTATTCTAAACACTGGGTTATTTCTCTTAAAAGAAATTTCATATGCATTTTGTTTATTTTTTTTTTCAATTTTCTTATTATAAAAATATTTTTTTACCATCAATAGACACATATCCATCTTGACTTAGAAACACTGAAAAAATAGTTTTTAACAATTTTTAGAGTACACAAGAATAGACCTTCATTATCTTTAATAATAAATGGAATATTTTATTTTATATTTGAATTGTTACTGTGTAATGAGATGGATTGTAAGGATTTTGTGTTAATTTAAATTATATTATATTATATATATATATATATATATATTTTTTTTTTTTCACCTTAGATGAGTAGAATATAATAAGACTCCCTTAAATATCATTAGCATTTATTTATATTATGTGATTAAGGGTGAAAAAATAAGTTTAATATTATGGATTGATCAAAATATTGGAAAAATATATTATATTATGAAAAAAAATATATATATATATATATATATAACATGAATTACACATATTTTGGTTCGCTAAGTTATCATTTATATAGATTTAGGTTATATTAGCTTATATGTGAATGAATTGATTATTTTATTTTATTTTATTATATAAAATATATATGTATATATATTATAAATTAAATCAATAAAGGATATAAATATAAAAATAATTTTTAATATTTAATTAATTATTATTTTAAATCAATAAATTATAAATTTTTTTTTGAATGATGATAAGAATTTTTTTAAAATTTTTATTTTATAAATGAATACATTTTTTATAATTATATATCAAATTATTATATTTAAAATAAAAAATAAGTTTATTAATATAATTTTAATTTAAATATTTTTTATTTTATTTATTTAATTTTATTAATTATTTCAGCATAGATACATTAATAATTTATTTTAAATTTAAATCATTCTAAAATTGTCTTGTTAACCTAAAGAGTCATGTTATACAAAAAAATATAATTTATTTTAAATGTATATAATTAATTAACCTTCAATTTAAATAATCAAATTGGTATATTAGGTTGATTAGCTTCCAATTTAATTTTAAGACCATTGTCATGCCTACCTATGAAACTGGTAACTGCGTGTCATAAACTGTTTCCAAGTTTGTGAAGGAATTATGTCAAACAAAATAATAAAGTCATGTGGATTGAATACTGGAACACCATAATATTCCAAATTGTTCTTTCCTTCATGCCATATTTACCTCTGGCAACAAGAAAACAATTGACTATAAAATTATCAAAATCAAAAGGAATACAAAATTGGACACTAACCTAAAAGATATTACTTAGCATTTGTCTTTTTTTTTTTTTTCAATTAGTATATATTTTCATCATATTACGATCGAGATTTTGTTAAGTTATGACAATTTTTGTTGTCATTTTCTTTTTTTATACTGTAAATTATTTATAAATATTACATTAATTTATTTTTTTACATTAAACTAACTTATTTAAATATTTTAAAATATTAAAACGTTTACTTATAAGAGAAATGACTGTAAATATTTAAAAAGTAATGGATATTTAAGAAACTTTATGAAACTTCAACAATAATTATGGGCAATAAATTATTGAATGTTAACTATTGTATCCGTTAGCAATCATTGAATGTAATGTCCTAATTGCCGCGTGGGTATTTACTTTTTATTTTGAGTGGTTATTAATAATCATTAACATCGTATTAAAACTATAATTAAACTATGTTGTCTTTTTAAGTTAAATACGACTTGATTATTTTTTGTAGTAATAGTTGTAATTATTATTTAAAAAAGAAAAGAAAAAACGAGTGGTAAAGACGCAACCAGAAGCGGAAGTCAAAGGTGGAAGAATTTTAAAGGAGAAATCCGAAATTTGGCAAGGCATCGAGGACAAATCCGTCATTTCACTCACCACATGTGTTCGTTCCAATTGCTTAAATAGTGCTGCGAAGCCGCCGCGTCTCCGTTCTCTCTCTCTCTCTCTCTCTTTTTCCCTCTACTTTTCCATTCATTCATTCCCCACTTTTCCGGCGAACGTCGCCGGCATTCGGTCGCCGGAGCGTAATGCTATCAACAGCGGAGCTTGACTGGGTTTGCTTTGATTAGAACGAGGATTGGAAGATGACGTGCGTGTGGAAACGGCGACGTATGGTGGGATGTAGTTTGGTTTGATTTGATCGGGGGAATGGGGAGAGTGGTGGTGGGAGTGGCGGTAGGGTTGGCAACGGTGGCTTGTGCGGTGGCGGCGGCGGTGGTTGGAGGAAGAATAAGGAGTAGGAGGAAGTGGAAGAGAGTGGTGAGAGTGTTGAGGGAGGTTGAGGAAGGGTGTGAGAGTTCGGTTGAGAGGCTGAGGCAAGTGGTGGATGCTATGGCTGTTGAGATGCACGCTGGGTTGGCTTCAGAAGGTGGTTCGAAGCTGAAAATGCTTCTCACCTATGTTCATAATCTCCCCGATGGGTAATCCAACCGTTAATTCCTTTCTGCTCCATTGTCATTCCATCACACTCACTCATGTTTTCTTTTTTGCCACTCGGAATGGTTTTGTTAACCTGTCGATATGTGATTGGAGCATGTAAACTTCTACTATAGGGGAATGTTTTCTGGTTCCTTTCTTTTTCTTTTATTATTATTGCTATTGCTAATTGCTCAAACTGTAGCATTATTATTTCAACCTATTGCTAAAAGATATTTTGCTGTTATTTTTATTAGCCCTTATAAATATATTTTTTAGTCCATATATTTAATGAAATAATATATTTTGTATCTTTTTCAAGTGAAACAAAAGCATGAGTAACAGGAAATTAAAAATTATTTTTGTTAAATATAAGTATTATAAATAAATAAATAAATAAATTTTGTGTTAATACTGAAAAAAAGATTGTTTAATTATGTTTTTGGTACTGAAAATTTGGAATAAATTTGTTTTTTTTTTCTCCAACTTGAAAATGTTATCATAATTTGTCAAAATTTTACAAGTATGATTTTGGTATCTGGATGTATACGATGGAGGAAATTTTCAAAAATGCGGGCAGCGATACGTCATCACTTGTGTAAACACAGATTGACTTCAAACTAAATTTTTTTCTTTTAATTGGGTGGAAAAAGAAAAATGTATTACAAGTTTGATAGACTAAAAGCATAATTAATTAAAAAATTGATATTTTCTGTGATAAAATATATTTATTTATTTTTACTTTTCTGTTTCAAGTTTTATTATGTATATATCGTTTTATTTACATTTGTCAATGTCCTCCTTTGACTTAAGTGTTACACGTATTCTTTGACATTGTTCGTATGTTATGACCGTTTTTTATTTTTAACTTTTGGCCTTATTCTTTGGGAATTCTTTCTTAGATGATATACCATGCATGGAATTTTAGAATTGGTCAGCTGAGGTTTTTCAGTTAATATTATGGCATGGTGTTAAAATTTTAGGAATGGTTCCAATGTTCTTGTGCATTACTGGGAATCTGGGTCAAGATTCACTTAGAGAAGGTGATGCTTACATGTTATCAATATGTTTGAGCATATGTTTTTAACTAATTAAGACATTTTGTTGGTGAGTAGATTTGTCTGTATCCACGTACATGTTTGATGATTGCAAGGATTAAATACTAAAGTGCTATTCATGTTATTATTTGATCAGGACCGATAAAGGAACATATTATGCACTAGATCTTGGAGGTACAAATTTTAGGGTTTTGCGGGTTCATTTACACGATCAACAACCTTCTGTTTTGGAGCATGAAGTACAGCAACAACCCATTCCTCAACATCTAATGACAAGCACAAGCAAGGTGACATAATCTTCTACCCTTTTGGTGTTTCTCTGGCTTTCTCTTTTCTCTTTGTGGGGAGGGGGTTCTTTTAATATAGTAGAATGAATTGATTTTGCTTTTTGCAGGATCTCTTTGATTTCATTGCTTCTTCCTTAAAGGAATTCATTGAGAAAGAAGAAGACGGTCCTGAACTTGCACTGGATAGAAGAAGGGAACTTGGATTCACATTTTCTTTCCCTGTGAAACAAATGTCTGTTTCCTCAGGCATTTTAATGAAATGGACAAAAGGGTTTTCCATTGTAGATATGGTTAGTCCGTTGGCTTTCAAGCAATTTCATTGTGAAAAACCTCTACGCATAGAGATATCATGAAATGAAGGAATTTATGTTTATTGTTCATGTTAGAACTTGATCACTAACTTTGATAAGGCTTTGTTGTTGTTGTAGAACTTTATCACAAACTTTGATGGTGATTTGTGTTTGTTTAATGAAAAGGGAGGGGGACTTGGTTTTTAGTATCTTGTTTAGTTTGATAATTGTATTTATTTTTAGACCCGAAGTACTCGATTTAAGTAGTACTATTCAGTTATTAATTTTGGGTTAATTTTCCAGGCCCAATTATTGTTGTGGACTTACTTTTCCCTTAACAATATCCATAGGAAAAAATTATTCAAGTTGCATGTGGTCTTTCAGTAGTAGTGAAGTAAATATAAAAGCTATATATGTATTTGAATAATTTAACAAATATTTAGTGCAAAAACTGTTTACTGTCAGGTAGGGGTAGATGTTCCTGCATGTTTGCAGGAAGCATTGATACGAAAAGGACTAGACATGCGGATTGCTGCCTTGGTAAGGAAGTCTTTCTTTGTCCCGGGGTTATGATCATCTTCCAATGTTTCCGTGCTGTTATCACAAAAAATTGTTTCTCTTTTTTTGTCACTGTTATGCAAGTTGGGTCAATTTCCCATTTCACTTCTTCCTTTGATACAGTAGAGTTGTTCTAGGATATAATTTAGGTTCTTTTATGATGTCTGAATTGTTTCAACTGTTACCATTATGTTTAATCTCTATGCTACCACTAGTTTGGAGGTTTTACTGACTTATTCCAGCATGACGTGTTGGTGAGATGAGGCACATATATTATTTCATATAAATGTGGTTATTGTCTTGTCTTTTATGTGTACTGCTTTCTATAAATTCACTTTTTAATGGGAGTGAACTAAATATGTTTCAAAGCACCACCGAGTGTTGTGTTTTCATTTAGAGGGTACGAGTTTCAAGTCCTTAATTTCATAAAAGGAACAGTGTCCATTCTCATGTATGAAAACCCTTTTGGTTTCATTGTATTACTTGGAATATGATTTTTGTGTATCAGGTCAATGATACTGTTGGAACACTAGCTCTTGGACATTATCATGACTCAGATACTGTTGCTTCCATAATAATTGGCACCGGTACCAATGCTTGCTATTTGGAACGGGTTGATGCTATTATCAAGTGTCAGGGTCTTCTTACAACATCAGGATACATGGTATTGGTCTTGTTTTTTTATTTTCACTTTTGTTTATTGTTTTGAACTTATTATAACTCTTCTGTTTATCAGGTTGTAAATATGGAATGGGGAAACTTTTGGTCATCTCATTTACCAAGAACATCTTATGATATTGATTTAGACTCCGAAAGCCCTAATCCAAATGATCAGGTTTGGTTCGGCTGCTCATTAATCCTGTTTCTTGATTCAAGAAGACTCAGATTTGGTAATCTTGATGTAGGGTTTTGAGAAAATGATATCAGGGATGTATCTTGGTGACATTGTCAGGAGAGTCATTTTAAGGATGTGGCTTGAATCAGATATGTTTGGACCTATTTCTTCCAAGCTTTCAATGCCCTTTACGCTGAGGTGTGTACTGTATCCATCTTTCCTTGATCAACTCTGCTCTTGATACATCGTTAATCAATTATTCTTTTATTTTTTTTTCTATCAATAATAAATTTTCTGAAAAGTCCTCAGGTTGATCTAGAAACTAGAAAAGTGAATTGCTATATATTATGGCGAGGTGGAGGGATCACTTTTGTTGAGATTCTTAAGTTTTGTTTTCATCCTGGAACGGATTGCATATTGTCAAGTTAAATGTTCTGTGGTTTATTATCCGCCTCCAGTTCTCGGATTGGGTCTGGATTCGTCAACTGTTTCCTTGTGCTATTTCAGGACTCCTATGATGGCTGCCATGCACGAGGATGATTCTCCTGATTTGAGAGAAGTAGCAAGAATCCTGAAAGACATCCTTGAGGTAAACCAGTGTGACATGACACCATATATTTTGTCCTTAAATGACTGTTGAGTCTAACAGTCATTCTTTATGCTTGGCTTGTGCCATCTCAGATTCCTGATGTTCCTTTGAAGTTAAGAAAAGTTGTGGTGAAGGTTTGTGATGTGGTGACTCGCAGAGCTGCACGATTGGCAGCTGCTGGTATTGTTGGTATCTTGAAGAAGATTGGTAGGGATGGAAGTGGTGGCATCACAGGTGCACGTAGAAGTGATGTGAAAATGAAAAGAACAGTTGTTGCAATTGAAGGAGGTTTATATTCTAGCTATACATTATTTAGGGAGTACTTGCATGAAGCTTTGAACGAAATATTGGGGGAAGATATTGCCAAGCATGTAATTCTTAAGGTCACTGAAGATGGATCAGGCGTTGGAGCAGCACTGCTTGCTGCCTCGCATTCATCCTCTGATGTGGATACAGTACAGTTGTTATAAGTATATATATATTTTTTATATGTATACATATAATCTTGTAAATCAGAAAGAAAATTTTCCCTCTTAATCTGTGTAAAGGAAGGTTCTGTCTATTCTTTGTTAAGATCATTAATCTTAATGTTATTCTTGTCAATTGTTTGGAAATGTCTGTTTATGAAAATCTTTAATGACTTAGGGTGTGTTTGGAAATGTTAGTTTATTAAAATAGGTCTTTATTTTTCAAGAATTTCTTTAGAAAGATAAAAATAAATATTGCTTCTTTTTAAATGAGGTTGAAATTGTATAAGCATTTATTTTAGAAGAATTTGTATTATTATTCATTAGCCGCTATATTCGTGTGTTCAAAATTTCCTTGGTCACCTTTAAATGTATATTTTATGTTGAATATCTTTTCGGTTTTTGTATAGGTTTCTCTTTAGTTCTTAAATATATTGAAAAGTAAATTTAATATTTAATTTATGATATGTCATTCATAACAATTATTGAGATTACTAGTAATATTTAACTCCTAGTTTGTTGATATAAGACAATAACATGATATTGCATCAAAGAGGTCACAGATAAAAATGTTTTATTTTTGGTTTCTAAATCTTTCTTTTTCTCATGTTAATTATTTCTTCTTCTTTCATTCTTTAATTTCTCATTCCTAAATCTTTCTTGATGTAGGTTTAATTATTTATTTTTTACTGATCTTCATTTTTCATTTTCTGGTTCAACATGAACCCTCCTACTTCTGACAAAAATTATTTCTTCTTCTTACATATTTCCTTCTTTGTGTTTTTTTATTTTATCTTGAACCTTAAAATATTCATATTCATCGTTTATCTTTTGTTGTATTCTTTTCTTTCCTAGGTTTGTTGTGTTTTTTGTTGGATGCATTGATGATGACAACTAGTAGTTCATCTTGTGACGACAAATAAGAAATTGTAAGGGAACACGAAAAATGTCAGTGAGGTGATTCATGTGATATAAGGCTGAGTGGTTGACTAACTGGTCATTTTTTTATTTTGAACTAAGAACAATCTTACGAACTTAGAAAAAAAAGAAGAAACTCTTCTTTTTTTATCTGTGATATTTTTTACTATTATTTTTATGTTAAAATAAGACAATTATAAGTATTTTAATGTTAATCAAGGATTGATAAAAGAAATTGTGAATATTTCGTTTGAACAATAATTGGAAGAGAAATATAATCAATTAATAATAATGGAAGTGATGAAATTTATAGAGTTGATATAATCTGCTTTTAAAGTCGGAGAAGATAATTAACGACTTAAAATTTGTTAAATTATAATGTGTTATAGTGTTTAAAATTAGTTTGACATTTTAATTATTAGCAATGTGTAATAGAAGATAACTTTTTTTATTAGAAGTTGTAGATTCTTGTAATATAAATTCTTTCAATACAAATTGTTGTAATGTAATTGTAATGCAATGATGAATTTAATGAATAAGAATTCTTCTGTTAAAGTTATTATTTATTATATTATTTTTTTATTTTAATATAATTATCTAGCAATTTCTAATAATAGCAAAGAATAAAATAGACATATAATTGAAGTAGAATTTTAACACATTTTATGGTTCGACTTCCAAACATATAAATAAGTTTAATATATCAACAATAGCCACAGCTACAAGTTTAATAGCCATATCTACAAATTAAATACTTATTGCAGCCCAACAAAATTATCAGCACAACAACATCAAAGATAATGTAGAGTTGGGATGAAAGATATGTTATTTAAAGACACTTGGAATTGCGATAACAAGTATATCAAATACCATTTCCAACTCCAAACATATTTTTCAAAAGAAACACTGTCAACGTGTCAACGTATTAAGGAAAGAGTGACTCGTAACTTCATCATTTGTGATATTCTTTTAACATGTGAGAAGTTTAGATTTGTTTCTTATTTTTATTATTTAGTGAGTATCTCGAATTTTATAAATTTTTGAAGTGATATAATTTTTATATAAAGACGATACATCGACATTAAAATCATGTCTGTGATAAGGGATTTTCAAAACCTAAAAAATTGAGAAAATTTTAGGATTTTTTTTATAGATATTTTTATTCTTATTTCATCGATTTTATACCTTAGTTTATTAATGTAAGATGATATATATTAGTGTAAGAGTTTGTGTGAGTAGGTTATGCTTCATAAATTGAGTATCCATTCTCCTATTTGTAGTAGGAAGGAAAATCTTATATTTTTATATATCCATACGAAGTTTTTAGATTTTTAAAATAGTATAAAGTGTTTTAAGTTATTATTATTTTATTTATGAATATTTTAAATTATTTGATGATACGAACAAAGTAAAGAAAAATATCGAAAATTCTTTTAATATTAAATCTTGAATTATTTTTTATCTTTGTCTTTTTCTTCTCTTGTTGATTATTCAATGTCAATTTTTTTTATCATCTTCCATTTCGTACCAAAAATAAAGTTTATATAAATTATCTTTTACATTATCATAATCATCATTTTTATATAGAATTATTAAATCAATTTAGTTTAGTCTGATTGACTTATGTTTTAAAATAAACTAAAATTTTTAGTCTAATCTAATCTAGACATTAATGGATTAGTTTGACTTAATTAATATTAAAAAATATTAATATATTTATACAAGATCAAATAATTAAAAAATATTTAATTAAAAATAAAAATATATTTTGAAAATTTATATTTTATTAATAAATTTAATTTTTATTTAAAATATAATTATTTAATATATATAAATTATAAAAGAATAAATCCATCCAAATAAGAAGTGAAAATTTATTTTTATTATCATTATTTATTTTTTAATAATTTATTAATTTATAATAGTAATTAATTTTAATAATTAAATATTAAAATAAATTATATATTAAAATACGTGATTATTAAAAATTTATTATAATATTTATTCATGTGATTTTTTATCAAATTAATTTATAGATATATTTTTTTAATAAATAATATTATTTTTATTTAAAAATAATTAATATTGTATAAGACATATTTATCAATGAGTCTATGAATTAACATGATGATCTGAGTTCATATATCATGATCTAAATAAATTAAATTAAAATAGACTTAATTTAATTTATTTAGATTATAATTTTTTTTAAGTGTAGTTAAGCCTATTTGAATAATTTAATCATATTACACACCCATCTAGACCTAAACACCTTCGTCACCTTGCAAATAATCATATCCATGGTACATGCACATGATACTAATCTTGTTGACCATCGTCTCAATGACCATCATCTCAATGGACACTTTCTTCTTACACTTGCACTACACTTTTTTGCACACCTTCTTCAACCCTGAAAGGTCACACACGTTCCAATCTCTTTATTTTCACCAAGAACACCTTCACACAAATGACTAACACCCTTATAAAAAAATAATAAAATATGAAAGAATTAAAAACTAGATTTATAAATATACAAATAAATATACTTAATAATCATTAAATTTTAAATATCAAATAATAGATACTAATAAAAATTACACAATTTTAGAAAACTATGTTTCCCAACATCTCCCGATAAATTTCACCACCATAATCTATTTCAAAGTATTTTATTCGTCCAATAATAGTGGGCTAGAATTTGGACGCACATTTCTTTGTTTTCGTAAACATTCTCTCCCCCTTCTCATTGTACAAATTTTTCTCCACGTTGAATAACATTAATAATAATAAAATATTAATTTAATTTTTTAAAAATATTAAATTATTCAAATATTAATCAATGTTTTGGAAAATCTAATTTACGAATTCAAAATATTCTAAAAAAATATATTTTAATATTTACAATTTTTAATAACAATTTTTTATTACTCAATTAAGTCAGTCCAATCTAATCACAGGTCCATTGAATTGGATTACGTTTAACAAAAAAATTTAAAAATCTAACCTTTTTTTTAATTGAGCTCATCCCAAAGTAAATTCAATCTGAACAAATTTATTACATATATCATATTATTATTCAATTAAATAAATATTAATATTATTCAAATATTAATATAATCTACTTTTTAAATAATTATTATTCTAAAAAATATAAAAGATATTTTAAATTTTACACATTTTTAATCAAGGAAATTTTAAAAATTCTGTTATCTCTAATTGATCTAATCCAATTAAGGGTTTATCATTAAAAAGACATTTGTAAAAACTCAACTCAACACAGTTCAAGAGATACGATTGAATAATAAGTTTATGTATTATGTGTATAATAATTTATTCCACTGGCTTATATAAGAATAATTAACAACTTATATATATATATATATATATATATATATATATATATATATATATATATATATATAAATTAGCGTAATAATAATGTATTATTTATTTGAGAAACATTAAATTTGCGTGACGTGATTCAGAAATATTAAATTCTAAGTATTTTAATAATTACTTGAGAAATTATTTATTTTATATACCCGCTACGCTATTGAGCATCAGCAGCTAGCTATTAAATACACTCCAATTCTTGTTCTTCAAGAAATTCAATTCAAATACCTACCTAACTTCAAATTCACAGTTTTTTTCGATGACAAACACAGAAGAAGGACACAAATTGACAAATAACAAAACCTTTTAAATTTCAATTGTAAAGGAAAGAAAGAAACAAGCAATGATTGGTAATGGTAAATCGATGTGTGGCTTCATCCCTTTCGCTTAGGAATGGGGACATTCTCTCCCACAAAGATTCATCAATTTGCAGATTTGTACAACTTCTCCACCATCTTCCTGTATTCTGTACAACACATCACAAACAAATTTTAGATCTCTAATCCACACCAGTTAAGGTTTCAAGAGATAAATCGATGTTGTTACCTTCTTGATTGTCCCAAAGCTGTGCTGCTTGTGGATTTAGTGGTGAACTAATGTTTGGCTCTGAATTGTAACAAGAACAAAGGTAAGAAGAAGAAACAAAAAGGAAAACAAACATGAGAGAGCATTATCCATAGACTTTTTCAAGTTACCTCCAAGCAGACTTTGGATGGATATAAGAATTGTTCTAACATCATAAGCAGATGACCATTTATCCTATAAACAACAAAGTAACAAGAAAATAACACATCATCAGAATTCAGCGGCAAATTCAAGGACAATATTCATATTTGGTCTACATTACAAAATGTCACATCACATCAAATCACCTGGAGTATGTCTAAGCATATATTGCCATGCACATCCACATTGGGGTGGAAGCAGTTTGTTTCAAACTTCACTTTTGGAGGCTTAAAAGGGTAGTCATTGGGAAAAGAGAGGGACAGCTTATACTCTGTGCCTTCAAACACAGTATCTTTGCTTCCTGTGATTGTTCCCTTCCAGAAGAATATGTTGTCCTCTTCAGGAAATGCAGATATCCCAGAATCTCCACTCATCTAACAATCCACCCACAAAACCAAACAAAAATCAACATATTTTCCCAACTTCACATAATCAAATCATCCGATTGAATATATCTTTGCTTCTTACCATTAAAGCCATCAATTCAGATTGCAATCTGTTCAACAACACAAAACGAGAACCAAATTAGATTAAAAAGAGTAAAGACACACCAACAAAACATCAATTTAGTGTCTCTTCTATCACTCTGTCTCCTATACCGATCCCAAAGTAATTAAATCATACAAATAGTTCTTCAACTACTCGATATTCATTGGATAAGTCTCCAAGTTGGAATATTTTATCAACCCTCTGGATTTTAATTCTTGAGATAGTTTATTTGATACTCTTTAAGGTAAACTCTTTAAAGTACGGGACAAATATAAGACGAAATTGAAGGTTTATTCTGAATAGAAACAAAATAATAATAATAATAATAATAACAAAAAAAAAGAAAAGAAAACAAGAAGAATGAAAAAGAACCTTCTCAGAACAGATTGAGAATCAACAGTCTTGGCAGGAGGAAGTGGCTGCTTTGAGGAAGCAATGTTGTTGGGTTGAGCAGATTCATTGTTGCCATGAATGGTGTTGGTAGCCATAATGTGGATCGAATGAATAAGAAGAATAACACTTGATTTGCAGAAAGAAGAAGAAGAAGAAGAAGAAGAAGAAGAAGAAGAAGGAAGAGAGATTAGACGACAGTGATCTCAAATCGAATCTTCCTTCTTGTAAAGGGATGATGAGAAGAAGGAGGAGAAGAAGAGAATGTTGTATTTGTGATTGGTAAGTGCATGAGAAAAAGTGTGGCTTAAAAGGTTGTACTAGCCGTTGCGGATTTCAACAACCCTATTTGCACAATCTTCAAATAATGTGAACGTTGAGAGAAAAGTGGCACGAAAGCTCACAACGCAACGGCTAGTAGCCATAAAACGCTTCACAACATCAAAGGCACCGTCCAACCCTACTTTCCTTTCCTTTTTGGTTCACATTCAAAAATTTTATGACATTTTTTATATTTTCAAAGGATGATATATTATCATTATTATTATTAATTGAAATTGATGATTTGGTGCATATAAATCTACACATAAATATATTTTGACAACTCATACTTAAACAAATAATCAATCAATAACTATTTATTTTTATTTTTAATCAATAATATACTTATTATATATTATTATCATTAGTGTATTAACATAAAAGGTTATTTAGTTTAAAAGATGTATTTTTTCTTGGTTATCAAAAAGATCATTCCTCAAATCTATATTAATGCAATATTGATTAATAAGAGAAGAGTAGGGATGGCAAAACGGGCCAGCCCGCCCCGTTTTGGCCCGCCCCGCCTTTGGTCCGCCAAAAGCGGGGCGGGATGGGCTGACCCAATATAGTCATGACGAGTCGTAGACCTTGGTCCGTCCCGCCAAGGGTAGGTCTGTGGTGACCCGCCATAATTTAGAAAAAATATTTTTTTAAAAAATATTTTTTTTAATAAATTTAATAATAAGATTATTATTTGTTTGTCAATAATTCAATATATATATATATATATATTATTTTAATTTAATAATATAAATCAATACATTATTTTAAGAAATTATAATTTAGAACAATAATAAAATTTATATAATAATAAATAATAACAAATATATATATATATATAAATAACGTTAAACTTATAAAATTTATATTTTTTATATTGAAAAATTCAAATACCTATATCTTTTTTATTTCATAAAACTTCATATTATTCTTGGTTGAGCTTATACCTTTAATTCAAGTAATAAGGATAAAAATAATCAGTGCTTAGGATAAACAAGGAGAACAGGATAGAAGGTTATGTTTCAGGAACAAAAATATTTTTTGTGAGAATGAAACTTTTTTAATTCTCTTTTTAAAATTTTTAACTTTATATATTATCTTTATAAATAATTTTAGTACAATAAAAAATTATTTTTTTATTAATTAGGCGGGCCACGGGCTGCCCGCCCGTCCCGCGGGTTGGCTCGACGGATTGACGGGCTTGGCGGGACGGGCCAAAGCAGGCTGGTGGGCTGAAAACACCAACTCACCCGCCATATTATGGCGGACTGACGAGCCGGCCCATCAGACTTAACCAGTTTTGCCATCCCTAAAGAAGAGGGACAAGGGAAAATAAACAAATTTATTTAGTTTAATTGACGTAAAGTTTTTCTCTCTTCCAATTCCAAGTTTCCTAATCGAATAGTCCCCAACCATTAAAGTTTTTTATCAAAATTTTAATGTAATTTAGTGCAGATATATTTAATGACGTGACAATCGTGATGTGATTCCAATTTTTTAAAATAAATGTAATAAAATTTACGTATTTTTAAATTCTAACGCTTAAATAATTTCTTAAAAAAAAATTCAAGCATCACGATCACTTCAAAAAGTGTGTAAAAAAATAATTTATGTACCTTTTCTGCGTAAAAAAAACAAGCTATTTTAGTAAATACTTTTTTCTGTTTTATTTTTATAAATAATTTGTATTATTATTGTAATGGCCAAAATACCGACAATAGTTGTATATAAATAATTTAATAGTTTCCTACTATATATTTTTATTACATTTGGGTGTGTTGTTCTATTTATCTTCAAACTTAATGTAACAATACAAAGACACATTAGTGCTTATATTTTTACTAGCTTAAGATATAACAAAAATTAACATGATATAAAATTAATTTATATTTTAAGGAGAAACTGAATTAAATTAAAAAAGATACATACTTTAAAAATAACAATAAAATATTTTAAAAAAATAATTTTAAATTTTGGATAATAATATTTTAGATTTAAGTCAGACAAATTAGTAACTCTACCTCTTAAGATATTGTTTAAATTTTTTTAAAGATTTAAATTATATATAAATTTAAAATTATAAAATCTATTAAAGAATGCAATACATAAAATAAAAAAAGTTAAATAAAATAAGTAAAAGTACTTTAAAAAAAACCAAGTAAAAACATTATTGGTTTGTCTAAAATATTCGATAATTCTGTAACATGTTATATATATATATATATATATATATATATATATATATATATATATATATATATATATATATATATATATTTTTTTTTTTTTTTAATTTTTAAAAATTAAAAATTCTTTCTAAAATAATAATCAAACAGATTCTTAATCTTTCAAAACATATTAATTTATTTTTAGGACCATTAATTCTCAATATTTCTGCATGCAGTTTAAGATCATCTTTCTAATAATAGAGTAATGGAGGAGGAGCTAGAAATTTTTTTCTTAATAAAAATACTTTATTTGAATTTTTTTTCATTTTTTAAGTTACACCCACAGACACTCTTGAACTTTTAATCTGTTAAGTGTCACATACAAACATAGAAACCAGATTTAAATATTAGAAGTGGTTTAAAATAAGTGGTTTAAACACTCTTCACCTACAGTTTCAATTCATATGTAAAGAAGGGAAAATTAAAATAATTTGATATTAGAAGTGGATATTTTAGTAGGTATACTATTTTTAACAATGATGATAATTTCTATATATTCAAATAGCGTATCAATTAAACGAAACATCTGTCTGCACGCGAATTTTATATCACATAGCAGCTTCTAAACCAATATTAGAACAAGTAAATAATTGGCTAAAAGTAATGGCTATAGTGATTTATATTATTCAATTTTAATAACCTAAATGAAGAGCATACACTTTAACGTGTTAAGTAGACGCCCAATTTATAAAATCATTACAGACATAATTTTATAACAATCATATAAGAACAACAATTTATTAACAGATTTAAGCTTTCATTTCGTTCCAAAATTAACAAACGAACATTAGTGTTTAGTTGAAACTACAAGTAGTATCGTATAAAGGGTATCTTGGAATGAGAATGATAATCAATGCACGAACTATACACTTTGAACTCGGGTGAACAAGAAAGCAAAAAGAACTTCCAAGTGGTCAATGACATGAGACGCCAAGAAATTCTCCCTCGCCCATGCTTCAGTTGTCACCACGACAACGATCGACTAAAGCAGCAGAAAAATCTTTACAGAAACAAGATATTTACCATCTGCAACGATCAATATAATCTTTACTGAGATCTTCTATGATTTATATACTCCATTCCTTTAAAAGAGTTTGATAAGACATTAGTGAAATCAGTTCAAGTGAAGAAAAGGCCCTACATCAAAGAATGCTACAATGAATGCTGATGGGTTAGAATAACAATCATGAATGCAATTGATGTGTGAACTATACTATGTTCTGATACAATTATCTTCAGCCTTTAAGCATGCTTGTTTCATTATTCTTCTTTCCCTTTCCACGACAGTTTGTTGAAATAGAAGGCAATAGAGCATAAGCTTGATCAAAGCAACCGTTCATTCCCCTACACTGAACCTGCCTAACGACAACTTTTTTTGTATTAAAAATATCATTTGCCACCAGATCCTGCAGAAAAATAAAAACAACCCTACAAGCTGGCATCCATGTCCCACCATGTCTTTTTTCAGTCAAGATCATCAAACCTGCAATGAAGATAAATAAACATAAAAATCTTGCTCATACTGAATATTTACCAGATTTGACATAAGCATGGTGGGGAAATGACTATGTACAACTACCAATTGAATTGGACACTCGCAGGGGACAATATAACTTGTCTGTAGGATACCACATTATCACAGATAAAAGTTTGTTTCTAAGCATCGAATTTAAGAAATTGCAACCTTGGATTACAAATTCTTCGTTATAAATAGCACCAATTTTACTTTGAAAAGGACGGGTAATACCACTTCTCAGTTGCTGATTCAATATTGTTACACTAGAAGGCTCCTCACCAACTACTGTAACCAACATTTTCAGCTTAACCCAAATGGTCCCTCATATTTAAGAAAAACCAATCCTTGGAGAATATGGACCCGATTCCGCAAAACCCATTTATCTAACTAGCTGTGTCAATATGCATCTTTCGACAAAAACAAATGTATCATAACCTCAGCACAGTGAAGATTTCATCCATGACTGCCAACATTATTTAATTGCAAGGGATCTGCAATGACAAGTGAAATTTTCACTTCAATCATTTGTTATAAAACTAATGTAAAACTACAAAAAGGTTTTATGTCATCTCCTCAAAAAAGGGGGAACTATAAAAACAGTAATGTAGATGTTATTAAGATTGTACAAATCATGACGTAAAACTCGACAACAAATTCATTAACTATAACTATATTCCAGGGACTTAAATTTTTCTGTTAACATAACTACCGAATTGCTAAAGAGGAGAGAAAGATTTGCCTGCAACTGAAGAATACATAAAGAAGCACAGTATATTAGTCACATAAAGGACCAAATGCTCAACAAAAGTATACTATTAGTTATAAACAAAAATAACAAAAAATTAAATTGTTACAAAAATACAAAAATAATAATTGACATAAAGAAGCGCAAATATGTCACCTATTATTTTGTAAAAAAATAGAAAATGTTAAACAACTATGATATTTTGACACTCATCTGATATTTTGACAATGTAAAACAATGAAAATATGCTTAAGAAATTGATACATCTTTCAGCTTATTCATGTATTTATATAAGAGTCCTTCCTTAGATAAGAGATACAAAGAGAATATATGAAAAGACTACACCTAGGTGACAAATAGATACCACAAAGACAGCTTTCTAGTATTCCAAAGAAGATAAGTTCACCTATTCTATCATTCCCCCTCAAGCTAGAGTATATAAACTGTATGTTCCAAATATGGAACATATAAATTGAATTTTAGGTCCTCTCAAGGATTTAGTCAAAATAAATTAAAGTTAACCATTGGAACTAGCAATCAATTTCTATTTATTAAGTTCTCTCATGAAATACCAAATTGTTAGCAAATGTGAATAACATCCAAATTATCCCAGTACATTCTCATTTGGTCAAGTTCACAAACTTCATGCTCGTAGAAGAATTGTTTTAACTACACAAATTCACATGTGAGTGACACCAACATCACTCTATATTCAACTTTTTAGTACAAGATAGAGCCTCTAATGAAAATAGAATATCCAATTGTGAAATGTCTATCTATAGAAGATCTCGCGTAATCAACATCATAATACCTAGATATTTGAGTACTTCTTCTATCTTCTCCTAAAGATATTTTAAAGATGTAAATGACAACATTCCGATGATCGAGACAAAAAACCCCATATAAAGTAACTAACCATTCCAACTTCAAAAACACTAGATCTAGTAACAATGAGAAAAATAAAACTTTCAACTAATCTTCTATATCTTTCTAGGTATGAGAAAGGTTCACTTTATTCTGTCATTAATTTCTGATTTAGATCCATTAGACTATCCATTAGTCTATAATCAGTCATACCCATTTCTCCTAGGATATCTATGGCATATTTCTTTGAGAAAGTATAATATCCAAGATAGTATAGTTCCCTAAATTCATGTCATTTTCCGATCAACTGAATCAAATCACACAGTAACAAAAGAATTGACATTAAAGGTTACAAAATAATTTAACGACTTGGTTAATTGACTCAAAAAAATTAGGTTAAAAGGGCAAGAAGGGACAACGAGAACAAAATTGGGGTTTAAAGAGGGGGAAAGGGAGATTTGACCAACTCCTTTGAAACGACATTAGGCCCATTAACTAAAGTGATAAAATGAGGAACTTTATGAGAACAAATGGAAGAAGACAATGAAGTATTACCAGAATACAAGCATAAGCAAATGAATCAAGTCTTCATAGACTTCGACATTCCACAGTTTAAGAAATGCAAGTTTTGACAAACTAGACTAGGTGAATGATTGTGCTAGGATATTCCTCATATTCTTTATCGAAATACTTCGGTTCAACCTTAGATTTACATTGGTAATATTGTCAAAAAAACCATGTAAAGTGAAGTAGTCCATTTGAAAATAACTCATTCTCTTACAATAAAACATTGAGGATGTGTACGGCCACTTCATCCTCTTGTGTTTCCATGTGTAGACACCATGGCCAATGATTCGGCAGAATCACAGATTTATGCTTTTAAAAATAGGGACACGAAGGAATTGTGTTGTTAGACTCTCCATAGATAGAAATTCTTGAGTGATCAAGATTTGATCCATAACATGATCAAAGTTACATTTCTTGATACTGATTATTAATAAAACATCATTTAAATGCAACTGATTGAACCATTACCTAAACCAGTTCTATGGCTGATCCTGTTTAAACAGAACTTCAAAGCAATAACTCGTTGGATGGTAGACTGTTTTCACATTCTGACAGGAACCTGGGTCCAACGAACCTAGCTGACCAGAATTCATTTAACCCAATGGCCATTAAGGCTGGGTCTATTACTGTTCTGAATACTTGTTTAGTCTCACCAGTGAATCAGTCTAATATTTGGCCTAAATAAACTAGTGAACTTATGACATCGAGAAAAACTAGTATAACCGTCGCCAAAACAGGTAAAAAAGATTCACAATAGGCTAATGAAAAATGCTTAACATATAATTTTGATTTTTACTCTTTAAGAAAATGAAAAGTCAACCTATAGCAAATTTCATTTTCCTTTTTATTTTATATAAGCTTGTTATTATTAATGGGCACTGATTTTCATTCTTTAAACTAAGGCCCAGGCATTATGATATATAATTGATCTGGACGTTAGTGTGTACTTTTAAATATTAAGAATTCATAAAATGATGTCTTATTGTTAAGCATTTGGCATAGAAAATTACAATATTATCTTTCGCTTATACTAATAATTTATTACTTAATTATTATTCTTTTATAATAATTATTATTATTATTATTATTGATACCAAATTGACCATAATTAAACTATTAAGGCTTGAATCAATGTTTTTTGACCGGTTCAATATCTGGTCTGGTTTTAAAATGTCCTGCAAGTATATCTCAAATACCCAAGAAAAATATCTTGAGGAGTAAGTTATAGGAGAGAGGGAATATATCTGTGAATTCTGTTATGTAGAGGAATTTAAGGAGGGGAGAAGAATCAAATCCTCTAATAAATAACTACGTCCAATAATTTAACAGGTGTGGATAAACAAGTAATAAATATTTTATAACATCAGAAAACCTAAATTGATGGCATAAACAAGTTTATATATTATATAAAAAATGCATGATTTGTTCATTTGACTTTTTATCATTTCATTTTCTAGTTCAAAACAAATCACAGATTTAAAAGAGGCAAACATACCTCACTTAAAGGTTGAAGAGAAACAGGATTAGATAATTCCTCTGCACACTCATTTGCAGCATTGCTTTCAGGGTGAGACAATCCATTAATCTTCATATGAGGACAGATTGGAGCAGTTCTATCAAGACAAACATGGCACTTAAATCCAATTAGCTGTCTGACATTCTCCATGTTGAGCCCAAAAGCATCACCATGAAACCAATCTGCATAATTAGCATAGTATGTTCAAAATATATTTTGATTGATGTTAAAAGGGTACATGCCTATACATTTATTATATTATTTTCAACTTGCAAAAAGTATTAGCCTCTTCCTTTCCACACTCATCCCCTAACTCAAAAGGAAAAAAAATAGATGAGAAGAAAGGTAGTCACCTCCGCATATCTCACATGCAATATAATTCAAGGTGCATTCATTTTCACAACAAAGGCAGCATTTAGGATAATCAAGAGAACCAGAAAAATCTTCAGAGGAGACAACACTCTTTTTCTCTTTAAATAGCATTATGCGTGCATCATTTGGCTTTCGGGATAACTGAAGACCATTAAGCCAATAACTGCTACAGATTTTTGTTCTTGTCCTTCGTGCAGTAGTTACTGCTAACTGCTCATATTCACTAGTAGTTTCCTTGGACTTCTCAGAGGTCACCTTCTTGGGTTTACTCTGCTTTCCTTTTCTACGTCCCATGTTCTTTTTACCTGACTTTCCTTTTTTATGTCCACCATTCATTTGACTTTGCATATACAAGGATTTGGCCTTCCTAGTAGAGCGGCGAAGAGGTATACTTGATGGGATAATCTTACTGTTTCGAGATCTTACCTGTCGTACCTTACTCAATGCCTTCTTGTTACCCTTGAGGTTTACTGATTTACAAACTGAAGGCCCATTTTTACGTTTATTCCCTTGAATCTCCTGCAGTTTTGAGTCAACTTTTCTTTTAGTAGTATTAGTCTTTACATGCAACTCATCATGACATCTGTGACATGAATAGGTACTTCCAGTAGTTCTTGTGCCACCTGATTTCCTGACATGTCTCTTGTGAAAATATCCTATAAACATAAGATGATAATGAGATATTGAAGTGCAAATATAATTTGTGAATAATAACCAAAAAGTTCAAATATGAAAAGGCACAAGATATCAGCAGAAAACAAAATAGATATCAAAACTAAGTGAACGCTCAGACTTCTGCTCTTGTGAAAGAGGTTAAAGAAAAAACTTCTACTTACCATCACAAAATTATCATATACTGGAAAATTGAAAACACAGATTCATAACAAAAATGACTAGTTCTAGGATGTAGGATAGCCTTAGTCATCATACACCGAGTCAAAATGCGATCTCGACAAACCCTCCTAACACCCAGGTTAGAACATTTTAAGACACCCAACACCAAGCACATATAGTGTTTTAAATTCCGAATTGTAGCATGCCCAAAAAATGCTATAGTCTGTTAACCGTACTCAGTTTCAGTTTATTTAATGTGCGATGTACTACTATATACATAAACTTAAGATTAATAGAGAAAAAATATATCTTCAGGGCTTAAGGGACCTTTCTCCCTTTCTTCTATTTATAATAGAAATCTGATACAATGAGACATAGAAGACTAAGAGACTGCAGCTAGGACTCTAGGTGCAGATCTAGATTCAGATGTAGGAGGTTTCCCACACTAAATACCCTATACTTAGGTCTAATGATAATGCGAGGAAGTAATGATTCTAACACTCCCCCTCAAGCTGGAGCATACAAATTGTATGAACCAAGTTTGGAGCAAATGAACTCAATCTGAGGTCCCCTTAATGACTTGGTCAACACATATGCAAGTTGGTCATTTGACCCAACGAACTCAGTACAAATTTCCTTGAACATTAATTTTTTCCGAACAAAATGACAGTCAATTTCTATGTTTAGTCCTCTCATGAAACATCAGATTTGATGCAATGTGGAGAACAAATTGGTTGTCACAGTGCATCTTCATGGTCTGGATTTCACAGAAATTAAGCTCTCGAAGAAATTGTTTTACCCAAATGAGTTCACAAGTGAGAGACGTCATTGCCCGATATTCAGCTTCAGCGGATGATCGGGCCACTACATTTTGCTTCTTACTTTTCCATGAAATAACATTTCCTCCAAGGAAGACACAATATCCTGTAGTAGAGCGTCTGTCAATAGGGGAGTTTGCCCAATCAGCATTACAATATCCGGAGACTTGAACATTTCCTTTATCTTCATATAGTAAACCCTGTCCAGGAGCCTTCTTGAGGTACCTTAAAATACAGATGATGGCATTCCAATGTCCAAGATATGGAGTCTGCATAAACTGACTAACCACTCTAACTGCAAAAGATAGATCAGGTCTCGTAATAGTAAGATAAATTAGCTTTCCAACAAGCCTCCTATATCTCTTTGGATCAGAGAATAATTCACCTTTCTGTCGTTAGCTTCTGATTTGGGTCCATAGGACTATCTACTGGTCTACAGTCAATCATGCTTGTTTCTTGTAATATATCAAGAGCATACTTTCTTTGACAGATTACAACTCCATCTTTTGACCGAGCTACTTCAATGCCCAAGAAGTATTTGAGGCTTCCAAGATCTTTGGTTTGAAAATGTATACACAAGTACTCCTTTAGTTTAGATATTCCAGTAGTGTCATTTCCTGTAATGACTATATCATCAACATATACTATTAGGTAAATACATTTCCCGAGAGATGTATGACAGTAAAAGACAGAATGGTCTCCTTCACTACGTCTTAGCCCAAATTTTTAAACAATGGAGCTAAATTTTTCAAACCAAGCACATGGTGATTGCTTAAGGCCATGCAGAGAACTATGCAATTTGCATACCATACCAGACTCCCCCTGAGCAACGAACCCAGGAGGTTGCTCCATGTAAACCTCTTCCTCAAGATCACCGTGGAAGAAGGCATTTTTTATATCCAATTGATGAAATGGCCAGTGACGAATGACTGCCATTGCAAAGAAGAGATGAATAGTAGTCATCTTGGCCACGGGAGAGAAAGTGTCACAATAATCAAGACCATAAACCTGAGTATATCCTTTTGCAACCAATCGAGCTTTGAGTCGATCAACTTGACCATCAGGGCTAACTTTAATTGCATACACCCATCAACAACCACCAGCCTTCTTACCTAGTGGGAGGGGCATGAGCTTCCAAGTATGACTGTGTTCAAGAGCCTACATCTCTGCAATCATGGTTTGTCGCCATCCAGGATGATCAAGTGTTTCATTCACGTTTTTTGGAATAACAGCAGAAGATACTGAAGATAAAATGGAGCAATAGGAAAGCGATAATTTATGATAGCTAAGAAAATTATAAATGGGATGTTGGTTTCGAGTGGAACGAGTACCTTTTTAGAGAGCAATGGGCTAGCCTGAATTACCTTCATTAGGAATTGTGGTATCAAGGGACAAGGGGGAAGCATCTGAAGTAGGGGATTCACCATGTTCTTGGAAAATGGGACTATCTATCTGGGGGGTAGGAATAGTTGGAGATGATGGCTCAGGAGTATTTTGATCAAGACTTTGACCAGGATTGACAAAGACATTGGAAAGATTGTACTCAACCACTGCAATAAGGAGGCCCTGCTGTATGACATGAACATCTTGAACAGATGGAGAGATGTAAGGGGTTTGTTCAAAGAATGTGACATTGGCAGACACGTAATATTTCTTCGTTTCAGGAGAGTAACAACGATACCCTTTTTGAAGATGGGAATAGCCCAAGAAGACACATTTGAGAGAGCGAGCAAAAAGCTTGTCTAACCCTGGAGACATGTCATGAACAAAATATACACAACCAAAAACACGAGGAGAAATGTGGAAAAGAGGATTATCTGAAAACAGAATGGAAAAAGGGGCCTTATGAATGAGAGAGGAAGATGACATCCGATTAATAAGAAAACATGCAATTAAGATGGCATCTCCCCAATGATGTACAGGAATATGCGCACTAAGCAAAAGGGTACAAGCAATTTCAACAAGTGTCTATTTTTCCTTTCTGCTATACCATTTTGTTGTGACGTATGAGGACAAGTGAACTGATGCAAGATACCATGTGAACTCAAAACGACAAAAAAAGCAGATGAGAAGTACTCCTTGGCATTGTCACTTCTCAAGATTTTGATCACTTGCCCGAATTGATTCTTAATTTCATTTAAAAAGGATGTGAAGATGGATAATAATTCAGAGCGACCTTTCATAAGATAAACCCAAGTACATCTCGAAAATTCATCAATAAAAATAACAAAATACTTAAAACCAAAAGATGAGACACGACTAGGTCCCCAGATATCAGAATGGATGATAGAAAAACTAGAATTACTTTTTGATCGAGACCTTTTAGGAAAGGCAGATCTAACATGTTTTCCTAGTTGACATGACTCACATTCTAAGTTCAGGAGACCACTATGTTCAGGACACATTTTTTTTAACTTGGACAAATGAGGGTGGCCTAGCCGATCATGTAATATTTTAGGACTAGGAGCTGCAACATATGACACTCGTGGACGAGATCCAAAATGATATATAATCATCCTGCTTCATATCCTTCTCCAATCTGTCTCTCCGAACCACGCTCATGTATAACAAAAGATTTGTTATCGAAGGTTACTGAACAGTTTAACATTTTGGTTAACTGGCTTAAGCAAATTAAATTGAAAGGACAATTAGGGACAAAAAGGACAAATTTTAGATTTAAGGAGGGAGACAAGATGACTTGACTGACTCCCTTTGAGGAAGTTTTAGAGTCATTTGCAAGGGTTATAAAATGAGGTTTGTCTTGAAATGAAATGGTTAAGAACAAGGAGGTAGTACCAGAGATACGGTCAGAAGCACAGAAATCAATTACCCATGAATTGTGACGTTCCATGGATTGAGAGATGCAAGTTATTGATGTACTTGGATCTTGAGATGGTCGTGCCAAGCTGTTGGACTTGAGTCGTAGGTACTCTTGATACTCGTCCTCAGTGAACTTGGGTTCAGTCATTTCAGCCTGAAAGACATTGGCTATTTTGAAAGGAAAACCATGTAAGGTGTAACAGTTTTCCTGGGTATGACCCATCCTTTTGCAATATGTGCACTGAGGACGCCCACGACCACCACGTCCGCCTCCTCTAGTTCCATGTCCTCCTCTTCCTCGAGTGGCGACCATAATAGATGGATCTACTAGAGTAGGAGTTTCCAGAGTTCCATGTGTTGGGACACGAACCATGCGTTGGATTAAGGTGTCCATGAGAGGTCAGAAGTTGATCTCTGATATGGTTGAAGTCTAGATGTATAGCGTGAAGAATCATTACCATATAGTATTTGTCAAGCTTCTTCTTCATTTCATCTGAAGTGTCGACTTCCAAGAACATCAGCAGGTCTTTCACGGCTGATTGTGCTTCATTCTTGAAAGAGATCATATCATGGTTGGTCATTTTCAGATATGTCAGCTTGTTTGCCGAATCATAAAGGCGTTGGATATCGTTGGCATATATGTTTTGAGTCTTCTTCCAAAAAAAGTGACATGTCTTGAAGGCCCTAATAGACATTAAAAGTCTTGGCTCCACAGATTGCCACAATAAGGCACACAACTGAAAATCTACTTGCTTCCACTGTTCAGCTTTTTCTTCAGGCACATGGCTTCCGTCTTTCTCAAGATGGTCATGATGTCCCTGGCCAAGGAACCACATCTCGACGGTAGTAGACCAAGAGAGGTAATTTTGTTCGTTTAGCTTCTCGAAAGTAGTGGAAGGACTTCCAGAGAATGAAATAGTGCTTCCAGCACTTCCAAATGTCATTTCTGATCAAGAGGACAAAAAAACAGAGAGTAGATACGCAAAAATAGTGAAGATTTTGAAAGTCCTAGGGAGATTTCCAAAAGGGGGACATCTGGACTTCACCAAAACGAACAAAGGAGGTTCTAGCGAAAGCTACTGAGGTGGCGCGGTGACGATCTGGCGAGTGCACGGCGGCGCGTGGACTGCACACGCCTGACTGCAGCGGACGAAGATTGTGCGTGTGGCGGCGCGTCGGCGGACAGCGACGGATAGTACTTGACAGTGTTGGACAATGGCCGGAATGTCACCGGAATGTGGTCGGAAAATCGTCGGACAGCAGTAAAAAAAGTGATCGGACAAGGACCGGAAAGTTGCCAGAAAGTGACCGGAAAGTTGCCGGAAAGTGGTCGGACGGTGACCTGACGAAGTCGAACGATGATCGGAAGGGCAGAACAGAACCAACCTGCTCTGATACCAACTTAAGATTAATAGAGAAAAAATATATCTTCAGGGCTTATGGAACCCTTCTCCCTTTCTTCTATTTATAATGGAAATCTGATACAATGAGACATAGAAGACTAAAAGACTGCAACTAGGACTCTAGGTGCAGATCTAGATACAGATGTAGGAGGTTTCCCATATTCAACACCCTATACTTAGGTCTAATGATAATACTAGGAAGTAATGATTCTAACACATAACACGTATAAATTCTAAAAAAATGATAAAATTACTCAATACTGATGACATTCATAATTAACAATAAAAGGATCATGGGTGTCTTAAACAAAGCATTCATGTAAACAAGAAAGGAAAATACATGTTTCATACAAAGGAATATCGTCACCTTCTAAATTCAAGTGATGTATAGCAAATATGCATTTTACAATTTGCTACTGATTTACTAAATAAGTAAAACCCACGACATAGCATACATAAAAATATAGTATGCATCAATTTCTCATAATATTACAGTAGAGTCACAAAACCAATCTTAAGACTATGTTTAGCGGTTTTTATGAATGTTCTTTCTTCACATGGCATCAAAAACTCAAGGAGAAAGTGATTAAAAAGGTTAAATCCTTAACTTCTCTCTTCATGGTTAAGTTGAATTTTTTTACACAAAGTAGAGAGTAGGCTTGGGCAGTTTCCATGCTTCAAGCTATTGCACGAAAGTGCATGTAAGAGAAATAAATCTAAGCACAGACCTTCACCAAACCTGTTTAATTTTATTCTTGTTATTGATAAATAATTTTTGAAATTAGTTCATGGAGTAAAAAAAAATTGATACGTCAGACACTATTGGCAATGGTCATGGGAGTGGCAACAGCAGCAGTAACAGAAAAAGGCCAGCAGCTTTAATGAGGTATTGTTGGAGATGGTGGTGGTTTGAAGTGAGAGCCGAGAATCTATGGAATCAAGGGATAAATGAAGTGGTTCTCAGATTTTTTTTTTTTACTATAAAAACATAGGATTAAATACTTTTATGTTCATGCAAATATACAAGTTTTTGCTTTTAGCTCCCATAAAAAAAATTATTTATAATCCCTGTAATACCCTATTTCAGCCCCTTCCATTCAGCAATGCTGGCGTTGTTCCATCTTGTATTACCAGGTAAAATTTTTCTAACAATGGGCTGTCACATGGCAACACCTGATGGAGTCAAGTAAAGCCATTTTGCAACAGGACAAAAAACAAAAGGTTTGAATATTAAAGAGATCACAGAAACACTTACAGGGAGTAGAAGCAAAAAGTGGTATATTGGCATGAAAAAAATAATTAAACTAAAAACATGTTATGAAGAAAAGGCTTTAAAAAATCACTGCCCTTTCCCAAATATATCCTTTCTCCTATTCCTATGTTTAATTCAACATATACTTGCAAGAAAGTACTCTTTCTTTCCAGTCACAAATTAAGAAATTTTATAAATTCATGTAGATTGTGTTAAAATTTTCCAATTATTCTTCAATCTAGGTACATGTTATATTCTTAGCATGTCCAAATGCAAGTCCTTCTTACAGGTGGTACATGATACACTTTTCTACATCTCACTTTTTTTTAAAGAGAATAATGGTATTGTTAATTGAATGATGTATCCAAACCCATATAGTGAGATAAAGCTTATTTTTGTTGTTCTACTAACTTTGCCATGTTCCAATTGGATTTAAACTCAGTCATTTTAGTTAAATCTGTTTTGAATCTTTTATAACAATGTTCAATTAATGAAGATTGTTGAGTACAGAAAATAAAAACTCAATTATAGAAGTGTCAACTCTGTCAAGAAGAGTGACTAGACCCTGTTGCCTACCAATAATTTAACAACAACATTGAAAAGATTTCATAAACAAATGATTTAAAAGACATATATAATGGTGTAAGAGTCAGTGAGATACAAGTCATACGTTTAAATGTAATATAAAAAGGAGTTCAGAAAATTGTGAAACAAATAAGACCAGCTGCTATATGCAAAGCAGAAAAAATGAGGAAAAAAGGCAAAATTAGAAGACAAAAACACACCTTTGCAATGAAGGCACCTCACAGCATCCCTGTCAATTTCATTAAAAAGAGTATATATATATATATATATTAGTCAGAATACATTTACATAACAAATTACACGTTTCAGTGTAATTGACAAGTGCGCACATAAAGAACTCACATTCATATATAATGATAAAAAACTAAAAAAGAAAAAGAAAAAACACACAATAAAGATGACAGTCAATCCTCTAATAACTCCGTAAATCAAATTATCATGGCTCAATCTTTAAAAAATATCTTAATTCGGTCCATAAGAGAGACATAGAAATTTGTTATGCTTAATGAAAATTAAAATGAGTGCCTCTTGATTGCTCAAACCACAATGAAAATATACCAAGATCCTATTGTTGCTGACGTTTAATGCCCTCCAAAAAATTTCAACAAAAAGTTTTTGTTAAGTTTATTGGCCATATCAAAATTAAAAAATAGTCAGCCCATAAATTTTTGACCATTCTAATCTTTTGCAAATAATTAAAAAATAGTTTACTGGTTTATGTGCATAACATTATTTAAAGCCAGTATTACAGAAACACTAGAATATGATCATACATATGCATGCATCGAAGTTTTTATAACAATTCAACATACTCTATAATGACAATATTAGATTCGTTGCTTAAGAAGTATTTCTCATGTGTACATTCCTTACAGCCATGTAGTACCCAAGTTTGAACTATGGTTTTTATGCCAGGTTATGCGGAGATATTAGGGGAAGGAATATTAATTTCAGAGATTCTTTTACCCAGCTGTGTAATATTTCTTCTTTTAGTCACCAAACAAAAAAAGATCATCAGTAAACATGATTAAACATAGTCTCATCCTCAATCAACTAAAACAAAAATATCATGAACAAGAGTAAAATACAAAAGAAAAGAAAACCTATGTATAAAATAACAGAAAAATAACTAGTCAAAACAAGAAAAAATACCAAAATTACCTCGTTGCAATATCTTTGTTGCAGTGCTCACACCGATGACAATCAGATCTTTCCAATCTGGTAAACAAATATGAAAATGCCCTTTGCTGAGGAATTTTCTTCTTTACTCTAGCAAACTCAAGAATTTTTCCAAGTTTCTTATCAGTGGACTTGCGGACAATTCTTTTTTCCTCAAAATTCTTTAGAAGGTGCATTGGAACATAAGACTCCTCCAGCCAATATTTTTTCCTCTCACTAGAGGATTGTTCCAATAAAAAACCATGTTTAAGAACAACATCTGGAATAGCCCTTCTCTTTCCAAAATCAATAAGGTATTTCACAGATTGCCCTTCAGTGCACTTCCTGCGTACAATTGATTTTTTGAACAGCCTGACTGATTTTCGAGATTCCTTGTCCAATACACATAGGGGATGATTGTTCTCAATATCAAGCCACCTTATGTTCGAATAGAGCTCTCTAACCTGGAAATCATAAATAGTTTATCTTAATATTAAAATGTATTTCATAACATGAAAGCAAGACAAGTTCATCAGCTTATACCAACTATGAAAGGTCAGAGTGTAACGTTGAACAAAGTTACTAACGACGTGTATATCCAGATTTCATTATTTGTCTTTGTTATGGGGTCCTCCTCAAATTCAGATAGTAGCATTCTATTCCATTTTGGATACAATGATTGCAACAAAAGCAGCAAATCTAATTTCAGTCTCTCACTCTTTCTCTAATATCTACAAGGGACAGGTTTCCTTATAAAAACCTTTGGGAAATCTTAAAATTCCTCAATAAACAAGCCCTTTATATTAATTGATGGGAATAATACTGCAGAGACACGTTGACATAAGTGGCACCTTCTCCTAGTGCAGCTCAAGTCTTGAGAAAATTGTTTAGGGTTTCAATAGAGTGTGTTAAGACATTGTTACTGTTGTATTTATAAAGAAGAGATGCAAAAAGAAGATATGGGCCTTAGCCCAAAACCTTAATCCTAGTCTAAGGAGCATATACACAAAAAGTTAAACCCTAAAACATGAACATATCTCAACAGTCCCCTCAAGTTGGAGCATATAGATTGTATGCACCAAGTTTGGAACATATGAACTGAATCCTAGGTCTTCTAAGGGATTTAGTTAAAATGTCTGCAAGTTGCTCATTAGAGCTCACAAACTCAATAAGGAGTTTCTTGGACAATAACTTCTCTCTGACAAAATCACAATCAATCTCAATATATTTTGTTCTTTCATGAAACACTGGATTGGAGGCAATATGAAAAGTCGCCTAATTATCACAATTGCTCATTATCACAATTTTAATTCTTGAATGAGTTGTTTAATCCACACAAGTTCACATATAGCAAGAGTCATAGATCTATACTCAACTTTTGCACTGGATCGGGCATCACCACTTTGCTTCTTACTCTTCTAAGAAATCATATTTCCTCCAATAAATATACAATACCCCGTAGTAGACCTTCTATCAATGGGAAAGTCAACCCAATATGCATCACAATAACATAGTATTTGAGTGTTACTTTTATCTTCATATAACAATCCTTGTCCTAGAGCCCCTTTAACATATCTCAGAATACGAATCAAACCATTCCAATGATCAACACAAGGATTTTGCATGAATTGACTAACCACTCCAATTGCAAGAAGATATTTGGTTTGGTAATAGTGAGATACATGAGTTTTCCCACCAACCTCCTATATCTATCTGGATCTAAAAAAAATTCTCTTTGTCTCTCATTAATTTCTGATTAGGATCCATTAGACTATCAATAGGCTTACAATTTATTAAACTTGTTTCCTTCAGAGTGTCAAGGGAATATTTCCTTTGTAAAATGATCACACCTTCCTTTGACTGAGTTACTTCAATACCAAGAAAATACTTCAAAAGACCAAGATTTTTGGTTTGGAAGTGACCAAATAGATGATTTTTCAATTGACTAATCTTAGTGTAATCATTTCTTGTAATAACAATATCATAAACATAAACCATAAAATAAACACATTTCCCTGAAGAGGTATGACAATAAAACACTGAATGATCTGTTTCACTCCTTTTCATACCAAACATTTGCACAACATGACTAAATTTTCCAAACCAAGTTCGGGGTAATTACTTCAACATATTATTGAGATTTCTTGTTCATATATCTTTTGTATTCTTTTTGTATGTTCCTTAAACTAGGGTTAAGGATATGGACTGAGGTTCATATCCTTTCTATTGTATCTCTTTTTCTATAAATACAATGTAGTGCCTTTGGTCACTATATCAAACCCTAAATAAGTTTTCTCAAGTTGGTATCAAAGCAGGTAAGATCCCACACTGATATTAGGTCACCTCCGTCATCTCTGGCCGCCAACCACTGTTTCCGTTTGGACCAGCGAAGAAGGGGATTTGCGCGTCTCAAGGAGCGTAACCCACCCCTGCAAGTTTCTCCTCTGTCAGCTACCCCACGCACCGCCTTCCCGTGGCCAGAATCAAGGCTGACCACCTCAGTTCGACTTGCGCACATCTTTCGAGTCCAGTGGTGCCTTTAGTTTTTTGGTTTGAGAATTGTGTGTGAAAGGTCCCGTGGGTAACCCTATTCGTTGGCTTTATTTGTGTTTTCTTCTAGTTCAAATGACGTCATCCACTGCCTTCACCTTCTCTGTTACTCCCACCATAACTAGTGTCAGGCTCAACTAGAAAAATTACTTATCCTGATCTGCATCAGTTGAGCTGTGGTTTTTTTATCAGAGGCATCACGATCATTTGGAGAAGGATGTAGACTCTATTTCCGTTGCAGAAAGATCTTAGTGAGAGAAAATAGATTTTCAACTTTGTGCAATCTTATGGCAGTCACTGGAATCAGAAGTTCTTGAGCTTCTCAGGTCATTCAAAACTTATTCTTCCTTTTCGGAAAAGGCTCAAGACATTTTTGCTAATGATATTTAACGTCTCTTTGATGCAACTCAAAGAGTGACGTCATTTAAGCAGACCAATAACGACATGATAGCTCACATTGCAAAAGCTAGGGCTGCTGTGGAAGAATTAAAAAGGTTTTTTGTAACAAATACCTTAGAGGAGTTAAACACCAAACTCGATAAGCTATATATGATTCTAATTTTGAGAAGTTTGCATTCTTATTTTGATCACATGCGTGATCAAATCCTAGCTGGCAATCAGGTTCCATCAATGGATAATTTTTTCACTAGGTTGATTCGGGTTCCTAATCTCATGGAAGATGAGAATCAGGTGGAGACTATTGAAACTTTTGCTATGGTTGCTCCTCGTGATTGAGGGGGAGGACGCAACAATCGAGGAGAACGTGGTAGTATGAAAGTTCATTCTCAATGCTCCTATTATAAGAGGATGAGACACACGCAGGAAAATTGTTATTCCTTGCATGATTTTCTTGACAAGACTGCCCATGCATCTAAATTGGAGAAGCCAGATATGAAGATTTCTGATGAGGAGTATCAAGAGTTTTTGAAGTTCAAATCTGGAAAGTTTAGCAGTCAGGGTCAATCCTCTTTAATGCCAAGTGTTTCAACTACATAGCTCAATCTGTGGAAAGTCAGAACCCATGGATTCTTGATTTAGGTGCCTCTGATCATATATCTGGTTATAGTTCCTCGTTTTCCTTCATGTCCTATCCTAAAACTCCTCACTTCATCACTGTAGCTAATGGATCTAAAGTGAAATCTCAAGGAGTTGGCCAAATTCCTTTAACCCCATCTCTAAATTTAAATTTTGTTCTTTTCATTCTTAATTGCCCTTATAACTTGATCTCTCTAAGTCAACTTACTCGTTCTTTGAATTGTTCTGTAACCTTTAATTCCAATTCTTTTGTTATTCAAGAACATGATATGAGTCATCTGATTGGAGAAGGACATGAATCATGTGGTCTGTACCTTCTAAAACCATGTCTTTTGGTGTCTTGTCTAGTTTCTCCTACCCCTAAACTTATGCATGATCGTCTGGACCACCCAAGTCTATCTAAGTTGAAAGTGATGGCTCCTAATCTTCAACATCTTCGGATTTTAGAGTGTAAATCTTGTCAATTAGGAAAATATGTTAGGTTTACTTCTCCTAAATAATCTGAAACTCCTGTAATTTTTCTTTTTCAAATATTCATTCTGATGTTTGGGGACCGATTTGTATTTCCTTTTTTGGCTTTCGGTATTTTGTGACCTTTATTGATGAATTTTCTAGATGTACTTGGGTTTATTTAATGAAAGACAGATCTGAACTTTTCTCCATTTTTGTGTCCTTTTTCAATGAAATTAAAAATCAATTTGGGAAGATAATTAAAGTTCTTAGAAGTGATAATGCCAAAGAATATTTCTCCGCCTCCTTTTCTTTTTTATCTTCTCAAGGAATTTTACATCAATCAACTTGTCCTCACACCCCACAGAAAAATGACATTGCAGAAAGGAAAAATAGACATCTTATTAAGACTGCACGCTCTCTAATATTAAATGTTAATGTCCCTGTTCATCATTGGGGAGATGCAGTTCTCACTGCTTGTTTTTTTTATTAATTGGATGTCATCTTCCTCTCTTAAAAATTAAATCCACATTCTCTTATCTTCCCAGATGATTCTCTTTTCCATGTATCTTCAGGCCTTGATAAACTAAGTGCTAAGACCATTAAATGTGTTTTCTTTGGGTACTCTCGCCTTAAGAAAGGGTATAAATGTTATTCTCCATCTTCCAAAACATATTATATGTCTATTGATGTCACCTTCTTTGAGGAAACACCCTTCTTTTCTTCCCCCATGGAAGATGGTTTATCAATTCAACAATTTCTACCTATACCTTCATGTGATCCACTTATATGAAAATTTAGTAACAATTAGTTTTTTTCCAAATTCTCTCATAAGGTCAGTCAGAACGCCTTGAACTTTAGCAAAATCTCTTTGATCCTAGCTTTCTTCTGGGATAAGGATCATCTCTACCATGCTCAGTTCATGGATGTTACAACAGAATTTTCCAATATCTAATTATTTTTCTGTCATGCAAGAAATAGACAACTTTCTAGCATTCTTAAAGGCTTAAACCTTTCTATTCCTTGTTTATTACTTTCTTTCTTTTGGATGATAACTAATCTCCTATTTGAAATCCCCCTGTTTTTGCTCAAACATAACAAATCTTAAATTTATACCACAGCAATTATCAGCATCAACAAGCCAGGTAATCATACCTGTAAAGCAATCTGCTCAGCAGTTGTTGACATCTCAACAGCTGCTCGCCAAGCAACAAATCTGCTTCTCCGGGCAAAGTCTGAATTCTCAGGATATAGAATTCCTGGTATCTTCCTACACCCACCTGCGGAATTTCAAAATCTCAAACAAATAGGCTCTTAACACAACACCATGCATGGAATACATAACAGAACACTTTACAGACCTTGTCTAGCAGCCTTGGTAACCAAGGAGTGAGGCAAAGCCTTCAAATTAAACAATTTTCGGGAAAGCCTGCCACCTCTCCACCAATACATCCCCAAACCACTAGCGCTGTTTGAAGATGAACTAGTTTCAGTATCCGAATACCTGGCCCTTTTCTTTCCAATACCATGCCTGGAATATGAGCGTGATGAATTGACCACAATATGAATGGCGGATCCCATTGTAGGAACAGAATCCACATGCTTTAACCAATCTGGCGAAAGAGCAAATGGCCGCAAATTGGATTCTAACTGCCAAATAAAAAATGCAGTGTCAGACATTTAACAGAAATATTCAGAGAAAAATGTAAATCCAAAAGCCATGTGATGTTAGCCTGCTAGCCAGAAAAGAGGTGTTTCTTTTGTTGCTAGCAGTCTTGAGATCAAGAGATTCTACAACATAGTTTCAGCTTCATTAATATCAAAGGCAGCATAACAAGCAAACAATGTAAAAGGATACACATCTGTCTGTGAACATTTATGGAAGCATATACACATTTAAAAGGTGTTTCTTTGACTTATTATTTATTTTGTCAATCAGTCATATCACTTATATACCACTAGCCAAATATGGGCACCAAACTATCTTAAATTTGTTGGATATAGGTTCTGTTTACAGCTCTCTATGGTTCTCCGCACAGATTGTTGTAAAGGAAATTGCTATTACTGATTTGCAGAATTATACAACTCTGTTGCATCTACGAGCCAATTTGGCTCTACATTTTTCCTCTTAATTCATTTTAGGAGGAGGATTAATGATCCTTCTCCCACCAGATGTACATCATATATTCTTCATCTATCAAATAAAAACAAAGGAAGAAGGAAATAAAACCTTTAGCACATTCCAAGTAAAAATATCAACCACACACTCATGGGCAGTATTAAAACCATATTTGGATAAACAATAATGCTTTTCTGTTTTTACTTGACTTCCCGTAATTGCAAGAGGAAAAGAACTTAATGATGTCATACTAATCTCATAACGTGTAATCAAACAAACATAAAAGAATCATAGTATTCAGGTCTTTAATAAAAATGATTGACAAAGAGAAAGCATATCCTTACAAGAAGCAATAATTGTTTAACATGATGAAAATCAGACGTCTTCAAAAGATCATTATGCCAAAGATTAGTTTGCTGCAGATTCAACCATGGACCCAACAAAAGCCCACGTAATCGGACCTCAAGAGAGAAGATAAGACATATGATATCTCTAAGATGTCCATTCTGAATATTCCTGGGTTGAAGACCGACTAAAGTGCTATTAGACACTTCCCAAACAGGCTTCACAACTGAATTAAACAAACAATCCCTGTCTTCATTAGCAACTTTGCAAGTAAAGCACCATCCACATTTTTCTTTTTGGGAAACTGCATCCAAGTTGGGAATACTTGGCCAACAAAAGTTAGTAGACTTCTTCATAATGACCTTTGCTTGGTCTGAAATAATTTCTTCTTCAGACATTGCAAAAACCTTATTCATCTTTTCAGGTGACTTACACATTAACTCCTGTGCAACAAATGAAGCTGTTCGGGCAAAGCTATAATAGTTTATGTAGTCGATTCCACGAGGTGCTTCTGAAGTATCCATATTGTCCATGGAGGGGGTACTGCTGGCACCTACAGATCTTAAGTTTATTTTACGTCCCACATCCAAGCTGGAAGATGTCAAAGAACAGTCACCAACAGGATTACGTCTTTCTGGAATTCCTGACCGATTCAATGATTCATTACATCTATCGGAATCATTGAACCCATATATCTGAACATTGTCGATGCCTGTTCTCATCTGTGTGGTATCAGCTGATCCATCTGAAGCAACACAAGGACTTTCTATGGTGGTCATTGAGCCTATGAGGTTCCCAACTTTTGGGAACTCTTGGGCGAGTTGCATACAACAGTCAATAGTTGAATTTTCGTCCAACTTTCTTTGACCATTAGCCTGATTCTTGTCCAGACATGCCTCTGAAGTAAAAGATGTATGCATAGTTGAATATTCTCCTTTCATCAACATGTCCTTGCTGGAACTTTGATTGAAAACACTATCCCCCACACTCAAGTTAGCTCTGATATCCCAATGCTTATAGATAGCCATTAGTATGCCTTCATATAAAGGATTCATAGATTTTAGAGCTTCAATTACTCCAGGTATATCATTTCTGTGGTAGTAATTGAACAATGACCCTGCTTCCGATGAGTTTGACCTGCAAAGGTTTCAGCATTCAAATAGAATGAGATCGTACTAAGATGATAAGAGGCAGGCACAGAGCAGTTTAGACTTTAGACTTAAGAGATATGGTTTGCATTTTTCAAAATGACAAGAACACTGGCCATGTAAAATTTCAATGGAAAACAATAAATCTAGTGAAGAGTCAGCTCTGATATAAAAGAATTATCAAACAGACAAGGACAAGCAAAACTGCAGGTAATCTATATGTTAGATGTCCTGCCTGAATCTTGTCTATTACATGGGAATAGCAGTGGGACAAGCTGTCAAGCAGCCAAGATGTTGAACGGAAAGTCACACAGCCATTTCCAATAGAAGCATTTGATGTCGCTTATAAAGAATGTTTAGCAAGATAAGGGTAGGAAACAAGTGGTAGACAAAGTAATATGTAATTTATCCAGAAAAAGGGTATAACTACACTTACACTAACAGGTAATCGCAGCTGTTGAAATAGATACTGCCATCCATATCCTTCCCTAATAAGTCTGCTCCTCGAAGTGACCTTCGTGATTTCGTCCAAGCCATGTGTTTGCCAATTCCACACTCAGGGCAATACCAGTCACCTTCAGGAAGTTTGTCACTGGCAATTCCCACACATCGTGAGTGAAATGCTGCAGGGCACCCATCACAGCATATTAAACTACCGTCCATCTTGCACAGGCAACATTCATCACTGTTCCAGTCAGTTGTGTCATCCACATTCTCCTCAGTCAAGCAGGAGCCACCAGACACATCCATTACAGCTCTTCTTTTCTTGGAAGCGTCAAAATACATACTCTGATCAAAACCCATTTCGTTCTCGGTCACCAAAGATCTTCTGTTAAGCTCTGACCTTATGGATTCCGATTCAATCATATCATCACACAGATACTGAAGAATCTCGACCTTCACCATTACAGGTTGTTTGTAGTAATCAGTTCTGAACATTAGATGTTTAAGATCAAAACCAGTTTTAAATCCTGAGCCATGGATCAGAAGGTACTCGGACATGAAAATAGGCCATGTGACCAGGTCCAAAAAATCCCAGTTAAGATTCCTGCATTAAAATAAAATATAAAAATGGAGAACTTGTAAGGACAACGTAGTCAAATAGATTGACTAGTATAATAGTATGACCAATGGAAAATTAAATAAATATACCGCAGGCAATTGGATGCAGATTGGCTACCCTCACTGGAAAGGTATTCCAAATGCTTTCTCAGAGTTTGCAAAATAGAAACATGAATATTGTCAAATAATATACATGGGATTTCAGACTTCAGTGCAGCTACAAGATCCTCCAACTCAAATGGACTCAAAAATAATAAAGTACTGAACGATCTTAAACAAGCATAAATAGAAAAAAGTTCAAGAACAGGAACACCATCTAAATTCAAATTTCTGGAAGATGGGGGCAATTGCAGCTTTGGAAGAGGATTGTTGTATTGTTCGTATCTCCCAGAATCATTATATTGCTCAGGTTTCTGAGAATCGCGGATTAAAGGCTTTTCTTCTGTTAAGGCACGGGTTCCCAAGCTTAACAAAGGATCACCAGCCACCTCCACTAGTATGGTGCTTGAAAGCCGTTTTCTAGCTGATGCCCGCCGAGAACTCCTCCTTAATACAGTCTCTGGTGTGCCTTCGGGATTATCTGATAATTTTCTTCTTTTCCTTCTGCCATTATCTTGTTTGTATGGACTTCCTGGAATATCTTGGAAATTTTCTTGTTTGCATGGACTTCCTGGAACCTCTTGGAATTTTTCTTGTTTGCATGGACTTCCTGGATCATCTTGGTATTCATGAGTTATGGCAATGCCACCTTCAGAAGGACAATCAACTTGCTGAGCCTCTCCAGAATTAGAATCCCTAAGCGAAATTGCATTTGAAATCTGATGAGAATTAATGGTTTCCGTGTCCTCTGTGCCATCATCACCTCCATTTTCCTCAACCAAACACAAAGAAACATCTTTAGCTTGACGATCAGGAGAAACATGAATTCCCTCAGAGACAGCATCAAAGGTATGATTCAAATTACAGTTGACAACATTATCTTCCACAGAACTATTATTAACATTTACCTCTTCCCTTTGCAATTGCCCCATCTTACCAAACAAGACATCAGCCACACCAGAATGTCCATTTCCTTCGTCAGGACATCTAGTTTCCTTACCTTCTTCACATTCTACCTCCACATTCAAATCAAAGTTACATTCCCGCTGCATTACCTCCCCTACCAAACTACCCAAGTGACCCACATTCAGGCCAACATCATCCTCATTACTCACATCCAAGTTTAAATCAATGCAATCTCTTCTCTTCAAACCAGTGTCAAGAGGCAAATTACACCCATCATTTGAATTTAAATCCTCATCTAGATTAAGCCTAGCATTCAAATCAAGTCCATCTTTAACACAACTACCATTACCGGATAAACTTTTGTTCAATCTATCTTCTAAACCAATCTCCTCTCTAAGAGTTTCTCTACCCCCATTTGTCTCCACAGTCCCACTAACATTGCCCTCAAGATTCCCTCCATTCCCAGTTATACCATCCAAGACTCTCTCTGACCCCCCACTATCCAAATCCAAATCCCCACCACTGGCAGAAGAAACATCTTCATCCAAAACCCCCCTAATATCACTACCTTCCCCCACCAAATTCTCGCTAACATTGCCCGGACAGGTTCCAGCATCACTCTTCCGCTCAAAGCGGCGGCGCTTCTTAGGTTTCCGACCAACCCGAGGCTTAGCCTTGACACTCTCCGGTTGGAATTGCAAGAGAGAAGTCGCGTCAGATGACTCCAACTCCTCAGAATCACCATCTTCGTAGACGATCTCGAAAAAACCAGAGGAAGGGTCATAGGATTTCACTGTTCCCGAGATAAACCCAACCCCCTTCACCTCTTTCCTAACTGTCCTCCCCACAAACTCCATCGCGACACTGCAATCCTAACACGGAGTGATCGCCTGAGCAATAGTAAGGGGAATGATGAAACAGACTAAAGAATTGATCAAAAATGAAAGTGAGGGAAGAGAGAAAATCAAACCCTTGTGGTGCTGCAGGGTGCAGAAGAAGAATAGAAAGCAATTGAGAGTGTTTGGGAATTGAAATGAAGGAAAGGAAGTGCAACGGAGGAGAGAGAAAGGAAAACACAATGTAAAGGAGTCTCTCCCCTCTCTAAAGTGGGTCAAACCAACTAGCGCGGACCAGGGAGAGAAGAGAAACCAATTGTAAGAACAAATTCTTCACATTTTAAACCCCTATTCTTTTTCCTACCAATTTATACTATAGTTTTTTTTTATAATAATAAAATATTATATACAAAAACAATGCAGTTGTTCAGAGGAAGAGCAGTTTGTAGTTGGTTGGATGATGAATTGGCTGCTTTTTCACTGTTGCTATTCTATCTGCATTTCTGTATCTTCAAACTGTTATCATTGTTCTGTACTACCTTTCTTTAATAAAAATTTAATTTCAATATTTTATTTTGTTTGTATGATTTTTTTAATTAGGATTTAAATTTTTATTTTGATTATTTATCTTGTAATTAGTATATTAAATATAGACAAAACAACAATTTAGATGTATTTTAAAAAATACTAAAATAAAAATAAAACGAGGTATCTATTGACTTTCTTTTCCTGTTGTGTGTAATTTACTTAATTTAATTCCTTTCAATCTTAACATTATTCCTTGGTATAAAAAAAATGTAAAGTCTAAAATTCTAGATCACATTCATACATATTGTTAGACTTCAAATTCAATTGATAAACATAAAAGTTTAATAAAAAAAATTAAACATAATTCAATTATGTTCATTAGTACGATCTTGCACATGTTATTCGACGTGTAATTAAAATAAGATTAGGAATTTACAAAAAAATGAGGTTATAAACTTTGAAACGAATTGAAATAATATGTGACAAAAATTTAAAAATATTCTATGGGAAATATCTTATCATTACCAAACATTATATTATAAACTATAAATTTCCAAGAATAAAAAATTAAATTGTCTAACTTACTTGTGCCACGATCTATCTATCTTACATGCTCAATTCAAATATGAAGGTTTATCCTATATGTTGTTTTAAGGAGATATATTGTTATACCTTTCATTGTGGTTATTATTTTACATGTTCAATTTAAATAAGAAGGTCTATCCTGTATCGTTTTTATAAGGAGGGTATATGTTATACCTTTCTTTGTAGTTATTTTTTTAATATGTAAATTAAGTTAAGTACTTGACTATCCTTGAAGTAGTTTTTAAATAAGTGAGATTAGGCATAAAGGTGAAAAATATATAATAATATCTCTAATTTATTTTAATTATCCTACTTATTTTCAAATCATTAGGTTAATGATTATTATTGATCTAGTAATAAGGAAAAATAACCGAAATAAGGGATTTAACTATTTTTTTTACTATAATTACTTATTGAAAAATGATTTCAATTATTTCTACTAAAGTAATTAGTGTTCGTCATTTGACTATAAGTCTCATTTCAATTTTACTTGTTAATTATTGACAAGATGACTATATATTTGATACGTTTATGAGTTTCACTCAATAGTTGAGGTTTAGGGTGATTTATGTATATCATTTTTTTCACAATACACCAAGATGTCTTTCAAGGATGAAATCATGATAGATTAAAGTTCCAAAATAAATAATATATTTGACATGACATTGACCAGTTGAGAAATATAAATGTGAGTCTAAGGAAAAGTACTTATAAATCAATGTTTTTAAGTTTTAAATTGAAGGTGATGTCAATTTCTTATGTGTAAAGATGGTGTCAATCTCTTATCTGTGAAGGTGATATCAATCTCTTATCTGTAAAGGTGATTTTATATGGATAATCACAATAAACATGAAATCAAGACATTCATGTTCCTAGACAGAACATTAACATTTTTAAAGATGGAATCATAGTCTTACCCGATCCATCCTTCAACCACTAATAAACCATTAATGTATATTAAGACGATTTTATGATATATATATATATATATATAAAATAGTTTATATACATATTTTTTTTTCCATACTTACAAGTGATGCAACCAAAGTTAAATTTACAAATAAATATAAAGAAATTCACATTTAAACGATTTCGGATGACTTGAAATAAAAAATACCTAATGTAAATATATCAAACTATTTTGGTGTTTGCGTTATATCAATATTGAAACAAGTGTGAAGAATTTGTTAAAATGACTTAAAATATATTCTATATACTAGTAAAAAATGGTGATATATCTAACTCAATAAACTTATTAGGGTTAGAATTATATTCAATTTATATACTAATATTAATGTTTATCTAGTTTATATAAAATTTCATCACATCTATTCATCTCATATTCTCATTTGATAATGATTTTTTTATTATGTCATATTATTTTGTAGTATCAAGACAGGATTTTCATATTTCAATATCACTATAATTGACTCTGACATTACTTAAAATTTGTATAAGACTTAACTTAATTTAACAAAATCAACCAGTACAATGATAATTATATTTATCTATATAAATTTGATAAACAAAATCTCTAAATTGTATTTTATTATCATTCTTTTTTATAGATAAATTCTGTATGCAAATATATCATAAATAAAATTATTATCAATTATTTTTAGAGATTTCTGAATAACATTTTTCAATACACAAGGAGAATCACATGTGTTTGAACATTCAATAATCAAACCAATGAACAATTAAAATTGTGTCTACACCGATTGATAAAAAATATATCTATAAACCTAAGATCGTTTACACCAATTGATAAAAACATATCTATAAACCTAACATCATAGAATCGTAATCACACAGATACATGTTATGGTGTATGCCTTTGATCGTTTACACCAATTGATAAAAACATATCTATAAACCTAACATCATAGAATCACATAGATACATGCTGTGGTGTATGCCTTTGACAATAGAGAATTTAATCCATGAGAAGTGTACCTGGTTTGAAATAATGAAACATCTTCTTCTTCGTGGAATACATCTTCGACATTTGATTAAGATGAAGTGAGAGAGAAAAATATTATCCCTACCAGTTTATTACACAACAAATATTGTCTTAATTATCTATTAAAACATAAACTAAATAACATATCATATTATAATAATAGCCTTTAATTACTTATCACACCCTTTTCTTTCCATTGTATCCAAACATGTTAAATGAAGGCCCAATTAGTTCATCTAATAATAATAATAATAATAATAATAATAATAATAATAATAATAATAATAATAATAATAATATATTAGCGATGATATTGATAATATTGATTATTTTTTATATTTTAATTAATAATTTGTTAATGTTAATTTATACAATTAATTCGTTTATTAAATAATTTAAATAATATATTCTAAGTCATAATTTTAGAATAAAAATATTAAAATATAAACCTTAAAATAATTTAGTTATGTTTTTTTAGCAAAAAAATCTTTTAACTATTACTCAGGTCATTATAAATCAAGTTATTCTTGTTAATTTTAATCTTCAATAATTTTGTCCTAATTTTATGTTAATTAAAAGAAGTATTAATAGATAAAAGGAATAATTTTCATATATTAATAAAATGGTTTTAATTTTGAAGAGATATGAGACTTTTAATTTAGACATTCTCTACCAATATTTTATCTCTCCTATATTAATACAATCGGAATAAACATATTTTACATATTGTTTGCTTTGATATTCAATATTTAATTTTTAAAAAAATATTGAATTAAGTTTAGAAGATAATATATATATATATATATATATATATATATATATATATATATATATGTGTGTGTGTGTGTTAATTTATTGTTAACAGTAACTGTTAAAAAACTTAAAACTGGTTTTAAAATGTGTTTTACTATTAAATAATAAATTTAAATATTAAAGAATGAATGTAGTTTTCAAAATAATTAACTGCATATAAGATTTACTATTTCAATAAAAATGCATTGATAATATTACAAATTATGTAATTATATATTGTTTTTACTTCTATTTTTATAGACACATGCTTTAAAAAAATTCATAAAAAACCTAAATTATCAAAATATTTTAGTTAGAATTAAGAAAAATTTTAAAATAGTATCATAAGACAAAATTAGTTTCAATTCATAAATTGAAAGATTTTAAATATATAAGTTATTTATTTAAAACTGTCTTGATAACGGTAAATATTTTTTTAATTTTTTATTGTTAAATTTGTGTAACTGTATATAAGTTTTAATTATTTTTATTTTTAAACACTTTTTAATTACCATAAAAATTCTAGCTTTTGTTTATAAGTTTTTATATATAAATTTTTAATATATGGTACTTTTAAAAAAATTTAAAACATGACTTTATTAATAATTATAAATAAAAACATATATACAATTAATAGTTTTCAAAGTTGTTATAATATAAATTTATAATTAAAAAGATAATAAGTTTAAAAATTAAATTTATATTATTAATTTAAAATAATTAATTAAAAACGGTTAAATATATTATTAATTTTAAGAAAATGATTAATAAATTAATTTTTTTAAATAACAATTACTTTTTAAAAGTGTTTAAGTTTGAATAACCGTATTTAATATTTTATTTTTTATTGTTAATCGTTTCTTAATTATCAATAACAGTTTACAAATGTTATGTATTCTTTATAAGTTTGTATATATAAATATTTATTAATAAATGATAATTTGAATAAAATATAAATTAATTTTTAATTTCTAAATTAAACAAATATATAAAATGAACCGCTTTAAAAATGATTTCAGAATATAAATTTATTATTAGTTTCTAATTAAAAAATATAAAAAATAATCGTTGGTTTAAAAATATTAATTTAACATTTTTTACTATTAATTAAATAGATAAATACTTAGAAAATGAATAATCTAATTTTACCAAACGTTAATTTTGTTAAATATAATTTTATTATTAATTTTAAATTAATATAAAAAATGAACTGATTTTTAAGTGATTTTAAAATAGGTTTTAAAAGGTTGAAATATGAGTTTTTTGGTAATTGAAATAAATTAGGTTTAAAATTGAAATAAATAAATAAATCAAAGAAGAAAATAATACAAACTAAAAGACAAATTGTGTGGAAAAATAAAAGATGCATCACGTTGTATAAATATTTAAAATATAATTTTTTTCTCATAAAAATAAAAAATAAAACATTATAACAAAAAGCAAATAGACGAACGAATAAATCATATTCTATACTTTTTGCTTTGATGGATTATGATAAAAGAATAGTAAAAGAAAAAATATACAAAACTAACAAAATAAATTTGGAAAATCTATATCATATATGTTTATCATTTTTTTTCTGATATATATATATATATATATATATATATATATATATATTTTTTTTTTTTTTTGTGTGTGTGTGTGTGTCGTAAATGTATTATTTCATGTAGTGATTTGCTTCACTGTTATATACAATTGAAGTGAAATTTCTTTACAATGAAGTAACAAGAAGAAGAATGTTAAAGGGAGAAAAGTTTTGGTGACAGTTAAAAAAAGACAAGGATGAGGTCAAATGTATAGTTATATTTTGTTATTGAATATTTTCATTTTTACTTTTTTAAAAGTGGAAAGAATTATTTTTTTAAGGATAAAATTGTCTTAATATATGTACACTAAACTAGTTGTTTAAAATATTTTTTAATCATTTTGTTTATTTTCATCTATATTTGACAGAGAAATACGGATGAAAGAATAAATTTTAATTGTTTTATTTATACGGGAGATAAAACAAATTTAAGAGTGATAGAAGAAAAATAAAATAGTTTCTAATTATTTTTGTATCTATAACATATATATTTAATTCATATTCAAAAGAGAGAAAACGTGAGTAAAAACAAAATTGTAATTAATTTTATTTATTATTTACGTTTAATATTGTAGAAAAATTTGGAGATGGGAAAAAAAAAGGAAAGAAGATAATTTTTAATTATTGTTGTTTATTTTCTTTTATATAAGAGTGAGAGTAATATAAAGTTGGTGATTTTTAATTATTTAATTTATATAGGAAATAAAAGAAGATTAAATATAAGAAAGATGAAACATTTGTAATTAATTTAAGTTATAAGGTTTTTAAGAAACTACCCGTTAACAAAATGGTTGTTTTTTTAGAGAAAAATGATTATTAATTTATGATTTATTATAGCATTAAGTTTTTATTTTAATTTAGTAAAACTATAAAAATATAATCCATTAAATAATAAAAAACAATTAAAAAATGAAATTCATTTTGTATATTAGTATATGAAAATAAAAAATAATTATTAAACGATGACATTAAAAATAATTAAAAGAATATTTTTAGTATCTTATTTACTTTATTAGGTTCAGTTTTGTTTATCGATTACAATTCTAGAAAATAAAATGATGGTTAATTTATATCAATTAATTAACTTTAATAACCATTTTAACTTATTACTACAATTAACCTATTCTTATCGTTTTCCACTTTCTTTAAACGAGATAATCTTATTTGTGTCAAAAGTTAATACCTAATTAGACTAAAAAAACATTTGGATGAAAACAGAAGAATTGCATGAGACAAATATAAGATATTGGTTACATCACTAATTAACAAGTAAGTTTTTTTTAAAGAAATTTGAGAGTTGAACATATGAAATTCACAAAAGTAAATATTCATGAATAATTCGACAGAATAAATGATTCAATAAAGTCAATAACAATTATTATACTTAACTTTAATATCATTTTAAAATTAAAAAAGTAAAAAACTTTCTCTCTTCTTTATACTCCAATTTTTTTTCCCATTTCACTATTATTTTTTTAACATTGTCAAAATATAAAATTATGTTAAAGTTTTTCTTTTTCTTTTTATGTTTACATTATTTTTTGCCTAAAGATTGATATATTCCTGAGCATGAGTGATGATAAATATGAGTGAAGTGCTTGATACAATCAGTGCCAAATCTGGATCTGTAGAGTTCTGTATGGTAATTTTCAAAATGAACCAGGCTTTATTTTTTAGAGGTTATTGATTTTTGGAGACCATAGTTTAGTAATTTCTATCTGCACTTTTTTTTTTTTTTAAATACCCTTTCATTACTAAAAGGTTTATGATGTTGCACCAGTCAAACTATTTTGCCACTTAAATATTTCACAAACTACACAAATAGTACAATATAGCCGATGGAAAATATATAAAAAAATTCAGAGAATATTAGTGGGGATGTATAAGTAAATAGATAACCAACCTATTGTATATAGTTAAAGTACTAGGACTACAATATTCAGTTATATTTTGATGACAAAAAATAATTGAAAGTTATTCAAATAAGAAAATTAAATATTTTTTATAAAATTATATTTATTCAGATCTTGTATTGATTAAAAATATAATATTTATATATATAATATATAAACGAGTAAAATATTTATTTATCAAATCAATTTTTTAAGAATTAAATTAAATGTTTTACTACTTTTAATATGGTACATTAACCAATTCTAATAATATTCAAACATATGAAAAAATCTTCCTTAAAAAAATTTTCTCGATACAAAGAATTGTCACAAAATCTCTTCGATATTATTTAAGTTAATTTTGTAGTATTGAATTGAATATCGGTTTCTAAATGTTTCAAACAACAGCATAATTATTTTTTGTTTCTATCTTTTTGTATGCTTTTCATTCAGCCTCATAAAGCATAAAGGGCTGCATGATTTGCTTTTCTTTCTTTTTCACTCAAAACAGATAAGATCTATCTTTTTGAGTTCTCCCATGTTGTCAATGTAAAGTAAAATGACAATTATATCCTCAATTTGATATTTTTCTTTCCTTGTGCTCGTTGAATTCTATGATCATGGCGTAGTTCCTCACGATGTTGATGACATTTAAAAAGAAACAAACTACGAAAATTTCGAAGTTGTATTTCTTCGTATTCCAACCTCTATATAAATGCTTAGGCCATTTTCTAAGCATTGGTGCGGCACAATATTGTGTGATTTGTTTTACAATTGTAAGAAAAAACATGGGAAGTGGTAGCACTTACGTGACAGTGGCAGTGTTGGTGGTTGCAGGATGTTTAATGTGTAACACAAAAGAGGTTTCAGCACAATGTGGAGTAAGTGTGAATGATCTTGTATCGCAGTGTTCAAAGTATGTGCAGAAAACGGGACCAATGATAAAACCTTCAGCAGCATGCTGTGCAGTTGTGAGAAAAATTGATGTGCCATGCGCATGCAAACTCATCACCAAAGAAGTTGCAAGCCTTATCAGTATTCCAAAGTCTGTCTTTGTTGGACGCTCCTGTGGTTTGAACCTTCCCCCAGGAATGCAATGTGGAGGTAACATCTTCTATCAAACTTAATTTTCAGTTTTAGATATCGTGATAAATCTCGCTTCAATCCTATATTTTTATTATGTTATGATATTTTTCCGAGTTTCTTTAAAAGTTAACATCAGATATAGTTTATATATATACTTCATTCTTATAACGGATTTAATATTTGTCTTTTACCTCGACTCTGAAGGATGATTAAAATAAAAGATAATGAGAAAATTTATATAAAAAGAAGATGACATGAAAGTTGTGTTGTTCTTTCAGCTATTAAAATCCCTCCGAGTGCCAAATGATTGAACAAGTGATTCCTTGATATAGTGGCTACGAAGCATCCTCTCCTTCTGCAAAAATAAGTGAATAAGCAAATAACTTTCCATATCATCATCATATTGTACTATTAACTCGACAATGCATAACTTTTGTTTCTTCTGCCATACCCTGGACATTTATTATGCTATCTACTTCCTTCAGATTTTAAGTAGATCTGTGTAATTTCCTCCTACCAATACTCATATTTAGAAAGATAAATGTCTAATAAATAGATATTCATAAGGAAAACCAAACAAAAATGGGGCACAAAAGCTTTGGGCAATCATCATTTTTGTCATTTAGAGTACTACTGAATTAAGTGAGAGTGGGGAAATTTGGACCCAAAAACCAAAAAAAGAAAGATGGTAGGTGGAATATTAAACACATACCCGTATTTTACAACCATGCTACTTTTGGTGTTATCATCACTATTCATTGAAAACGAACTCTCCATTTTTTGTTGTTGGAATTGAAACCTTGCTTGATATGATAGTAGTTAGATGCACGGGACTCATTTTAATGTAAAAACAAAAATTCATCTCAACTTTTTCTTCCACTATAATAATGTTAGCAATTATGCTATTTATACCATATTTTGTTCCTTTATCTCTCTACATCACAATATCAAATCAATTATGTTATCTTACGACACACGTTTCTTTTTCTTTTTAATATCTTTCTTTATTGTACAATAGTAATCATATAAATACAATTTGTTTTACTGTAGCATCGTAATGAAAAAAAAATTAATGACATGTTTTTTAATGTACTTTATTATCAGGAGTAATTCACGCGAAACCTAATAAATCATATTATATGTTTCACTGGCTACTCAATAAATCATATTGATAAGTTGGGCCGTTGAATGATAGGTCCAACTTGGGACAGTCTTAGCCCAAAGCTAGCATGTTACCCTGGTGGGTGGGCTTAATTGTGGGCCCAAATTATTCTAAAAATTCACTGGTTTCATACCTATGCTTTTCTAAAGCAAATTTGGGAAAATAATAAAACGTTAGAAAAGCTTAAAATGAAATATCTCTAATCTATTCTAACCATACCTATAAATGTCTAATTTGAGAATTTAAGGGATTCAATTATATCAGAAACATATGCATCTAAAATATGATCTTAATTCTTATAATAGGGTGATTGATTCCCCTCTAAAAAAAATCATGACAAGCCTAATACGGATGAATAAATTCTGACGCCCAATTCACGCAAGAATTATGACCAATTGAAAAAGCAAAGTTCCTCTTACAGGGTCGAGATGCTCTTCAGCTTTATGAAAGGCTTAGAATCTCAGCCATGGAAAATGTTTGAATGTGTTGTCAAAAACAGTTGTGAACATGTTTTGATAAAGATGAAGTGTGAGCTCAAAGAGGAAGGATTCTTGGTGCTCCTCAGAAAAGCCTGTGTGATGAGAGATATTACCTTATTATTAATTGACTACCTGTCTGACAGCACAATGCTCCTTCAGCACTTTCAAAAAGTGTCGTATTTAGTCAACAACAAAACTTCAGCACACCCCAATTATTTAAATATTGTTTGTGAATTGATTACACGCCCCAATTTTCCAACAGCCACCACACCAACCAAAAAAGCAAAACACAAGAAAAGATGACATGGGGAGGTGGTGTTTTTATTTTGGGGTGAGTGTGTGGCTGTGTTGGGATGCATCATATCATGCTAAAGTCAAAAGCATTGAAGCCAATAGCCTCATCTGTCACCAGTACAGGAAATATCCAACGACAAACAATTCACCAATCTTTCAAACGTGACATTTGGCAGTCGTCACAATGACCGAAGCACAAACAGAGTGTATGCATGTGTGGAACATATTAGGAATGAACCACTTAATTTCTTGAGCACCCTTGTATGGCAATGCTTTTTCAGGGCTCATCCAAATCCACTAAAAGCCAACTTGCAACATTCGCTGAAAGAAAACCGACACATGTCCTACAATTTTGAATATTAACTTACTCTAAACCATTAAGTTAACAAAAACATATTTTATATATAATATAATATACTAGATACAAGTTAGGGTACAGGAGTTCATAAAAAAATAAAATGATCAGCAGTAAAAAAAATTAAACCATAAACAACCACGATTAAATCCTCAAATCTTCTGTCCTTCAACCTTTCTTTGTCCTCCCAACTTTCTCTCTTGATGGGGTTTTTACCAGGCAATGAATAAAGAGTATCTCTAAAAACCGATCTTGAAGAATAGTCATCACCATAAGGATAAAACACTGTCATGCAATGAAAAGAAAAAAGGAAAAAAGACCATCAATCTACCCATTTAATTCTCTTACTTCCTAGATCTCCAAGCTGATATTGAAAACATTGGCCGATCCTGCCAGCAGATTAATACGCAACCATTTTCATCCCTCATTCTATATCCTTCACAACCATAGCTCTGGATGAACCTCCTTGCTTGCAACATACCATAGTAGCTCAAAGGCACATTACCAAACCCAGCTAGATCAAATCTCTGGAACCACTTGTCAAGCTTTTCATGTCTCTGCTTTCTTTCAGGCCCCTCACATGCAATGATGTTCTTTATTTCCTCCCCAAAAATCATCTTCTCCACCCTTAATCTCTCCAATGATGTTCTTGAGACAGTGGATTCCAAACAATCAAACAATGCTGCATAAGAATACAGTGCTTCAAGTAGCCTATCCATCAGAGTTGGACCATTATGGTTACAGTCTTGCTCCGTCACAACCATGACCTTTGGTGATAAACCCCATAAGGCATTAAGAAAGCTCTCCATATTTATTGAATTCGAAGTAGCTAAAGATGCTGGTGATGATGAGGTTGAGTCGGGACTTGGGGTGTACCCGTTAACCACATCTTTCTCAAGTAAATCCCCCAATGTGCTTTGGCTCAGTGGCAAGACTCTTTGCAGGTTAATTCCGTTTGAGCCTTTTAACAGAAGAGGAGATTTCCTCCGTAAGGCCTCATCATCCCAGGCCAAGAGGGAATGTAATTGGAGAATGGAACTTATTGCTAGTGCTTCCCCAGTTTTCACACGAAGTTTGTCAAAATCAAGATTTTCTAGTTTGCTGACTACAGGGTTGAATTGGAATGGTATATCCAACTTTTCTGCTTCTTCAGTTAGTCTATGAGCTACCTGATCCAGAATCTCCTTTTTCTGATGAATCCCAGTGATTCTCAAATGAGGAGGGCCTTCGGGACGCGCACTCAAAACTTGAAGGAGAGCAATCCACTGAGCAGCTTCAGCAGCATTGAGATCAATTATGTGAATCACTTTCTCCCCTTCCATTGCCTCAATGATGGCCTGATTTGTTAGAACATATGCCACCTTCAAGAAAGGGAAAAGCTCAAAGAAGAGCTTCTGAACAAGAATTTCTTCAGATAGCATAGTCACTCTAGTTGAGTTGAGCGCTCTGTGGATCCCGGGCCATGTTTTCAGAATCCGATCTGCAAGCGATTCCATAAAATAAGTGGCGATTCGCTGCATAGTATCCCCATCCGGGGAAGCAAGCACTGAAATTTGCTCAAGTGTGGTGTTTGCATTTTCAAGGTTACCAGCAGCTACATGATTTGCACAAGTGAGCAACAAATGGATCAAGTACAAACCCCTTTCCTCGGATTTCATTTCTCTAAGCAAGGCATTGTTGGGAGAACCTAAGCTGGGTGAAAGTGACATCATGGAGAAGAGCTGCAGGGGTGAAGAAATTACAGAAGACGACCCTTCTTCTTGCCGCATAAATCCCATGAAACAATGATAACAACAATCTTAGGAATTTGGAAACAATGAAAAGAGGCAGAATGTAGTCACAGACAAACTAATGGATAAAAAAAATCTTCAAAAATCAGATTCATTCAGATACAAAATCTCAAGTTTTACAACACATGGGACACGAATGAAGAAGCTAATGAATGAAGACAGAATAAGGAAGAAAGCACAAATTCAAAGCAAAGTACGACAAGCAAAGAAGAAAAGGATTTGTGCATAAGAACCTGCACAACCCAGGTTCAAATTTTGATAAAAAAAAAAAAAAACTCAACAAGCCTCAAGCCTTATTTCGGTTTTATAATCTCAGAAACTGAAAGGTCCCAAGACTTTTCCACCAATTCAGCAAAAAAGCATGGAGAAAAACATGGAAGCCGTTACAAGAAGAAGATGGAACTTACCAAAACCAGGTCAGCAACAGAGGATTGCATTGCAGCGAGGAAACGCTTATCCCTTGGTGGGTTTTCAAATTGAAGAACAATCCAGACGAAGCCCCCAGAAAATTCCAAAACTTGCCTCTTGGAATACTGAAAAAACCAGAATCATAATGGGTTTGTTGTTCTGCTTCTATGGGAGTGAGTTTCAATGTTTGGACCCTTCTTCTGGTTTCAGCTACTTGTTCATGACTACGTTGTCGACAATGCGTGAAGGGTCCCTTTTGTCTTTATTGGTTTGTTGTCCTTCACACCTCAGTGGAGTGTGGAATTTCTGACTCTTGGAAATTTCTCTATCTTCCTGTAAAAGCTAAACAAACAGTTACATTTTATTTTTCCATTTCTTTTAAAGTTTAAAAATCAATCATTTCAATGTGCTGTTTCTATCCCTCATAATTTATCTAAATTCACTGAATAAAAAACCTAATTTTGGTCTAAAATCAAACACTTGAACTATTAATAGTAAAAGACATATTAAATGAAGATATAAATTTTTTATCAAAAGATGTAAACTATTACCATTCGTGTCTATCAATGCTAATAAAGAAAACATTCATGATTTTTCTTACAAATTTAATGAAAGACTGCAAATAGAAAGAAGAAGAAGATGAGAAAGGTAAAAGTGAGTGTAAAAGTATGGTTTTCTCTCTCTAGAAGGCATGTTTGTTTTGTGACGAAAACTTCTACTTTAACGTGTTTGTTTTGTCTTTAACCTTAGGTGGGTAGGGAATCAGGGCTGGCCGAAAGAGTTATAATATTCGGAAAGGCTACGTAAAAACAAACATGCCTTGACAAAGACAAACAACGTTGCCCTCGGTTTTGCTTGGGAGTGGGATGAGTGTGTGTGAGAGAGTGAGAATTGCTAACATACTTCCAAACCAATGTTTTGTTTTATTTTCAAAAGCAATGACCATACAATTGGATTATGTTCTTCTATTAGGACAAACAGACAAGGAGCTTCAACAAACCTCCAAAACCAGATTCAACATTTATCTCTACTTGTGGGACTTTTTTTCATAAATAATACTATTTTTAAAAATATTTCCCAAAATAGCACATCTAGAACATTATTTACACAACTAGCACTCTTTACTGTTCACGTATTAAAATAATCGATTATTTTATATTATGATCGATTATTTCGCACAATGAACTCTCGCTCAAGCGAAGAAACCCCTCGCTTGAGCGAGTTAATCTGTAACAAGGGGTAATCTGGGGGTCAATTCTCGCTCACGCGAAGAAACCCCTCGCTTGAGTGATAAAATCTGTAACAAAGGGTTATCTCCAGTCAACTCTCGCTCACACGACGGATATTTTCGCTTGAGCGAGAAGTGATTAAAATATGTGGTGACCCAAGTTGCGTTATGTGAATAACTACGTTGGACGTTTAGCCACATAATGCAACTTGGGTCACCACATATTTCAATCACTTTTTCGCTCAAGCGAAAATACCCGTCGCTTGAGCGATAATTGACCCGAGACTTTAGATAGCGATTCTAGAACTAACCGCTATTAAAAATATATTTTAGATAGTGGTTAACGTGGAACCGCTATTATATGTTCACTTTTAAGAGCGGTTAAAATGTTAACCGCTCTTAAAAGTGACACATACATAATAAAAAAATATTAAATGCACAGTGTTTTTATTATTAAATAATTCATTCCCTTGCCCATCTCTCCTCCTTCTCCGATTCTCATTTTCCTAGCACAGAACTTTGTCATTCCTTCGTCGACCTCGACCTTCCTCACGCGAGTGTGAACTTGCCCATCTCTAATGAAGTCAAATCCGTTATTAACAAAGTATTGGGTGTCAAGCACCTTTGGGACTATCACTGAAAGTGATGAAGATCTTATTGAAATACTTTGGCAAAGATCTTATTGATTTGATGAAGTCAAAGATGAAGTCAAAGGCAACTTTGTAGCGGACAAAAGTCACTTAGATAAAAGAGTAGAGGGATTAGTGTGTCTGCAGCTATGCTTAGGTATAATTATTTTTATCTTTTCTGCTGCATGTGGTTTCGTCACTTAAAAAATTTTGCAAAATGCCTCTAAAAATGTTTAAATAGTTAAAAACAAAGTATTTTGGCAAAAGCTTTCTTAAACAAGTTTTTAACTGATATAATTTCGAAATAACCGATTGTTTTCACTAAGAAAGTTTTTGAAAACCTTCTGTCAGTGTTTTAACTGATACAGTTTCGAAATAACCGATTAAAATCACTTAAAATGTTCAGAGAAGTGTTTTTGTAGTATTTTAATCGATACAACTTAGTTTTAATCGATTAAAACCACTTAGAGTTCAGGATGATCGATCAGAATGCTATTATGACCGATCAGAATCAGATATGATCGATCAGAATTGAGTTATGACCGATCAGAATTTTTTTAATCGATTAAAACAACTTAGAAAATTTCTACACAACATTTTAATCGATTAAAACTTATTTTTATCAGTTAATTGGAAAAGTTCACAATAAAGTTTTGCAGTGTTTTAATCGATTGAAACACGAAACAATCGATTAAAACAAATTAGAAGATTTTTTGTAAAGAGTTTTAATTGATATAAACGTTGTCGTATCAGTTAAAACAAATCTGTAAAATAATCAAGAACGTTTTAATGGATTAAAAGAAGTTTTAACAGATTAAAACTAGACTTTTAACAGATTAATTAAACCAGCAGTTTTGAAAATCTTCTATATAAACAGAGTTGCTTGAACTTTTTACATATCATCTTTTACACATCCTTTAGCAATCAATCAAGCAAACTTTAGCACTACTTTCAAGAAAGATTCGCGCTAGTTTTTGTGAAGTTCTTTGAAATTCTTTCTTGAGGCAAATTGCTTTCTTTTGAAGAAGAAACACATACTGCAGAATTGCATAAAACTGGTTTGAGCATTCTAGTTTCTTCTTTTCATTTCTTTACATTCTTTTCTGTATTGTTTGGTGCCTGGAATTGTGGGCACTGGTTTCTCTGCAGCTGGAATTTGGTTCTTGGTGAAAGGTTAGGTGCAGGAACTGGAATTGTGGTTCTTGTGGTAGATTGAGTGTAAGGTTGTAATCTGTAAAACATTCAATCTAGTGGAACCCAGCTGGAATTTGGCTGGAGACTGGACGTAGCCCTGGGATTGGGTGAACCAGTATAAACCTTGGTGATATCTTTCTAAACCTTTCTCTTCTTTTAATTCTGTTACTGCATTTATTTTTGATTGCTTGCTGTGTGATTCAAGAACAGATCTGAAATCTTAATTTTACAAATAGATAATCTGTTAATTGCGAAAATCTTTCAAAGATCAATTCACCCCCCCTCTTGATCTCAGTCTACATTTCTAACAATCACCTCCTTCGTGGTCACAGTTTGGGTACTTGAAGAAGTCGCTTCTGAGTGGGTGCGCTTGGAGCTTTTTCTTTTGCCAGCCATGGTTTATGTTTACGACTATTGAGAATAGTCAACAGTGAACGAAAACAGAGAACAGAGAATCTGCGAGTAATTAGAAAGCAAAGAATACATTAACCTCCATGGTTGCTTTATGATTATTCTTTACAATGCAAACGAAATCAAACAAGATGAACCATCAAATTAAAATTCAAAATCGAAACCAACAACCATATTAAACCCTAAACCAAATGAACAGAACCCAATATTAAACATAGACGAACCAGAGCCGGGAGAGAACGAACGTTTCTTTTGCGTGCGCCGGCGAGAGAGATACAAAGCGAAATTATGTAAAACTATAATCGCTTAGCACAAACTATGATCGATGTTCTCCAACTATAATCGATCATTCTCAATTATAATCGGTTATCGAAAATTATGATCGATTATTATCCAGTTATATTCGATCACTTTGACATATATGACTTTAGATAGCGGTTATTTGGCCAACCGCTATCTAAACAACATTTATTATAGCGTTCCACGAGTCAACCGCTCTTTAAAAGTATGATATAAGAGAGCGGTTATAAAAAAACCGATAATATAAACATACGTTAGACAGCGGTTAAATGTAAACCGCTATCTCATATATATTTAAAAGCGGTTCTTATTAACCGCTATCTCAGGTTACTCAAGCGAAAAACACATCGCTTGAGCGAGGACACCTGGAAAAATGGGTGATTCTCGGGTTCTTGCTTGCTCAAGCGACGTTATGAACGCTTGAGCGACAAGTGATTCTAATATGTGGTGAACCAAGTTATATTATTTGGCTAACTGTGTTTGACGTTTCATCATTCGGTCAAACAAGGGGGACTCTCGGGTTCTGTCTCGCTCAAGCACGGGTACTTTCGCTTGAGTGATAAGTGATTGAAATTTGTGGTGACCCAAGTTGCATTATATGGCTAACTGCGTTGGACGTTTAGCTTGGTCAATTCGATTATTTTAAAATTATGATCGATTATTTCACGTTATAATCGATTATAAATTTCTTCGCTCAAGCGATGAATGTCTTGCTTGAGCAAGAATTGACCACGGTCCAACTATATATGGGTCACTATTTAAAATAGCGGTTCCACGTTAACCGCTATTTAAAATATATTTTTAAAAGTGGTTAGTGAAAGTGATGAAGATCTTATTGAAATAATTTGGCAAAGATCTCATTGATTTGATGAAGTCAAAGATAAAGTCAAAAGTCAACTTTGTAGCGGTCAACAAGTCACTTAGATAAAAAAGTAGAAGGATTAGTGTGTCTACAGAATGCTTAGGTAAAATCATTTTATCTTTTCTGCTACATGAAGGTTCTTCACTTAAAGATTTTGCGAAATGCCTCTAAAATCGTTTTAAACAACTAAAAACAAAGTATTTTTACAAAAGCTTTCTTAAACATGTTTTTAACTGATATAGTTTTGAAAGAACCGATTAAAATTGTTAGAAAAGTAGTTTTAAATCAAGAGGGGGGGTGAATTGATTTTTGAAAGTTTTTCGCAATACACAGATTATCTAATTCGAAAATTAAGTTTACTAATCAATTCACAAATCACAAAGCAATCAAACAGTTTAAGTGCAGCAGCAGAAATTAAAGAGAGAAAGGTTAGGAAAGATTTCACCGGTAATTTTATACTGGTTCACCCACAACCAGGGCTACGTTCAGTCTCCAGCCAAATTCCAGCTGGGTTCCACTAGAATAGATGTTTTACAGACTCACACTCTTACACCTATTCTAACTCTCCACCAAGAACCAAATTCCAGCTCTTGGAAACCTCTGCAACCAAATTCTAGCCGCAGAGAAACCAGTGCCCAAATTTCAGGCACCACACAGTACAAGAACCAAATTCCAGTTCCTGCACTTAACCTCTCCCACCAAGAACCAAATTCCAGCTCTTGATAACCTCTACAACCAAATTCCAGTTGCAGAGAAACCAGTGCCCAAATTCCAGGCACCACACACAAGAACCAAATTCCAGCTCTTGCTTTAACCTTTCCACCAAGAACCAAATTCCAGTTCTTGGCAACTTTCTACAACAGCTGCAGAAAACTTGTACCCAAATTCCAGGTACAAAACAGTACAAATGAATGAATAGAAATTTAAAAGAAGAAACAAAGAAAGCTCAAACCGGATTACACCAATCCACAGTCAGTTTCTTCTTCAAAGAAATGCAAAGTGCCTCAAGAAAGATTTCAAAAGAAGTTCACAAAAACAGTTGTGTATCTTTCTTGAAAAATGCTAATAGTTGTTTGTATTGATTGCTTGAATTGTGTCAAATATGATATGTTAAAAGTTCCAAGCAATTCTGTTTATAAAAGAGTATTTTCAAATCTGCTGCATTAATTAATCTGTTGAAAGTTTGTTTTAATCTGTTGAAATAGCCGTTACAATCTGTTAAAAGTCCTTTCAACCCATTAATGCATTCTTGATCTTTAACAGAAAATGTTTTAGTTGATACGACCACGTTTTTATCAGTTAAAACGTTTTACAAACATTTTCTAAGTATAAAACAATCGATTGAATCACGTATTAATCGATTGATTTGTTTAAAAACCTCTTTATAAAACTTTCCAAGTTATTTTAGCTGATATAAAGTCGTTTTAATCGATTAAAAACCTGCACAGAATTTTTCTAAGTTGTTTTAATCGGTTGAAATACGTTTTAATCGATTGAAAAGATTTTCTAAGTTATTTTAATCGATTGAAATACGTTTTAATCGATTGAAACAGATCTGATCGGTCATAATTCAATTCTGATCGATCATATCCAACTCTGATCGGTCATAATCTCATTCTGATCGATCATCCTGACATCCAAAGTGATTTTAATCGATTGAAACGTGTTTTAATCGATTCAAATAATTCTGATCGCTCATATTTAAGATCTGATCGATTATATTGCATTCTGACCTATTATATTCGAATTCTAATCGGTCATAAAGAGTTTTAATCGATTAAAAGAAGTTTGTATCGATTAAAATATTGTAAAAACACTTTTTAAAACATTCTAAGTGTTTTAAATTGATTCTTTCAAACCTGTATCAGTTAATAACTTGTTTAAGAAAATTCTTTGCCAAAATGCTTTTGTTTTTGATTTGTTAAAAACTGTTTTTGAGGCATTTTGCAAAATGAATGAAGAAGCTTTGTGCAGTGGAAAAGGTAAAGTGGTTTTACCTAAGCTTTCTGTTAAGACACACTAAGTCTTCAGCTCCATTCTTCTGAGTGACTTGTTTGACTGTTGCAGAGTTGACCTTTGACTTTATCTTTGACTTCATCAAATCACTGAGATCTTTGCTAGGATCACTTTCAGTCTCCCCCTATTTGATGAAGACAAACACCATTTTGAAAAAACAATCTCTGCAAAATAAGTCACTTGATAATGCAGTTAGGTGAGAAATATAAGAATGTAATAAAGTTTTGTTTCTCCCCCTAAAACTTATTTCTCCCCCTAAACTGTTGCTCTTAAATTTATCTTAAAGTGATGCAACTATTTCTCCCCCTTTTGACTTCATCAAAAATAGGGAATAGAAGAGAAAAGAATAAAATGTAAGGTTTCGAAAAATATGCTCAAGTTTTTGAAAATACAAAGTGAATCAATATTTCACTCATGAAAATAATCAATTAAAGTTGATTCAAACTTATCTCCATTAACACGTTTGTAATGAATACAATTAACACGTGTAAAGATAAGGGAATCACGCTTTAGTAGCATGTTTACAGAAACAGCCATTAACTAAAGCCTTTAATCTTTCTTCCCAGAATAAAAATCGATTAAAAACAGAGCATAATCGGTTAAAATGTTCTTGGTAAATGATTTTAATCGATTGAAAGAAAAGTTTAATCGATTAAAACATTTAAGATTTTGAAAACATGAAACTTTAGTAAAAATAATCGATTATTTCGATTTTGAATCGATTAAAACATGTTGTATAAGTTCATTTAATCGATTAACAAGATGTTGTATTGATTAAAACAATCAGTTTTGAAAATGAAGTAATGTTTAATGCATATTTTGTAAAACTGATCATTTAGAAGGATGTTTTAACAATACTAACAGCTATATTGATTAAATCTTAGCTAATAGATCCATCAGAATAAAATCTTATTTAGCTAAAGCTCTCAGGGATCTATTTAAATTCTATTTACGCCAGTCTGATCTAGATTAGATCCTAAACCATATTTAACCAAAGGTTAAGGCAAATGTTCCTGGTATAACACCAGTTAATATCACAGTCCATGCAAACAATATAAAGATAGAAATAAGCAGAAGATAAAGATGATGAGGGGAACTAGTCATCCCAATTTCCCTGATTGAACTGCTTATCCACCAGCTTGGTGATCATTCATTTGATCCCCACCAATATCAAAAGATAATAGGCTTTCCTTTTTGCTGGAACCAATTTTGCTCTATCAACTATTTGAGTCAACAACTGCTGTCACTCCTGTATCAGCAACAGACACAGAAACTTTTCCTGAAAAGAAATCTTTTAGCAGTTTACTGTTACTATTGACTGCATTACAGTCCATGGTTGACACTCAATGGAATTAAATGTTTCTTTAGGAACATCAACTATTACACATCTGAGGCAGAATCATGTACTGACAGACGTACATTCACTATCAGATTCCACACAGAGTGCACGATACCATAAATTGCATGAATCACAGATTAATGATGTACTGAGATAGGAATTTCCTTTCAAAATAGCCAACCCATTTTGAACCCTGCAGTTATCATCATCCAAGCAAATAACTGTATTTTTATTAATGTAGTATGATGGGTGTTATTCTCACTTATAGTGAACCAGTCATCATTATCTTTTGAGGAATGAGTCATTTTTAACTTTGTTGTTTCCAGTGGTATCATATGCACAAGTGATTAACAAAAAACTTATTCTGGTAGAGTGGGCAATGATTAGTAATGAGGACAGGTGATGACAATCAATCCAGAATTCTAAAACAATATAAAATTTATCCCTGTACTGACCATAAAACATACATTCCCTGTACCACGTTATTCAATTTTTGAATTGCTGTTCCAGATTGGTTCCCTTATAGTGTCACCTCGTGACATTGATGATTAAAGCAAATATTCAAAGTTGCACAGTTCCAATGAATTTCACCAAGAGTTTTGAACCAATGCATGCTCAAGATTATTTCAGAAATATTGCTAGGTAATATCAAGAAATCTAATGTAAACATTTGTTCATTGAACTTCCTAGTAATCAACAATTTATTACCAGAATCAACTATCACTGAAAAAATCTATGATAAACTATGTTTTCAGTCCTAACAGTTTGACCTGTTTGTAACTAGTGTCTATAAGAAAAGTTACAGTCCATTCTTTGATAATTTCTTTGATTTTCAGTGTATTACCATGCATCATTCCATGTAAAGTATTAAGAGAAATGTAAACATCTACAGTGAATTAATCAATTGTTTTATGAAAGAATCGATTTGTATGGTACAGAATGTAATAAAAAAAAATATCACCAGTATTTAAATCGATTAAAACGTAAATGAATCGATTAATTTTGATCCTAAGTGTTTTTAGTTGATATAAATTTATTCTAATCGATTAAAACGACTAAACCAACATTTTGAAAACAATTTAATCGATTATTTCAACATTTCAATCGATTAAAATGGTACGGTAAGTTATTTCAATCGATTAATATTGGTTTATATCAATTAAAACAATTAATTTAAATACACAGAACCTGGTTTCGCAGCTCTGATCTTCAAGGGATTCCCAGACTTGTTCCTGCAAAACAATTAAGTATTTTTCTGGTACCCTTTATAATTATTGGGTCCTGATCATGTTATTTGAAAAGAATTAATCTTTGGAACCCATTTCATTCTCCCTTTAGGAATAGCATACTTTTTAATTCTGCAGTATTTTACTGAATGCCCTTTTTTCATACAGTAGAAACATTTGATTGTAGAGTATGAATTCCTATTTATTTTTGTTTTACTGGATCTAGATTTAAATCCTATTCCAGATTTGTCAAAAATTAATTTTTGAGATCCAAGTAATACATCTAGATTGGCTTGCCCCTGAGTGAACTTTGAAACAGTTTGAGATAAGAATTCAATTTTCTTTTGCAATTCAGAACAGTTTTTGCATGGTTTATTGCATTTACAATCAGAGTTATCATGAATCAGTTTCAAGAGTTCATTATCAGTTTCATTTTCACTAATCTGTTTTTCCAGAGAATCAACCTTGTTAACTAGCCAGTTATTTAATCCTTTTAGCCTATCATTTTCTTTTTGAAGTTTCTTAGCCTCCTCATGCATTTCATTAAATACTTCTTGTAATGCATCATAGTTAACTATATTTGAAGAGGAACTAGAACTTACCTGGCTGGTTTGTGGATTTTGACTCGCCATTAAACAAAGATTGGCTTCTTCATTTTCAGAGTTATCTGTTGATGACGTATCATTATCATCCCAGGCAATGTAGGCTCTTCTTTTTGATTTTTTCTCTTTCTTTTCACTTTGTTTATTTCTCTCTGGACATTCCATTTTAACATGGCCCTGTTTGCCACAACCATAACATTTAAAGTTAGAAGAATCAGTTCTTTTCTCATACCTTTTGTGTCTTTCCTTGTCTTGGATCTTTTTCTTGAGGAATTTGTTGAATTTCCTAACAAGCAGTCCAAGGTTCTCATTATCTTCTTCTGATTCTTGATTTTCTTCAACTTTAAGTGCAATGCTTCTGTTCTTCTTCTCAGAGACTTCTTGCTCATTGAATCTTGTGATTTCCATTTCATGTTCTCTGAGTTTTCCAAACAGTGAGGCTGTTGTCATGGTGGACAGATCTTTTGATTCTGATATTGCAGTGACTTTTGGCTGCCAGGACCTGTCAAGACATTTCAATACTTTAATATTTAGTTCTTCCTTATCAAAGGTCTTACCTAGGCCCATTAAGTGGTTGATGATGTGCGTGAAGCGTTTCTGCACATCTGCGATGCTTTCACCATTCTGCATTTTGAACAGCTCATACTCTCTTATCAAAGTGTGCTTTCTGGCTCTTTTAACATCTGCAGTCCCTTCATGAGTGACCTCAAGAACATCCCACATCTCCTTGGCAGAATTGCACTGGGACACCCTGAAAAATTCATCCATGTTAAGAGCAGAAGTAATAATATTTTTTGCATTGCAGTCACTTTGAACTTTCTTCTTCTCTTCATCATTCAAGCTTGACCATCCTTTATCTGTAATTAGAGGACCATTAGTAATAACATCCCAAGCATTTCTGTCAATGGATTCAATGAAGATTTTCATCCTAATTTTCCAGAAAGGATAATCTGTTCCACAGAATAGTGGAGGTCTGTTAATAGATGCCCCCTCAGAAAACGGTAACCTGTTCTCAGCCATGGATCAAGAGACTTGAATAACTTTCAAGCACCTTGCTCTGATGCCAATTGTTAGAAAAGTAGTTTTAAATCAAGAGGGGGGGTGAATTGATTTTTGAAAGTTTTTCGCAATACACAGATTATCTAATCCGAAAATTAAGATTACTTATCAATTCACAAATCACAAAGCAATCAAACAGTTTAAGTGCAGCAGCAGAAATTAAAGAGAGAAAGGTTAGGAAAGATTTCACCGGTAATTTTATACTGGTTCACCCACAACCAGGGCTACGTCCAGTCTCCAGCCAAATTCCAGCTGGGTTCCACTAGAATAGATGTTTTACAGACTCACACTCTTACACCTATTCTAACTCTCCACCAAGAACCAAATTCCAGCTCTTGGAAACCTCTGCAACCAAATTCCAGCCGCAGAGAAACCAGTGCCCAAATTCCAGGCACCACACAGTACAAGAACCAAATTCCAGTTCCTGCACTTAACCTCTCCCACCAAGAACCAAATTCCAGCTCTTGATAACCTCTACAACCAAATTCCAGTTGCAGAGAAACCAGTGCCCAAATTCCAGGCACCACACACAAGAACCAAATTCCAGCTCTTGCTTTAACCTTTCCACCAAGAACCAAATTCCAGTTCTTGGCAACTTTCTACAACAGCTGCAGAAAACTTGTACCCAAATTCCAGGTACAAAACAGTACAAATGAATGAATAGAAATTTAAAAGAAGAAACAAAGAAAGCTCAAACCGGATTACACCAATCCACAGTCAGTTTCTTCTTCAAAGAAATGCAAAGTGCCTCAAGAAAGATTTCAAAAGAAGTTCACAAAAACAGTTGTGTATCTTTCTTGAAAAATGCTAATAGTTGTTTGTATTGATTGCTTGAATTGTGTCAAATCTGATATGTTAAAAGTTCCAAGCAATTCTGTTTATAAAAGAGTATTTTCAAATCTGCTGCATTAATTAATCTGTTGAAAGTTTGTTTTAATCTGTTGAAATAGCCGTTACAATCTGTTAAAAGTCCTTTCAACCCATTAATGCATTCTTGATCTTTAACAGAAAATGTTTTAGTTGATACGACCACGTTTTTATCAGTTAAAACGTTTTACAAACATTTTCTAAGTATAAAACAATCGATTGAATCACGTACTAATCGATTGATTTGTTTAAAAACCTCTTTATAAAACTTTCCAAGTTATTTTAGCTGATATAAAGTCGTTCTAATCGATTAAAAACCTGCACAGAATTTTTCTAAGTTGTTTTAATCGGTTGAAATACGTTTTAATCGATTGAAACAGATCTGATCGGTCATAATTCAATTCTGATCGATCACATCCAACTCTGATCGGTCATAATCTCATTCTGATCGATCATCCTGACATCCAAAGTGATTCTAATCGATTGAAAAGTGTTTTAATCGATTAAAATAATTCTGATCGCTCATATTTAAGATCTGATCGATTATATATCATTCTGACCTATTATATTCGAATTCTAATGGGTCATAAAGTGTTTTAATCGATTAAAAGAAGTTTGTATCGATTAAAATATTGTAAAAACACTTTTTAAAACATTCTAAGTGTTTTAAATTGATTCTTTCAAACCTGTATCAGTTAATAACTTGTTTAAGAAAATTCTTTGCCAAAATGCTTTTGTTTTTGATTTGTTAAAAACTGTTTTTGAGGCATTTTGCAAAATGAATGAAGAAGCTTTATGCAGTGGAAAAGGTAAAGTGGTTTTACCTAAGCTTTCTGTTAAGACACACTAAGTCTTCAGCTCCATTCTTCTGAGTGACTTGTTTGACTGTTGCAGAGTTGACCTTTGACTTTATCTTTGACTTCATCAAATCACTGAGATCTTTGCTAGGATCACTTTCAAAAATCACTTAGAATGTTCAAAGAAGTGTTTTTACAGCATTTTAATCGATATAACTTGATTTTGACTGAGTAAAACCATTTAGAACTCATTATGATCGATCAGAATACAAATATGACCGATTAGAATCAAATGTGATCCATCAGATGTGAATTATGAGCGATCAGAATTTTTTCAATCGATTAAAACACGTTTCAATCGATTAAAATCACTTACAGTGTCAGGCTGATCGATCATAATGCAATTATGACCGATCAGAATCAGTCATGATCGATCAGAATTGAGTATGACCGATCAGAACTATTTTAATCGATTAAAACACGTTTCAACCGACTAAAACAACTTGGAAAAATTATGTACAGAGTTTTAATCGATTAAAACCTATGTTTTATCAGTTAAAATAACTTGAAAAGCTTTATAAGAAAGTTTTGCAGTATTTCAATCGATTGAATAGAGAAACAATCGATTAAATCAACTTGGAAGATTTTTTGTAAAGTGTTTTAATTGATATAAACGTTGTCGTATCAGTTAAAACAAATCTGTTAAAGAATCATGAACGTATTAATGGATTAAAAGGACTTTTAACAGATTGAAACGGCTCTTTTAACAGATTAAACGGATATTTTAACAGATTAATTAATGCAGCAGTTTTGAAAATATTCTATAAAATCAGAGTTGCTTGGAACTTTTTAGATATAAGTTTTCACACATCCTTAAGCAATCAATCAAGCAACTTTAACACTCTTTTCAAGAAAGATTCGCGGTAGTTGTTGAGAAGTTCTTTAAAAATCTTTCTTGAGGCATATTGCTTTTCTTTAAAGAAGAAACTCACTGCAGAATAGCATAAACTGGTTTGAGCTTTCTAGTTTCTTCTTTTTCAATTCTTTTTCATTCTTTTGTACTGTGTGGTGCCTGGAATTTGGGTACTAGTTTCTCTGCAGCTGGAAGTTGGTTGTAGAGGTTATCAAGAACTGGAATTTGGTTCTTGGTGAGAGGTTGAGTGCAGGAACTGGAATTTGGTTCTTGTGATAGATTAGGTGTAAGATTGTTGAATCTGTAAAACATTTAATCTAGTGGAACCCAGCTGGAATTTGGCTGGAGACTGGACGTAGCCCTGGTATTGGGTGAACCAGTATAAAATACCGGTGATATCTTTCTTAACCTTTCTCTCCTTTAAATTCTGTTGCTGCATTATTTTGATTGATTGCTTTGAGATTCAAGAACAGATCTGTAAACTTAATTTTCGAATTAGATAATCTGTTATTTGCGAAAAACTTTCAAAGATCAATTCACCCCCCCTCTTGATCTAAAACTACTTTTCTAACAATTGGCATCAGAGCGAGGTTCTTGAGAGTTATTCAAGTTCTTCGATCCATGGCTGGAAACAAATTTTCTGAGGGTGCGTGTATTGATAGACCTCCACTGTTTTGTGGAACAGATTATCCTTTTTGGAAAATTAGGATGAAGATCTTTATTGAATCTGTTAGTATAAATGTTTGGAATATCATTGAACAAGAAACTGATATTGATAACAGAGATTGGTCTAGCTTAAATGACTATGAAAAGAAATTAATCCAAGATGATTGTATTGCCAAAAATATTATCTTATCTGCACTTAACAGAAACGATTTTCCCAGGATAGCACACTGTCAGACTGCAGCACAAATGTGGAAGATTCTTGAAATGACCTATGAAGAAGCAACAGAGAAATGCTTAATGGTCAACTCTGATTCACCAACAACCAGTGTAAGTTCTGACTCTATGAATTATAGCTCATTACAAGATGCTTTTTATGAAATACATGCAGTAGCAAAAAAGTTAGAAACTGAAAACAAAAGGTTAAAAAGCATGAATAGGTTATTAGAAAACAAGATCACTATTCTTGAAAAGAAAATAGTTGATGAAGAAACCAAGGATGAAAATTCGGAATTAGATAATAATTCTGATTGCATGTGTAATGTTAAAGATTGCAAAAACTGTCCTGAGTTACAAAAACAAGTATCATACTTAGTAAAAACTGCATCTAAACTAGCACAAGGAAAGACTAGTCTTGATATGATACTTAATTCTCAGAAATTAGTTATTGAACGTGGTGGCATAGGATTTACACCATCTATTGGAAAGAAAACCAGAGCATTTAAAAATTATTTTGCATATAGTAAATCAGTTTCGTCTCCGTTTATTAAATGTTTTTACTGTATGAAAAAAGGGCACTCTGTTAAATATTGCAGAATTAAGAAATATGCCGTACCTAAAGGTAGAATGAAGTGGGTTCCAAAAATTAATTCATTTCAAATAACCTAATTGGACCCAGTAATCATAAAGGGTACCAGAAAAATACTTAATTTGTTTTGCAGGGACAAAGTCTGGGAATCCCTTGGAGTTCAGAGCTGCGAATCAGGTTCTGTTTGTCTAAACTGATTGTTTTAATTGATATAAACCAGTATTAATCGATTAAAATAACTTACAGAGGATATAAGAAAATCTGTCCGTACCATTTTAATCGATTAAAATGTCGAATTAATCGATTAAAATGTTCTCAGGATTTGAGTTTAGCTGTTTTAATCGATTAAAATGAATTTATATCAACTAAAAATACTAAGATGTAAAATTTAATCGATTCATTTTCGTTTTAATCGATTTAAATTCTGTTATCATTTTTTTAATCTCATTCTGTATAAAACTAATCGATTCTTTTATGAAATAATCGATTAATTCACTGTAGCAGTTCAAACCTAATATTAAATATCAAATTAATAAGTAGGTTAATCGATTAATTAGGTTCTGAAAATAAGTTTTATAACATCCAATTGAAGATTGGTAAACGAATTCAAGTCAAAAACCCAGGTTTTATGATAATCAAAATCTGCAAAATTCTTTTAAAAATTCTTTGACCGAGTCAAACATATTCCCAAGAACAAATTAACTGATATATCCACTGGTCAAAAATCTGTGTTTTTTGTGCCTCTGTCTTTGGTAAAGGGGACAATCGCAGTTAAAGCTGAAACATTGCAGTTTTGTCTCTTTGGATTTAAAAAATTTGAAATCCTTGGATTCACTATAGTATACATTAGAGAATTAAGTTTCTTCCATTACAGTCATGAATAGCGGCAAGACAATCATAAATAATGCCGAATGAGTTTCAGACAGGTCTGATTCGAGTAGTATGTTATGGAACATCCAATTTCCTTTCAATGGCACAAATTTTCATGATTGGAAAGCAAAGGCTGAACAAATATTTGAATTAGAAACTAGACTAGTGGAATAATGTGGGAAAGTTATTACTGTTATCCATGAATGGAAAAGTTTTTTATTTTGACAACAACATAGACATGATTCAAGCTGTAGATGTCTACATTTCTCTTAATACTTTACATGGAATGCTGCGTGGTAATACGTTGCAAATCAAAGGAATTATCAAGAAGTAGACTGTCCCTTTTCTTATGGACACTAGTGACAAATGGGTCAAGTTGGTGGGACTGAAAACATAGTTTATCAAGGATTTTTCAGTGATGGTTGCTTCTGATAATAAGTTGTTGATTACTAGGAAGTGTGAACAGATAACTTGGAGATTCAATGAACACACGTCTACATTAGATTTCTTGATATTACCTAGCAATATATTTGGAATAATTTTGGGCATGCATAGGTTCAAGACTCTTGGTGAAATTCATTGGAATTGTGCAACTTTGATAATTCGTTTTAATCATCAAAGTCACGAGGTGACACTATAAAGAAACCAATCTGTGTCAGCAATTCAAGAATTGAATGGAAAGCTAAAATTGGCACACGGTATGTGTGTTTTGTTGGAAGTACAGGGATAAATGATCTGGCATCCTTAACAACAAACCAACAAGAGGATCTTTTCAGTGATTCTAAAGAAGTTTCAGATGTTATTGTGGAACCAACATAACTGTCTTCCCTCAATGAAGGCAAATTTCGTGACGAATACGATGCTTTTTGATGCCCATGATAATAGTGATGTATGAAATATGTATGGATATGGTTATTGACCGGGGAGTTCTGGATTGCTGTCATCACTAGTTCTGTTTTGTATGCATGTGTTCCAGTATATGATACCACTGGAAACAACAAAGTTGAAGAAAATTCATTCCTCAGAGATGATGATGACTGATCCATTTGAAGGGAGGAATAACACGCTATCATTTCCTTCATACTACATTAAGAATGCAGTTATTTGCTTGGATGGTGATAACTGCAGGGTTCATAATGAGTTGGCTACTATGGAAGGAGATTCTGATCTCAATACATTATTCGCCTTTGATTCATGTGATTTATAGTAGTTTCTAAAAAGAACATCAAATTTCATTGAGAGGACAACAGTGGACTGTAATGCAGATAATAGTAACAGTAAATGCCATGCAAAAGATTACTTTACAGGAAAAGTTTCTGTGTGTATTGCTGATACAGGAGAGACAGCTGTTGGTGTCTTAATGGTTGATGAAGCAAAATTGGTTCCAGCAAAAAGTGAAGCCTATGGCCTTTTAAAGTTGGTAGGGATCAAATGACTGAGTCATGAATTTTGATATCTGACACAAATAATCAGGGAAGTATGGATAAAAAGGGTCCCTTCTCATCTTTCTTTACTGCTTATTTTTTATGCTTATTTTTCTGGGTCTGTAATATTACTAGTTATATACCAGGCACATTATCTTTAGCTTTGAATTAATATAATGTAGGTTTAATTCAATTCAAACTAGCATAGATAGAATTCAATATAGATCCCTGAGAGCTTTAGCTGATACAAGATCGAATTAATCGATTAAATTGATTAAAGGGAACACTTTTCATAACAAAATAATCGATTATAACTTCGTACCAATTGATTAAATCTTTAAAAATTAGGTTACAGCAGTATAATTAGCTAAATAAGATCTTATTGTGATTTTGATGGATCTATTAGTGAAAATTTAATCAATGTAGTTGATATTGCTGTTAAACACCCTTCTAGATGATCAGTTTTACAAAGCATCTACTAGATTAATGATGATACATTCGTTTCAAACATTTCATAGTTTTCAAAACTGGGTGTTTTAATCAATAAAAAATCTTTTAAATCGATTAAAAGAATTTATACAACATTTTTCTTTAATGTTTTAATCGATTAAAAGTTGAATTAATCGATTAAATGCACTAATGTTTCATATCTTTGAAATTCTTAAAGGTTTTAATCGATTAAATTTTATTTCAATCGATTAAAATCATTAACAAGAACATTATAATCGATTCTGTCCTGTTTTTAATCGATTTTTATTCTGGAAAGAAAAATTAAAGGCTTTAGTTAATGGCTGTTCTTGTAACATGCTACTAAAACGTGATTCCCTTATCTTTACACGTGTTAATTGTATTCATTACAAACATGTTAATGAAGATAAGTTTGAATCAACTTTGATTGATCTTTACATGAGTAAAGTATTGATTTCTTTTTATTTTCAAAAAAACCCAAACTGTTATATACCTTTGCATTTCATTATTTCTCTTCTGTTCCCTATTTTTGATGAAGTCAAAAGGGGGAGAAATAGTTGCTTAGGATCAATTTAAACAACTCTTAATTTAAGGGGAGCAACATTTTAGAGAGGAGAAATAGGTTTTAGGGGGAGAAATAGGACATTAATACATTTTTTTAATTTCTCACTAATCTGTATTTTCAAGTGACTTTTCTTGCAGAGTTTTTTTTCAAAATGGTGTTTGTCTTCATCAAATAGGGGGAGACTGAAAGTGATGAAGATCTTATTGAAATAATTTGGCAAATATCTCATTGATTTGATGAAGTCAAAAGTCAACTTTGCAGCGGTCAACAAGTCACTTAGATAAAAGAGTAGAAGGATTAGTGTGTCTACAGAATGCTTAGGTAAATCATTTTATCTTTTCTGCTGCATGAAGGTTCTTCACTTAAAGATTTTGCGAAATGCCTCTAAAATCATTTTAAACAACTAAAAACAAAGTATTTTTACAAAAGCTTTCTTAAACATGTTTTTAACTGATATAGTTTTGAAAGAACCGATTAAAATCACTTAGAATGTTCAAAGGAGTGTTTTTACAGTATTTTAATCGATACAACTTGATTTCAATCGATTAAAACCATTTAGAACTCATTATGATCGATCAGAATACAAATATGACCGATTAGAATCAAATGTGATCGATAAGATTTGAATTATGAGCGATCAGAAATTTTTCAATCGATTAAAACACGTTTCAATCGATTAAAATCACTTAAAGGGTCAGGATGATCGATCATAATGCAGTTATGACCGATCAGAATGAGTCATGATCGATCAGAATTGAGTTATGACCGATCAGAAATATTTTAATCGATTAAAACACGTTTCAACCGATTAAAACAACTTGGAAAAATTATGTACAGAGTTTTAATCGATTAAAACCTATGTTTTCAAGTTATTTTAACTGATAAAACATGTTTTAATCGGTTGAAACGTGTTTTAATCGATTAAAAATGTTCTGATCGGTCATAACTCAATTCGATCGATCATGACTGATTCTGATCGGTCATAACTCAATTCTGATCGATCATCCTGACCCTTTAAGTGATTTTATTCGATTGAAACGTGTTTTAATCGATTTTATTCATAATTGCATTCTGATCGATCATAATGAGTTCTAAATCGTTTTAATCGATTAAAATCAAGTTGTATCGATTAAAATACTGTAAAAACACTTCTTTGAACATTCTAAGTGAATTTAATCGGTTCTTTCAAAACTATATCAGTTAAAAACATGTTTAAGAAAGCTTTTGTAAAAATACTTTGTTTTTAGTTGTTTAAAACGATTTTAGAGGCATTTCGCAAAATCTTTAAGTGAAGAACCTTCATGCAGCAGAAAAGATAAAATGATTTTACCTAAGCATTCTGTAGACACACTAATCCTTCTACTCTTTTATCTAAGTGACTTGTTGACCGCTGCAAAGTTGACTTTTGACTTTATCTTTGACTTCATCAAATCAATGAGATCTTTGCCAAATTATTTCAATAAGATCTTCATCACTTTCACTAACCACTATTAAAAATATATTTTAAATAGCGGTTAACGTGGAACCACTATTTTAAATAGTGACCCATATATAGTTGGACCATGGACAATTCTTGCTCAAGCGAGACATTCATCGCTTGAGCGAAGAAATTTATAATCGATCATAATTTTTAAATAATCGAATTGACCAAGCTAAACGTCTAACGCAGTTAGCCACATAATGCAACTTGGGTCACCACAAATTTCAATCACTTATCACTCAAGCGAAAGTACCCATGCTTGAGCGAGACAGAACCCGAGAGTCCCCCTTGTTTGACCGAATGATGAAATGTCAAACGCAGCCAAATAATATAACTTGGTTCACCACATGTTAGAATCACTTGTCGCGAATCTTTCTTGAAAGTAGTGCTTTAGTTTGCTTGATTGATTGCTAAAGGATGTGTAAAAGATGATATGTAAAAAGTTCAAGCAACTCTGTTTATATAGAAGATTTTGAAAACTGCTGGTTTAATTAATCTGTTAAAATAATCTTTTAATCTGTTAAAAGTCTAGTTTTATTCTGTTAAAACTTCTTTTAATCCATTAAAACGTTCTTGATTATTTTACAGATTTGTTTTAACTGATACGACAACGTTTATATCAATTAAAACTCTTTACAAAAAATCTTCTAATTTGTTTTAAACGATTGTTTCGTGTTTCAATCGACTAAAATACTGCAAAACTTTATTGTGAACTTTTCCAAGTGATTTTAACTGATAAAAATAGGTTTTAATCGATTAAAACTCTGTGTAGAAATTTTCTAAGATTTGTTAATCGATTGAAATGTGTTTTAATCGATTAAAATTGTTCTGATAGGTCATAACTCAATTCTGATCTATCATATATGATTCTGATCGGTCATAATTTCATTCTGATCGATCATCCTGAACTCTTAGTGGTTTTAATCGATTAAAACTAAGTTGTATCGATTAAAATACTGCAAAAACACTTCTCTGAACATTTTAAGTGATTTTAATCGGTTATTTCGAAACTGTATCAGTTAAAACACTGACAGAAGGTTTTCAAAAACTTTCTTTAGTGAAAACAATCGGTTATTTCGAAATTATATCAGTTAAAAACTTGTTTAAGAAAGCTTTTGTCAAAATACTTTGTTTTTAACTGTTTAAACGTTTTTAGAGGCATTTTGCAAAATCTTTTAAGTGAAGAAACCACATGCAGCAGAAAAGATAAAAATGATTATACCTAAGCATAGCTGCAGACACACTAATCCCTCTACTCTTTTATCTAAGTGACTTTTGTCCGCTACAAAGTTGCCTTTGACTTCATCAAATCAATAAGATCTTTGCCAAAGTATTTCAATAAGATCTTCATCACTTTCAGTCTCCCCCTATTTGATGAAGACAAACATCACTTTGAATAATAACTCTGCAAAAGAAGTCACTTGATAATATAGATTAGTGAGTAATAAAAAATGAATTATTTTCCTATTTCTCCCCCTAAATTGTTGCTTCCCCTAAATAAAGAATTATTTCTGATCAAAAGTAAAGCAACTATTCTCCCCCTTTTGACTTCATCAAAAATAGGGAACAGAAGAGAAACAATGCAAAGGTATGTATCAAGTTTTAGATTTTGAAAATTGAAAAAAAATATGAAAATACGATACTTTACTCATGTAAAGACCAATCAAAGTTGATTCAAACTTATCTTCATTAACACATTTGTAATGAATACAATTAACACGTGTAAAGATAAGGGAACCACGCTTTAGTAGTATGTTACAAGAACAGCCATTAACTAAAGCCTTTAATTTTTCTTTCCAGAATAAAAATCGATTAAAACAGGAAAAAATCGATTAAAAAGTTCTTGTTATTGGTTCTAATCGATTTAAATAAAGTTTTAATCGATTAAAACAGTGAATGACTTCGAAAGTATGAAACATAAGTGCATTTAATCGATTAATTCGACATTTAATCGATTAAAACAGTAAAAAGATGATGTATAAATTCTTTTAATCGATTTAAAAGATTTTTTATTGATTAAAACAACCAGTTTTGCAAACTAAGCAATGTTTGATGCGAATTTATCATGCCTAATCCAGTGTAAATTTTGTAAAACTGATCATTTAGAAGGATGTTTTACAATAATATCAACTACATCGATTAAATTTTAACCAATAGATCCATCAAAATCTGAATAAAATCTTATTTAGTTAATTTAACTGATGTAAACTAGTTTATAAAGATTTTAATCGATTGATACGCAGTTTAATCGATTATTTTGTTGTGAAAGTGTTTCCTTTAATCGATTTAATCGATTAAATCCATTTTGTATCAGCTAAAAATATCAGGGATCTATGTTGAATTCTATCTAGGCTAGTTTGATTCGATTTAAAACCTACATTATATTAATCAAAGCTAAAAAGATTGTACCTGGTATACAACCAGTAAATATTACAGACCACAAATTGAAATTAGCATAAAAAAAAATTAAGAAATAAAAGAAAGATAAGAAGGGACCCTTTTTATCCACAAATTCAATCATCCCAGTTTCCTTGGTTCAGCTGCATATCTTCCAGCTTGGTGTAGATATCAGCAATCTGGTTTCCAAGGGATGCGAATTGATTGTTTGTTTGCTGGAAATGTTGAAATGTCATCTGCATATGCTTTCTCTGATTTTCCTGCATTGCAGCCATTTGAGAAAGCATTGTTCTTTCAAATTGAGATAAAGGAGTCCCACGGTCAGGCTGCTCCATGTAAGGAATGATTTCCATATTCTCATATGAAGCTTGACCACTGGTTGACTCAAGAACCTCTGCAGCAGCTGGAGAGGAAGGAATTTGGCCTTGTTCATCTTCATCTTCTTCCTCACCCTCAGACATCCCAGCATCAATTTTGGAGATCCACTCATCATCAACTTTTATATATCCCATTTTTCTCAGGGTGGAGTCGTCAATTTCATTTGATGCCTTGGGGGTTTCTATGCTCTCCCCAGAAAGATCAACTTCAAAATATCTAAAGAAATTATTAATTAACATGGCATATGGCAGTTTGAAATCTGCCAACCTTTTAGCCTTCAACATGTGATCTTTAATCACATACACCCAGTTTACCCGAATATTGTTAAAGATGCAGTACATGAGGGCAAGATCTCCCTCATTAAGAATAACATGATTACTCCCTCTTGGAGTAAGCATCCATGCCACAATAAAAGCAAGTAGTCTATGTTCAAGTGCAAGTTTTCCAGCATTTAAAATTCTTACTGAATCATTTGGATCCTTAAGGCAAGACCGAAAAACTGAATTTTGTTGAACTCAGGAATCTCAGAAATATTCCCCCTTGAAACTTTGACACCTCTATCCTTGAGACCAGCAATTTGCTCCCAAACAGAAGGAGTAATTTCCATATTTACTCCCTTTACCTGAGATCTGATTGTAGAACCATTTACTGTTAAGTTGGAGTAAAAGACCCGAACCAAATCAGGTTGAATGTTCCCAGTAAACTCCATCAAGGTTTTCAGCTTTTGACTTTTTAGCTTTCTTCTCAGACTAGTAAATCCCTCTTCGTCAAGCCACCTGAATTTGATAAATTTTGGAATGACAATCTGTTTCTGACTAAACTCAGAAATGAAGGTGTTCATCTTTCCAATATCTCCATCAAACCATGCTTCAAGATGGCCACCAGGATTAGCAGCAGAGGAAGATTCCCCTTTTTGCTTCTTTCTTGACTTTGATCTTCTCAGCATCTTGTTGTATTTTTAGAGAAGGGTTTTTGAGACGTGTGTACAAGGAAAGAAGAGAGAAGCACTTTGAACCAGGAAGAGAAGAATGAGAACAATGAGCTACAAGTGAGCAAACTGAAGATTCACGGATGTCAATTTTCGTGAATTGCAGTTTACTTTAGACAGAACCTGAAAAATCAGCTTTAATTGCATATGTCCCCTTGACTGAGGACAGAGGCACAAATTTCTGGACAGTGGGTGTATCAGCTAAACTGTTCTTGGGAAGATGTTTGACTTGGTCAAAGAATATTTAAAAGAATTATGCAGATTTTGATTACCACAAAAACTTGGGATTTTGACTTTGATTTGCTTACCAATTTTCAATTGGATGTTATAAAAATAATTTTCAGAAACAAATTAATCGATTAATCAACTAATTAACCTATTAATTTGATTTTTAATACTAGGTTTGAAAATGCTGCAGTGAAATAATCGATTAATTCATAAAGGAATCGATTAGTCTTGTACTGGATGAAATTAATAAAATGACAACAGAATTTCAATCGATTAAATTTGACATTTTAGTGATTTTAGTTGATATAAATTCTTTTTAATCGATTAAAACAGCTAAACTCAATTCCTAGGAACATTTTAATCGATTAATAAGTATTTCAATCGATTAAAATTGTACGGACAAATTTTCTGGTATTCTCTGTAAGTTATTTTAATCGATTAATACTGTTTTATATCAATTAAAACAATCAGTTTATGAAAACAGAACCTGATTTGCTGTTTTGAACACCAAGGGACTTCCAGATTTTTGTTCCTGCAAAACAAATTTAGCATGTTTCTGGCACCCTTTATAATTACTGGGTCCAATCAGGTTATTTGAAATTAATTATTTTTGGGAATCCACTTCATTCTACCTCTAGGAATAACATACTTTTTAATTCTACAATATTTCACTTAATGACCTCTTTTCATGCAGTAAAAAGATTTAATCACAGAGTATGATTTCTTATTTACATTTGTTTTTCTGAATTTCATCCTAGATTTAAATCCTATGCCAGATTTGTCAAAAATTAGTTTTTGTGACCCAAGTAAAACGTCAAGATTAGCTTGACCTTGTGTAAACCTTGAAACAGTTTGTGATAAAAAATCAATTTTCTTTTGTAATTCGGAACAATTATTACAGGGTTTATTACATGCACAATCAGAATTATCATGAATTAATTTTAAGAAGTCAAGATCAGTTTCATCTTCAAGAAAAAACTAATTGATTATTTAAAAAAATAACTTGTTCTCATAAAAAACTAATCGATTATTTCAAAATAATTGATTAGTTAAAATATATATATATATATATATATATATATATTATATTAAAGAGCGGTTGATACGTGGAACGCTATAATAAATGTTGTTTAGATAGCGGTTGGCCAAATAACCGCTATCTAAAGTCATACATGTCAAATTGAGACTTTTTTTCATAAATAATACTGTTTTTAAAAATATTTTCCAAAATAGCACCTCTGCAACTTTATTTACACAACTAGCATTGTTTACTGTTCACGTAATAAAATAATATTATTTCGCGCAACTGTTTACTGTTCACGTATTAAAATAATATTATTTCGCGTAATGAACTCTTTACTTGTGTGCATCAGAAAGACATGGGAATCTTGGATTCCAATCTTATGCTGAGTTACAATCTTGGATTCTTTACTCAAGCGAAAAGAATCCAATGCTGAGTTACCCACCTAAGTTAGGATTCCAATCTTGGATTCCCTGCATTGGGTTAGTGTTTCTGGTGGAATTTCGATCGATTTCGATTCTAAAGGTGTTTTGGTCCTAATCAAAATCCTACCACGTAAGTTCTTTTTACTTAGGCTAGCAATTTGACTTTCAATCGAAAATGTGTATAAGAATCGAAAAGTACAGGTCGTCGAAAATGCTATTTTTAGTATTTTATATTTAAAATACCAAACACAGTAAAAATATCGAATCGAGAAACAGAATATTAAATTGCGAGGAGATGTAAAGTGCGAAAACCCCAAATTTGCATTAATTGTAAATGACAAGAAATCGAAAACAGTGCAAATATAAATGACAGGAAATCGAGATTGCAAGAAGTAAATGACAGGAAATCGAAAACAGTGCAAATATAAATGACAGGAAATCGAGATTGCAAGAAGTAAATAATCGAGATTTGCAGAATGTTAAATAACAGGGAAACTTAAATGCAGAAATTTAAACTTTCATTGAATTGAAATGACAAGGAATCGAAAATACAGAAACATAAAACTGCTGAATTTAAGTTGCATCAAAGTAAATTACCAAGGAAAATATAGAAAGCGGTAAATGTACTCAGTGAGCAAGGAAATCCAGATTGCCAGAAGCTTCATGGTGTTCGTCGTTTCTCCGGTAGACTTTTCACTATTGATTCTGTTCTCTGCCAATTTCTGCTCCCTATTTCTTCCTTCTTTGCTCTATTTATAGTGCATCGTTCAAGTCTTCCAAGAGCAGTTAACACGACTGCTACCACGTTCTACGTGCATATGGCGGTTTATCTTCTACGGTTTCCCACGTTCTCACGATCTTCGATTTCCTCCATGATTTCGAAACTGCTCTCTATCCGTGCATTTGACTTACTCTTCTCTTTATGGTTTGGCCAAAGTTTTCGATGTCCGTGTAGGTTAGCTTTCTTCATTTTCAATTTTACACTTTCGAGAACTTCGAATTGCTTACGATTCCTTTTCAACCTTAACGTCTTATCATTCTAGTTTCTTCGGTTTTTATTCGACAATAGGCATTTGACTATCATTCCTTCGATTCTCGATTGTACTTCTCGATGTTATGTGTTACGTGCTTAGACATCGAATGGTTTTTTTATCTATCTTGATTTATCAGTCACATGTTCTCTCTTTCCTTTCCTTCGTTTTCGATCGTTTTTCTCGATTTTCCACTAACAAAATGCCCCCTTGGAAGAATATAAATGATTTCTGTTTATATTCTTTCAATATTCCCGCCTTAGTGTTTGGAGGCCCACAGAACTTAGGGTTTAGGGTTTCTGGGGTTCTAGGGTTAAAAGGGTTTTAGCTTTCCCTTTTGTTTTACGTCGCCGTCTCGTCAGTTTGTTGCCTTACAGTACAGGCTACATTAATTACCTTTCACCTCCGTCGTTTCCAGCTCCCTAGGTAATTTTCCTTTTAACCTTTCTATTGGTCTTTGCTCTGGTTTTTTACGCGAACCTTTACCTCCTTGCAACCTCGTCTTCCTCCTTGAGTTCTTACCTTCGTCTTTGGTACCCCTCCTTTTAACCTCTCTCTTTCTGCTTTCCTAAGCTTACTGAAATGGCAACCTCGTCCAAGTCTTCTGATTTTTCAGCTCCACCTCTTCTCTCATCTGCTTCTACCTTGCTGGAGATCAACAATCAGAAGTTTGCTCCAGTTCCTCTGATGGAGGAAGCTTCCCAGAAAATTGCTGAAACACAGGTACTTGTTCCTTACACTGTTGAAGGTGTTAGTTTTGCTTTTGGGGGTCGTATTCTTTCTGGTAGTGGAGCTATTTCTCCCCTCAACCAATCAACTAGTCCAACACTTATTCATCACCCTGAAGTTCGGACGAATTTTTTGAATATGGTCTCGAGAGTATACCGAACGGGTCCACCTTCCAAAAAATCTTCATTCATTAGGTGGTTTGATAGGGTACAAGCCAAGTTTGGGAACCACTGGAGAGCTGTAGGGATTTATGATTTTTTGCATTTATCTCGATGCGATTTATCGTTTTTGGATATGGCAATGTTTCTGTCTGCGGTACACTTGTGGAACAAGGATTTACATGCCTTGGAATTGCCTTGTGGTCCCCTTTCGCCCACTCTTTTTGAAATCGCGGCTATTACTGGATTGAAGCCTACAGGGGAAAAATATTTTAAGGGTGCATGTCCTTCGGATAACTCCCTAAGGTTAAAGATCGATTTGGGAATCGAAAGCTTATGGACATTTCCTTGAGAGGCATTTCGTCGATGACGAATCGATAACTGTGACTGAAGAAGAGCATATAGCCTTTTTGGTGTACTGGTTATGCACCCACGTTTTCTGCCCTCGCTCGATCCAAATTTCCCCCCATCTGTTTGACCTTGCATATCTCCTACATATAGGCCAGCCTAGGATATGTTTGGCTAAACTTTTGCTAGCCCATGTATATACCGCTTTCGACGAGGCTGTCAAAATTTTGAGTACTCCTAAGGCATCGGGAAACTTCTCTGGCCCCATCTGGTTTATACAGTTATGGCTGACCTCGATCTTTGAGAGCATCCTTCCCCCAACTTCCACCATTCCCCTAAGTATAAATATAGAAGGCGCTCGATTGTCTTCTCGTCACCCTCACCATAAGCCTGATGAAGCAACTTATTGTAGATATCTTAACTTTTTGTTGACAAAGTTTACTTTTGATTCAACTTTAGCTCCCTTTGCCGTACATCTTGGACAAATAAGTGACCAGCTTAGGGGACCAATTTGGTTTAAGTCAAAATTCCCTGTCTCGACTCCTGGGTTGCAATCGGAGCTGATTGATGTATGGAGTGGTTATTTGACCCATGATGTATTAGTATCGGGTTTTCAGTCTAAAGATTTTAGGTTTATAACCTATTACCCCCAAATTTTCTCGAGGCAGTTTGGTCTGAGCCAATCTTTACCATTCTTCCCCCTCGACACCTCCCCAAGGTCCAAATTAACTGAATCCACGATTAGTCGGGAGCTCGTCAAACTTTTACCAAAAATCCCGATGCATTTTTACCCCTATGCTTTCGAGTCAAATTATTTGTCTACTGTGGGTTTTTCTCAATGGTGGACTGGTTGGTTCTCGAGTAGTCATGCTACTTTTGATGAAGTTCGACAGAAACTGACTGCTCATCCTTCTCTTGTGTTGCAGGACAAATCGAAATCGAAGAAAGGTATACACTTCCACTGTCTCCAAATATCTCGATTTGAGAATTTTTATCAAATATGTTATAACCCGTTGAAGTTAGAATCAACCTTCTATGACGCTGTCATTTCCCTATCCCATAAAACAGATACCAATCGATCGAACCACAAAATAATTAATCCCTTAGGAAAAACCTCATTCGAAATGTATTGTCCTAATCGTCTTCCTACTTTTCCTACAGCATCCTTCGGGATTGCCAAACCTTTAACTCATCCCAAATGGGTTCGAGAACTGAGAACCTTTAAAGAAACACTTCGTCCCAAACCTAAAAACAAAGAAATTTCTGTCTCGAAATTGTCTTATTTCCCTTACTTACATCTCCCTCAAATTCTCCTACCATCTTGGCTTATACATATTGATCGAGTCACGATTTTGACTCCATCACCTTTTGGTGAGATTTTACTATCCTTTTAGATATTTTTTAAATTCTTGATATTATAAGTTAATTGTCTTCTTTGTTTCGACAGTTTCAAAGTCCTCTAAGGTTGTCGTTGCTGAGGTGGAGAAAGATAAGGACTGGGATTCTTCTGATGAGTCCGATCCACCAGCCCTCGTCCGTAAGTGTAAACAAACGGCCACCATCTCCACATCTTCGAAAAAATCGAAGGTTCATTTCGATTCCTCATTATCTTGTTCATTTTTCTGTTTATAACTGCTTCCTTCTGGATTCTTATACCTATTTCTCTTTGATTTCTAATCTATAGAAACAAAAACGAAGAGTCCTCGATCTGTTCAACCATCTGCCGTAGATCCACTATCGATGGACTCTAACACGGTTCCTTCGACGGGTCAAACAACACCCGTCACTCACTCAAGTCACGTAAGCCTTCTTCTCTACACAAATTTCACATATATTGATTTCGATGAGGCTTATAACATGAATTTGAAACTTGACATTTTCAGGATCATCCATCGGCGACTGTATCGACTAATGTCGATTTTGTACCTCCTACAACACTTGTTCTTGAGGTATACATCTTACATATTTATATGTATCTTTTGACGTACATATTTTCTTTTCTAATTCTTTGTTTCGATTTGCAGCAATCCGAGGCTGTACAAAGTCCTCCTCTTGCCTTGACTCCTCTTGCTCTACCTCCACCTGGTATTTTTTCTTTTCGTTCATTGTCACTTTTTCATTTCACTCTATTATGTACTTTTCGATTGACATTTTCGATTTCTTTCTTTTCAGTAAATATCCCAATAGTTCATGTCCAGGACTCTCCTTCTCCAATTTCCGCGGAGCAAGTGGACTCCCCTCCTTTCGCTTTGCCCGAATTTGAGTTGCTCTCGGATACGTTGCCTGTGCTGAACGAACCTACTTCAAGCGACGTGCCCGAGTATCGAGCTGCTATCGAGGAAGATCCTTTCTCGATCCTCGATATTTTAGTATTGAGCGGCGCCACCCCTTCAAGTCATTCCTCCTCACCGCCTTCTTCCTCGACTGAAGGAGTATATCAACTGAAACAACGTTTCCGGGCTTTCTTCTATTCTTCGCCTCTGGAGGTTTTAGTAGAGTCCTTTGAAAAGAAACGACTTTTCAAAGAGATTTTGGCTTCCATCGAGACTTTCCCTGAAGGAGCTCTTCCAAAGGGTTTCGACGCAGAGGTTGCAGCAGCCACTGATCTATTCAACCAGGCCTACGCTGCGAGGAAGAAGAAGCAATCGGTAACGACTAAGTTGTCTGACGTCTCTTCTTTCCAAATCGAGAAGTCTAATTTATTGAAGACCCAGAAGCTCGATCGAGAGGAGACGCTGAAAGAGATGGCCTCAGTTGATAAAGAAATCGGAGAGTTGGAGAAGAGGCTACTACAACTGAAGTCACAGAAGGGATTCTTAACGTCAAAGCTGGACAAAATCAATTCTTCTGCGAAGGAAGTGGCGTTGTCTCTTGGGCAAAGTATGGAGCACAAGCACAAGTTGACTATTGAGGAGGCTTCACTTTCATCGTCCTGGACACAACTATTGATAGATTTTGAGGAGTTGAAAAATCGATATATTTCTTTGTAAACATTACCATATTTCATTTAATGTTGAATGTTTATTTCTTTTATTCGAGGCTCATATTTTTTCAAGTACTTGGCATTTATCGATAACACTTTATCTTTGTTATACCAATCGATGATCGAATAAGCATTGCTCGATAATACTTTAATAACTTCGAAAGGTCCTTCCCAACTCGGTGACCATTTTCCATACTTTTTACATTTCTTGTCCATCGGCAAAATTGTTTTCCATACTAAGTCACCTTCATTAAATGTCTTCTTTCGAACTTTTTTATTGTAAACTCGAGCAATTTGATTCTTTTGTAAAATCATACTATTCAATGCTTGTAATCTTATTTCATCGAGTTCGTTTAGTTCATCATACATCATGTTCCAATAATCACAACTGGGTAAATCATTCTGCCTCTGTATTAGATTCGACTCAATATTTATTTCGATGGGCAAAACTGCATCATGTCCATACACTAGTTTGTATGGAGTATTTTGTAAAGAATCTTTTGGTGAATTCCGATAAGCCCATAAAATTTGCAACAACGTTTCATGCCATGTTTTGGGTTTATTACCAACATGTTTTTTGATTAACCCAATGATTACCTTATTAATTGCTTCGACCTGCCCATTAGCCTGAGCATAATATGGAGTTGATGTTAATAATTGAATATTTCTCGATTCAGCGTATTTAACTATCTTTCTACCAGTAAACACTGTCCCTCTATCTGTAGTGATAGACTGTGGGATCCCAAATCGATAAACGATGTATTCTTCAATAAAATCAATTACATCCTGCTGATCAACGTCCTTTAATGGTATTGCTTCTACCCATTTTGAAAAATAATCGACAGCAACGATTATATACCTATGCCCTTTCGATGATTGTGGGAAAATTTGTCCGATTAAGTCTATAGCCCAACCTCTAAAAGGCCAAGGTTTAATAATCGAGTGCAATTCACTAGCGGGTACCTGTTGTATAGGACTAAACTTTTGACACTCTTCACAGGACTTAGCATACTCGATACAATCCTTCAAAATCGAAGGCCAATAATAACCTTGTCAAGTTAATGTCCATTTCATTTTCTGACCTATCATGTGAGCACCACATATTCCATTATGTACTTCAGCCATTGCTAAGTAAGCATCATCATTCCCTACGCATCTAAGTAATACTCCGTCGATTCCTCTCTTATATAACTCATCATTTAACAACACATATTTTATCGCTCGATACTTGATTTTCTTGTCAGTTTTCCCATTGGGGTTTTGCAAGTATTCTATGATCGATTTTCTCCAATCTTGGTCATCTAAGTCATTAATTTGTAAAATCTCATTTTCCTAAGGTAATTTCTCTTTAATTTGAATCATTTTTGTAAGTTTTCCGGAGATATTTTGTATTTAGATGCTATTTGTGCTAAGTCATTGGCTTCTTGATTGAATTCTCGAGGAATATACTCGAATGTTATATCATCGAACATTCTACTTAAGGTCATCACTTTTTCCAGATATCTGATCAAATTGATATTGATACATTTGTATTCTTTTCGCACTTGTTTGATCACTAATTGTGAATCACCTCTTATAATTGCATGTCGAGCTTTTAACTTAATTAAAGTTTCGAGACCCGCTATTAAAGCTTCATACTCGGCTTCATTATTCGAACAAATGGGTTGAACTTCAAATAATAACTTAGTCGGAATATTATCTGGAGAAATAATAAGAACTCCTACTCCAGATTTATTCGATGTACTTGAACCATCGAAATGCATTATCCATTTACTTATTTCAATGAACAAGTTCTCAGTAGAACCAACTGTATGTTCAGCCATGAAATCGGCGATTACTTGACCTTTTATCGATTTTAAGGATTCGAAGAATAATGAGAATTCTGTCAATGCTAACACCCATTTTCCTATTCTATTGTGCATAATTGGTTTCGATAAAAGAAACTTCAAAATATTATTTCTGGAATAAACCATTACATCATGAGGCTTCATTACATACTTGAGTTTTGTACAAGAGAAATACAAGCATAATCCTAATTTTTCGATATCACTATATCGAGTTTCAGCATCATTCAAAATTCTACTTAGATAATACACAGCACATTCTACACCATTCTCATCTTCTTGTGCTAGTAAACTGGCTATTGTTCGATCTGATGCTGATACATATAGCTTCAATGACTTGTTTCTCTTTACTGGAATCATAATCGGAGGATTTGTCAGCATCATTTTGATTTGCTCGAAGGCTTCTTGATGTTCCTCCTTCCACTTAAATTCTGTTTCTTTTTTCAATTTAACAAAGACGAAAAAACATAAGTTTTGTCAGCCAAGTTAGAAATAAATCGTCTCAAATAATTTATTTTTCCCAAAAATGACTGCAATTGTCTCTTAGTTTTTGGAGCAGAAGTATCAATTATAGCTTTTGCTTTATTTTTATCGATCTCAATACCTTTTCCATGTACTATAAAACCTAAAAATTCACCAGCAGATACCCCAAAAGCACATTTCAAAGGATTCATTTTTAATCCATATTTTCTCATTCTCTCGAAAGATTTTCTTAAGTTGCTTAAGTGTTGATGTTTTTTCTTCGATACAACCACAATATCATCTATGTAAACTTGCATAAAATCATTGATCAAATCATGAAAGATTAGATTCATTGCTCTCTGATATGTTGCACCAGCATTTTTTAATCCAAATGGCATTACTACCCATTCATAAGTACCTAAAGCCCCCGGGCATCGAAAAGTTGTTTTAGCTATATCATTCTCTGACACAAATATCTGATTATATCCTGAATAACCATCTAAAAGACTTAACATTTCATTACCAGCTACTGCATCTATTAACATATCAGCTATTGGCATAGGATATTCATCTTTAGGAGTGGCTAAATTCAAATCTCGATAATCGATACACACTCTCATTTTACCATTCTTTTTAATAACAGGTACAATATTAGAAATCCAATCGACATACCTGGCAGTTCTGATGAATTTTGCTTTCAAGAGTCTTTCGACCTCTTCCTTGATTTTACTCATCACCTCAGGTGCAAATCTTCTCGGTGCTTGTTTTACTGGCTTTTTTCCTTCGATGATGGGTAATCTATGCTCGACAAGACTTCGATCCAATCCAGGCATTTCTTCGTATTCCCAAGCGAAGCAGTCCTTATATTCTCTTAACAAGGAAATCATATCTTTCTTTAATTCTTCCTCGAGATATTTGCTGATATACGTAGGCCTCTGGTCCTCTACACTCCCCAAGTTAACTTCTTCTAGTGGATCCTGAGCCTCGACTTTCTTGTGACTTGATGTAATGGATTTTTCAAAACCTAAAGGGGAATAATCATAAATACAATCAAGTATAACTTGATCGCTATTATTTGCAACTACGGTCGAGTGAATCGACTTATTTATCCCTATTTTACTATTACTACTACTTTCTTGGCTTTTCTTTCCATCTTCATATTTTCCCAATCGAGCCAAGAATTCCTCGTATTCTCTATTCATCTTCACCGGCCACTTCGAGGTTGGCCCCCTCTTTGATCATGACGAATCCTTTCTTCTCATTCATCTCTAGGAAACGCTCTTCATGCAACTTTGAATTAAAATCTTCGACTGTTTCGAAGGTGAATGGTTGAGCAAGCGCCAGATTATGTAGTGCCCGACCAGCCTGGGATACGAATGTTACAAATTCGTGCTGGTCTCCTGGGATTACTTCGAGATGTCCATCTCGATTCCACATGAATAATTTCTGATGAGTCGTCGAAGGCACGGCTCCGACTCCATGAATCCACTCCCTGCCAAGTAATGCATTGAAATTGGCATGCGACTGGACTACAACAAACACAGTAGGCCTCGAGTAAGTGCCTACTTTTACGTCTAAGGCAATCATACCTTCTGAACTTGATGTCTTTCCGCTAAAATCGGAAATCATAATATTGTGCTTAACTAAGTCTTTTAGCTCAATGCCAAATTTCTTTAGCATAGTAATTGGCAGTATGTTCACTGCTACTCCACCATCGACAAGGACTCTATTCACCATTTGTCCTTGAATCTCGATATTCAGTAATAATGGTTTCAAATGGAACCTCATTTCCTCAGACGGAGGGTCAATAAAAGCAGCATCTCTATGAGGTACCACTACAAGAAAAACATCAAATAGTGACCGAAAATTCGGTCACTAAATGTGCAAAATCGGTTACTAATTAAAATAGTGACCGAAATAGTGACCAACTGGAATCGGTCACTATTTTCTTGGTCACCGATTTTAGTGACCGATTCAGTGACCGAATATATATAACCAAATCGGTCATCTGAAAAAGTTAATCAATAAAAAATTTAATTATTTACATTTTTATTATATCTATTATTTATTTTCCCTATCTCTTAATTATATTATATTTTTGGTTATTTAAGTTTTTATTTATATTTATTTCCCCTATCTCTTAATTATATCTTATTTTTTAGAAGTTTAACTTATTATTAGGTGGTTTATTGTCACTGCCAGATTCGAACCCAAGTACCTTAGAGTTGGAGAGTCGAAACTCCAACCACTGAGCTACTAGGATCTTTTAATAATAACTTACAAATAAATTATATTTATATACAAATAAATGTATATCCGTACAAATATATAAATATAAAATCTATAAATAAAAATATATTTATATATTTTAATATATATTTAAATATTGATATATTTATATATTGATATATTTATATCTTTATATATTTTTACATATATTTATATTTTTATATATTTATATCTTCATATTTATATATAAAGATATTAGTTTTCTATACAAATAATATTATAATATAGTATATTATACTATTAGTATAGTATACAAATAATATATTAGTATAGTATAGTATACAAATTATTAATTTTGTAATTTATATACAATGAAAATAATATAATGGTATATTAGTATAGTATAATATATTTGTATTCTAATTTTTAATTAAATTAAAATTATGCTAATAATGTATATTAATATATGAGGGGATAATATTGATATATTGATATATTTGTATATATATATATATATATATATATTGATATATTTATATATTTATATATTAATATATTAATATATTAATATATTTATATATTTATATATTTATATATTTATATTTTGATATATTTATATATTGATATATTTATATATTTATTTATATCCTTATACATTTATATCTTTATATATTGATATATTTGAAAAAAAAATATTATATTTTAAAAATAATATTATATTTTTAAAAATAAATATTAGAAAAAGATTTAAAAATATATATAAATTATATTTACATTTACAAAATATTAAAGATATATGTTTATATCTTTACATATTTTTACATATCTTTACTAATAGCGGTTGCATCATCGCTCGAGCGAGATTAGATTCGCTCAAGCGAAATACAACCCGAGGATGCCACTTTTGTGCAGGGGAGTTTTGCTCGAGCGAAAATATTTTCGCTCAAGCGAAATACGTTTTAGATAACGGTTAGAAGGGGAACCGCTCTTATAAGCTCACTTAAATAGAGGTTAAACAGAGACCGCTATTATATGGTTTCAATTATGATCGGCGGATTGCGGTTATGACCGATCATAATGAAATCTTACATTAAATTATTCTAACCATCGCTCGAGCGATACTATAGTCGCTCAAGCGAAATACAACCCGAGAATGTCACTTTTGTGCAGGGGGAGTTTCGCTCGAGCGAGACTATTTTCGCTCAAGCGAAATACATTTTAGATAGCGGTTAGAAGGGGAACCGCTCTTAAAAGCTCACTTAGATAGCGGTTAAACAGAAACCGCTATTATATGGTTTCAATTATGATCGGTCAGAATGCAGTTATGACCGATCATAATGAAAACTGACATTTAGTATTTTTTTTATATTATGTTTTTAAATTATCTATTAGAGAAAACCTTTCAGAATTCAAAATGTTAAATACTTTTAAATATTAAAATTAACTTTATAAAAAATTAGGAAAAAAAATTAATCCAAAAGAGTTCAAAAATGTATTATAATATTGTCAATTTTGAGTTTAATGATATTGTTCATTCTCAAAGTAGAAAAATATATTGTAATTATTTTAATATAATAAAATATAATGTAAAATTTTAATACTAAAATTAAAAGATTAAATAATAATAAATTTAATTCTTTAAATTCAGTAGCTTGAAACTAAAATTATAGTTTCTCTATTTGAAATAATTAAAATAAATATTTAAAAATAAAAATAAAAAATAGTATTATGTTAAATTTATTAAAAGTGTAATTAAATCTCTATTTTCTTAATTTTATTTATTTCAAACTTCTCAATTCTACATTTTTGTAAGCTCTATCATTATATTATCATCATCATCTCCTCCCATGTTCTACTTTATCTTTACAATAGTCAATATTGTTAACTAATTTATAGTTTTAATTATAATTTTTTAGTATATATTTCAGAAATTAATCAATTCTAATCTATTATTTGAAAAACTAATCAATTATAATCAATAATTTAGAAAACTAATCGATTATAATTAATTATTTGAAAAAATTATCAAATATGATCGATCATTTCCAAAATCTAATCGATCAGAATCCATAAAATCTGGTTGTATATGATAGCGGTTTCATCGAACCGCTCTTAAAAGAGCACTTCTAATAGCGGTTGCACCATCGCTCGAGCGAGATTATAGTCGCTCAAGCGAAATACAACCCGAGAGTGCCACTTTTGTGCAGGGGGAGTTTCGCTCGAGCGAGACTATTTTCGCTCAAGCGAAATACGTTTTAGATAGCGGTTAGAAGGGGAACCGCTCTTAAAAGCTCACTTAGATAGCGGTTAAGTAGAAACCGCTATTATATGGTTTCAATTATGATCGGTCGGAATGCGGTTATGACCGATCATAATGAAAACTGACATTTAGTATTTTTTTTATATTATGTTTTTAAATTATCTATTAGAGAAAACCTTTCAGAATTCAAAATGTTAAATACTTTTAAATATTAAAATTAACTTTATAAAAAATTAGGAAAAAAAATTAATCCAAAAGAGTTCAAAAATGTATTATAATATTGTCAATTTTGAGTTTAATGATATTGTTCATTCTCAAAGTAGAAAAATATATTTTAATTATTTTAATTTAATAAAATATAATTTACAATTTTAATACTAAAATTAAAAGATTAAATAATAATAAATTTAATTCTTTAAATTCAATAGCTAGAAACTAAAATTATAGTTTCTCTGTTTGAAATAATTAAAATAAATATTTAAAAATAAAAATAAAAAATAGGGTTATGTTAAATTTATTAAAAGTGTAATTAAATCTCTATTTTCTTAATTTTATTTATTTCAAACTTCTCAATTCTACATTTTTGTAAGCTCTATCATTATATTATCATCTTCATCTCCTCCCATGTTCTACTTTATCTTTACAATAGTCAATATTGTTAACTAATTTATAGTTTTAATTATAATTTTTTAGTATATATTTCAGAAATTAATCAATTCTAATCTATTATTTGAAAAACTAATCAATTATAATCAATAATTTAGAAAACTAATCGATTATAATTAATTATTTGAAAAAATTATAAAATATGATCGATCATTTCCAAAATCTAATCGATCAAAATCCATAAAATCTTGTTGTATATGATAGCGGTTTCACTGGAACCGCTCTTAAAAGAGCACTTCTAATAGCGGTTACACCATCGCTCGAGCGAGATTAGAGTCGCTCAAGCGAAATACAACCCGAGAATGTCACTTTTGTGCAGGGGGCGTTTCGCTCGAGCGAGAACATTTCCGCTCAAGCGAAATACGTTTTAGATAGCGGTTAGAAGGGGAACCGCTCTTAAAACTCACTTAGATAGCGGTTAAACAGAAACCGCTATTATATGGTTTCAATTATGATCGGTCAGAATGCAGTTATGACCGATCATAATGAAAACTTACATTAACTTATTCTAACCATCGCTCGAGCGAGACTAGAGTCGCTCAAGCAAAATACAACCCGATAATGTCAATTTTGTGCAGGGGCGTTTCGCTCGAGCGAGAGGATTGTCGCTCAAGCGAAATACAACCCGAGAATGCCAATTTTGTGCAGGGGTGTTTCGCTCGAGCGAAATACATTTTAATCGATTAAATCTCATTTCAATCGATTAAAACAGTTTATGCACAGCGTTTTAATCGATTAAAACTTATTTTTATCAGTTAAAATAACTTGAAAAGTTTTACAAGAAAGTTTTACAGTGTTTTAATTGATATAAACGTTATTGTATCCTCTGTTAAAGAATCAAGAACGTATTAATGGATTATTAAAATAACGATAAACCTATGATACATTATATATTATATTAACTATATGAAAATTTCACTACCTAAGATAACCATCAAAATAATACCACAAATTTTGTTCTAAATAAAGTCATCATTCATGAATTAAATATTTTCTTACATATTGAAAATTCAATATAAAAGTAAGTAGGATAAACTAAAATAAGAGTCATAATTCTAAAAATGTCAGCTACTAACAAAACAAATACAATATAGAATGTAGAATCAGTTCACAATTCAGGAGGTTGAACATCCATCTTCTCCATCAAGAGGAGCAACATTTTATCATTTTTCTGAATTTGTCTCTCATTAGTTAACATTCTTTCACGGAGATCATCCCTTTCAGTCTGAACTTCCTGTAACTTGTTTTTTAATTGTTCAATCTCCTCCCTCATAAGCTGGACAGATGATGAAGTAGAGTCGTGACAAAGATTTCTCCCAATTGCTTTGCTTGACTCAGATCCAAGCCCATATACTTTGCCTTTGTTTATTCCAGCAACTTTACACCAAACCTCTAATTCATCAGGCAGAGTACCTCCTGCAATAGATCCTGATTGAGAGGCTTCTTCCCGAGCACGACTAAACTCCGCCTATAAACATTAAAATAGAATAGTAGTGAATTGGATAAAAACATAAAAAAGGATACAATTGTTTAAGAAATTAACATAAGAAGAAAAACAAGGAACTTACATCAACATGTGCTGATCTTTGATCCACCCATGTGTTATCCTTTCGTTTGTGTGTTTTGCGGAACAACTCTGATGGGGTAGGGGGTTTTCCATTCAACTTTATCTAAAGTATAGTTAAAAACACAAACTTAGAAGTACAATATCCACCATAATTCACATATACATTATAAGTTTAAAAGTATAACATATAGGGCCAATACATGTATAAAGGAGTATAAAGCAAACTTTACCAAATTTTCTCTATGTTGAGAAGTGCTAATGGAGCCACCAGTATGGAGTGAAATTCCAAGTCCATCACAATCAGAAGTTCGATTTGCTTTTGCAATCAAACTTTTTACTTTGAATTGTTTTGATCCCCAATGTTGGCATAAGATATCCCATACATCTTCTGCAAGCCAATTTGGCTTCTTCATTATCATGCGTGCCTTGTTTAGTGAACTTTTCAATATGTTGGCACCTCGCATTTCAAAGTTTCTTCTAGCCAACCTATGATCAGGTGGGAAAATAGTATATTTTCTCTGTACCCAAACAAAACAAGTAAATGTTATAGGACATTCAATATTTGGAACTTATTTTAAAGTTAAGAATTAATATAAATACATACCATGAACTCACTAAACCACATGTCTCGAATATCTTGAGGTACCTTTTTCCATGATGGCCATGCATCATTGTAATGACTTTTGAAAATATCACCAATGGCAGTAGCTGCAACGTATGAAGGCAAAAATCTACAACAAAAATAAACACATAAAGTACAAGTTGTACATAGAATATGAACAAAATATAACATTGTTAAAATTTAAGTGATCTACCCATATCCATCAAGTGTTAAAATGGGTTTCTCACAGGTGCTCGAACATCCGATACATTGTGATCATCATGAGAAACAAATGTGCCTTGAGTTTCGGGGTTAGATGCTTGAAGACTTTGTGGGGAAGGTGTCTCATGTGGTGATTGTGGTCCTAATGGTGGACAAGTTAATGGAAGAGATTTAGAACTTCCTCCAAGTGGTGGAGTACGACCAATGTGTGGTCCAACGAAGGGATTTCAATGGACTTATTTTGTATCGAAGGGGTAGAACTAACATGTTCTGCAATAGTTCCAACTAATGGATGTGCAACTTGTGGTCCAACCATGTTATTTCTTGGTAATTGATTCAATTGATGCTTCATCAAACGACTTTTTAAAATAAGCTTAGTTTTTCTTTTGTCTGACATCTACACATGTAACAAAAAAAAACCAAAAATGTGTAAGCAAATTGCATATATTTAATAAGTAATAGTAATGAATTAAACAATAACATATTAATTGAAATGTTTGAAACAAAACAAATAATAATTTGATGGGAACATTATTAACTGTACTTATAATTATTAAATACTCACCGAAATGAAAATACAAAAAATCATTCATCATCATCATCTGGCATTAACATCACTTTCTTCATCAAAATTATATGACTCATAAACATTCTGATCATCATCATCGAGTTGTAATCATCATCAAATTCACTTTCCTCATCATACTCTTTTTCATTGATTTCTACATCTTCCACATTATATTCATTGTGTTCATTTTCATCAAGTAATTCATTCTCTACTAGCTCTTCATGTTCACCTTCATCGTCTCTTAATTGACCAAGTACTTCATCATTTGACACAAGTTGAGTATTAGAAAGACCATGTTGATATGCAACCTCTAGTGTATATTGATCATCAACCATACTTCTTGGTTTGGTTTTAATAACAACCCACCAATCTACCTTTTCCTTAACCTTTTCAGGATAAGGCATATAATATACTTGAATTGCATTTGATGCAAGTATGAAAGGATCATAATTCAAATACCTTCTACGATGATGAACCTCCACTATACCATATTCCTTGTGAATTCGTACACCACGATTCCTTTTAGAATCAAACCATTGGCAATTGAATACAACTAATTCTTTTGTTGGCTCTCCTATGTTTTCAAGTTGCATAATCTCTTTGATGATACCATAATAATAGTTTTCTTCATTTTCAATATCATCCCCTTTAACACAAACTCCACAATTGACAGTTTTCTTTCCAATGCTCCATTCTTCCGTATGAAACTTGAAACCATTGACAAAATAAATAGGCCATGTAAAAACCTTTTTTCGTGGACCCCATGCTAAGTCATGTAAAAATTGACTTTGAACCATATTGTTCCTATCATGAACCTAAACGAATGATAAATATAGTATGAATGAATAGGTCAATGTGAAAACATAAATTATTCTTATGATTGATTTACAAAATATTTTTAAAACTTACATATGTTTCAAACCATCTAGGAAAATCGAAGCAATCCGAGCCTCAATTTCTCTTGGAGTGATGTTTGGATTCACTGCTTCTAGAAATTGTTCAAATATTCTAACATTTACACATAACATTGTGTTAGTGGTTTTATGCATGAAAAATGCATGCAAAAATGAATTGTCGTGCTTACTTGATTAATGGTTGAACTTCTTCACAATTAAGTAACACATGCAAATGTGCAGCTTCTAATTCTTTCTTATTTAAGTATCGACATGAAGATCTTCCACTAATGCGACCAGGATGATTAAAAATTGTTGATACACAATCCAATTGTACATTTTCACCTCCATTATCATTGCGATCGACTTTATTTCTCATTGTTTGCACATGAGTCTCAAAATAATATGAACAAAAATGAGAAGTCTCTTGCACTAGATATGCCTCACATATTGAACCTTCCACACGTGCCTTGTTCTTAACCATTTTTTTTAACTTATTCAAGTACCTAATACAACACCATCACATTGTTATTATAATTTTAAATAAGACAAGAATGCATGTTCAAATTTGATAATTAAAAAGTAGTACCTCTCAAATGGATACATCCACCGATATTGAACAGGACCTCCTACTCTTGCTTCGTAAGGCAAATGAATAGGTAAGTGTTCCATTGAATTGAAGAATGCAGGTGGAAAGAATCGTTCCAATTTACATAATGTAATTGCAATGTTTTGTTCCATTAATAACAAATCATCCACTCGCAAAATAGTTGAACATAGATCTTTGAAGAATTTACTTAACTCAAGCAATTGGTTTCCAAATTTGATTTGACAAATGCACTAAAAGCAATAGGCATTAATTGCTCCATAAATATATGACAATCATGACTTTTCATTCCAATCATTTTTCCTTGCTCTATGTTTACACATCTTTGCAAATTTGAGGCATAACCATCAGGCATTCTCAACTCATTAATCCATTTATAGACAACACTTTTTTGCTCCTTAGATAAGACAAATTGTGCTTTAGGTTTTATAACTTTTCCATTAGGTAATTGTTGCAATTCTAACTCCTTTCTCCGACAATACTTTTTTACATCCATTCTTGCCTTCATATCATCTTTGGTCTTATCTTTCATATCCATTACTGTATTAAACACATTATCAAACACATTTTTCTCAATATGCATGACATCAAGATTATGCCTTAACATGTTGGAATTCCAATATGGTAACTCCCAAAAAATGCTTTGTTTTATCCAATTATGATATACACCACAACCATAACATGTAAATTGTACTTCCTTAGTTACTTTTGGAAAATAAGCAACTTGCTCCCACACATCATCCCCAGAAAATATCAATGGAGGTTGAGAATCTTCAATTCGATTCTTTAAAAATGCATTCTTATTTCTTCGATATGCATGATTCATAGGCAAAAATTGACGATGACAATCAAACCAAGAAAACTTCCGACCACTATCCAACCAAAAGCTCTTTGAATTATTCATACAATATGGGCAAGCCAATCTTCCAGCTGTACTCCAACCGGACAACATACCATATGCAGGAAAATCATTAACGATCCACATCAATGCAGCTTTCATCATAAAATTTTGTTTTTTGGAAATGTCATATGTCAACACACCTTCATTCCACAATATTTTTAACTCTTCTATCAAAGGTTGCAAATAGACATCTATTTTTTCCTTTGGATTTTTTGGCCCAGGAATAATTAAAGTTAAAAACATATAGGGGTAGTCATGCACAATTGTGGTGGTAAATTGTAAGGAGTTACAATCACTGGCCAACAAGAATATGGTTTTCCTAATTGACCATATGGGGTGAAACCATCAAGCACATAATCCTAATCTTACATTTCTTGGTTCAATTGCAAAATCAGGAAATGTCTTGTCAAAATGTTTCCATGCTTCTCCATCCGATGGATGACACAAATGTCCCTCCTTTCTCATATTTTCACAATGCCACCTCATATGCGGAGCAGAACTCATTGAAGCATATAATCTCTTAAGCCTAGGAATGAGGGGTAAATAATGCATTCTCTTCACAGGGACTTTTTTATATTTACCTTTACCCACTTTTTTTGTCTTATAACGAGGTTTTTGACAAAACTTACATGTAGATAGTTGTTTATCTTCATCCGAGTAGAACAACATACACCCATCAACACAACAATCAATTTTTTCTACTCGATAAACCAAGTTTTGAAACCAATTTTAAGGTTCTATAGTAATCTTCCGGGATAAAATTATCTACGGGATGTGTCTCTTTCAAAAGAGCCAATGTTTGATTAAAACATCTTTGGGACATGTTTCCCTCTGATTTAATTGTCAACAATCTAACAACAACGAGATAATTCAAGTGTGATTAGTACATCCTGGCCACAATGGTTTTTGTGAAGCATGTAATAAATCATAAAACTTCTTTGCTTCAGTATTTGGAAACTGTTCATTTTCTTCATCCATATGACTCACAAACTCTACACCTAAAGCATCATGAATCATGTTCTCAAAGTCTTCTCTATCAACCTCATGTGTATTATTAAATGAATTTGGATACATATTATTCACATCACACATATTTGGATCCATTTCTCCATGACATGTCCAATACCAATATTCAGGTATAAATCCCCGACGATAAAGATGTACTTGAACATCTTCGAATCTAAAAAGTTCTTATTTTTGCATTTACTACATGGACATCTAATTTTTCCATTTGACATGTTTGCATGTTGAAGAGCAAATGATACAAATTCAGTCACACCATTTAAAAATGCATCAAGTATACCCCTTTCGACCAGGTAAAAGTCTATTATACATCCAATTACGATTCTCACGAACATCCATGTTCTGTCCTATGCCAACAAAGGACTTATTTTAATAAATAATATACCATATAATTATCCACAACATAATTACATTAAAATCTCTAAAACTAAATTTATAGGTCTTGCTAGAAGTTATACCTCTACCACTAAAACTGCCCAGTAGTACGAAGATATTGCTACTGCAGTTTCCAAATTGCAGCCCAACAAGAAAAGTCACCTATATGAAAAAACAAAACACATAAAGAACAAAATGGAAAAGAATCCATTAACCATTCTACGAGTGAAAGTACCAACCTTACTTCCCGATGGGGCACTCTTTTTTGGACGAAATGTCTTTTGGCTTCTACGTGGATCAAAGTTGATTACATGAGTAGTCATAGACAGAAACAAAACAAAATTATACTAGAAGAAATGAAAGAGAGATTAATCAAAACAGACAATCATTTTACTTGAAGAGAAATTTGCAGTTGCAGGGACAAATTTGCAGATTAGAGTAACTTGGATAATAATTGTTTCAACAAATTATCTATGCCTAATAAATACATACCGATTTGAATTTCGTGAATGTTTTGAAACAATTACTTTTCAAGGCAGATTTGAGGTCATCAGGTTAGGGTTCTAGTATGACATTTCCTGAGTTTTGGTTGGAACTGAGGTCGCCGGAGTTAGGTTCACCGAGGCTGGGGTTGAGGTTCGAAATCGCTTGGGTTGGATTTCAAGTCATCGGAGTTGGGTTTCAGGCGATGCCATCGGAGTTGGGTTTGGGCCTCGAGTTTATCGACGTTGAGGCTCGGGGTTGAGGTTCGAAGTCGCTTGGGTTGGATTTCAAGTCATCGGAGGTGAGTTAGGCTGGAGGATTGGGGATGGAGAGATGAAACCCTAGGTCGGATTAACCTCGAATAAGAAGGGTGGGATTCAAAGCTTGGATCGGTGCGGTGAATGTCATGAAAATTTGGGGCAGATTAGAATCGGCGCGAGATGAAAATTTGGGGCAAAATTAGAATCGGCGCGAGATGAAAATTTGGGAGGGTATAATCAGTGAGGGAGTGAAATAATTAGATAATTAGATTAATTTAAAAAATTAAATTAAATAAAAGAGTGACTGAAATAATAACTGATTTTTTTGTAACCGAAAATTCAGTTACTATTTCAGTTACTACACAAAAAATAATAATTTGGTTACTAATTCAGTCACTGATAGTAACTAAATTTTTCAGTCACTGATTTCGGTTACTATTTGGCATTTTTCTAGTAGTGTACTTCACATGAGGTTTGTGTAACCCATGTTACCTTTGGCTTTATGTTTTCTGAGTAGAAGTCATCCTCTCGATCGGCATCACTCTGTTCTTGGTACTCTTGATATTCACTAACATATTCTGCCGGTAGTATCGATATCACTCTGATTTGATGCTCGTCCCAAGTACCCTCATTCTTATCATCGAAATATTCTCTTGCGTATTGACTATCCATCGGTACAATATTCTCTTCGAAATTTCTATAATTATTCCAATAAGGGATCCTTCCTCCTCTTCTCCAGGGCCTGCCTCGGAATCTTCTTTGGAATGTTGGGAATCCAGTGTTCGATCCTTCATCGTATGACAATCTCTCGAAGACGTCATTGCTCTGAAGTCTGCCTCTTCCTCCTCGAGAAGGATACATCTCTCTTCTAACCCATTGCCTTTGATTTCCGCTAACACCAGAACCAACGGATTTCTGCTGACTTTCTTCGATTGTTGGTCGGACCGTTTGATCTATTTTGTCATTTTTCCTTTTATTTTGGTTCTCGATCTTCTTCATCTGTTCTGTTCTGAAAGCTTTAGCAGCCGATTTATCGAACACCGCACTGCATCATGGGCATAACGACACATCTTCGTCTTTTTCTTTCTTCCTATTCAAAAACTCAATGAGGGAGTCTCCTGACCGAGGGTAAATCTCTTTTTCGAACTCCTTTTCAAATTCACTCAGGTCAAATTCCATATCCTCTTCAGACACATCCATTCTGACATGTTTAGGGTCAATGTCTTCAGTAACATCGACCATGCCTACAAAAGCAGTATTCGTCACTCGGACATCATCAGTCATGCCCGTTTGGGATTCAATATATCCCACTTGCGCTTCGAATGGACTCGTGTCCACTTTCATCGACATCTCTTCAAATTTCAATCTCCCTTGGTCAATTGCATCTTGTATCGTATTCCTGAAATGTATACAATTGTTAGTCCAATGTCCAAAAACATTATGAAATTTACAATACTTTCGACCATTCCTTTGTTCTGCCGAAGGCCATTTATGATTTTCGCTCAACTTAATTTGTTTATCTTTTAGTAAGATATCGAAAATTTTATCAGCTTTTGTCACATCGAAAGTATATGTTCGATTTGCCATCTTATCTTTTACTTCATTCTTTTGTAGCAATTTGCAAATATATGGAGCCCCTACTTTGAGTTTTGCTATGTTTACTTTCTCATCGACAGTTTCTTCAATATCATTTTCTATCATGTTATCCATCTCATATACGTCATTTATATATGCTATCCTTTCCTTTTTCGAGGGTTTCTCATATTTCTTATACCTTTGTTTCTCATACTCTATTTGTTCCACTCTTCTCACTTTATCAGCTAATTGAGCCATGTCATTCAGTGGTAGATTGACTAATTTTTTCCTAATCGACAATTCTAAACCTGCAGAAGTCATCCTGACTAATTCATATTCAGGAATTTGAGTAAAACATCTCGACTTCATTTGTCTAAATCGATTCAGATAATCATCTATACTTTCATGGTTGTATCGTTTTATGTTCATCAAATCGATGAGACTTACTTGAGTCTCTCCTCTAAAGAATTGTTCATGAAAATTTCTCTCTAACTGCAACCAATTATATATCGAATTGGGCGGTAACGAAGTGAACCAAGTAAAAGCATTTTTAGTCAAAGAACTAGGAAAATATTTCATCTTTAATTCTTCACTCATCGCTAAATCCCCGCATTCGATCTGATATCGAGCCACATGCTCGATAGTCGATTCACCAACTTCTCCAGCAAATTTAGTGAATTTGGGTACTTTATATCCTCGAGGCAATTCTGTCTCGAGAATCGCATTCGGAAAGGGAGACACAAAATATGTCTGATTGAGTGGTCTAAATTCCATCCCTTGTAAATTCATCCTTTGTCCTAACATGTTATTCTGATTGTTTATATTTTGAAATCCTTCGTTCAAATTCCCATAAATGTCATTCCTCACGTGTTGGTACTCATTTCCCATATGCTGATGTTGATCATTGTTTCTATTTCTCCTCAATAGATACGGGGGATTGATATTAGTATTCTGATTAGCATGATTTTCTACCCTCGTTTGTCGAGGTACAGCCAATGCATCCCCAATGGGGTTGATATTAGCATCTAGATTCTGCTAATATCTCAAAACTAGCGGTAGTGTTTTGAACTAATGGATTTAGAACTGTAGTCAACTGTTGTGATAACATATTCACCATCTCAAAATTACTCTCATCCATTTGTTGTCTAAGTATTCCTAAGGAGTTACTAGATATTCCAGTACCAGTATTTTTGATAGTATCAAAATTAGATCGATGATAATCCCTATCAAACGCATATCTCCCATGATCTAAGTTTCCTCTATGATCTAGATTTGGAGGTATTTGCTGCGTTCCTACATTCTGCACACTCCCTGAGTTCTGGAGAATTACTAAATTTTGAGATGTTCCTAGGTTTGGAGATGCTCCAAAATTCTGTGGCATACCTAGGGTTTGGAATGTTCCTAAGTTATATCTCGAATTTCGTTGCATCGAAGAAGTACCAACCCCATTCATGTTAAGTGAAAACCCAGGTGGTCTTACACTCATATACGGCCCAGCATTTGTTGTTATAGGGTTTCCCATAGTTTGCATACTGTTTAGTGCCACCGTACTAGATCCTACTTGGGTATTTGCTAAAGTGCCTGAATTTTGTTCATTACTCACGGGTATCGACATACTTACAGTTGTCGATACTACAGGTGTATTCCCATTATGACTTTGCCCCCCAGTATTTGATGGGTGTGACCCATTTAATCCCTCAGTGTTACTCTGGTTACTTGATGAACTCTGACTCATGACTCTCCCACCCCTTAATCTTATACACTCTCGAACTAACCAATTTTGTGTTTCTCAACACAAGACCCCTACTTGGCGCGCCAATTTGTTTCTGGTGGAATTTCGATCGATTTCGATTCTAAAGGTGTTTTGGTCCTAATCAAAATCCTACCACGTAAGTTCTTTTTACTTAGGCTAGCAATTTGACTTTCAATCGAAAATGTGTATAAGAATCGAAAAGTACAGGTCGTCGAAAATGCTATTTTTAGTATTTTATATTTAAAATACCGAACACAGTAAAAATATCGAATTGAGAAACAGAATATTAAATTGCAAGGAAATGTAAAGTGTGAAAACCCCAAATTTGCATTAATTGTAAATGACAAGAAATCGAAAACAGTGCAAATATATATGATAGGAAATCGAGATTGCAAGAAGTAAATGACGGGAAATCGAGATTTGCAGAATGTTAAATAACAGGGAAACTTAAATGCAGAAATTTAAACTTTCATTGAATTGAAATGACAAGGAATCGAAAATACAGAAACATAAAACTGCTGAATTTAAGTTGCATCAAAGTAAATTACCAAGGAAAATATAGAAAGCGGTAAATGTACTCAGTGAGCAAGGAAATCCAGATTGCCAGAAGCTTCATGGTGTTCGTCGTTTCTCCGGTAGACTTTTCACTACTGATTCTGTTCTCTGCCAATTTCTGCTCCCTATTTCTTCCTTCTTTGCTCTATTTATAGTGCATCGTTCAAGTCTTCCAAGAGCAGTTAACACGACTGCTACCACGTTCTACGTGCATATGGCGGTTTATCTTCTACGGTTTCCCACGTTCTCACGATCTTCGATTTCCTCCATGGTTTCGAAACTGCTCTCTATCTGTGCGTTTGACTTACTCTTCTCTTTATGGTTTGGCCAAAGTTTTCGATGTCCGTGTAGGTTAGCTTTCTTCATTTTCGATTTTACACTTTCGAGAACTTCGAATTGCTTACGATTCCTTTTCAACCTTAACGTTTTATCATTCTAGTTTCTTCGGTTTTTATTCGACAATAGGCATTTGACTATCATTCCTTCGATTCTCGATTGTACTTCTCGATGTTATGTGTTACGTGCTTAGACATCGAATGGTTTTTTATCTATCTTGATTTATCAGTCACATGTTCTCTTTTTCCTTTCCTTCGTTTTCGATCGCTTTTCTCGATTTTCCACTAACAGTTAGACAAAAGCAGAAGAATCCAAACATCGCACAAGCCATATGGGGAACTTAACATCACACAAGCCAAATAGTCGATCACTTTGACATATATGACTTAAGATAGCCGTTATTTGGCCAACCGCTATCTAAACTACATACATTAGACAGCGGTTAAAGCCTAACCGCTATCTAATATATATTTTTAAAAGTGGTTGTTATTAACCGCTATCTAAGGTTACTCAAGCGAAAGTACCCATCGCTTGAGCGAGACAGAACCCGAGAGTCCCCCTTGTTTGATGGCTTCGTCGCTCAAGCGATGACTTTATCGCTTGCGCGACTGTTGACAGAATGCCGAAACGTCAAACGCAGTTAGCCAAATAATATAACTTGGTTCACCACATATTAGAATCACTTGTCGCTCAAGCGTTCATAACGTCGCTTGAGCGAGACAGAACCCGAGAATCCCCCATTTTTCCAGGTGTCCTCGCTCAAGCGATGTGTTTTTCGCTTGAGTTACCTTAGATAGCGGTTAATAACAACCGCTTTTAAAAATATATATTAGATAGCGGTTAGGCTTTAACCGCTGTCTAATGTATGTTTATATCATACTTTTAAAGAGCGGTTGACTTGTGGAACGCTATAATAAATGTAGTTTAGATAGCGGTTGGCCAAATAACCGCTATCTAAAGTCATATATGTCAAAGTGATCGACTATAATTGGATAATAATCGATCAGACTTTTCGCTCAAGCGAAAATATCCGTCGCTTGAGCGACAATTGACCGGAGATTACCCATTCGTTACAGATTTTATCACTCAAGCGAAGGGTTTATTCGCTTGAGCGAGAATTTACCCCTTTGTTACAGATTTCCTCGCTCAAGCGAAGGTTTCTTCGCTTGAGCGAGAGTTCATTACGCGAAATGATCGATCATAATATAAAATGATCGATTATTTTACTACGTGAACGAGTAAATAGTGCTTAGTTGTGTAAATAATGTTTCGGATGTACTATTTTGGGAAATATTTTTAAAAATAGTATTATTTATGAAAAAAGTCAAGCATTACTCTGCAATGCAAATGATGAACAAACTCTAAAATCAAATTACAAAATGAATACAAAAGATTACAAAATAATGAAATTATTTATTAAAAAAAAACTCAATTTATTCAATTTAAGATTAAGAGTTTATAACTAATCAAAAGCACAATATATAACACTTTCACAACTAAATTTTGATATAATATATTAGAGTTGTCAAAATAAATAATCTAACCTAATTTAGTATGATTTTTATTTATTAACTAAAAAAATATTAATCACTTGATTTCATTTATATTTTAAAACAAATTAAAACTTTTTCGATTGAAAATTAAAAAAAAATCATTAAAATGTATATACCAAAACAATAAATTAAAAAAATATTTCAGTAAAAATAAATTTAATTTATTATAATTTATTAAAATAGGAGATTAAGAAAGTAGGATGAAATCGGCAATGATTAAATTAATTTTGTTGTTAACCTTCATCTGGCAGGTTTATTTAATAATTTCTATCCAACGAGTACTATAATTTTATTTATAGATCTCTTCTCACTTTTGTATCTTTGGTATATATTTTTTTCCTCTTCCATCAAACTGTAAAAAGTATAAGACGTGTAAAAAGTAAAGTAAATTGATTGAGTTTGAAAAGAAAAATCCAAATACCATAAAAAGTATAAATAGTTAGTGCATTCATGATTTTTTATTTTTAATTTATTAATTTAGATAAATTTTCTTATCAGATTATAATTCTGAATTGAAAATATCAATTTTAACAAAGGCAAATAAACATCAAGACTAACGATACACTTATATCAAAAAAGAAACGTCTGCAATTATACTACACTTATATTATGTGTTGTTATGCTATAAACATTAAAAGCTACAATAATCATCTATATCAACATAGTCTATTTCAACATTTATAATCATCTACAATAATCATCTATATCAACATTAAAAGCCATTGGCTTTTAATTAACTACAAATCCCCTTTATTCTCTTAGGGAGGAGACCTCAATTTGGAACCAAATTCATGTCCAAAATAATTATTAAGAAGTTCCATCTATCAAATATTCGATTTGTTGGTTAAGATATTCAATCACTACTCCGTGGTCAGACCACACTATGGTTAATTAGTAGAAACAGTTACAAAAATAGATTGAAATGTCAGAACTGAATGTGCTTTCTACTTCTCCATTTAGCTCTCCATTTTTTTTTTTTCATTTCTGACTCCTCAAAAATCTTTTTTGTGAATTCAATAGAACAATGTCTGCCACTTTACTACATCAAGACCAATCAAAAAACAGATACAAGGCAACACAAACGGCTGTCTTTAATTTATATCAATCTAGATATCATCTCCTTTGTCTTAATATTTACAGTTCCACGAACTTCACTGCAAGACCACTGCTCCTCTGCTCTTTCTTCACAAATCTGCCATAACCATGTCAAATGTTGAATCTAGTTTTAAAACCAGAAACACTGGTAATCACGTGAATGCACCCGTATAACTACAACAATTCCACAAAAAATACAACCTTCCGGGATCTAAATCTAATGCATTTTATAATTCTAATGGCTAAACAAAAAGGTAGCCACGATTATGGAAGTAGTTGACATTACATCTGAATGTACTGAAAGTTAAATAAATAAAGATAAATTCATACCATTGTTGATTTTTCCTGAATTCAGTAAGCACAGGATATATGTTCTCGAAGGCAGTGTATGTCTCATCTCACCTAAAAATGGAAATAAAAACATAAAATCCAGTACAACAGAAAATGGGGAGGAAATTGCAGGGGCAAACTAAAAGGAAAAAAAATACCTTCGCTCCTGTAAAGGAGAAAACCAAAAAACCGGAAAATAATGTAAATTTTTCATAATGAACTTCACAATCCTAACCAAAGAAAACAACTTGAAGATCAATATTAAACATTGTAAAGAGTTAAAACCATCTGGCCTCCTTAAATTATTTAAGAGCTCAGTCTACTGAAAAAACAGGAAGAATAGTTTTAAAAGCAAGCTACCACAAATTGGTTTATTTTGCCAGGGCTTCCATTTAGGAAAATAACATCAATACCCAAAGCATGATAGAGAAATAAAATAACAAAAAACAAAGAACAGTAGCTTACCTTCCTGGCTGCCAATTTAGACTGTTGTTCACTCTTCGCTCCAGTACAAACCTAGTCAATGGTCATAAAAAATTTAATTTGAAGTACATAAAAAAGAGAATCCCTTTACAAGAAGGCTACCAAATTATTCAGGTTTTGTAATATAAAAAGTTTTGCCATGACAGAAAGCAGAAAAACAAATTTCAACTTTTACAACCATGGTTGGCAATCTGGGAATCACAAACCCCTACAATTGGATTTAAGAATTTAAATGTATTGTAAATTGCAAGACTAATAACGCTCAATTATTAAAATAAGGGAAACATATTTTTCCACTAAATAAAACTGTAAAAATACGTCTAGAAAAAGAATGCATTCCTTATGTCCATTTTGCATAAATTAATAATTGAGCCATTGAGGTTACTCCATGATCGCATTCTCGCTCGTCAAGCTATACAGAGCCAATTGATTCATGCAATTCTGACTGATAAGTGGTAACTATGTTTGCAAACTCATTACTAGGACCTTCAATCATATACACTTAAGGCAAACACAAGCATGAATTTTATAGAGTTTCCAACCAACACCAGTTTGTTCATTGATTTGATGAACATAGTTAATTAACAATAGAATTCAACAAGAGAATCACACAACTACAAATTAACATGGATCCAATTACAGGACAGCTAAGTATAGCAAAATGCACAACTCTCATCTAGAAGATAGGCATGGCAGTGCAGAAATGAAGTATAACATCTTGCCCGAAGCAAAAATAAGTGCAGTTGTTTTGGGATCTCTTATCCTCATAATAACAGCAGCAAAACGCAGCAGGCAAACAAATCACAAATATCAGTACAGTAAACCACCAACCACTAGAACTAGCATAAATATTACATCTGCTAACTAATCATTCTGCAGAACACAAGTATTGTAACATACATAGATACCACATGGGATATTAACATAAAATAATAATTTTAGATTGACCATACTTCTCTGGTCCAGATAAGAACAAACAAATTTAGACAGCAGGATACAAGTAAACCTTTATTGTAATTCAGATGAAAAGGCAGAAATATAAACATGTACATGCACAATTGTGCAGATAGCATAGAGTGAAACTCACTACAAGTAAACGAAACTTGCCTTGGGATTGTACTCTGCATTACGAGCTTGTAGTGCAATTGTTTTGAGGTCCAACTTACAGTCCAAATTTACTGTGGACACAATATTTCTGGCAGTACAAACAGCTTGATTTTTAGATTACACTATGTAAATAGAGGAAATATTATGAAGTGCACAAATGTAAATAGAAAAAAAAATGTCATTTTTATAGTAAATTGTAAACAGAAGCAAAATTATTATGTAATACAATGTAAATTCAAGCACAATCCTTAACATTCCAATGTGAAAAAAAAAAATTTCTTATACATTCCAACTAAATAAAAGAAAATATTACTAATCAAAAGTAGGAAATAGCAGAAGATAGGACACAACATAAACAACCACCTCTTAAAAGATAAAAACCTGGGTGATTATAATTTGGTGCAAGACAGATAGGTCAAGGATTACACGAGAAGACAGGATGGTAAAACATGTTGTGCTAGTATAGTGATGTTCTAATCTATGATTTTTGTATGGAAATAAGAAGGTAAATACATACTTTGGCAAACATGACAGGTGTAACTGAAACATTGATATCCTATATTTTTGTATGCATTATGGTGGCTACCAATACCCAAGCTTAGGATATATTTAAGCAGAAAAATTGACAATTAAATGTAATATACCGGTACATAGCGCAAATTGAAAAAATTTATTAGTATTATGTAATATTCAACAGACTTCACGGGCTAAAATTATCATGAAACCAGCCAAGAAGTCCACAGCTAAAATTTCAGCTTTGATGTCAATGGTCACGGGCTATCTATCCTTTCATATGTCCACCATGTCAAAGATCTCAAAACATTTGTAACAGTAATTTGAAACCTTGACAAACAATAAGCAGATAACTACTAATCCCGGATTAGGACACCATGATTTCTCCCATAGACAACATCAGTTAAATATCAATAATTGAATGTAAAAAAAAGGTGTAACCTATCATCCCATTTGCCCCATGTTTCAACACAGTGACCTCAGCAATACCAGCTACCGTTACACAGCACAAACATCATCACTCAAAAAGATTTTCTATCACTATTTACAAGTTGAGTTCTCACAACCAACACAACAGTGTTAAGAAGATACAAGACATGAAAGTTGACTCAGTTGGATACCTATTACAAGTAAAGCATCAAAGTCTATTAAAAAAAGGAGGTTAACCTCACAACTTAAACCTTCAAATTCAACCATATGAAGCTTGCAATTGAAATCAATCGAAAAAAAGGGAACGATCCAATTTGTCGAAAACAAAAAAGATACTCACTGAAGGGTAGGCACGATCCCAGAAGGGTGCTTCTGTAGATCCACCGGTTGGCTCCCTTCCAATCACCCTAAACCCTAATTTATTAACCCAATCACAGAGCTGGCCACAACCAAAAAAACACACCACGTTCAACACCAATCAGTACCAAACAAAAAAAACAAAACTCCGCTTCCTTTTTCCTCAACAAAAGGAAAAAGAAAAACATTTATTAGTTAATAACCAAACAGAAAAAGAACCCAGATCTCAAAAGTTAAGAAAATCCCAAAACAGTTAATCAAGGATTTTCACCCGATGCAACGAATCCCTTTTAACTGTCTTAAAATTAGTTTGAGAAAAGGAGAAATTCGGGGAGTTTGTGTGAAATCCGACCTAAAAGAGAGGAATTAGGGTTGGTATATGCCCGTGGAACATATCGGAGAGGGAAAAGGGTGACAAGAGTAGAGAGAGCGGGAAGGATTCGAAAGAAGAGTTCTTTTGTAGGAGAAGAAGATAGAAAGACAGAATTCGGTGTTTGTATGTTGTGATAGGTTTTGATTTGAAGAGAGAGAGAGTTTTTGTATGTCCAGAGAATGTGAGGAAGAGAGAGATAGAGAGAGAAAGAGTGAAAGGTATTTGTAATGGGTGTGGAAAGATCTGGAGGTAATAGCGAGAGAAGAGAATCGAGAATGGTCACCTCTTATTTATAAGCGCGATGCAAGGCAATGCTATTCTCGCAACTATTTTCTCACTGCCCAATTGAAACATGACACGTGAGCTTGGACGGTTGTTTTGACTGAGCTTTCAAGAAATTAGGGAACCACGCCCAAGTGTTATTTATTTATTTATTTTATATCTCATTTATCATTATTCATATCATTTATCTTCTATTTTCTTTTTAATTATAAAAACTTCAAATCAAAGACTGTTATTTCATCTAATCTTTAACATTTAACTATTAAAACAAAATTTGTCTACATTTTCTATATAAGATAATTAACTTTGGGAAAAATTATTTTTAATAAAGATATTTCTAGGATTTTTTTAGTTTATTTGAAAAATGGTTTGAAACCGATTTAAAATCTTCCTTTTAAATAAAAATAATTATAAACAATTAAAATTAATTAATTTTTTTACACGGTTAAAAATAAATATATTTTTGAATCATAATCCAAACGTGTATTTGTCTCAAAAATCACATAAGAAAAATGGTGACTGTTATTTTTTTCGTCTAACAAAAATATTAAAAAATAAAATATTTATATTTATCACTATTTATGGGATATAAATGTTCTTTTAGAAATATGATTTTTTGGGAATGAAAAATAATATCATCAACTACTAATAGTTATAGTCAAAATAATACATTTAAAAAAAATGTAAGTATTTAAGGTTTATTTCGGATAAATTTTCTCCAAAAACATAGAAAAACAAGAAAAAAAATGAAATTAGTTTATTCATTAACTACATGATTTACAAATAAATTAAAAATCAGATTTCAAGGAAGCTAATATAAATAATATGTAAAAAAATACCATATATAAATTAATTTCATCTTATAAAAAATTGAAAAAAAAGCTAGGAATAATCATTTATAATTTTTTCTTAAGAAATGATAAAAAGTTTTGAAATTTTAACTTAAAACTATATTATTGGTGTAATATTTAATTGATATATTATTTAATTAGATATTAAAAGAGTTTTTATCACTTTTTAAGAAACAAAATATATTACTATTTTGATTTAAGGAATTATAACTCAATTATTATTAATATTTAATAATTTATTATATTTTTATTTTGCACATACATAAAAATACATTAATATATATATATATATATATATATATATATATATATATATATAAATCCTAGATCATATATCCAATCATTAATTTAAATGGTCTCTTGATTATCTCGTCAATTAAAAAAATATTTATTATTATTGAAATTTTAAAAAAAATTATTATTATTTTAAATTTTAATTTATATTTTTTTATATTAGACATTTTTTAATGGAATGAGATATGAGATATTCAAAAGATATAGTGATAAATATAAATATTTTATTTTTTAATATTTTCGTTAGACGAAAAAAATAACAGTCACCATTTTCTTATGTGATTTTTGAGACAAATACACGTTTGGATTATGATTCAAAAATATATTTATTTTTAATCGTCTAAAAAAATTAATTAATTTTAATTATTTATAATTATTTTTATTTAAAAAGGAAAATTTTAAATCGGTTTCAAACCATTTTTCAAATAAACTAAAAAAATCCTAGAAATATCTTTATTAAAAATAATTTTTCCCAAAGATTAATTATCTTATATAGAAAATGTAGACAAATTTTGTTTTAATAGTTAAACGTTAAAGATTAGATGAAATAACAGTCTTTGATTTGAAGTTTTTATAATTAAAAAGAAAATAAAAGATAAATGATATGAATAATGATAAATGAGATATAAAATAAATAAATAAATAATAACACTTGGGCGTGGTTCCCTAATTTCCTAGTCAAAACAACCGTCTAAGCCCACGTGTCATGTTTCAATTGGGCAGTGAGAAAAGAGCTGCGAGAATAGCATTGCCCTACATCGCGCTTATAAATAAGAGGTGGTCATTCTCGATTCTCTTCTCTCGCTATTACCTCCAGATCTTTCCACACCCATTACAAATACCTTTTACTCTTTCTCTCTCTATCTCTCTCTTCCTCACATTCTCTGGACATACAAAAACTCTCTCTCTCTCTCTCTTCAAATCAAAACCTATCACAACATACAAATCCCGAATTTTGTCTTTCTATCTTCTTCTCCTATAAAAGAACTCTTCTTTCGAATCCTTCCCACTCTCTCTACTCTTGTCACCCTTTTCCCTCTCCGATTCGTTCCACGGGCACATACCAACCCTAATTCCTCTCTTTTAGGTCGGATTTCACACAAACTCCCCGAATTTCTCCTTTTCTCAAACTAATTTTAAGACAGTTAAAAGGGATTCGTTGCATCGGGTGAAAATCCTTGATTAACTGTTTTGGGGTTTTCTTAACTTTCGAGATCTGGGTTCTTTTTCTGTTTGGTTATTAACTAATAAAGGTTTTTCTTTTTCCTTTTGTTTAGAGTTGAGGAAAAAGGAAGCGGAGTTTTGTTTTTTTTTGTTTGGTACTTATTGCTGTTGAACGTGGTGGATTTTTTTGGTTGTGGTCGGCTCTGTGATTGGGTTAATAAATTAGGGTTTGATGGCTGACCAAGGATTGGAAGGGAGTCAACCGGTGGATCTACAGAAGCACCCTTTTGGGATCGTGCCTACCCTTCAGTGAGTATCCTTTTTTTTTCGACAAATTGGATCGTTCCCTTTTTTCGATTGGTTTCAATTGCAAGTTTCATATGGTTGAATTTGAAGGTTTAAGTTGTGAGGTTAACCTCCTTTTTTTAAAAGACTTTGATGCTTTGCTTGTAATAGGTATCCAACTGAGTCAACTCCCATGTCTTGTATCTTCTTAACACTATTGTGTTGGTTGTGAGAACTCAACTTGTAAATAGTGATGAAAATCTTTTTGAGTGATGATGTTTGTGCTGTGTAACGGTAGCTGGTATTGTTGAGGTCACTGTGTTGAAACATAGGGCAAATGGGATGATAGGTTACACCTTTTTTTTACATTCAATTATTGATATTTAACTGGTGTTGACTGTGGGAGAAATCATGGTGTCCTAATCCGGGATTAGTAGTTATCTGCTTATTGTCTGTCAAGGTTTCAAATTACTGTTACAAATGTTTTGAGATCTTTGACATTGTGGACAATGGTGGACATATGAAAGGATAGATAGCCCGTGAGCATTGACATCACGGAGATTGGAGAAGTCTCCACAACTGGTGTCTTCTCCTTAGATGCAGAAGGAGTGGCAATAGCTTTACCCAAGTCTTTTAACTGCCGAACATCCTACATATTTTATAAAATATAATCATAAACAATAAATCAATTTATTTATGTGTTAGATGTATTATAACCATACATATACATACCTTTGCCATGATTGACCTAATTAAATGTCGGGGCCAACTAATGAAGGTCTGAAGGGCTTGACCCACTGTCTGCACCTCTTCAGTGGGGATAGGGACACTAGCCGCAGCGTCAACCACCTTTTCAACCACTACTTTGACCAAGTTAGGATCCAAAGGCACATTGTGGATGGTTGAAGCCCCTTCATGAACCGATCCATGGGCCACTAGCCTTAGACCTTCATCTACCTCAACCCACAAGCCATATCGATCATCCTTTGTGGATTCGGGATGAATAGATGTCACCTCGAGTGTGACCTCGATAGTGGCTTCAAGCACAACTGCCCTTTGTGCTAACTCTTGGACCTACAAATATAGTAAATTCCAATAAGGACTAAGATTTTAGAAACACAAGTCAAGTACCAATCCAATTTGTGGTTGAAAATGCACTCGATGGAGGATGAGCATCGGAAATGAAGTACCCATGGAGGACATACGCAAGAATTGCTCCCGCACACGTGCGGTGATCGTCTCCTCAAGTCGTGCGCCGATGGCAGGAGTCAACTCTTCCTCCAATTTTGCCCCGATGGCCGGTGTCAATTTCTTCGTGAGAGCCATCTCCAAGGCAGCAATATCTTCTTGGCTCGGGGATGTGGAGGTGCGGATATCCCGTGATGGTGGTCCAAAATAATGTCGGACACCCACACCTTGGCCAACAGCTCGAACACGACCCGGATGTTCCGGTCGTCCAATAGCAAGTGGTCAAGATATCCCGACGACCGTAAGGGATGAAAGTTCCCCGTGTACACTCGCTCCTCCAAGGCATCCTACATTATAAAAGTTAATTTTATTAATGAACATGTTACATATAACTAATTCAAAGTAAATTAACTTCTTTTACTTACAATCCGAGCAGCAATTTCTCGAGCTTCAGGCGACATCATGTCACCGGAAGGCTTTGTACGCGCCCTCTTCCACTTCGGTGACGTTTTGGAGGAGATGGTGGAGGAATCTCGCTCTTCGCTTAAACCGAAGAGGCTAACTCCGACCGTCAAAGTCTACTCTTCTCCTCCATCATCTTCTCGAGTCAATAAGTCGTACCCCCCACGAGACAGAAGGTGGGGGCGACATTCTTCCTCCGAATGTCTTTTGCTTTTTGTCTTCTTTCCTGCAACATAATTGAACACAATATTAGATACACAACTCATTATGAAATATTCAAGTCAATTAAGCCATAAGCTATTACCTCCCACTCGAACCAGTCCTACTATGTACAAACTTCTTCCAAGTGTCCTCATCTATGCCATATCTTTGGCAAGGGGTTAATCCCTCGCTAACTTTGTCCTCAAGCATACACCCATTTAAGTGGTCAATGTGGACTTGAACCTGTCTCCACATTTTTGCTATGGTCGTCATTATCTTCCTCCTCACATCCTCGAATTAACTAAATCAAAGTGTTCCTACAAGTAGCAAACAAGTTTTAGTTAATCAATTGATAATAATGTATAAACAATATAAACAACTAAATACACATACTTACAAAAAGATCTTGCCATAACAAGTTCTTCACAGCTTTCCTCCACATGATCCCAAGTAGGATGGAGAATAGATATCTACACAACATAAACAACATAAGTATCAACAATATATTTGAAATGAAATTAACTTTGAAATAGAATAAATACCTTCTCTTTAGCTAGTGTACCCAAGTAGCTTCTAAATTGGGTATCGAAGGGACTCGACACCTTGTCGATCCTAGGATCAACGAAACGAGATAACTTCGGCCGGATATGTGTCTAACGGTCAAGCCTTTCAACCGTGTAGATTGTCGACTCCTCTTACTCGGAAAATGTCTTTCCGGATGCCCGAGGAGATGGTGGAGATGGTGGAGATGGTGGAGGAGATGCCATTTACCCGTAATGAAAAAAACATAGAATTATATCAATACACATGCAAAGTCTCCTCAATTACATGTTAAAAAAATAAATAAATAGAAACATAACTTAGATTGTATTAATATTTTCCCATATGCCTTCATCATGGTCATTGCGAGTAGCATGAACAAAGTCCTCTTCCAATTGGGATATAGCAATAGGCAACCGTGGTGAATTTTGAATGTTAATAAAATCATCTAATTCTTCTCCATTCTCATTTGTGACATCAATCATTTTTCCTTTGAGGACAACTGACCACCTATCATTTGATGGATCAGTGACATAAAACACTTGTTTTGCCTGGTATGCCATTATGAAGGGTTCTTACTTATGACCAATCTTGTTTATATCAATCAAAGTAAATCTCATTTGGTCTCTTTGGACACCAGTATTGCTATCAACCCATTTACATTTAAATAAAGGCACTTTGAATTTAGTATAGTCGACCTCCCAAATCTCCTCAATCACTCCAAAGTAACTAATTGATGCCATGATGGGGTTTTTGTCCTTTGCACTAGAAAAGTGCATAGATGTTGCCTCAATAGATACTCCACTATTCTGGACCGTACTTTTGTCATCTTGTGCCTTCGTATAGAATGAGTATTTGTTAATGTCATACCCTTGCCAAGTTATAACATTATGTCTAGGCCCATGTGCTAGCCATTTCAGATGTATCGAGGCATTGTCACTTGAAAATATTTTGCTTTGAAACCAATTGATAAAGTTGGTGTTATGCTCTTTCATCAACCACCTTTCACCCATTTTGGGGTTTATGTCCTTTAACATTGCTTTATGCGCATCTATGTAACGAATAATCTCTTCTGTATTTTTCAAAATATACAAGTGGGCGGTGGTCAACTCTACATGATCTTTTGTTTGAATTCTAATACCACGAGTTCCCTTACCATTTAGCCTATCATCATGACGATTTCTAGGTACACCCACAGTACGACTCTTGCCAAGTAATCCGAACAAAATTCTATGTCTTCTTCTCGCAATATACCGCTCAACAATTGAAGCTTCAGTGTCTATATGGATTTTTAGAATACCCTTTGAAGATCTTCATGTATCGCTCAATTGGGTACATCCACCTCAAATAAACCGGCCCACAAATTCGTATCTCCCTCACAACATGAACGATTAAGTGAATCATTATATCAAAGAATGATGGAGGAAAATACATCTCCAATTGACATAGCACAACCGTAGCCTCATTTTCCAACTCATCTAGTGATTTTTCATCGATAACCTTGGCACAAATAGAATTGAAGAAAAAACATAGTCGCATAATGGCATGTCTAACATTCTTAGGCAATATGTTACGTATAGCCACTGGTAACAACTCGTTGCATCAAAACGTGACAATCATGGGACTTTAATCCAATTAACTTCAGATCTTTCATGGATACAAGACTCTTAATATTTGAAGAGTATCCTTGTGGCACTTTAATACTTGCAAGACAATGACATAAACTACGTTTCTCCTTCTTTGACAAGGTGTGACATGCTCTGGTGGTAGATATGTTCTATTGCCTTCGAGCCTTGGATGTAATTCGAGATGTATTCCCATCTCACAAAGGTCTTGACGTGCTTTGATCCCATCCTTTGACTTTCCTTGAATGTTTAACAATGTGCCAATGAGACTATCACATACATTCTTCTCCACATGCATAACATCAATACAATGTCGTACTTCTAAATGGCTCCAATATGGAAGATCAAAGAAAATTGATCTCTTCTTCCACATGTTCTTGTCGAAGACCTTTTTGGGTCTTTCCAAATGTAATGCTTATGTTCTTCACTCGATTGTAAACTTCTAAACCGAGTCAGTGGTTCTCCGGCAATTTCATCCTCCCGTATGCCATTAAAAGCTTTCTTCAGCCTATGGTATGGATGGTCATGCGGAGAAATTTTTCAGTGCTCGTTATAAACCTGTCTTCTTTCCATGTTTCAATTGTATATAACTCGGTCTCTTCTTCACAAATAGGACAAGCATAATGCCCCTTCACACTATACCCACTCAAGTTTCCATAGGCAGGGAAGTCATTAATGGTGCAAAATAACATTGCATGCAACTTGAACTTCGCTGCCGATACCCATCAAATGCATCTACTCCTTCCTCCCATAATAGTGTTAAGTCTTCTATCAAAGGACTCAAATACACATCTATGTCATTTCCTGGCTGTCTTGGACCTGAAATCATCATACACAACATGACATATTTGCGCTTCATGCATAACCATGGTGGAAGATTGTAAATCATCAATAAAACGGGCCATGAACTATGGTTACTACTTAAATTTCCAAAAGGATTCATCCCATCTCATTGCTAATCCAAGTCTAAGGTTTCTTGCATCACTACCAAAACTTGGAAATAGACGGTCAAAATTCTTCCATTGGGGAGAGTCGGATGGATGCCGCATTTGCCCATCACATGTTTTTCTCTTTGAATGCCAAATTAAATTTTCAACATCTTCGTGAGCGTACAACCGCCTAAATCTTGGAATAATTGGAAGATACCATAAAACTTTTGCAGGAGGACGTTTTTTACCACTCTCCCGACTACAATCATCACCATCCTTCGCTTTGTAACGTGATACACCACATGTTGGACATTGGTCTAAAGATGAGAATTCTTTCCTATATAACACACAATCATTAGGGCAAGCATGTATCTTCCTATATTCTAAACCCATCGGACATAGTATCTTCTTCGCTTCATACATACGGTCCGCCAAGGTGTTATTGTCTCGGGAGCATCTCCTTCAAAAGTTGGAGTAATTCATTAAAACTTGTATCACTCCAACCAAATTTGGCTTTTAGATTGACCAATCTTAACACGGATGACAACCGTGTGAAAGTTGTACATCCAGGATACAAAGGTGTCTCCGAATCGGTCCTCAATGTATCATATATAGATGCATGTGCTTCAAGAAACCTCTCTTGACCCACATCACAAAGCATGTCCTCTATTCGATCTTCGCAGGTTACATCATCCTCAATAGTTTGTGATACTGTTGGAATATGAACCACTTCACCGTGCCATGTCCATATTGTGTAATTCTTCATCATCCCATCGCAAATAAGATGCTCCCGCGTTGTGTCCATCTCTTGTACTCGCCATTTACACAATTAACGCATGGGCGTAGATTTTTCCATTCATTTTGGGAGCATTTTGTTCGGCAAATTTCAAAAAGGAGTCAACTCCATTCTCATACTCTTCTGACATACGACTTGCATTGACCCAAGTTCGATCCATCTAACTACATAAGAAGGCTTGCCTAGATATTCAAGGTTTATTAGAAAAGGTTTAACAAAACAATACAAAAAAAACGTGTACATTGCCTAACAATGCTCTAATGTTCCATACATGCTCTAATGTTCCATATACCACTTCGAAAGCTAAAGCTAAAGCTAAACCTAAACCTAAACCTAAACGAAACCTAATGTTCCATATACCACTTCGAAACCTAAACAAACCTAGATCAAATCAAACCATATATACAAAATCATCCATGTCGCCGCCGTCCGTTCCGACGTCCTGGGGACGTCTCGAACGTTCTGCGAGCGGTCGCGAAAAGATGGTTGAGACTCGCGTTTTTTGTTAAAATTGTGTTCATTGCTTCCGAGGTGCTCAACACTGAACTATCCTCTAGTAGAAGCAAGGTTTTCGAAAAGGGTTCTTTTGGAGTCGCCACCAATGTTTTGACCATAAACATTGGAAAAGGAGAAAAAGGCATTGATTTTAATAAAAACCAACTTGGCCATTATAACCAGAGTCGGGTAAGGGAGTTAGTTACGTGTGGGGAAGGTATTAGCACCCCACAACGCCCCTTTCGGGTTCCCTATGACGGATCAATTCATTTAAGTCCGGATTATGAGAAATTACGCATTTACCCTTATTTTATTTATTCAATAAATATGGCTATCTACATGATTTATCTACATTGCATACGTAAGTAAATAAAGCAAGAAAGAAGAAGAGAATTGAGAAAAAAACCTCCGTAGCAAGCTTTATATTATAAGTCTTTTACAAAGAGGACGCGTTTCGGCAGTCCTTCGCTCTACAAAGAACTCTCCTCTCGATTACGTGACTCGACTTGACTAAAATTTCTAGAAGAATCGAATGCCGGAATACAAATTCCTTAACCGATTGTTACCTATTAAAGGCAATCGTAAAGATCATTCGAGAGAGGGAGAGAAGAAGACAAGTCCAAGAAATGCTCGGTGTCCGAGGTGTCTGGAATGAGACAAATGAGGCTCCTATTTATAGCCATTTTCGCCCCTGGACATTTGGGACGGCCGTCCGGATCGGGACGGCCGTCCCAAATGCATTTTTTGCACCGGGACAGTTTGGGACGGCCTGGCATGTTTGGGATGGCCGTCCCAAACGCATTTTTCTTCATACCGGGACCCCGGACATTTGGGACGGCCGTCCCACATTCGGACGCGCGTCCCAACCGCTAAATTGCGGTTGGGACGGCCGTCCCACTTTTGGGATGGTGGTCTCGACTGTTTTGTCCAGCCTTTGTATTTTGGGACCCCGGAAGCTTTCCTTGCCGTTTTCGAACATGGATTGGTGCCGATATATGTCCGTTGAAGCTCTATCTTCGTGTAGGAAGTCTTCTTGGCCTTTATTAAGATGCTAGGCGAGCTTTATCTTTGTGTAGGACGTCTCTTTTGTCTTTATTGCGTGAATGAGTGAACCCCGTTTTTGTTGCAGGAGGTCTTTCTCTATTTTTGATATGAAGCCGGGCGATCTCCGTGTTTGTTGTGGGAGGTTTCCTCGGTTTTGGGAAGCCGGACGAACTCCATCTTCGGGCGAAGTTCCTCTAGCTTTTATTTTGAGAGGCCGGGCAAAATTAGGGGTCTACAGCTGCCCCCCCTTCACCTGCCTAACTAATTTGTTGGTTTTAATATGCCGACATAATTAGTTGGTAGGGGAAGGAGTTAACCCTTTTGCCCGGCTATCCTTCGGATACTGCTCCTTGCTGATCCTCCGGATGATAAATATTTTGATAGGTACTAACCCCTATCTGGTTTGAGCCTTCTTTTTCTAAGACTCTGGTGAGTACTTACCCTCACCTGGTATAAGTTTGTATTTTACTAGACTTTTGTGGGTACCTACTTCCGAGGTGCTCAACATCGAACTATCCTCTAATAGAAATAAGGTCTTTGCAACCCATTTTTGAAATGCTTAGGTGAGTATTTTTACTCCACCTAATGCATTTTGCTAAGTTTTGATGAGTACCTACCCTCATCTGGTACAAACCTTATTTTTAAGGTTTTGGTGGGTATTTACCCCCACCTGGTGTGAATGATAAGCCTTTTTCATAAGGCTTAGGTGAGTACACACCCCCACCCGGTATGAATGATAAACCTTTTTCTCAAGGCTTAGGTGAGTATACACCCCCACCCGGTGTGAATGATAAACCTTTTTTTCTCAAGGCTTAGGTGAGTACACACCCCCACCCGGTATGAATGATAAACCTTTTTCTCAAGGCTTAGGTGAGTATACACCCCCACCCGGTGTGAATGATAAACCTTTTTCTCAAGGCTTAGGTGAGTATACACCCCCACCCGGTGTGAATGATAAACCTTTTTTCTCAAGGCTTAGGTGAGTACACACCCCCACCCGGTGTGAATGATAAACCTTTTTCTCAAGGCTTAGGTGAGTATACACCCCCACCCGGTGTGAATGATAAACCTTTTTCTCAAGGCTTAGGTGAGTATACACCCCCACCCGGTGTGAATGATAAACCTTTTTTCTCAAGGCTTAGGTGAGTACACACCCCCACCCGGTGTGAATGATAAACCTTTTTTCTCAAGGCTTAGGTGAGTATACACCCCCACCCGGTGTGAATGATAAACCTTTTTTCTCAAGGCTTAGGTGAGTATACACCCCCACCCGGTGTGAATGATGAGCCTCTTTCTGCAAGGCTTTCAGGATGAATTTTTTTTGTAGTCAATCCTATGATCATCGGTTTTTTGAAGATGAGTTGACGGCTTACTGTTTTTGATCATGCGTCTCTGGGGAGTAATTTGATTTTTCTTTTTGACTTTTCTATTAGTCATTTGGCGTTACCAGGGATTTCTGTAATTTGGCTTTTCCGTTTAGCCATCCGGCTCTGCCGGGGATTCTTGATTTTTGGCTTTTCTGTTTAGCCATCCGACTACTGCCGGGGATTTTGGCTTTTTTCTTTTAGCCATCCGGCTTTTGCCGGGGATTCTTGATTTTTGACTTTTTCTTTTAGTCATCCGGTCTTGCCCGGGGATTCTTGATTGTTGCCTTTTTTCAGGCGGGAATCCTCTGGGGATTTTTGAATTCTCTTTTTGATTGTGCCTTTTGTTTAGGCAAGAACCCACTTGGGGATATTGACTTTCTGCTTGCCTGTTGGAAGTGAAGACTTTGCTTTTCACTGGGGATATCTGTATTTGGAATTTATACGCGATTCCCTGGGGATATAATCTTGTAGTTTTGCCTTCATTTGGTAGGCTTGCTGGGGTAGTTTTCTTTGTTGATGATCCACTGGGGATTTGTTGATTTTTTATTGTGCCTCTTGATTAGGCGGATGTTCCACTAGAGGATATTTGCTCTTGATAATACCTCCGAGTAGGCAGATGCTTTATTGGAAGCTTTGTGCTTTAGACTTGTATTGCCTCTTGCATAGGTTGATTTCCCGTTTCTTGGGGATATCGGCTCTTTGTTTGCCTCTTGAGTAGGCATAGGCATTCTTGGGAGTGAAGGTTTTGCACTTCGCTGGGGATATTCATATTGGGTGTTCCGAATATTAACTCCCCGAGGATATGAATTTTATAGTTTGCCTTTGTTGGTAGGCTTATTGGGAAAAATTTTCTTTTGCTGATCCATTGGGGGATTTATTTACCCCTTAGGGATGAATGGAGTTTTTGACTCCTTGTTGGATATTTGTTGCTTTGAGTCGGCTTTGCCTATGCTCTTATTCCGTTGGGGGAATGAATTTTTATCTTTTTCTCGCGATTTTTTTTTGTGATTTGGTTTTTTGCATATGTGCGCCTCTTTATGCACATTGACTTTTCTTTGGATGAAAAGATATATTTTTCTCTTTTCTTTTGGTGATCCCTGGGGATTTTTCTCTGGGGATCTAATCTTCGATTTGATTTTTATGATGCGCCTTGGTTCCTGCCTTTTGTGAAGCTCTTTATTGAGCGGGATGAAGAGATTTTCTTTCTTCTTTTTTGGGATTCACCGAGGAGTCTGTCGGCTTCCCGGGGATCCAAATTTGGTGATGGAGTCCTGGCTCCCGGCTTTGTGAAGCTCTTTATTTGAGCTGGAAGATGGAAAAATTTTGTTTTCCTCTTTTTGTAGATTTTCTTGATATACTCTACTTGGAGATTTTTTATTCGGCCTTTTCTCGTAGTGGCCTCCGTTAGGGAATGAAAAGTTTTTCTTTCTTTTCTTTTGTTGCCCCTCGGTGATGTGGAGGTTTTGACTCCGTATTTTCTTTGATGGACTCTTGTGTAGCCCTCATTCTCCTTTGGGGAATGAAGCTGAGACTCTTGCATGAGTGTGCTTGATGACTCATGTGGCGATGAAGCCGAGTCGTGAGGTAATCTTTTTGTCTTGCCTTTGGAGTAAGCAAGTATCCTCTTTGGGGATGATCAAGCCTTTCCATTGGCTTTTCTCGCTTTCTTGATGTTTTTTCCGGGTGGAAGGATGCCGATTGTAGCTCCAAGTGATTTATGCTTGACGACTCATTTGGTGGTGTTGAGTCATGAAATAATTTTCTCGCCTTTGAATAGGCAAGGATCCTCTCGAGGATGATCAAGCCTTTTCCATTGGCTTTTCCGTGTTGATGGCTTCCTTCTTTTATTGGTGGAAGGATGATGGTCGAATCTTTAAATGACTATGGTCGACGACTCATGTGATGATGATGCCGAGTCGTGGAGTATTTTTGTTTTGCCTTTGGAGTAGGCAAGGATCCGCTGGGGATGATCAAACCTTTTCCATTGGCCTTTCTTTTGATGGTTTCCTTCTTTCTTGGATGGAAGGATGTTGATTGAAGTTGACGGTTGGAGCTAATTTCCTTGAAGCTCCTTATTCTCGTCGAAGATAATTTTGAATTTCGCCTTTGCGATTGCGATTTAATTTTATCGCGAATGTTTGAAATCCGGCTTTTTAGTATATCATGTGTGCCTTTTATTTTATAGTTTTTGTACACATGGGCTTTTGAAATGTGAAACGAAACAACTACTTTTATTTATTACTCGTTTTTTTGTTTGATACATTCAAGCATTTTTTTCAAAATACTTTTAAAAAAACTACCGAAAGACTCCTCCTAATCATCCGCCTCGGACCGGAGTGGGCGGATGGTACCGGCGATGGAAAGCGGCGAAGTAGGCGCGCCGCAACCTTGTCTCGATTCTCGACCATGCTCTCTATCTCGACGGTCCGTCCTATCTTGCCTCGACGCCAATCAAGCTAAATTGCCGACGTATAGACCGGAACTCTCCTTGCATGTATGCATGCTCCTCGTCTAAGCGTCTGTACAAGCCGGAGAGATCATAGTCTCGTGATCGCTGCCGGGATTCCGAGGTAGTAGGAATGTCCCGCGGCGTATTGAAGTCGCGCATATCCCATGAAATCGAGATGATAGGGTTTAAGATGAACCCCGTCCCTTCTCTCGCCGAGGATATTCATGTTCGTCAAGCACACCTCCGTTGATTGGCTCCGTTGGAGTTCAGCCGGGAGATCTTCTCCGTCTCGTGCATCCCCAATATTCAGCCTAGAGGGGTAAGGAAGGGAGCCACCATGATCGTTCCCGCCGGTCCTCGAGTACCGCATTCCTTTACAGCTTTTAGGAATGCGTATCCCGGTTGCACCGTGTCCCCGATGCATGCAGTAGACTATAAAAAGATCAGCCTAGTGTGACCTTTCCCCGGCTTTCTTTCCGACCGTGAATGGTCCCAAGCAAGCAATTTGTGGCAAATGCGAAGAGGGGGTTGAAGGCCGCACCCTTCAGAGTTAGAGGGGAGATTAATAGCTCCAGTAATCTCCTTCCACATACCGGTGGTGGTAAGAACTCGCAGGTTTCTCCAAATATGCGACCGATATTCCGGGTTCTTGTGTCTACCTGCCGGTAGAAACCCATGATGACGTTGAAGTCATCCAAAGCAAGTGGTCCTAGTAGGCTCCATCCATCCAAGAGGAGATAGCTTGCGTTGGCGGCACTCCAGGAATTATGGATGGCATTTCCATCATGTTGACGGAGGCGAGAAACTCCATCAGTAGCAGTGCGATGAATCCGAGTAGGCGGCTCGCGGAGCAGTAAAGTCCCATCCTATGTTGTGGATGAACCTTCCGACATCTTGCTCCCAACCAAATGTAGCAAGGATCTCGAAATCTAGTCGCAAAGATAGGATACCAGTGCAAATTGTTGGATATTTGCCAGTCGTTGTTGATGTGCCTCCGCCATCATCATGTTGGTGACAGGAGTTCTCCTAGCAGTAGTCCCGGTGCGTTTTCTTCCGGATGATGCTTCTCCACGTTCCATTGTGAGCTTTGCTCTCTTGGGAATGCTAAAAATGTATGGAGGAGGAGAAAAAGCAAGATAGGAAGCTTGGAATGAGGTGCCAGAGCCAAGATCCGCGCCCAACATATATAGGCCGCGTAGGGGGATTTGGGACGGCCGTCCGGGCTGGGACGACCGCCTCAAATGGTAAAATTGCACATGGCTCGGCCCCCTCCCGAGATGCACGTCCCAACCGAAAAATGCACTTGGGACGGCCGTCCGGCCTTTGGGACTGCCGTCCCAAGCTTCTTAAGTTGGTTTTTTGAGTTTTTTGATAGGAAAGAAGATGGGACTCTATTCATTGATGCTTTAATGCATGTAATGCTTCATGATATGCATCCTATGATCTATTTTAGTTGATATTTCGAAAGTTTTAACCGATGTGCTTTAACTTCGAGTGCGTTCTTGGTATTGTACCTTAACGTCATCTTGTTTTTTGGATAACAAGCTTAGCCGTATTGATTTGCCGTCTTGGAATTTTATTTGATATGGCCGAAGAGCAATCTTTTGTTCGTAAGGCAACCGCCATATCAATGCCTTCCTTCCTTTCCTTAGGGATTTCGACCTTCCTATTGATCACTATATTACCACATTCCCCTTTATTACTTGAATGCTTTATAGTGAAATGGTCAAGAGAAGAGAAAGAATAGGATTTACAACAAAGGCTTGTGTTTTAGAGGGATATTTTTTATAATAGAGGTTTTTGTAAGAATGGCTAGCCGAGGTTGGTCTCGTGTTTAGGCTAGTTTAGACAAAACGTTTTATTCTTATGATGTGGCGTCGTTGTTTACCGATTTGTGGCGCCTTTTTGGTTGATTGACTAACTTCCCTAGTCCGCCCTTTCGAGTTTTCAGCTCTAGGATGCCGTGCTTTTTGTCCTAACTTTTGTCTAGGTTTCCTTTTGTATTTATTTTTTAGGAATACCTAGCGGACTTTTCATAACCCTAACTTTTGCCCAGGCTACCCTTTATTATTGTTCGTGTCTCCCGCCGGTTTACCCTAACTTTTGTGCGGCCCCCTTTGTGGGTTTCCCGCCGGTATTTTGCCCTTTTATCTTCTTGTCTCTGCCTTTGACCTTGACGGCTCTTTCTTTTTATATGCATATATTTTTTTGCACAACATTGTCGAAACTGGATTTTATTGAGATAGATTTTATCCGTGTCTCTAGTTAGTCAATCATTTTTTACTTTACTTTGTAGCGCTTTAATTATTCTGACGCATTTGGAACAAAACGCTTTATCTAAACCTTGTTTATTAAAATGGGGTATAGATACATTTAGTAAGAAAAGAAGCAGATAGTAAGAATAGCATTCTTTTGTAATTTCAGTGGAAATGTGTGCCCTAAAGATGCTCTGGGGCCGGCATACCCCGAGGAGTGATCTCTAATAGTCACTAGGTCTACATCCCTTAGAATTGGAAGAAGGACACCTAATGACTAACGCTACCTTTTGCGCTAATACCCCTCCTTTTCTAATATCGTCTTCGAGGGGTAAGACTTCCCCGTCTTCCGTATGGTTTGATCTTTCGTGGGGTCATACCCTAAACCATACTTTAACGGATTGTCCTTGAAATCCGGTGGCTCTCTTATTCCTTGAGCGTTCTTTCCGAGCCCCCGTCCCGGGTGATATCCATATTTTTTCATCATATGTGCCACCTTCATGTTATTAGGGAGTCTTTCTATATTGGCAATTTCGAGTGCTTGAAAAGATGTTTCAAGAGCCTCTTCAGCCGCATCCACATATGGTTGGACGTACGGCTTGCTTATCGAAAGTTTTCTTCACCTTGAATTGTGACGAGTTTATCATTTGTCACAAACTTGATTTTCTCGGTGGAGCGTTGAAGGTATTGCCTTAGCGCTATGAATCCAAGGTCTACCAAGGAGACAATCAGATGCCGGCGTGATATCCATCACGTGGAAGTCTATGTTGAAAATAGTAGGTCCGATTTGGATTGGTAGACTAATCTCTCCTACTACTTCACGCCTTGATCCGTCAAAGGCTCGAACAACCGTATTACTTGGTCGCATGTGGGTTCCTTGTATCGTTATCTTGTCGAGTGTACTTTTAGGCATAACATTTAGGGATGACCCATTATCCACAAGTACTTTGGAAATGAGATACTCTTTGCATTTGACAGAGATATGCAAAGGCTTATTATGATTTGACCCTTCCAAAGGGAATTCTTCGTTGGTGAAGGTAAGATGATTATTAGCCGTAATATTACTAATAATTCCTTCGAACTTGTCTTGGGATATTGCATGCGGAACGAATGATTCATTCAAAACCTTTAACAAGGCGTTTCGATGTGGTTCCGAACTCATGATGAGGGATAACAAAGTTATTTTTGCCGGAGTACGATTGAGTTGATCTATGATGGAGTACTCGCTTTGTCTTATGTACTGGAGTAACTCATCTATCTCCTCCTTGGATTCGTTTTCTTCTTCGGCTTTATTTTTCATTTTATCTTTAGGAATATTATCTTGTAATTCCTTGGGGAATATATTCTTCCGCTTCTTGTCATGCCCCCAATACCGGCTATGTTGGAGATATCTTGATTGACCGACGATTCTTCCGAGTATCTCCAAGGTACAGCCTTTATTTGATTCATAAGGGAAAGGACGCGGTACGAATAAGCGTAAAGGCGTTATTGCTTCTTCCCTTTTAGTGTTTGGAATGATTAACGGTGCTTGTTTGTTATCATCTTCGCATTTATTGACCGTCGTAGAGATTTTGATGACGAAAGGCTTCTTTTCCATTTTTCTCGATTTGTGAAAAGCACATCGCTTAATCCTTTCTTTTTATTATCTTTATTATTAAATGAGGAGGGATATGTGAATGTATGCAATTTATGAATGCAATAGACAATTTAAGGAGAGAAAAATAAATCCTTTTTATTAGAAAGTGTAAATCCTTCTATACAATGCTTTGAAGCAAGTGTTGACAAAAGCGAAAAAGCTTGAAGAATCCTATAGGTAAATTAGGCTTTCTTCGTAATTCGCCTTCACCGTTATCACGTGATTTCGAGCGTCTTGATTTGCTCGGATACCGCCCGGCTCATATCTTCATTGTATCGATGAGCCTCTTTTATCTTTTCTTCTTGATGAACGATCAAGGCATGCTGCCGATCGACCTCTCTATTAGTCGGTCCTTTTCACGAAGTAATTGACCGTATTGAGCTAATCCATCTTTTTCTTTTTCACGTAGCTCTTCTAGGTCTTCTCTGTATTTTTCAGCGGTTTCCCACCATTTTTGTGCTTCCGACCGAGTATTTGCTAGGTCATCTTGTATTAACTTGATCGTTCTTGCCTCGTTCGCAAGCGTGTTTTCGAGATGTGCTATTTCGTCATTCAAGTCCCTGAACGTACTATCTTGCTCAAGTCTTGGAATCTTTAATGCTTGCTTAGTCTCTTCCCGATAATCAAGCACAATCGTTCTTAAGACGCTCTATTTCGTGGTCCTTCTTTTTACATTGCCTTTTTAGGCCATCTATTATAAGGGTTGACTCTTGATCTTTTTCTTCGAAGGCTCTTAGCCGAGCTTCCATGACTTCAACCCTTTTGTTTAAGGCATTGACCCGCAATTGTAGCTCTTCACCGACTAAAGTTGTAGTGAATGCAGCAGATGGTTGGGGTATCCCTCTATTTTTTCTCCATTCTTCATATTCATGGGACGTAGAAACCCGAACCTTTCCGAGTTCTTTATCTCCCATGTAGACCGGTCTTTCCCATGCTTTCTCGGACAGCGGATACTTCTTTAAAGTTATGGGAATAATGACATAGACTCAGCCTCTCCGAGCTCTTCTTGAGTTGGTGCGGTCTGGGTTCTCATAAGTTGTCTCATAGCCATCTTAGGAGAGTAGGCTATACAACCCCCGAGGCCTAGTAATGGTATGCTCGAGTAATCTCCACATCGTACGAGAATATAACTGGGTCTGAACCAAGGGCATACCCGTGGATATGTGTTCTATGTTCCAGCTTTTCCAACTCAGCTTTTCCATTCTAGCACTTGACGATGCCGAAGAGGGATTTTTGAAAACTCCTTAAAGGATCGTGAAATACGCCCATATGGCTTGAGGCGTAGAAATGAGTAATACCCCACACGTATAGTAGTGAAGTGCAAGCATCTAAGTGTTTTCCCCGTTTCTGTCGGCAAAAATCTACTGAAAGTGTGGTGTCGCAAGGATTGCAGGTATAGGACTCTTTGAATATACATCCCGTGCAAAGAATGCGTCCATTGCAAAGCATGATCCACGATGTTCACATGGAATGGGAATAATATGATTCCGAACATTGCTAATGCTAGAGTCTTGTTGAATGTAGACCAATCCTTCTTTTCACCTAAAGAGACTAAGTGGTCTTCTATTATAGCCATTTTCCAACCTCTCGATATTCCCTTTTCCCTCTAGGGTGGATTGATGAGGAGGCAGTCGTATAATAGTAGCAACCTTACTCACTGGCCGTATATACTCCCGAGCAAACGTAGACCCCAACCGACCGAGGCCATCTCGACCATGAGTTCATATTCTTCTAAGGTTGGTACCAAGTCAAACTCGCGGAACTCGAAGCAGTGTAAATCGGGACTCCGTAAGTGGACTAATGCTCTAACAAATATTGGATCAATGCCGATCTTTAGAGGTCAAGAATTCTTCCGTAGGACTTCTCAAAGCTAGTATAGACCTCCCATGGCATATATGTACACAAATGCCTTAACTTCTCTACACTAGCACGTAAGGATTTCCACTTTCTTTAATTGTCTATTACCGGATCCCTCCATTATCTAGCAAAATTGAAAATGCATGATATGAGGATGAATTTTTGTAAATGCATGTATGCAAGTGTTTATTTTTCTAAGTATTATCATGTTTTATTCCTAATATGATGCATGATAATACCAGGTTTTCCTTGAAAGAAAAGCTTATCTATATGAATGTTTATGGATTTCAATGAAGAGAATCCTATTTTCTTCCCCTTTTTTATTTTTATGAAGAAAAGGTAATATGAATTATAAGACTTTTGCTAATAATTTTGATTTTGTAACAGAGGTATTTTTATGACTTTAATCTGCTTTTTATATTTTTTATGACCCCTTTATCTCTTCTCGTCTGGCCAACGTGGCTACTTAGCTTACAAAGAACCCGAAACCAGGCTAGCTTAATCGAAGACTCGTCCGAGATAAAGGCTTTTTATCTTTTCACTTTTTGTGATTTTTAGGGTTTTTCATTTTTTTGTTTGTTGTATGATTACCCTATGCTAATGCATCAATACAAATGCAGCAAACAAATGCACACACAATTCGTACATCCCCGAGCAGTAGCCACGCTTATTTAATCACGAGGTAGGGTTTTCCCGCGTAAACGTGCTTGGTTTAGGTGGTTCTAACTGTTCTCACCAGGCCAAAGGTCCCCAAGGTGCCCCCATTATAGGGACCTCTCAACTTTCAATCCTCGGTCATGCACGTAACTCCGTGTCGACATCCTTAGACCAAAAGAAGAGAGTTATCACCTTGAGTTGGTGGTTTTCCGACAACGGTAGTAGCCCCGTGTGCCAACTAACCGATCGTATCCGCCACCCACTCCCTATAGGTATTCACTCTTGCCCCTGGTATAGAGGGACCGTTGTGTGCAAGGGTTTTTGTGTGCAATTTATATTTCAAACAATTGCAAAAATAATCATACAACAGCTTATTTAAAGCCATACAATAAACATACGTAAGGGTAAAGGTGTAATTTCAAATCTTTGCTTAGTTTGAATTTATCCGTCACTAAATGGGATCAACTCTGACTTCCCAGTGGAGTCGCCATCTCGTCGCCGCCGTCCGTTCCGACGTCCCGGGACGTCTCGAACGTTCCGCGAGCGGCCGCGAAAAGATGGTTGAGACTCGCGTTTTTTGTTAAAATTGTGTTCATTGCTTCCGAGGTGCTCAACACCGAACTATCCTCTAATAGAAGCAAGGTTTTCGAAAAGGGTTCTTTTGGAGTCGCCACCAATGTTTTGACCATAAACATTGGAAAAGGAGAAAAAGGCATTGATTTTAATAAAAACCAACTTGGCCATTATAACCGTAGTCGGGTAAGGGAGTTAGTTACGTGTGGGGAAGGTATTAGCACCCCACAACGCCCCTTTCGGGTTCCCTATGACTGATCAATTCATTTAAGTCCAGATTATGAGAAATTACGCATTTACCCTTATTTTATTTATTCAATAAATATGGCTATCTACATGATTTATCTACATTGCATACGTAAGTAAATAAAGCAAGAAAGAAGAAGAGAATTGAGAAAAAAACCTCCGTAGCAAGCTTTATATTATAAGTCTTTTACAAAGAGGACGCGTTTCGCAGTCCTTCGCTCTACAAAGAACTCTCCTCTCGATTACGTACTCGACTCGACTAAAATTTCTAGAAGAATCGAATGCCGAATACAAATTCCTTAACCGATTGTTACCTATTAAAGGCAATCGTAAAGATCATTCGAGAGAGGGAGAGAAGAAGACAAGTCCAGGAAATGCTCGGTGTCCGAGGTGTGTGGAATGAGACAAATGAGGCTCCTATTTATAGCCATTTTCGCCCTCGGACATTTGGGACGGCCGTCCGGATCGGGACGGCCGTCCCAAATGCATTTTTTGCACCGGGACAGCTTGGGACGGCCCGGCATGTTTGGGATGGCCGTCCCAAACGCATTTTTCTTCATACCGGGACCCCGGACATTTGGGACGGCCGTCCCACATTCGGACGCGCGTCCCAACCGCTAAATTGCAGTTGGGACGGCCGTCCCACTTTTGGGATGGTGGTCTCGACCTGTTTTGTCCAGCCTTTGTATTTTGGGACCCCGGGAAGCTTTCCTTGCCGTTTTCGAACATGGATTGGTGCCGATATATGTCCGTTGAAGCTCTATCTTCGTGTAGGAAGTCTTCTTGGCCTTTATTAAGATGCTAGGCGAGCTTTATCTTTGTGTAGGACGTCTCTTTTGTCTTTATTGCGTGAATGAGTGAACCCCGTTTTTGTTGCAGGAGGTCTTTCTCTATTTTTTATATGAAGCCGGGCGATCTCCGTGTTTGTTGTGGGAGGTTTCCTCGGTTTTGGGAAGCCGGACGAACTCCATCTTCGGACGAAGTTCCTCTAGCTTTTATTTTGAGAGGCCGGGCAAAATTAGGGGTCTACAATCCATCATCTTTCTAATGTTCATACGCAGGAAATGCTCTAAATAATTCATATTTATGTTAAATGCATGTTGTAAATCATCCATGCAACTTAATCTAACCTGATGAGAGTGCGGCGAGTGGGCGGCGAAGGAGGTAGCAGCGGCGAGGGGGCAGAGCGCGGCGAGTGGGCGGCGAGTGGGCAGCAGACCACAGCGAATGAGGTAGCAGCGGCGAGGAGGCAGAGCGAGGGGCCGGCGAACTGGGCGGCGAAGGGGCGGCGAGGGGGCAGCAGTGAGGACTGAGGCACAGAGAAGAAGAAGCAGAAGGAGGGAGTATGTGGGACGAAGAAGAGGCACACGAAGGGGAGCGCGAAAGGGGAGAGGTATAAAGGACATTCAACGTCGGTTATTAAAAACCCGACGTGGATAACGCTTTCGACGTCGGGTAAATCATATAACCGACGTTGATTTTGGGAATTCAACGTCGGTTATACATAACCGTCGTTAAATTTAAACATTTAACGTCGGTTATAATATAACCGACGTTGAATTTGCAGTTACTACGTCGGTTATTATGTAACCGACGTTAAATTTTGCCTCATAATTACAATATGCTGTCGTAGAAAAACTTCTGATCGCTCATAATTAAAATCTGATCGATCACATTCGATTCTGATCGGTCATATTTGTATTCTGATCGGTCATAATGAGTTCAAAAGGGTTTTCAACGTCGGGTGAGGGCATAACCGACGTCGAAAGCCTACTTTTCCACGTCGAGCATGCTAAAACGACGTAGAATGTGTCAAAATTCGACTTTCGACGTCGGTTGTTGACCAACCGACGTTGAAAGCATGTTCAACGTCGGCTAAGATGTAACCGACGTTAAACAGCGACGCTAAAAGTATATTTTCTAGTAGTGAAATAACATCAATACCCAAAGCATGATAGAGAAATAAAATAACAAAAAACAAAGAACAGTAGCTTACCTTCCTGGCTGCCAATTTAGACTGTTGTTCACTCTTCGCTCCAAGTACAAACCTAGTCAATGGTCATAAAAAATTTAATTTGAAGTACATAAAAAAGAGAATCCCTTTACAAGAAGGCTACCAAATTATTCAGGTTTTGTAATATAAAAAGTTTTGCCTTGACAGAAAGCAGAAAAACAAATTTCAACTTTTACAACCATGGTTGGCAATCTGGGAATCACAAACCCCTACAATTGGATTTAAGAATTTAAATGTATTGTAAATTGCAAGACTAATAACGCTCAATTATTAAAATAAGGGAAACATATTTTTCCACTAAATAAAACTGTAAAAATACGTTTAGAAAAAGATTGCATTCCTTATGTCCATTTTGCATAAATTAATAATTGAGCCATTGAGGTTACTCCATGATCGCATTCTCGCTCGTCAAGCTATACAGAGCCAATTGATTCATGCAATTCGACCGATAAGTGGTAACTATGTTTGCAAACTCATTACTAGGACCTTCAATCATATACACTTAAGGCAAACACAAGCATGAATTTTATAGAGTTTCCAACCAACACCAGTTTGTTCATTGATTTGATGAACATAGTTAATTAACAATAGAATTCAACAAGAGAATCACACAACTACAAATTAACATGGATCTAATTACAGTGACAGCTAAGTATAGCAAAATGCACAACTCTCATCTAGAAGATAGGCATGGTAGTGCGTAAATGAAGTATACCATCTTGCCCGAAGCAAAAATAAGTGCAGTTGTTTTGGGATCTCTTATCCTCATAATAACAGCAGCAAAACGCCGCAGGCAAACAAATCACAAATATCAGATACAGTAAACCACCAACCACTAGAACTAGCATAAATATTACATCTGCTAACTAATCATTCTCGCAGAACACAAGTATTGTAACATACATAGATACCACATGGGATATTAACATAAAATAATAATTTTAGATTGACCATACTTCTCTGGTCCAGATAAGAACAAACAAATTTAGACAGCAGTATACAAGTAAACCTTTATTGTAATTCAGATGAAAAGGCAGAAATATAAACATGTATACATGCACAATTGTGCAGATAGCATAGAGTGAAACTCACTACAAGTAAACGAAACTTGCCTTGGGATTGTACTCTGCATTACGAGCTTGTAGTGCAATTGTTTTGAGGTCCAACTTACAGTCCAAATTTACTGTGGACACAATATTTCCGGCAGTACAAACAGACTTGATTTTTAGATTACACTATGTAAATAAAGGAAATATTATGAAGTGCACAAATGTAAATAGAAAAAAAAATGTCATTTTTATAGTAAATTGTAAACAGAAGCAAAATTATTATGTAATACAATGTAAATTCAAGCACAATCCTTAACATTCCAATGTGAAAAAAAATTCTTATACATTCCAACTAAATAAAAGAAAATATTACTAATCAAAAGTAGGAAGTAGCGAGAAGATAGGACACAACATAAACAAGCAACCTCTTAAAAGATAAAAACTAGGGTGATTATAATTTGGTGCAAGACAGACAGATAGGTCAAGGATTACTAGAGAAGACAGGATGGTAAAACATGATGTGCTAGTATAGTGATGTTCTAATGTATGATTTTTGATTAAGAAGATACAAGACATGGGAGTTGACTCAGTTGGATACCTATTACAAGCAATGCATCAAAGTCTATTACAAAAAAGGGGGTTAACCTCACAACTTAAACCTTCAAATTCAACCATATGAAGCTTGTAATTGAAACCAATCGAAAAAAGGGAACGATCCAATTTGTCGAAAACAAAAAAGATACTCACTGAAGGGTAGGCACGATCCCAGAAGGGTGCTTCTGTAGATCCACCGGTTGGCTCCCTTCCAATCCTTGGTCAGCCATCAAACCCTAATTTATTAACTCAATCACAGAGCTGGCCACAACCAAAAAAACTGTCTTAAAATTAGTTTGAGAAAAGGAGAAATTCGGGGAGTTTGTGTGAAATCCGACCTAAATGAGAGGAATTAGGGTTGGTATGTGCCCGTGGAACGAATCGGAGAGGGAAAAGGGTGACAAGAGTAGAGAGAGCGGGAAGGATTCGAATGAAGAGTTCTTTTATAGGAGAAGAAGATAGAAAGACAGAACTTGGGATTTGTATGTTGTGATAGGTTTTGATTCGAAGAGAGAGAGAAAGAGTGAAAGGTATTTGAAATGGTTGTGGAAAAATCTGGAGGTAATAACGAGAGAAGAGAATCGAGAATGGCCACCTCTTATTTATATATATATATATATATATATATATATATATATATATATTACATAAATTAAAATTACATTAAAAATAAATTATACTTTAATATATTATAATCTGTTATCGAAAATTATGATCGATTATTATCCAGCTTATATTCGATCATTTTGACATGTATGACTTTAGATAGCGATTATTTGGCCAACCGTTATCTAAACAACATTTATTATAGCGTTCCACGAATCAACCGCTCTTTAAAAGTATGATATAAGAGAGCGGTTACAAAACAACCGATAATATAAACATACGTTAGACAGCGGTTAAAGTTTAACCGCTATCTCAGATATTTAAAAGCGGTTCTTAATAACCGCTATCTAAGGTTACTCAAGCGAAAAACACATCGCTTGAGCGAGGACACCTGGAAAAATGGGTGATTCTCGGGTTCTTTCTCGCTCAAACGACGTTATGAACGCTTGAGCGACAAGTGATTCTAATATGTGGTGAACCAAGTTATATGATTTGTCTAACTCGCGTTTGACGTTTCATCATTCTAGTCAAACAAGGGGGACTCTCGAGTTCTGTCTCCAAAGTATAACTTATTTTTATTTCTATAATATAAAATATATATATATATATATATATATATATTTTAACTAATCAATTATTTTGAAATAATCGATTAGTTTTTTATGAGAACAAGTTATTTTTTTAAATAATCAATTAGTTTTTTCTTGAAGATGAAACTGATCTTGACTTCTTAAAATTAATTCATGATAATTCTGATTGTGCATGTAATAAACCCCGTAATAATTGTTCCGAATTACAAAAGAAAATTGATTTTTTATCACAAACTGTTTCAAGGTTTACACAAGGTCAAGCTAATCTTGACGTTTTACTTGGGTCACAAAAACTAATTTTTGACAAATCTGGCATAGGATTTAAATCTAGGATGAAATTCAGAAAAACAAATGTAAATAAGAAATCATACTCGTGATTAAATCTTTTTACTGCATGAAAAGAGGACATTCAAGTGAAATATTGTAGAATTAAAAAGTATGTTATTCCTAGAGGTAGAATGAAGTGGATTCCCAAAAATAATTCATTTCAAATAACCTGATTGGACCCAAGTAATTATAAAGGGTGCCGAAACATGCTAAATCTATTTTGCAGGAACAAAAATCTGGAAGTCCTTGGTGTTCAAAACAAGAAATCAGGTTCTGTTTTCATAAACCGATTGTTTTAATTGATATAAAACAAGTATTAATCGATTAAAATAACTTACAGAGAATACCAAAAAATTTGTCCGTACAATTTTAATCGATTGAAATACTTATTAATCGATTAAAATGTTCCTAGGAATTGAGTTTAGTCGTTTTAATCGATTAGAAAGAATTTATATCAACTAAAATCACTAAAATGTCAAATTTAATCGATTGAAATTCTGTTGTCATTTTATTAATTTCATCCAAGTACAAGACTAATCGATTCCTTTATGAATTAATCGATTATTTCACTCGTAGCATTTTCAAACCTAGTATTAAAAATCAAATTAATAGGTTAATTAGTTGATTAATCGATTAATTTGTTTCGAAAATTATTTTTATAACATCCAATTGAAAATTGGTAAGCAAATCAAAGTCAAAATCCCAAGTTTTTTGTGGTAATCAAAATCTGCATAATTCTTTTAAATATTCTTTGACCAAGTCAAACATCTTCCCAAGAACAGCTTAGCTGATACACCCACTGTCCGTAAATTTGTGCCTCTGTCCTCGCTCAAGGGGACATATGCAATTAAAGCCGATTTTTCAGTGTTCTGTCTAAAGTAAACTGCAATTCACGAAAATTGACATCCGTGAATCTTCGGCTTGCTCACTTGTAGCTCATTGTTCTCATTCTTCTCTTCCTGGTTCAAAGTGCTTCTCTCTTCTTTCCTTGTACACACGTCTCAAAAACCCTTCTCTAAAAATACAACAAGATGCCTGAGAAGATCAAAGTCAAGAAAGAAGCAAAAAGGGGAATCTTCCTCTCGCCGCTAATCCCGGTGGCCATCTTGAAGCATGGTTTGATGGAGATATTGGAAAGATGAACACCTTCATTTCTGAGTTTAGTCGAAACAGATTGTCATTCCAAAATTTATCAAATTCAGTGTGGCTTGACGAAGAGGGATTTACTAGTTTGAGAAGAAAGCTAAAAAGTCAAAAGCCGAAAACCTTGATGGAGTTTACCGGGAACATTCAACCTGATTTGGTTCGGGTCTTTTACTCCAACTTAACAAGTAAATGGTTCTACAATCGGATCTCGGGTAAAGGGAGTAAATATGGAAATTACTCCTTCGTTTGGGAGCAAATTGCTTGGTCTCAAGGATAGAGGTGTCAAAGTTTCAAGGGGGAATATTTCGAGATTCCCGAGTTCAACAAAATTCAGTTTTTCCGGTCTTGCCTTAAGGATCCAAATGATTCGGTAAGAATTTTAAATGCTGGAAAACTTGCACTTGAACATAGACTACTTGCTTTTATTATGGCATGGATGCTTACTCCAAGAGGGAGTAATCATGCTATTCTTAATGAGGGAGATCTTGCCCTCATGTACCGCATTTTTAACAATATTCGGGTAACTGGGTGTATGTGATTAAAGATCACATGTTGAAGGCTAAAAGGTTGGCAGATTTCAAACTGTCGTATGCCATGTTAATTAATAATTTCTTTAGATATTTTGAAGTTGATCTTTCCGGGGAGAGCATAGAAACCCCCAAGGCATCAAATGAAATTGACGACTCCACCCCGAGAAAAATGGGATATATAAAAGTTGATGATGAGTGGATCTCCAAAATTGATGCTAGGATGTCCGAGGGTGAGGAAGAAGATGAAGATGAACAAGGCCAAATTCCTTCCTCTCCAACTGCCGCAGAGGTTCCCGAGTCAACCAGTGGTCAAGCTTCATATGAGAATATGGAAATCATTCCTTACATGGAGCAACTGACCGTGGGACTCCTTTATCTCAATTTGAAAGAACAATGCTTTCTCAAATGGCGCAATGCAGGAAAATCGGAGAAAGCATATGCAGATGACATTTCAACATTTCCAAGAAACAAACAATCAATTCGCATCCCTTGGAAACCAGATTGCTGATATCTACACCAAGTCTGGAAGATATGCAACTGAACCAAGGAAACTGGGATGATTGAATTTGTGGATAAAAAGGGTCCCTTCTTATCTTTCTTTTATTTCTTAATTTTTTTTATGCTAATTTCAATTTGTGGTCTCGTAATATTTACTGGTTGTATACCAGGTATAATCTTTTTAGCTTTGATTAATATAATGTAGGTTTTAAATCGAATCAAACTAGCCTAGATAGAATTCAACATAGATCCCTGATATTTTTAGCTGATACAAAATGGATTTAATCGATTAAATCGATTAAAGGAAACACTTTCACAACAAAATAATCGATTAAACTACGTATCAATCGATTAAAATCTTTATAAACTAGTTTACATCAGTTAAATTAACTAAATAAGATTTTATTCTGATTTTGATGGATCTATTGGTTAAAATTTAATCGATGTAGTTGATATTATTGTAAAACATCCTTCTAAATGATCAGTTTTACAAAATTTACACTGGATTAGGCATGATAAATTCGCATCAAACATTGCTTAGTTTGCAAAACTGGTTGTTTTAATCAATAAAAAATCTTTTAAATCGATTAAAAGAATTTATACATCATTTTTTTACTGTTTTAATCGATTAAATGTCGAATTAATCGATTAAATGCACTTATGTTTCATACTTTCGAAGTCCTTCACTGTTTTAATCGATTAAAACTTTATTTAAATCGATTAAAACCAATAACAAGAACTTTTTAATCGATTTTTTCCTGTTTTAATTGATTTTTATTCTGGAAAGAAAAATTAAAGGCTTTAGTTAATGGTTGTTCTTGTAACATACTACTAAAGCGTGGTTCTCTTATCTTTACACGTGTTAATTGTATTCATTACAAATGTGTTAATGAAGATAAGTTTGAATCAACTTTGATTGGTCTTTACATGAGTAAAGTATCGTATTTTCATATTTTTTTCTATTTTCAAAATCTAAAACTTGATACATACCTTTGCATTGTTTCTCTTCTATTCCCTATTTTTGATGAAGTCAAAAGGGGAGAATAGTTGCTTTACTTTTGATCGAAATAATTCTTTATTTAGGGGAAGCAACAATTTAGGGGGAGAAATAGGAAAATAATTCATTTTTTATTACTCACTAATCTATATTATCAAGTGACTTCTTTTGCAGAGTTATTATTCAAAGTGATGTTTGTCTTCATCAAATAGGGGGGGACTGAAAGTGATGAAGATCTTATTGAAATACTTTGGCAAAGATCTTATTGATTTGATGAAGTCAAAGATGAAGTCAAAGGCAACTTTGTAGCGGACAAAAGTCACTTAGATAAAAGAGTAGAGGGATTAGTGTGTCTGCAGCTATGCTTAGGTATAATCATTTTTATCTTTTCTGCTGCATGTGGTTTCTTCACTTAAAAGATTTTGCAAAATGCCTCTAAAAACGTTTAAACAGCTTAAAAACAAAGTATTTTGACAAAAGTTTTCTTAAACAAGTTTTTAACTGATATAATTTCGAAATAACCGATTGTTTTCACTAAAGAAAGTTTTTGAAAACCTTCGTCGGTGTTTTAACCGATACAGCTTCAAATAACCGATTAAAATCACTTAAAATGTTCAGAGAAGTGTTTTTGCAGTATTTTAATCGATACAACTTAGTTTTAATCGATTAAAACCACTTAGAGTTCAGTGATGATCGATCAGAATGAAATTATGACCGATCAGAATCACATATGATAGATCAAAATTGAGTTATGACTGATCGAACTATTTTAATCGATTAAAACACATTTCAATCGATTAAAAAATCTTTGAAAATTTCTACACAGCGCTTTAATCGATTAAAACCTATTTTTATCAGCTTAAAATCACTTGGAAAAGTTCACAATAAAGTTTTGCAAGTATTTTAGTCGATTGAAACACCGAAACAATCGTTTAAAACAAATTAGAAGATTTTTTGTAAAGAGTTTTAATTGATATAAACGTTGTCGTATCGAGTTAAAACAAATCTGTAAAATAATCAAGAACGTTTTAATGGATTTAAAAGAAGTTTTAACAGATTAAAACTAGACTTTTAACAGATTAACAGATTATTTTAACAGATTAATTAAACCAGCAGTTTTGAAAATCTTCTATATAAACAGAGTTGTTTGAACTTTTTACATATCATCTTTTACACATCCTTTAGCAATCAATCAAGCAAACTAAAGCACTACTTTCAAGAAAGATTCGCGCTAGTTTTTGTGAAGTTCTTTGAAATTCTTTCTTGAGGCAAATTGCTTTCTTTTGAAGAAGAAACACATACGCTGCAATTGCATAAAACTGGTTTGAGCATTCTAGTTTCTTCTTTTCATTTCTTTACATTCTTTTCTCGTATTGTTTGGTGCCCGGAATTGTGGGCACTCTGGTTTCTCTAGCACTGGAATTTGGTTCTTGGTGAAAGGTTAGGTGCGTGAACTGGAATTGTGGTTCTTGTGGTAGATTGAGTGTAAGGTTGTAATCAGTAAAACATTCAATCTAGTGGAACCCAACTGGAATTTGGCTGGAGATCGGACGTAGCTCTCGGATTGGGTGAACCAAGATAAACCTTGGTGATATCTTTCTAAACCTTTCTCTTCTTTTAATTCTGCTATCGCATTTATTTTTTATTGCTTGCTGTGTGATTCAAGAACAGATCCGAAATCTTAATTTTACAAATAGATAATCTGTTAATTGCGAAAATCTTTCAAAGATCAATTCACCCCCCCTCTTGATCTCAGTCTACATTTCTAACAATCACCTCCTTCGTGGTCACAGTTTGGGTACTTGAAGAAGTCGCTTCTGAGTGGGTGCGCTTGGAGCTTTTTCTTTTGCCAGCCATGGTTTATGTTTACGACTATTGAGAATAGTCAACAATGAACGAAAACAGAGAACAAAGAATCTGCGAGTAATTAGAAAGCAAAGAATACATTAACCTCCATGGTTGCTGTATGATTCTTCTTTACAATGCAAACGAAATCAAACAAGATGAACCATCAAATTAAAATTCAAAACCGAAACCAACAACCATATTAAACCCTAAACCAAATGAACAAAACCCAATATTAAACATAGACGAACCAGAGCCGGGAGAGAACGAACGTTTCTTTTGCATGCGCCGGCGAGAGAGATGCAGAGCGAAATTATGTAAAACTATAATCGCTTAGCACAAACTATGATCGATGTTCTCCAACTATAATCGATCATTCTCAATTATAATCGGTTATCAAAAATTATGATCGATTATTATCCAGTTATATTCGATCACTTTGACATATATGAATTTAGATAGCGGTTATTTGGCCAACCTCTATCTAAACAACATTTATTATAGCGTTCCACGAGTCAACCGCTCTTTAAAAGTATGATATAAGAGAGCGGTTATAAAAAAACCGATAATATAAACATACGTTAGACAGCGATTAAAGGTAAATCGCTATCTCATATATATTTAAAAGCGGTTCTTATTAACCGCTATCTCAGGTTACTCAAGCGAAAAACACATCGCTTGAGCGAGGACACCTGGAAAAATGGGTGATTCTCGGGTTCTTTCTCGCTCAAGCGACTTTATGAACGCTTGAGCGACAAGTGATTCTAACATGTGGTGAACCAAGTTATATTATTTGGCTAACTGCGTTTGACGTTTCATCATTCGGTCAAACAAGGGGGACTCTCGGGTTCTGTCTCGCTCAAGCATGGGTACTTTCGCTTGAGTGATAAGTGATTGAAATTTGTGGTGACCCAAGTTGCATTATGTGGCTAACTGCGTTGGACGTTTAGCTTGGTCAATTTGATTATTTTAAAATTATGATCGATTATAAATTTCTTCGCTCAAGCGATGAATGTCTCGCTTGAGCAAGAATTGACCACGGTCCAACTATATATGGGTCACTATTTAAAATAGCGGTTCCACGTTAACCGCTATTTAAAATATATTTTTAATAGTGGTTAGTGAAAGTGATGAAGATCTTATTGAAATAATTTGGCAAAGATCTCATTGATTTGATGAAGTCAAAGATAAAGTCAAAAGTCAACTTTGCAGTGGTCAACAAGTCACTTAGATAAAAGAGTAGAAGGATTAGTGTGTCTACATAATGCTTAGGTAAAATCATTTTATCTTTTCTGCTGCATAAAGGTTCTTCACTTAAAGATTTTGCGAAATGCCTCTAAAATCGTTTTAAACAACTAAAAACAAAGTATTTTTACAAAAGCTTTCTTAAACATGTTTTTAACTGATATAGTTTTGAAAGAACCGATTAAAATCACTTAGAATGTTCAAAGAAGTGTTTTTACAGTATTTTAATTGATACAACTTGATTTTAATCGATTAAAACTATTTAGAACTCATTATGATCGATCATAATACAAATATGACCGATCAGAATCAAATGTGATCGATCAGATTTGAATTATGAGCGATCAGAATTTTTTCAATCGATTAAAACACGTTTCAATCGATTAAAATCACTTAAAGGGTGAGGATGATCGATCAGAATGCAATTATGACCGATCAGAATCGATCATGATCGATCGAATTGAGTTATGACCGATCAGAATAATTTTAATCGATTAAAACACGTTTCAACCGATTAAAACAACTTGGAAAAATTATGTACAGAGTTTTAATCGATTAAAACCTATGTTTTATCGCTTAAAATAACTTGAAAAGCTTTATAAGAAAGTTTTGCAAGTATTTCAATCGATTGAATCGCGAAACAATCGATTAAATAAACTTAGAAGATTTTCTCAGAAGTGTGTTAACTGATATAAACGTTGTTGTATCAGCTTAAAACAAATCTGTTAAAGAATCAAAAACGTATTAATGGATTAAAAGGACTTTTAACAGATTGAAACGACTCTTTTAACAGATTAAACGGATATTTTAACAGATTAATTAATGCAGCAGTTTTGAAAATATTCTATAAAATCATAGTTGCTTGGAACTTTTTAGATATAAGTTTTCACACATCCTTAAGCAATCAATCAAGCAACTTTAACACTCTTTTCAAGAAAGATTCGCGGCATTTTTTGAGAAGTTCTTTAAAAATCTTTCTTGAGGCATATTGCTTTTCTTTAAAGAAGAAACTCGCTGCAGAATAGCATAAACTGGTTTGAGCTTTCTAGTTTCTTCTTTTTCATTCTTTTGTACTGTGTGGTGCCTGGAATTTGGGTACTAGTTTCTCTGCAGCTGGAAGTTGGTTGTAGAGGTTATCAAGAACTGGAATTTGGTTCTTGGTGAGAGGTTGAGTGCAGGAACTGGAATTTGGTTCTTGTGATAGATTAGGTGTAAGATTGTTGAATCTGTAAAACATTTAATCTAGTGGAACCCAGCTGGAATTTGGCTGGAGACTCGGACGTAGCCCTCGGTATTGGGTGAACCAAGTATAAAATACCTGGTGATATCTTTCTTAACCTTTCTCTCCTTTAAATTCGTTGTCTGCATTATTTTGATTGATTGCTTTGAGATTCAAGAACAGATCTCGTAAACTTAATTTTCGAATTAGATAATCTGTTATTTGCGAAAAACTTTCAAAGATCAATTCACCCCCTCTTGATCTAAAACTACTTTTCTAACAGCTTAGTTCTAGAACCGCTATGTAAAGTCTAGGGTCAATTCTCGCTCAAGCGAGGGGTTTCTTCGCTTGAGCGAGAGTTCATTGCGCGAAATAATAATATTTTAATACGTGAACGAAGCAAACGTGCTAGTTGTGTAAATAAAGTTCCAGATGTGCTATTTTGGAAAATATTTTTAAAAAGAGTATTATTTATGAAAAAAAGTCGTGTGTGTGGGGGGTGTTTTTACTTTTTTATTTCATTGCTAAGCATTACTCTGCAATGCAAATGATGAACAAACTCTAAAATCAAATTACAAAATGAATACAAAAGATTACAAAATAATGAAATTATTTATTAAAAAAAAACTCAATGTATTCAATTTAAGATTAAGAGTTTATAACTAATCAAAAGCACAATATATAACACTTTCACAACTAAATTTTGATATAATATATTAGAGTTGTCAAAATAAATAATCTAACCTAATTTAGTATGATTTTTATTGATTAACTAAAAAATATTAATCACTTGATTTCATTTATATTTTAAAACAAATTAAAACTTTTTCGATTGAAAATTAAAAAAAATCATTAAAATGTATATACCAAAACAATAAATTAAAAAAATATTTCAATAAAAATAAATTTAATTTATTATAACTTATTAAAACAGGAGATTAAGAAAGTAGGATGAAATCGGCAATGATTAAATTAATTTTGTTGTTAACCTTCATCTGGCAGGTTTATTTAATAATTTCTATCCAACGAGTACTATAATTTTATTTATAGATCTCTTCTCACTTTTGTATCTTTGGTATATATATTTTTTCCTCTTCCATCAAACTGTAAAAAGTATAAGACGTGTAAAAAGTAAAGTAAATTGATTGAGTTTGAAAAGAAAAATCCAAATACCATAAAAAGTATAAATAGTTAGTGCATTCATTATTTTTTATTTTTAATTTATTAATTTAGATAAATTTTCTTATCAGATTATAATTCTGAATTGAAAATATCAATTTTAACAAAGGCAAATAAACATCAAGACTAACGATACACTTATATCAAAAAAGAAACGTCTGCAATTATACTACACTTATATTATGTGTTGTTATGCTATAAACATTAAAAGCTACAATAATCATCTATATCAACATAGTCTATATCAACATCTATAATCATCTACAATAATCATCTATATCAACATTAAAAGCCATTGGCTTTTAATTAACTACAAATCCCCTTTATTCTCTTAGGGAGGAGACCTCAATTTGGAACCAAATTCATGTCCAAAATAATTATTAAGAAGTTGGTCAGACCACACTATGGTTAATTAGTAGAAACAGTTACAAAAATAGATTGAAATGTCAGAACTGAATGTGCTTTCTACTTCTCCATTTAGCTCTCCATTTTTTTTTTCTCATTTCTGACTCCTCAAAAATCTTTTTTGTGAATTCAATAGAACAATGTCTGCCACTTTACTACATCAAGACCAATCAAAAAACAGATACAAGGCAACACAAACGGCTGTCTTTCATTTATATCAATCTAGATATCATCTCCTTTGTCTTAATATTTACAGTTCCACGAACTTCACTGCAAGACCACTGCTCCTCTGCTCTTTCTTCACAAATCTGCCATAACCATGTCAAATGTTGAATCTAGTTTTAAAACCAGAAACACTGGTAATCACGTGAATGCACCCGTATAACTACAACAATTCCACAAAAAATACAACCTTCCGGGATCTAAATCTAATGCATTTTATAATTCTAATGGCTAAACAAAAAGGTAGCCACGATTATGGAAGTAGTTGACATTACATCTGAATGTACTGAAAGTTAAATAAATAAAGATAAATTCATACCATTGTTGATTTTTCCTGAATTCAGTAAGCACAGGATGTATGTTCTCGAAGGCAGTGTATGTCTCATCTCTCACCTAAAAATGGAAATAAAAACATAAAATCCAGTACAACAGAAAATGGGGAGGAAATTGCAGGGGCAAACTAAAAGGAAAAAAAATACCTTCGCTCTTGTTAGAACAATTTTTCCGGAGACAAATATAATAAGCAAGACTATTTTAGGTTGCTTCATACGGTAGATTAGACCTGGAAAGAGCTCTGGTTCATACTGCGGCAACAAAAATGTAAAGTATCAGCAAATATCCATCATTTTCCTATACTTCTAGACTTTAGATGAAGCACATGCATAAAAATACAGAAGATGCCCCTTTCCACACAATTCATACTTAAGTTACTTTATCCCACGAGCATAGTGATTTATAATAACATTAGTCAAGTTTAACCATTTCACTCTATTAAAATTTTTAGAACTCTTCAAGTACCTATAATGTAAGGCAATGTACTAAAACAGATTTGCAGCATAGTGCTTTTAACAAAATAGTTTTTCCATAGGTTATTTTCAAATCAAGATTATAATTCGAAAAAATTCCTTGAAATTATTTCAGAGACCACTATGAAGCACTTGGTGGATTTGATGAAGACATAATATTTTGTAGATATAGTTTAGTTTGTGGGTGTGTAGATAAATAGGCTAAGTATAGAACTTAATCTCTTGATAGGCCAATATATTTTGTGATAAGCACCTTAATATGATGCATCTCATTGAAATCATTTTTCTGCATGAAAAACTTACATTTAAGTATTAAAAGAACAATCTAAGTTTTTCAATCTGTTGAAAATGATTTTCAATCTATTAAAATCACTTAACAGAATAAGTGGTCATACATAGTCGAAATTTCAATTGATTGAATCGCGAGAATCAACGAGTTAAAATCACTTAATGAATTTTTCAATATCAAGGTCTCGCATTTTCAATCTGTTGAAATATTTTTAAATCCATTGAAACAGAAAGACTATTTTTCGATCTAAGAGTTTTCGGAAAATCAATCTGTTGAAATATTTTTTAATCTGTTGAAACGGAGAGACTATTTTTCTAACTAAGTGTTTGCAGGATTTCAATCTGTTGAAATGATTTTCAATCGATTGAAACAGAGAGCTATCATTTTTCATAAAGCTGTTTCAATCCATTAAAAACTCGAATCAATCGATTGAATGAAGTTTTAAATGAAATCAATCGATTGAATCGACGTTTTAATCGATTGAAATGCATTCTGATCGATCATAGTTTCATTCTGATCGATCATAACTTGGTCTAATCGATCATAATACAGCTTCTAATCGATCAGAATCGATTCTAACTCTGTTTTACTTTGTTTCGATCGATCATTTACCTCTCTGATTCAGTTTTTAATTAATGAAACGTTTTGGTTCTCTGTTTTACTTTATAAATACATATTTGATCTATCTTTTGAAATATACAACTTGAGAAAACATTTTGAAATCAATCTGTGAGGCTATCATATCCGTGACTTTCTCTGCATTCAAGAACTTTGTTATATCATAAGGTGCTTTGATCAAGATAGTGGTCAATCAAAGAGAGAAAGTGTTGTGTTAGAATCTGTTCTGGACAATTTTATTGATAGAGCTACAGTCCAGGTTTTTTCTTTTCATAATCTTTTGTAAAGTGTGGTTGTGCAGGTTAGAATTGGGATCTGCACTTGTTACAGTAACTGGATTTGGTTACTGGGTGGTTTTCAAGAGTCTATCTTGTGGGTTTGTAAGATAGTTCTTGGGGTAGATTGGTGAGTATCTACTCGGTTGTAATTTTCACTTGGTATTAGTGGAACTTGGCAGATTTGTCAAGAACTGGACGTAGCTTCGGTATAGAGTGAACCAAGTATAAATTTGTGTGTTGAATTTCTTCTTTCATCTCTTTTATTTTCTCGCCTATATACTTGCTGTGTTTAAAATCAATCTACCTTAGCAAGAATTGAATAAAGATAAATCATTCTTCCAAAAGAAAGTAAATTTTGTGAAAAAGTTTTATAAAGTTCAATTCACCCCCCCTCTTGAACTCAACCATTAATTCTTTCAATTGGTACCAGAGCTGGTTCTTGTAAGTTACTCAAGAAATCGGTCCAAGAATGGCTGAGGGAAAGATGAATTTTTCGAAGGAGCCTCCATAAACAGGCCTCCTCTTTTTCTCGGTGTGAATTATTCTTTCCGGAAGGTTAGAATGAAAATATTTATTGAATCTCTTGATAGAGGCATTTGGGAAACAATTGTTAATGGTCCTTACAAACCAACTCATACAGTAGATGGTAAAGTAGTTGAAAAAAATTGGGCTGAATTAACTGATGTAGAAAATAGGAGAGTCCAATATGATTATACTGCAAAAAACATAAAATCCAGTACAACAGAAAATGGGGAGGAAATTGCAGGGGCAAACTAAAAGGAAAAAAAATACCTTCGCTCCTGTAAAGGAGAAAACCAAAAAACCGGAAAATAATGTAAATTTTTCAGAATGAACTTCACAATCCTAACCAAAGAAAACAACTTGAAGATCAATATTAAACATTGTAAAGAGTTAAAACCATCTGGCCTCCTTAAATTATTTAAGAGCTCAGTCTACTGAAAAAACAGGAAGAATAGTTTTAAAAGCAAGCTACCACAAATTGGTTTATTTTGCCAGGGCTTCGATTTAGGAAAATAACATCAATACCCAAAGCATGATAGAGAAATAAAATAACAAAAAACAAAGAACAGTAGCTTACCTTCCTGGCTGCCAATTTAGACTGTCGTTCACTCTTCGCTCCAAGTACAAACCTAGTCAATGGTCATAAAAAATTTAATTTGAAGTACATAAAAAGAGAATCCCTTTACAAGAAGGCTACCAAATTATTCAGGTTTTGTAATATAAAAAGTTTTGCCATGACGAAAGCGAGAAAAACAAATTTCAACTTTTACAACCATGGTTGGCAATCTGGGAATCACAAACCCCTACAATTGGATTTAAGAATTTAAATGTATTGTAAATTGCAAGACTAATAACGCTCAATTATTAAAATAAGGGAAACATATTTTTCCACTAAATAAAACTGTAAAAATACGTTTAGAAAAAGATTGCATTCCTTATGTCCATTTTGCATAAATTAATAATTGAGCCATTGAGGTTACTCCATGATCGCATTCTCGCTCGTCAAGCTATACAGAGCCAATTGATTCATGCAATTCGATCGATAAGTGGTAACTATGTTTGCAAACTCATTACTAGGACCTTCAATCATATACACTTAAGGCAAACACAAGCATGAATTTTATAGAGTTTCCAACCAACACCAGTTTGTTCGTTGATTTGATGAACATAGTTAATTAACAATAGAATTCAACAAGAGAATCACACAACTACAAATTAACATGGATCTAATTACAGGACAGCTAAGTATAGCAAAATGCACAACTCTCATCTAGAAGATAGGCATGGCAGTGCAGAAATGAAGTATACCATCTTGCCCGAAGCAAAAATAAGTGCAGTTGTTTCGGGATCTCTTATCCTCATAATAACAGCAGCAAAACGCTGCAGGCAAACAAATCACAAATATCAGTACAGTAAACCACTAACCACTAGAACTAGCATAAATATTACATCTGCTAACTAATAATTCTGCAGAACACAAGTATTGTAACATATTGTAACATACATAGATACCACATGGGATATTAACATAAAATAATAATTTTAGATTGACCATACTTCTCTGGTCCAGATAAGAACAAACAAATTTAGACAGCAGTATACAAGTAAATTTTTATTGTAATTCAGATGAAAAGGCAGAAATATAAACATGTATACATGCACAATTGTGCAGATAGCATAGAGTGAAACTCACTACAAGTAAACGAAACTTGCCTTGGGATTGTACTCTGCATTACGAGCTTGTAGTGCAATTGTTTTGAGGTCCAACTTACAGTCCAATTTTACTGTGGACACAATATTTCTGGCAGTACAAACAGCTTGATTTTTAGATTACACTATGTAAATAGAGGAAATATTATGAAGTGCACAAATGTAAATAGAAAAAAAAAATGTCATTTTTATAGTAAATTGTAAACAGAAGCAAAATTATTATGTAATACAATGTAAATTCAAGCACAATCCTTAACATTCCAATGTGAAAAAAAATTCTTATACATTCCAACTAAATAAAAAAAATATTACTAATCAAAAGTAGGAAATAGCGAGAAGATAGGACACAACATAAAGAGCCACCTCTTAAAAGATAAAAACCAAGGTGATTATAATTTGGTGCAAGACAGATAGGTCAAGGATTACTCGAGAAGACAGGATGGTAAAACATGCTGTGCTAGTATAGTGATGTTCTAATGTATGATTTTTGATTAAGAAAATACAAGACATGGGAGTTGACTCAGTTGGATACCTATTTCAAGCAATGCATCAAAGTCTATTACAAAAAAGGGGGTTAACCTCACAACTTAAACCTTCAAATTCAACCATATGAAGCTTGCAATTGAAACCAATCGAAAAAAGGGAACGATCCAATTTGTCGAAAACAAAAAAGATACTCACTGAAGGGTAGGCACGATCCCAGAAGGGTGCTTCTGTAGATCCACCGGTTGGCTCCCTTCCAATCCTTGGTCAGCCATCAAACCCTAATTTATTAACCCAATCACAGAGCTGGCCACAACCAAAAAAACTGTCTTAAAATTAGTTTGAGAAAAGGAGAAAGTCGGGGAGTTTGTGTGAAATCCGACCTAAAAGAGAGGAATTAGGGTTGGTATGTGCCCGTGGAACGAATCGGAGAGGGAAAAGGGTGACAAGAGTAGAGAGAGTGGGAAGGATTCGAAAGAAGAGTTCTTTTATAGGAGAAGAAGATAGAAAGACAGAATTCGGGATTTGTATGTTGTGATAGGTTTCGATTTGAAGAGAGAGAGAGAGTTTTTGTATGTCCAGAGAATGTGAGGAAGAGAGAGAGAAAGAGTGAAAGGTATTTGTAATGGGTGTGGAAAGATCTGGAGGTAATAGCGAGAGAAGAGAATCGAGAATGGCCACCTCTTATATATATATATATATATATATATATATATATATATATATATATATATATATATATATTACATAAATTAAAATTACATATATGAACTTTAAATTAATTTTATATATAAAATTTATATAAATAAAAATAAAAATTATCAACTTAAAAATAAATTATATTTTAATATATTATAATCGGTTATCGAAAATTATGATCGATTATTATCCAGTTATATTCGATCACTTTGACATGTATGACTTTAGATAGCGGTTATTTGGCCAACCGCTATCTAAACAACATTTATTATAGCGTTCCACGAATCAACCGCTCTTTAAAAGTATGATATAAGAGAGCGGTTATAAAAAAACCAATAATATAAACATACGTTAGACAGCGGTTAAAGGTTAACCGCTATCTCATATATTTAAAAGCGGTTCTTATTAACCGCTATCTAAGGTTACTCAAGCGAAAAACACATCGCTTGAGCGAGGACACCTGGAAAAATGGGTGATTCTCGGGTTCTTTCTCGCTCAAGCAACGTTATGAACGCTTGAGCGACAAGTGATTCTAATATGTGGTGAACCAAGTTATATTGTTTGTCTAACTGCGTTTGACGTTTCATCAATCGGTCAACACTCGTTTCATCATTCGGTCAAACAAGGGGGACTCTCGGGTTATGTCTCCAAAGTATAACTTATTTTTATTTCTATAATATAAAAAAATATATATATATATATATATATATATATATTTTAACTAATCAATTATTTTGAAATAATCGATTAGTTTTTTATGAGAACAAGTTATTTTTTTAAATAATTGATTAATTTTTAAATAATCAATTAGTTTTTTCTTGAAGATGAAACTGATCTTGACTTCTTAAAATTAATTCATGATAATTCTGATTGTGCATGTAATAAACCCTGTAATAATTGTTCCGAATTACAAAAGAAAATTGATTTTTTATCACAAACTGTTTCAAGGTTTACACAAGGTCAAGCTAATCTTGACGTTTTACTTGGGTCACAAAAACTAATTTTTGACAAATCGGCATAGGATTTAAATCTAGGATGAAATTCAGAAAAACAAATGTAAATAAGAAATCATACTCGTGATTAAATGTTTTTACTCGCATGAAAAGAGGTCATTCAGTGAAATATTGTAGAATTAAAAAGTATGTTATTCCTAGAGGTAGAATGAAGTGGATTCCCAAAAATAATTCATTTCAAATAACCTGATTGGACCCAAGTAATTATAAAGGGTACCGTAAACATGCTAAATCTGCTTTGCAGGAACAAAAATCTGGAAGTCCCTTGGTGTTCAAAACAACAAATCAGGTTCTGTTTTCATAAACCGATTGTTTTAATTGATATAAAACAAGTATTAATCGATTAAAATAACTTACGGAGAATACCGTAAAATTTGTCCGTACAATTTTAATCGATTGAAATACTTATTAATCGATTAAAATGTTCCTAGGAATTGAGTTTAGTTGTTTTAATCGATTAAAAAGAATTTATATCAACTAAAATCACTAAAATGTCAAATTTAATCGATTGAAATTTTGTTGTCATTTTATTAATTTCATCCAAGTACAAGACTAATCGATTCCTTTATGAATTAATCGATTATTTCACTGTAGCATTTTCAAACCTAGTATTAAAAATCAAATTAATAGGTTAATTAGTTGATTAATCGATTAATTTGTTTCGAAAATTATTTTTATAACATCCAATTGAAAATTGGTAAGCAAATCAAAGTCAAAATCCCAAGTTTTTGTGGTAATCAAAATCTGCATAATTCTTTTAAATATTCTTTGACCAAGTCAAACATCTTCCCAAGAACAGCTTTAGCTGATACACCCACTGTCCGGAAATTTGTGCATCTCGTCCTCGATCAAGGGGACATATGCAATTAAAGCCGATTTTGCAGTGTTCCGTCTAAAGTAAACCGCAATTCACGAAAATTGACATCCATGAATCTTCAGCTTGCTCACTTGTAGCTCATTGTTCTCATTCTTCTCTTCCTGGTTCAAAGTGCTTCTCTCTTCTTTCCTTGTACACACGTCTCAAAAACCCTTCTCTAAAAATACAACAAGATGCTGAGAAGATCAAAGTCAAGAAAGAAGCAAAAGGGGAATCTTCCTCTCGTCGCTAATCCCGGTGGCCATCTTGAAGCATGGTTTGATGGAGATATTGGAAAGATGAACACCTTCATTTCGAGTTTAGTCGAAACAGATTGTCATTCCAAAATTTATCAAATTCAGGTGGCTTGACGAAGAGGGATTTACTAGTCCGAGAAGAAAGCTAAAAAGTCAAAAGCCGAAAACCTTGATGGAGTTTATCGGGAACATTCAACCTGATTTGGTTCGGGTCTTTTACTCCAACTTAACAGTAAATGGTTCTACAATCAGATCTCAGGTAAAGGGAGTAAATATGAAAATTACTCCTTTTGTTTGGGAGCAAATTGCTGGTCTCAAGGATAGAGGTGTCAAAGTTTCAAGGGGGAATATTTTTGAGATTCCTGAGTTCAACAAAATTCATTTTTTCCGGTCTTGCCTTAAGGATCCAAATGATTCATTAAGAATTTTAAATGCTGGAAAACTTGCACTTGAACATAGACTACTTGCTTTTATTGTGGCATGGATGCTTACTCCAAGACGGAGTAATCATGCTATTCTTAATGAGGGAGATCTTGCCCTCATGTACTGCATTTTTAACAATATTCGGGTAAACTGGGTGTATGTGATTAAAGATCACATGTTGAAGGCTAAAAGGTTGGCAGATTTCAAACTGTCGTATGTCATGTTAATTAATAATTTCTTTAGATATTTTGAAGTTGATCTTTCTGGGGAGAGCATAGAAACCCCCAAGGCATCAAATGAAATTGACGACTCCACCCTGAGAAAAATGGGATATATAAAAGTTGATGATGAGTGGATCTCCAAAATTGATGCTCGGGATGTCCGAGGGTGAGGAAGAAGATGAAGATGAACAAGGCCAAATTCCTTCCTCTCCAGCTGCTGCAGAGGTTCCTCGAGTCAACCAGATGGTCAAGCTTCATATGAGAATATGGAAATCATTCCTTACATGGAGCAGCCTGACCGTGGGACTCCTTTATCTCAATTTGAAAGAACAATGCTTTCTCAAATGGCCGCAATGCAGGAAAATCAGAGAAAGCATATGCGAGATGACATTTCAACATTTCCAAGCAAACAAACAATCAATTCGCATCCCTTGGAAACCAGATTTCTGATATCTACACCAAGCTGGAAGATATGCAGCTGAACCAAGGAAACTGGGATGATTGAATTTGTGGATAAAAAGGGTCTCTTCTTATCTTTCTTTTATTTTTTATTTTTTTTTTATGCTAATTTCAATTTCTGGTCTGTAATATTTACTGGTTGTATACCTGGTACAATCTTTTTAGCTTTGATTAATATAATGTAGGTTTTAAATTGAATCAAACTACCCTAGATAGAATTCAACATAGATCCTTGATATTTTTAGCTGATACAAAATGGATTTAATCGATTAAATCGATTAAAGGAAACACTTTCACAACAAAATAATCGATTAAACTGCGTATCAATCGATTAAAATCTTTATAAACTAGTTTACATCAGTTAAATTAGCTAAATAAGATTTTATTCTGATTTTGATGGATCTATTGGTTAAAATTTAATCGATGTAGTTGATATTATTGTAAAACATCCTTCTAAATGATCAGTTTTACAAAATTTACACTCGGATTAGGCATGATAAATTCGCATCAAACATTGCTTAGTTTGCAAAACTGGTTGTTTTAATCAATAAAAAATCTTTTAAATCGATTAAAAGAATTCATACATCATTTTTCTTTATCTGTTTTAATCGATTAAATGTAGAATTAATCGATTAAATGCACTTATGTTTCATACTTTCGAAGTCCTTCACTGTTTTAATCGATTAAAACTTTATTTAAATCGATTAAAACCAATAACAAGAACTTTTTAATCGATTTTTTCCTGTTTTAATCGATTTTTATTCTGGAAAGAAAAATTAAAGGCTTTAGTTAATGGCTGTTCTTGTAACATACTACTAAAGCGTGGTTCCCTTATCTTTACACGTGTTAATTGTATTCATTACAAACGTGTTAATGAAGATAAGTTTGAATCAACTTTGATTGGTCTTTACATGAGTAAAGTATCGTATTTTCATATTTTTTTTTCTATTTTCAAAATCTAAAACTTGATACATACCTTTGCATTGTTTCTCTTCTGTTCCCTATTTTTGATGAAGTCAAAAGGGGGAGAATAGTTGCTTTACTTTTGATCAGAAATAATTCTTTATTTAGGGGAAGCAACAATTTAGGGGGAGAAATAGGAAAATAATTCATTTTTTATTACTCACTAATCTATATTATCAAGTGACTTCTTTTGCAGAGTTATTATTCAAAGTGATGTTTGTCTTCATCAAATAAGGGGAGACTGAAAGTGATGAAGATCTTATTGAAATACTTTGGCAAAGATCTTATTGATTTGATGAAGTCAAAGGCAACTTTGTAGCGGACAAAAGTCACTTAGATAAAAGAGTAGAGGGATTAGTGTGTCTGCAGCTATGCTTAGGTATAATCATTTTTATCTTTTCTGCTGCATGTGGTTTCTTCACTTAAAAGATTTTGCAAAATGCCTCTAAAAACGTTTAAACAGTTAAAAACAAAGTATTTTGACAAAAGCTTTCTTAAACAAGTTTTTAACTGATATAATTTCGAAATAACCGATTGTTTTCCCTAAAGAAAGTATTTGAAAACCTTTTGTCAGTGTTTTAATTGATACAGTTTCGAAATAACCGATTAAAATCACTTAAAATGTTCAGAGAAGTGTTTTTGCAGTATTTTAATCGATACAACTTAGTTTTAATCGATTAAAACCACTTAGAGTTCAGGATGATCGATCAGAATGCAATTATGACCGATCAGAATCAGATATGATCGATCAGAATTGAGTTATGACCGATCAGAATTATTTTAATCGATTAAAACACATTTCAATCGATTAAAAAATCTTAGAAAATTTCTACACAGCGTTTTAATCGATTAAAACTTATTTTTATCAGTTAAAATCACTTGGAAAAGTTCACAATAAAGTTTTGCAGTATTTTAATCGATTGAAACACGAAACAATCGTTTAAAACAAATTAGAAGATTTTTTGTAAAGAGTTTTGATTGATATAAACGTTGTCGTATCAGTTAAAACAAATCTGCAAAATAATCAAGAACGTTTTAATGGATTAAAAGAAGTTTTAACAGATTAAAACTAGACTTCTAACAGATTAAAAGATTATTTTAACAGATTAATTAAACCAGCAGTTTTGAAAATCTTCTATATAAACAGAGTTGCTTGAACTTTTTACATATCATCTTTTACACATCCTTTAGCAATCTATCAAGCAAACTTTAGCACTACTTTCAAGAAAGATTCGCGCTAGTTTTTGTGAAGTTCTTTGAAATTCTTTCTTGAGGCAAATTGCTTTCTTTTGAAGAAGAAACACATACTGCAGAATTGCATAAAACTGGTTTGAGCATTCTAGTTTCTTCTTTTCATTTCTTTACATTCTTTTCTGTATTGTTTGGTGCCTGGAATTGTGGGCACCGGTTTCTCTGCAGCTGGAATTTGGTTCTTGGTGAAAGGTTAGGTGCAGGAACTGGAATTGTGGTTCTTGTGGTAGATTGAGTGTAAGGTTGTAATCAGTAAAACATTCAATCTAGTGGAACCCAGCTAGAATTTGGTCGGAGACTGGACGTAGCCCCGGGATTGGGTGAATCAAGTATAAACCTTGGTGATATCTTTCTAAACCTTTCTCTTCTTTTAATTCTCTATCGCATTTATTTTTGATTGCTTGCTGTGTGATTCAAGAACAGATCTGAAATCTTAATTTTACAAATAGATAATCTGTTAATTGCGAAAATCTTTCAAAGATCAATTCACCCCCCTCTTGATCTCAGCCTACATTTCTAACAATCACCTCCTTCGTGGTCACAGTTTGGGTACTTGAAGAAGTCGCTTCTGAGTGGGTGCGCTTGGAGCTTTTTCTTTTGCCAGCCATGGTTTATGTTTACGACTATTGAGAATAGTCAACAGTGAACGAAAACAGAGAACAGAGAATCTGCGAGTAATTAGAAAGCAAAGAATACATTAACCTCCATGGTTGTTGTATGCTTCTTCTTTACAATGCAAACGAAATCAAACAAGATGAACCATCAAATTAAAATTCAAAACCGAACCCAACAACCATATTAAACCCTAAACCAAATGAACAGAACCCAATATTAAACATAGACGAACCAGAGCCGGGAGAGAACGAACGTTTCTTTTGCGTGCGCCGGCGAGAGAGATGCAGAGCGAAATTATGTAAAACTATAATCGCTTAGCACAAACTATGATCAATGTTCTCCAACTATAATCGATCATTCTCAATTATAATCGGTTTTCAAAAATTATGATCGATTATTATCCAGTTATATTCGATTACTTTGACATATATGACTTTAGATAGCGGTTATTTGGCCAACCGCTATCTAAACTACATTTATTATAGCGTTCTACCAGTCAACCGCTCTTTAAAAGTATGATATAAGAGAGCGGTTATTAAAAAACCGATATTATAAAACATATGTAAGACAGCGGTTAAAGGTTAACCGCTATCTCATATATATTTTAAAGCGGTTCTTATTAACCGCTATCTAAGGTTACTCAAGCGAAAAACACATTGCTTGAGCGAGGACACCTGGAAAAATGGGTGATTCTCGGGTTCTTTCTCGCTCAAGCGACGTTATGAACGCTTGAGCGACAAGTGATTCTAATATGTGGTGAACCAAGTTATATTATTTGGCTAACTGCATTTGACGTTTCATCATTCGGTCAAACAAGGGGGACTCTCGGGTTCGGTCTCGCTCAAGCGACGGGTACTTTCGCTTGAGCGATAAGTGATTGAAATTTGTGGTGGCTCAAGTTCCATTATGTGGCTAACTGCGTTGGACGTTTAGCTTGGTCAATTCGATTATTTTAAAATTATGATCGATTATTTCACGTTATAATCGATTATAAATTACTTCGCTCAAGCGATGAATGTCTCGCTTGAGCAAGAATTGACCACGGTCCAACTATATATGGGTCACTTTTATAAGTGAACATATAATAGCGGTGTCACGTTAACCGCTATTTAAAATATATTTTTAATAGTGGTTAGTTCTAGAACCGCTATCTAAAGTTTATGGTCAATTCTCGCTCAAGCGACGTGTATTTTCGCTTGAGCGAAAAGTGATTGAAATATGTGGTGACCCAAGTTGCATTATGTGGCTAAACGTCCAATGCAGTTAGCCACATAACGCAACTTGGGTCACCACATATTTTAATCACTTCTCGCTCAAGCGAAAATATACGTCGCTTGAGCGAAAGTTAACCGGAGATAACCCTTTGTTACATATTTTTCTCACTCAAGCGAAGGGGTTCTTCGCTTGAGCTAGAATTGACCCGAGATTACCCCTTTGTTACATATTTCCTCGCTGAAGCGAGGGATTTCTTCGCTTGAGCGAGAGTTCATTGCACGAAATAATAATATTTTAATACATGAACAGTAAACAATGCTAGTTGTGTAAATAAAGTTCCAGATGTGCTATTTTGGAAAATATTTTTAAAATGAGTATTATTTATGAAAAAAGGTCCTACTTGTGGATTCTTAGGTGGCACTTCGCAAAATCCTACCACCCTCTCATTCTTTTTCGGAATTCCCAATTTGCCAAAATTCACATACTAACATGCGACCTGCCTTGCTTCCTTCTTTCTTCCTATCTCGTCAAATTCTTCCTTTACCTCTCATCATGCCTCTTTCCCTGTTTTAGAAAATTATCATTTTCGTTTCTTCAATTATTCTCTTGCTTTCACTTTTTCTTTTTGTGATTTTTTTTTATCTTAATTCCTTTTAATTTTTTCTTTTTCTAAATGTGATGGTTAGTATAAGATATGTACATTGATAGTGTAAACTCAAATACTGACTTTTTTTCATGTAAAAAAAGATAATAAACCCTCGTATTGGTTTCAAAAATGAAAATATATTTTGTTAAATTTAAATCTTTTGAGCTTTATTTCTTTATCATATTAATAATTGTTGTATTATTTATAAATAAAAATATAATTTTAATATAACTTTTATATAAAATAAAGTTGTAAGTAGCTATGTAAGATCTCATTATGGTGATTATATATATACTTTTTTTAAGTTTAGTTCAAGTTATTTATAATAAATTACAACTTCAATATTTTGAGTTTTTTTCTTTAAAGTTGTAATTATTTTAAGAAAATGTTGTATTGATTTTTTTTTATAAATGATTTTTCATAAGACAAATTAAGTGTCAATATGTCACTTATTCTCACTTTTAGTTAGCAGGATAATAATTAAAAGAAAATCAAGAAGCATTACAAAATAAAATTTGTTTCTTTTAGTTTAATAATATATAAAAGTAACGGATAAATCCTACAAAATAATATTTAGGGAAGTCATTTCAGTTTTATTCTCTCATCATATTGGTAATTGTGTTATATTCCATTACTAATTTTATTACTGACCTATTAAAAGGAAAACTTCATATAAAAATTACTTTATCAATGAAAGTGTTATATATATATATATATATATATATATATATATATATATATATATATATATATATATATATTATAGGAGTTCTTAAAATAAAATAAAGTTGAGATTAATTTTATTCAATTGTAAGAACTATTTTTAGGCATGTTTTATAAGCATCTCAAATGATTTATATTTTTTTTATGTTTATGTTAAAAAAAGTTATCATTAAAATAAGTATGTGTCATTATGAGATTCTTCTCCTTTAAAAAAAAAACCTATACAATGAAACATTTCTTTTAAATGTGAGGTTCTCATAAGTTTTAAGTATTTGAACAAAATATTCTATTAATTTCTTATAAGCGATGTGTCACTGAGATATCTAACTAAAGTTCTTATAAAAATTATTTAAAAATAATTTTTTTTAATATGGATATTAGATACATGAGTTATTTAAAATTAAAAAAAATATATTTTTCTCTAACTTTTAATAACTCATGTTTATAAATGTATATTAAAATATTTTTTTAACATTCTAAAAAACTCGTTTTTTTTTTATTATTATTAAAGATGTCTTTAATCTGTTGAATCTTTTAAGTGTGAGTATCACTTATTCTATCTCCTAATTGGTATGTCAACAATTAGAAAATAATTAAATTTTAGACGCTTCACAAAATGAGTTTTATTTTTTAATTCAAGAATATTATATGTAAAAACTATGTTTACCCACTACTAATCTTTCATATAAAAAATAATTTTAGAATTTAAGAATATTCATGATTTACTATCGTCAAAATTATGCATATTTTTAATGAAAATTTAAGTAATATTTAACATAGAAGAAACAACAATTATGCGAGTGAGAAAAGAAAAAAATACATGAATGAAAATGAGATTAAATGGAGATGGATTTTTCTCAAATAGAAACATCCACATTTTATTTTAACTTACTTTCATTTATTGAAAAAAAATATAATCACTTTTATTTGCTAGTATACTAACACTTAAGTTAGTTTGAAGATTTTATCTTAATCTATAAATCAAAAGTTTAACTATAGTTGGAGAGAGACAGAGAAAAGTTACTTGAAAATAGAAAAAATAATTGATGGTGACCATTGCTCAAATTGATGGACTTATCCAAATGCAATTCTTGCTGCTAGATGGCAAAAAGCAAGAAGAGAATAGTAAATATATCGCATTCTTTAGTCGATTTATACAAAGAGACAAAAAGAAGTTTTGAAGTCCACAATTAATGAGATGGTATGGTAGTACATGTGCCAAATCACATAAACATTGAAGAAGGTAGGAGGAATGAAAATGATACAAGATATCAAACACATGGCCAAGAGGGAAAATACTTATATGTTTAAAGAACACTTGGTAGTTTCTATATGGTTTAATTTATTAATATTCATTATTGTATTATTAGTATACTTAATTATATAATGTAACCTACTATATGCTTTTAATAGAGTAAAATAATAAGAGGTTGCTTAAAAAATAATAAATAAAAAAGGGTCCCTCCCAACTTCCCCACCACCACCACCAAGAAAAGAAAGAAAAGATCAAACAGGCAAAACAACTCCCTAACGTGTAAGAGGAATGGTGGATGGAAACGTTGAAGGATTTGAGAAATTACAACAACTTTATATCTTTGTAATTATTTTTTCTGAGAGTATGGTAAGTTACTTAAGAATAAAAATAAATATTTTATTATAAATTTTATATTAGTAGAAATAAAAATAAATATTTTATTATAAATTTCATATTAGAATTGATTAAAATTAAAAAAAGTTACTTAAAATTATAAAAAAATACTTATATAAATAATTCTGAATAAATTATAAATAATTTGTACTTATAATCTATAATAAAATATTTATATTTTTTTAAAAACTCTTCCTAAAAATTCCCTTTATAACCCTTAAAGTCTAATATGACTATTTCTCAATTTTAATAGAAAATATTGGTTGAAAATATTATGTTTTTAACTAATTTTAATGTTTTAAAATAAATTATTACAATATTTCAGTGTTTTATTAGTGTTAAAATTAGTTGACTCGACTCAACTTATTAGAATTGATATGCTAATTCATGAACTGACCCACCTGATTTTAAAAATAAAAATCTAAGAACATACTAATTTGTATAACTAATAACACTCAAATATAAGAAAAAAATATTAAAAATTGTCTATAACTATAAAAAGAAATATTATTGACACGAGTTAAGTTGACTCACTTCAAACTAATATTTGGACTAACATTCAACTTGTTTTAAACAAAAGTTCAAACATACCACAAATTAACCCGTGATTTAAAAAAAAAATTTCGTTAACCTAGTTAGGCTATAAATTCAAAGGCTAAATTGAATTTGTTTCCAAGAGCAACACGACATAAAATTTGATTTTGTTTTTTCTCTTTTACACATGCTTACGATTTTTTTTTTTCCAACTAGGCCTTTCGACACCTTTACATATAAAAATCACTTTTTTTTTCTTTATCTATTATTATCATCACATTACTTATCTCATGACATCTGTATGCTCTCCTCAATATTCAATAAAAACACTATGAAATTGATATATTAATATTAAGTTTTACTGTTAACATTTTATTTAAAATAATGTTCTTCGGGAACACATTAAACACGTTATTAACTAAGTTCAATTATAATCCAACATAGTAATCATAAATTCATGTTCGAGAAATAAACAAAACTTCATATTTATTCTATAAAAAGAGGATGTGTTGAACACAAATAAATGACTTATTATAATTTTCAAAATATTATAATTATAAAAATTAGGAAAATATTTGTTTTTGCAATTTTTTTCATCTTTTAATATTCTAAAAATAAAACAAAAAACCTAACAGTGTAAAGAATAATATAATTAACTATTAAATAACAAACTTATATTTTTCAAAATAAAAAAGAAAGCATTTTAAAATAAACAGAGTACTTTCCTTTATCTATGAATCAATGTTTCCGGGGATATATACATGCTTTTACCATTTAAACATTGATAGCACGACGTCCAATGAGAAGCAACAAAAGAGTTGTTTGTCAGATAAGCGTTGAAAGTACCTCCAAGACCCAAACAGGCACTAAAACGACAATGTCGTGATGCTGCTCCAACAAGAATTGCAAAATTTGGCTACGACAAAACCTTCCTAACAAACCAACCACTGGGTTAGGAGTATTTGTCAGAAGCCAGACTAGGCCATTCTCTTCTGAAGATAGCTACGAGCCTAAGATACCTTAAATCAAGTGACACGTGGCAGAAAAAAAATCTATATAGCAAGAGAAGAATGAACAGAGCCTTATAGAAACCAAACACTATTCTATCGGCAAACGCAAGGTAATGACAATATTAGTATCTAGTGGAACAAATGCTACAATAATAAAATAAAATCCATTAAGGAGGCTCATGCTTACTGAAGTGATAATTGATAACTGATAACTGCTTTGAGATTTCATCAACCGCATAACGGAAGATTCACATTTCTCAATGCATGTTCAGCAAAAGGAACAATGAGTTCATTTCATTCTCTCATATGCCCAGAGAGGCATTTTGATGTATCTCAAACGTACAGGCTGCAAGACAACAGACTTTAAACCTAAATGATGAGGCCCAATAAACAACCAGCTGTTGGAGTCAGAAATTGTCCACCATACTTTCATTTGTATGGTCTGAAAAGCTAAAATCGTGCCTACCAGATAGATGCTTTTAATTGCTCTTCACTATCCTCTCGATTCCAACAAAAACTTTGTCCAAATCATTGGAATCTCAAACAACTCAAGCTAATTCATGCCAGAACGAGGTTGAAGGGTATTCTCAAACCCACCAGGGACAAACACTGGAAGCTGATTTGAAAGTGAGTCCCTTTTATATCTTGGCTCTTGGGGTAAGTTCGCTGATATGCTATCTTGGGCCTCCCCTGATGCCAAATGTCTTTCATTTCTCAAACCATCTTTAACTGGGGCACTCAAAAATGGACCGCCATAAAAGATAGAATCTCCTGTATACATCAGATTCTGTATGTGCTGCCCTGGAGACTTGGGTGCAGATAATGACAACTCCTGCTGAGGAATCACTGGTTTTTTCCCAATACTGCTTGTTTCAGCATTTACATGTGGCAATTTTATGGCCATGGATGACCTATTACGAGCTTCTGATGGCAATGAAGGAACTGAGACATACCTGCCAGCTTCTTGATCCCAAACAACTGATGTCCGTTTCACATCTCTTAGAATAGAAGTGTTAGAAGCTGAAAGCAACAAGGGATCATTGCCAATTCCTTTTGGCATTGCTGTCCTCCCATCAAATCCAAAAGATGGATTAGATATTGGGTTCCTGAAGTTTGACAATGTTGCTTTAGAAGTTAAAGGCCGCTCAGGCACCAAACTAGGAATTGAGGAACCTGACCTTAAGCCACTCAAACTGTGACCCTGTGGAAGAGGGCTGAGTGTAACTGCCTCATGAACATGGCTAGGACTACTGAAACTACTCATACTTTGAGTTCCGGTCTCATACTCGTCACGGCTTCCTTGACTAGGAGCAATCGAATTTCTGACTGGAGAAAATCTTAACTCGTGTTTAATTTCCTTATTAGCTCCAGTCTCAGTGCTTAAACTACTTCTGATGCTCATGGTGCCACTAGAGCTCAATTCTGCATCTGGTAGACGGTGGTTGTCTACAGGTCGCAAAACTGAAGAAGATGCCCTGGCTTTTGCAGCTGCTCTCACTGCCTCTTGTGAATCCAACTTAGCAAGCTTCCAAGCACTAATTCGAACGGGTCTTTTTGGTATCTTTTGCCCTCTTTCTGCAATCCCCGCTGCATCTGGATCAACAGTTGACGGTAGCATTCCAGGCTCCAAGTGAGGCACAACTTCATCCTAAAGCCCATTTTAGCCAGGCCCCAATAAACCAAGTCAAATACTTTTTAAGAACAAAATCATTTTTATTTTGTCAAGAAAAACAATGAGAAAAGTGTTAACAACATGTAATTTACACACACACACACACACACACACATATATATATATATATATATAAACTATATGAAGGATTCCAGAAATAAAAAAAGGTAACAAGTAAATAAAGGCATGAAAATTCAATAATTAGGCAAACCGATAAGAATTTACTTTGTAAGTCACTAATACAGGGATGAGCACAACAGCGCCATATAAATTCAGTCAAGGCTGCAGCCAGAGCCATTACATACATAGTTCGTTCACCCTAGCCCCAAAGAAAACCTTTTGTTCTGCCTATTCACTCTTTCATTCATTTCTTTTACCTAAGGTCCTAAACTACTTAAGACTCCAAAGAGGAAATTGCTTTCGTACAATAGCTATTACTTTGGAGTGATGGAGGCTTTCACCAATAAATTTATAAACCTTCTGCATAGGTAAGCGAGTCATAATATGGCAACTGTTGGCAAGTAATATATGATTGCCAGGCTGAATTATTTTAAAGTAACACAATTTTCATGATACGCAATTTTTGGAAGGCTTTTTGCCTCAGAAAAATGAGTTGACAAGCAATAGTCTACGCATGAAGAAAATCATGATGTCAGCTTTAATTCAAAATACAGAGGCATGATTGTAATGCTCCATAGGTTATATTTGAGCCTATTTGATTTTGTATTTTTTTTTCTATTTTCAAATCTTATTTTCACAAATAATTACAAAAGTTCTGCTCTCACTATTTCTTATACAAATATTTGATAACAGGAAATAAAATAAAAATAAGATGTCAATTTTGTAATTATTTTTGAAAACAAAATAAAAATAGAAAACATTTTTCAAACCCTTAAGTTTCTCTTATCAATTTACCTGTTTCGGTTGATTAGAGAGCTACTGCTTCAGGAAAATTCTTGTTACTAATTTTAAATTTTAACCTATGTGACATTTGAATGATAAGACACTAATTTTCCTAGAGGGCATTTATAAATGACAAACAAAAAAAGGTTATATTCTCTAGGACCTAAGTGCCCAACGGCATAATTAAAAACTCCTCATAGAGAATTTTAAAATAAATAAGAACAACTTCTGACACTGATTATTGCTCAAGAATCCTTCATTATAGTTTCCTAACTAAAAATCATCAAACCACAAGCCAAACAACCATCTTTGGAAACTCAATATAGCAGCATAATATATTTTTAATTTAATCAACAACTGTACAGATGAAAGCAAAAGTTAACCCAAGTACCTGATAATCCACAAATACCCTAGGAGGGGTACACCAAGCCCCTTTATATTGCAAACCAAGAGAACTTCCTCCACTCAATCCAGTTGTGGCTGAGCCTGTAGGAGAGTAAAGTATATTTGGCAATTCCTCATCTACAGATGCCCCTGCAGGTGCTTCACTCATGGCTCTCATTGCTACAACATATTCATAGGTAGTGATACCCTGATCCAACAACAAGAAAGGAGGTAAGATAAGAGTACTACTCTTATATTGTAAAAGCTAAAATAATGGTCAAGAACTAAAACATGATTTTATACTGCTCTGTAAATCTCAGGGTGGAATCAAAACATCTCAGACATAATTCACAAAAATGCTTAAGTAACTAATATTGATAAATCATTTTCCAGTTCATAAAAATGCTCTAGTAATTATAGATGAACTTTCTGAAACTCAACCGTGTATATCTTAAGATTCATTACATCTAGTTCCCGTGATATAATTAGATTAGCTGAGCAGCATAGAACCATGTACAAAAGGATGGGGGTGGGGAAGAAAAAAGAACAGAAAAACAACCTCAGATTCTCAGCTACTGAATCACTGACCTTCCTGATTAGTATCATGTGGAAAAAGAAAAGCTCACCCAAAGGCACACAAGCCAAGATAGAAACTACAGTACATACGACCTACACATTGAAACAAGAAATATAAGGAATTTCTAAATATAATTAGTAAAAATCATTTGTCATATGCCATATTTAATATAAAACAAACAAAAGCGATACCACAACAGCAGCAAATGGGGGACGAGAAAATCCATTTCCAAGTCTATCAATGATTTCAGATTCCATTCCTCTCCTATTAACAAAGAAACGGACAAAAACTGCAACACCCACTCCAGCTTCAATAACTAGCTGAAATGCAAAAGAATAACATACAGAAGGCATTATTATTAGAAACCAAAACAAATTATAGTTTTTAAATGATAAGTCATTCACGAGGACCAATATACTTACCCAAGCAAGACTAAAAGCCATGAGAGCAATAAAAGAACTGTAATTCTTGTGACCCACACAATTGTTAAGCCACTGCAGCAATGCGATGCACCAAGTGAAAATTAAAGTTAAACAAAAATTATGAAAATGTTATACCAAAAATGAATAAAAATCCGAGATGTATGCTTCACTTGGCACACCAAATCATACCCGACAATGGTGATCGAAGCCGTCAACACATTTATCACAACTTCTACAATGTTTGCTGAACTTGCGCACCTGCAACACAGGACACACAAGGCGCGAAATACACATACTTAGTGCGAGGGCAAGGCGGAAGTCCAAGATTTAAAGCTACTTCTCTAAAATGTCTCTATTAAATGCTGCATGCAACCAGAGATGTTGATCACATTACAGTAACCAACTTTATGTCCCAAAATTCAGGAGGCAGAAATTTCCAAATAATGATAGAGAAAGACTGAACAGAAAAAGGCCTATAATTCACTGGCATCTCTATCACTCAAGGTTCCAGGAAACTGGAAAGAATTTCAAAATAGATAAACAGGGAAGGAAAGCAAAGGAGCTCATAATTCTCTGGTATCTCTGCCACTGATGTTTCCAGAAAACTGGAAGTTGAAGTTAAATTAGGATCACAAATAAATAAAAAAGTTTTGACCAAATTATTTTAAAGAGAAAGATTATTGAAAAGAGAGAAAAACCATAAGAATTTAATGATCTTAAATAGGAAAAAAAATGAAAGAAAAAACAAAATAAATGAATTCATATAAGTCATAACTCTACCAAAAGAAGCAAAACAATTCCACAAAACCTAGCTTCGTTCTCAAAGAAAGATATGAACACAAATACATTTTCCCACAACTTATACCAATCATGGCATTTCTCAAAGAAAATCAAATCTAAGTTGAAAATTATTCTCAATGCATGCATCATGTTATTGCACTAGTGTCATCGGTATATGCAATTAATATCAACCCAGGTATAAAATAAAAATATAACTGATATCACTCACAGCCAAACAGAATAGGAATAGAAAGAACAAAATTTGAAATATATATATATTGAAATGCTTGAAAGAGTCACAAAACACAATGCAGTACCTCAGCATTGCATAAAGTGCAGAACAGAGCATCTTCACCACCACCCTGATCATCAGCTGTTGCTTCCTGTTTCTGGCAATCTTCATGTGAACATAGTATGCAGAAAATTCCTCCAATTGCAGTACATGAACTTTGGTTATTCTGTTTCCTTGAATTGTCTACTCTGTCCATATCTTCCACTGAGCTTTTCTTGCTCATATTTGTCATAGATCTTTTGGAAGATGATGGAGAATATTGCTCTCTGGCAGCAATGCGTTCATGTTCAGAAATGTCATGTTTCCCTGATAAATCCTGAGCAGGATTGAACTTATTTCCCACTCTAGGGTCAAACTTAGACATAATGCCTGGATCTGCAGGGTTAATTGCAGTGCATCTGACGTAAAGAATGAACACAACAAATGCCTGCAATACCACAAGAATGAGACAACAACATAAGCTATGTTTCTTGTGGGTAAGTAATAAAATACATAAAAGTGGTGGAATGATAAAAGGCGTTTTACATACCACGGGAGAGTAAACACCAATGAAAATGTATTCCCATATATGACCTCCAATGAAGGGAGCAAGAAAAGCATAAAAAGCGATCACCAACAAGCAAAATACAGTGATCGCAACAACCTATTCATGAAAAAACCAATAATTAGAAAAATAAGTTGACATGCCTACCACTGACAAGAAAACAAGGAAAGCATAGGAATAGGATTGCATCAAGGTAAAAACTTTAAGCCCTTTTTTATTTAATATAGTCTGGGATGTGCTTACATAGGACATACCAAAGAGTATCCCTAATTGCATGATTTCTGTGAATGATATAGTTTTGACTTTTGATTGACCTTTGGAGATATTCTTTGAAAACAAAGGATTTACACTAATTAGAAGTGAGATAAACTATACAAATGTTGCCATTTTAGCAAGATACGAGAGGAATGTGACTTGAAAGTAAAGGTGAGAGAAGATGTTATATAGTAGGTTTTTAAGTTTAAATACATGAGATCAGTAATACAAAATGATGTACAAATTAATGATAATATCACTGGATACATGTGAGATTGTTACAAGGGAGAAAAACCACCAATGGCTATTTTGATTGCAAAGTACCTACCAAGCTCAGAGGCGAATTTTATTTTATTGTCATGTGTCTAACTGTACACTGTGGGAGAGTTTAGAGAACATTGGATTTTAAAAGAACAACATGAAAAATAGAGAGGGAACAGTATAAATGAGAGTGTTAATGCATACATTTTCCAGAAAAAAAAAGGGTAGGATACAAAAAGGTTATATACAATATTGGTGTAGCATCAATATAAGAAAATATGACAAAATACATTTAAGGTGATTTGGATACACATATACACAAAAAATACCACTGGAAAAAGCACCAGTGAAAATAGTAGATTCAATGATTCTTCGTTTTCTGAAAAAAAGAGAGGAAGATCAAGAAGGATATTGAGAAAAGTTGTTGAGACAGATCCCATGATAAATAATATCTCTGAAATTTTGGTCTTTAATAGAGCTGAATGACATTGCACGATCCATGTAACCGACCTCACCTAGAGGATAAGACTTTTATTGTTATCACCCATACATTAGTCTATATTGCTTTAAATTAAATTCCTAAATCCTCTTTCTAAACAACTGAATACATCTGCTGTTGCTTGCTGGTTTATAACTTTGGAAATGGAAAACAGTATATGGTAGGTACAGATCAGAGGTTAAGCTCCATAGTCAATATTTCATTCGGTTGATAACCCATTAAAGATTTAACAAAGACATGAGAAAATGGCCGGGGAAGGGTATAGTTTGGGTGCATATAGGTATGTAGAACTTTTATATGTTAACTCCAAAACAAAGTCTGGATTGGTTTAATAGCAACAAACTTTCTCCTCTGCAGTTTCTAAAACTGGCGGAAATAAATTTATTCAAACAAAGAAATTTCACTAGCTCTTCTATTGTTTTTAAAAACAGTTTTTCAACCCTTAGTACAAAAGGGGGACATCCACAACAGAATCAAACACACATTACTCTACAACCATAAATTAGACTTTTCTGAGCCAGTAGCTACGCTTAACACAATCCTGTAGATAGTTTAAAAAAAATAAAAATACAAAGCACGCGATTACAAGAATTGAGCAATTAAAGACGATGATATCAGAATCCGCATGGAGTTAATCACGAATTACTGATTCCAGCAAACCCTAACAAAAAGAAAAGTGCGAATTGGAAGAAGAAGAAGAAGAAGAAGAAGGTGAGAAAAGGTATACCTGAAAAGTGTGAGCAGGTAATTGCCAGCCATGTTTTCTCACCATTTGTGCTCACAGTTGATATCGGGTTTGACCCTCTTTCTTTCCCAAGTCTTTACCCTAAACCTTTTAGCAAGCAAGCGCACTAACTTGCTACTTCCAGCTGCAGAGTTGGAATAGAAACAGAATAAATTAATTAAAAAAATAGTAAATATTATTACCTAATCCCTATATACAAACGCTTCTTACTTGCTTTTGCTTTTGTTTTTTCTTTTGCTGAGCTTCTTCCTTGCTGAGCTTCTTCCTACATAAGCTTCTTTCTTTGCTTCTTGTTTTATCTCGGTGTAAACTAGTCAAATTATTAATCAACTATTCGTTTCAATTTATTAATTATTCATTCAGATTCATCTAATTAACTAAACAAACTTAAACTAACTCAAATTGTTATTAAATTTAATTATTTAAATAATTTGAGTCTAACTTTAAAATTTGACATTAATAACTCATTACAACTACTTCATAGTTATATTCCATGAAAATAGTTATATATACATTTAATTTTTTTATTAAAATATATTTTAGTATATGTATATTTATATTTTCTGTATAATTATTTTTTAAAAATAATTTTAGATATATTTTTGTTTCTCAACGAATTATCTATCATATTTTTTCTATTATATATTTATTATTTTTTAAATATATAAATTATAATAATTTTTTTAAATTATGAGACTTTTATTTTTTTCCTCCAATAATTAAAAAAAGATAAAAAATCCTACATATTATAGATAAAACTTTGTAAGTTAAATACTAATGAATAAAAAATTATATTTTACATGCTATATTTATAAAGTTAAAAAAATAATTAAAGAAAACATCCATAAATTTAATTAATTTTATATTTTTTATGTTAACAACTATAGTTATTGAATGAATTTAAATTAATCACAAGAAGTGTTTTATATAATAAATCATCAATTGTCCTTATGTTAACAAATCCGGTTTTTATTACATTGTTTCGTTTAAATATAGTAATTATTTAATTTAATGAACGAATGCATTTTTTTTTGTGACGTTACAATCAAATATCTATTGAATTGGTTCATGCTTAGTTTTTTTCAAAATCTTGATCTAGTAGTGGAGTTTCCTTTTTTTAAAGCATGAAATTGATCACTTTCACAAATGTCTTAAAATAATTATTTTAATTTCAAACTGATTAATTTTATTAACAATTTCAACCCATTATATTTAATAGAAAAAACAAAATATACTATAATTAGTATTAGAATAAACAAATATTTAAAAATTATAATAATCAAAGGTTTCGCTAACCTCACTTAAGAAGTGTATTTAAAACATGCCATTTTAAATATTTTTACAGTCTATTAAGCATTTGTATACATTAAATTAAAATTGTGAACACAATCTTTCGTGAAGCAGAATAGCAGTTTACCTTTCCCGCTCTGATATAGTCACAACAAAACAAAAAAATAAGTAAAAACATAGTGCTTTTGCAGAATCACCCATTGCAACCATTTAAGTAAAAGAAAATAATTATAATAATAATAATAATTATTATTATTATTATATTGTAATGTTATTAATAAAATTTTCCATATAAAAATTCATAAAATTTAATATATATAATTTATTTCATAATATATTAAGTCAATTGTTAGATAAATAATGAATTTTAGTATAATTATTAAATATTTTTTAGATCGTTAATAATTAAAAGATATTCACAAATAACATCACAAGTAAAAATACAATTTTATATTCAATTAAAAACGTTAAAGACATTAAATTTATAAGTATATTTCACTTATATATTTTTATTTAACCTTATTGAAACTGTATCTACTAATTTTTTACCATTATTTTATGTAAAACTATTTTGGACATAATATATTAAATTCAAATCTTCTTAAAAATTATTATAGTTTTTCAATTTAAAAAATATATATATCTGAATATTTTTGAATTCAAACAATTGTACATTAGTCTAGTTTTTTTCAATCAATTAAAATATTAAATTATTTTTGAATAATTATTATAAAAATAAATTTATCATATGTAATAATTAAATAATATGTGTTTACTTTTTAATTTAAAAAAAAGCGCAAAACATCTTTAATGTGTTCTAAATTTGATTCACATAAGAACTTTGAAAAATTAGTGTACTCTAGGGATGGCAAAGCGGGTCGGTCGCCTCGTTTTAGCTCAGCCTTTGGCTCGCCAAAAGCGAGGCAGTGGCTAGCTCGATATAGTCATGACAGCTGTAAACCTTAGCCCACCAGCTAGAGGCGGGTTAGTGAGCTGCCAGCCATAATTTAGAAAAAATATTTTTTTAAATAACTTTTTTAATAAATTTAATAATAAGATTATTATTTGTTTGTCAATAATTCAATATATATATATTATTTCAATTTAATAATATAAATCAATACATTATTTTAAAAAATTATAATTTAGAACAATAATAAAATTTACATAATAATAAATAATAACAAATATATATATATATATATATAAATAACGTTAAACTTATAAAATTTATATTTTTTATATTGTAAAATTCAAATACCTATATCTTTTTTATTTGATAAAACTTCATATTATTCTTGGTTGAGTAATTCTTATATCTTTAATTCAAGTAATAAGGATAAATATAATCAATGTTTAGGATAAATAAGGAGAACATGAGAGAAGGTTATATTTCGGGAAGGAGAATATTTTACGTCAGAATGAAACTTTTTTAATTCTCTTTTTAAAATTTTTAAATTTATATATTATCTTTATAATTAATTTTATTACAATAAAAAATTATTTTTTTATTAATTAGGCGGTCGCGGGCAGGTCCGCACTGTCCCGCGGGTTGGTCCGACGGATTGGCGGGCTTAGCGGAGCAGGCCAAAGCGGGCTGAGTGGGCTGAAAATACCAACCCGCTCCGCCATATTATGGCGGGTTGGCGGGCCAGCCCGCCGGGCCTAGCCCGTTTTGCCATCCCTAGTGTACTCTAACGTTTTGCTTTTATTGTTGATAAAACTCTTGAGCACGATGAAAAGCTTATTTATTATCTCAAAAAATTACAAAAAACGGCCAAATAAGGCTAAACAGATACGTTACAGCTAAGGATGAAGTTATAATTTTCTTAAAATATCGGAATACGGATACAAACTGTGATAATAATATCTTATTTTATACCAAATTAAGTAGTCTCACTTTTAATATAATGATAAGATTAAGTAATTCATATTTTTATAACTATTTTATTTATAGTTAATTTTGTTTTGAAATTAAAATATCAGTTTAAAATTTAATTATAAATAATAGAGTGGATTTTTACTTATAAACTATTGTAGTTTATATATATATATATATATATATATATATATATATATATATATATATATATGGAATAATTTAAACTCACTTATTCTTAATTTTATTTATTTATTTGATATTTAAAATTAATAATTACTTTTTAAGCCCATAATGAGAACGCCATCTATATAAGAATATAATTAGTTTCTCTTATTTCACATTATCTTTCCAACATTAAACATAAATTTAATGTTCTAAGATGTATTCATCAAATCAATTTGAGATAAAAATTTATCAATTATCTTATTTCACCATCTTAGAGCGTGTTTGAGGCCGTTATTTATTTATTTTTAATTTGTATATCTTGCTTTCTTTTACCTTTAACTTTAAATTATTGTGACAGAAAAAAAGAAAAATATATATATATATATATATTTTCTTTTAATGGATTATTGAATAAGAAAATTTTGACCTTACCATTTTAATATTATCATAATTAATTATTGTTTCTTGAAAAAAATAAAATCTTTTTGTCATAAGTCTGAAATTGTGCTTCATCCTTTTTTTTGGGTTAACTTTCATCTTATAAACTTATTATAATACTGTAGGTTTCTTATTTAAAAGAGTATGCAACAATTTTCAAGTTTGAAATAAAGTTGATCTCGTGTTCACAACTTACAACCATTTCTCCATGATTATTGCCCTGTTAGATTCAACAAGTTCAACTTATGCTATATAATAATTCTAGTTGACTCTTAAGTCTTCAAATATTTCATAGTCCCTCAAATGTAATGAAATTTGATTTTTCAATATTCTTACAATAGGATCATTGTTGGCCGTTAGTGCAACTAAAAGTTTTGCATCTTCAAACTAGGTTCTAGATTAATTTTCAATAAAGGTTGAATTCAAATTCCAACTTTTAAGTTTTATCGCAGACAACATTCATGCTTACTTAGACTTGACCAAGATAATGTAATTTCTCACCCGAGTTGAATGATAACCAATCAAATTAAGACTACACACTAATAGGCTTTTTATGTCACCCACATAACTTCAGGTCTAAAAATAACTTACTTAAAAACAATGCGGTGACAATTCTATAAAGAATGGACTCGACTTTTACGTTGGACCCAATATAAAAAGCGAGTTTTACGTCGGTCGTTTCTAGGTCCGATGTAAAAATCACATTGTACGGTGGTAATTTTATAAATAGTGGATGCGAAATTTACGTCGGTCCTAGAAGGGGCCGACATAAAATTCGTTTTCTACGTCAGTCCCTTCTAGGTCTGACGTAAAACTCACGTTTTATTATTCCCAACGTCACTTCTTTGTTTTGCACAATTAGGATTTTTGAGGACCACGATAACAACAACGATGGTCAACTCCTCTCAAGATACATTTCGACCACAATGAGTGACGAAAATACTTTCATTATGTCTCATTTGTGGTGGTGAACATTTCTCTCCGATTAAATTTGAGTTTTACAATTTTTTTGTATATTTGAGGTTAGTGTTTTATGTATCTCGTCTCCTCTTTTATGTTGAAATTGAATGTTTCCACCAGATTGTTATTGATATTGAACTGTTGTAGTTAGTGTTCTATGCGTTTGAAACCTACTTTTTGTTGTTATTGTTGTAATTTGTATATTGGGGGTTTAGGTTGTTGTTGTTTTGTGTATCATGGTTTTATGATGAAAAGAAAATGGAAAATGTTCGAAGCAAGATAATTTTTTACTCGGATGTCGGATTTGGATACACAACATATCAAAACAAAGAGAAAAAAGAAAAGAAGAGAGGACAAATACCTAAAAGGAATTTGTCCTAACAATTTTCCCAAAATATGCTCCTAAGCACATGTAATGCACAAAAGTTTGTGCGAGTATAACCAGAGGTAATTGCTTTCAACATTTGTTAAGTTCATTTACCTTTGTGTCTATTATATTTTAACTAGACTCAAATTAATGTTTCAGGTATTTCAACATCCATCCATCTCTACTATCAGAACATGATATTACACATATTAAAGGTTTTTCGTTCAACATTTCTAGTTTGTTTTGTATTATTTTTGTATTGTATATTATTGTTTGATTTGTATTGCATGCTTGTATTGTTTGTATGTTTTGTATTGTATGATATCTAGACTCATTGCAAAAAAAAAAAATTAAGTCAGATCAGAGGCATACCCGACGTAAATTTACGTCGACTACCCCCAGGGTCCGACATAAATTTACGTCAGTTGCCCCCAGGATCCAACTTAAATTTACGTCGGTTATCCCTAGGGTCCAATGTAAATTTACGTCGGTTATCCAAGGTCCAACGAGAAATCCATCACTTAAGCGAGGAAATTTATAATCGATTATAATTTAAACTAATCGATCATAATTTTAAAATAATCGAATATTTAAAATTATGATCGATTATTTCTCTCTCGCTCAAGCGAGAAATCTATCGCTTAAGCGAGGAGACCTGAAACTAATGGGTAATCTCGGATGTTTTTTCACTCAAACGATGGGTAATTTTGCTCGAGCGAGAAGTGATTGAAATATGCGGTGACCCAAGTTACATTATTTGGCTAACTACGTTAGAGCTTTAGCCTGTGGCTAACTGCGTTGGAGCTTTAGCCTGTGGCTAACTGCGTTGGAGCTTTAGCCTGTGGTCAACTCTCACTCAAGCGAGAAATCCATCGCTTGAGCGAGGAAACCTGCATCTATTTATAATCGATTATAAGTTAAACTAAACAATTATAATTTTAAAATAATCGAATCTTATATCTTCACTAGTCAACTTAAGTCTTTTGCAATAATTGTTTCATAAAACCTACAAAGACTTATCTAATTATTTTCGTATTCAAAAATTTGTCCTTGATAATTTTAAGTTATACACTCCCTGGACTACAAATTACAACCTTGTCAACATATCTTCGATTCAGCCATGAACAAGATTGAACAGCAAAAGGACTAAAGTGAAGGATATTAATAATTCATGCAACAAACCAGTATTCCTATTATGATTTGTTGCCAATATAGTTATCCTTATTGTAATAACAGATGAGCCCATGAGTTACTACATTGTAGGTAATCCCCACTCTGCAAAAAAGAAATTTTATTAATTGAAAAACTCCTAAGTTTCATACATTGGGACATTTCTTAACTAACACAATCTAATGATGCAAAGTAGATGCACGTGCAACATTGAGACATGTTCTTTTGCTATGATCAAGGGTATGACAATATGAACATATTTTAAACCTACTTTGATTTTTTGTAATATCCATCTCAGTTCTTATACGGCATGATTTTGGTTGGCCCTTTGAAGTTCTTTTCATTTCTGGATTTGCACACAAAGTAGGTCCTGTGTATGTTGGCCAATATTCTTCATTTTGCAACAACCCAAATTATGTTTTGTATACCATTGAAACATGTTATAAGGTATACACTAGATGAATGTAGTTGTTGAAGTCATGGTGTGCATGCAGTAAGAACATGTGAACAAGACATGCGAAATTTCTGGAATTTCCCACAGTCACACCACAACTCATCAAGGCAAACTGCAAACTTCCCTACTGGTCGAACTTCACACGGGTTTTGTGTTTCTTCTACTACAAATTTTGTGGCAGATCTGTCAAAAGTTATGACCCTATGCGTGTCTGTGCTTCCTCTAAATTTGTGACCAAAATTTCAGAGTATACATGACCAACATCGATCATGACATTTATCTGCCTCCCTCTTTCAATGAAAAATTTGTTGCAGTGGGTGTACGTTGTGTTGACCATGGAGCAAATAGGTAGATTTCTTATTTTTTTTCAAAACAGAGTTGATAGACTCTACTATGTTGGTCGTCATCGCTACAAGAAAAAATAATTTTAGCAACCGAAAAAATCGGTCACTAATGTCAAAAAATCAGTCGCTAACTGATTAGCGACTGAAAGGCGTCATAGCAAAAAGTCAAGTCACTAATGTGTTAGCGACCGATTTTCATTTCGGTCGCAAAATAGCGACCGAAATTAATATATTAAATTGGCCGCTAAATCGGTGACAAAATTAAAAAAAATTTAGAAGTTTGCCTTATTACTAGATTATTGTCATTGTCAGGATTCAAACTTGGTAGCTTAAAATTAGAGGTTGAAACTCCAACCACTCGAGCTATTAGGATTTTTCAATAATAACTTACAAATAAATTATATTTATATACAAATAAATGTATATCAAGTATAAATATATAAATATAAAATCTATAAATAAAAATATATTTATATATTTTAATATATATTTAAATATTTATATATTTTAATATTTAAATATTTAAATATTTAAATATTTATATATTTATATATTTATATATTGATATATTTATATATTGATATATTTATATATTGATATATTTATATATTTATATATTTATATATTTATTTATATCTTTATACATTTATATATTTATACATTTATATATTTAAAAAAAATAAAAATTTAAATATTAAATTTTAAAAATAATATTATATTTTTAAAAATAAATATTAGAAAAATTTTAAAAATATATATAAATTATATTTACATGTACAAAATATTAAAGATATATATTTATATCTTTATATATTTATATCTTTATATATTTATATCTTTATAAATATTTATATCTTTATAAATATTTATATCTTTATATCTTTATATCTTTATATTTTTACATATATTAATATCTTTACATTTTTATATCTTTACATTTTTATATATTTATATATTTATATCTTTATATCTTTATATTTTTACATATATTAATATCTTTACATATTTATATATTTATATATTTGTAACAACCCGCAAATTCTACTTAAAATTTTCACTAAACGAAGGAAGAAAATAACTTTTTCACCTATGAGAGGTATAATAGTTCAGTTTACATATCCAGAATAGTTGAAAAGAAAAAAGAAAAGAAAACATCACACATCGAAAGTTCTAATTACACGAATGTTTTACACATAATTACACAACACAAAATAACTCCTTCAAATTTAGGAGGTTTTTACTCCATTTCTCAAATCACTGGGTCTTACTACCACCTGTAGAAGATTTGGAATCTGCTCACGTGTATAACACGATCATAGCAGAATCCCAAAAGATCAAGCACGCAATAAAAGCAAGGGTAAGCTACCATTTGATTAAATATGTAGAACAATGTAACATTGCAAACAATACTTATTCATTCACAAACATCCTAAAACTAGACTCACCCGAGAGTCTAGCATTTTACAATCACAACACACAACAAGACTGACACTTTCCGAAAAACTATATGGAATTCAGACCAGTAAGGTAGACACTTGATGAGGAATATTTGGGGTCCCAGACCCTTAAAATTTCATGGCCCCAGACCTATAATATCATTTTTTTTTTCAACCTCTCATAAGAGAAACACATGCATAGGATTGACACTATGTTGTGTCTCCATCGACTTCCCACCACAGATGTCTTCGTCTATATGACTAGGAACATCTTGAAAGTCTGGATACCCTATTACGCCTATCCATAATTCCATACACATTATTCTACACAGTACATCAAATCTATCATTCAACAATTATTTCATACACACTATTCTACTCAGAGTTTCTAGAATCAAACCAACATCATGCAGTTCACAATGTCCAGTCCAACATTTAAAATTCTTAACTACTATTCAATCATAATTCACTTAAACGATATATCATTTCTCCTTCAAACCACACAAACCAACCATACAATTTAGAAATTCAATGATACAAAGATATCTATTTCAAAACAGTTTACACTGCAAGGTTTCTACAAGTGCTCATAATATCATATCACAAGCATACTCTCATATCACATATAGCACGTATATATATCATAAGCATACTCTCATATCACATATAGCACGTATATATATTACAAGCATACTCTCATATCACATATAACACGTATATATATCACAAGCATACTCATCACTCACTTTATTAAAATTTTCATCAATACAATACAACCAGTAAAAATCAAAGAAGCCTCCCTTACCTGTGGGTGATGTTACACGTCAACCTAATTCCAATAAAGCCTTAGGAACGCCAAAACACCTAAGAGGTACCATTCTCCCCCAATTTGGAAAACCCTAAAAATGAAATTGAAGTAATAAACAAAATTAAACCCGAGAACATGAAATTGACGAGTGACAGAGTAAGAGGAAACCTTTAATTCCACAAATAATTCCTTAAATTCTCAAAACCCCAAATTTTAACTTGTAAAAACCCTAAAATTCAAACTTACCGAAATGAAATTCTAATCGGTGGGTCTTCTACTGTTCTCCGTCGTGAGCACAACGGCGGCCTCGGATTCTTGATCGGAGAAGAAGAAGATCCTGATCTATAGGAGAGAAGGTAGAGGTAAGTTATGGAGAAGGGGATCTGTTTGCACGAAGGAGAAGGAAACTTGTTTTCTCTCTCTTCTTCTTTTTACTTTTCTTTAATTAAAGAATATTATAATACTTGCCAATAATTTAAAATTTTCGTCCTCGAAAATCATACTTACCAGATAAACAGTTGCGGATAGTTCTTCCGTATCTTCTCCTCTAGTTCCCATGTGCAGTCACTCGGCTTGGTATTCCAGACTACCTTGACCACTCTGATGGTTTTACCTTTATACTACCTGAGTTGTGAGTCCTCTACTCTCACTAGAGTGGCTTCAAAAGACAGATCTTCTCTCACTTGGATTTCATCAGCTTCCAAAATGTGACTCGGGTCAGACACGTATTTCCTCAATTGAGATACGTGGAATACAGGGTGTAGCCTTGCCAAGGGAGGGGGGAGGGCAATCTCATAAGCTACTGGTCCAATACGCCTGGTAATCTGGTAGGGTCCAATAAATTTCGGGGTTAGCTTCTTGGGTTTTATGACTCTCCCAACTCTAGTCATAGGTACAACTCTGAGAAAAACATGATCACCAGTTGAAAACTCCAAGGGTCTCCTCCTCCTGTCCGCATAAGACTTTTGGCAGCTCTGTGCAATCTTCATTCTGCTCTGTACTAACCTCACTTTGTCTGTAGTATGTTGTACTAACTCTGGCCTAACCAGGAATTTGTCACCATCCTAATACCAACACAAGGGGGTCCTACACTTCCTCCCTTATAAAACCTCAAAGGGTGTCATTCCAATACTGGTATGAAAACTGATATTGTATGTGAATTCTGCTAAGGGAAGTATTTCGTCCCAAGCCCCCATATGATCCAGCACACAAGCCCTCAACATATCCTCTAGGGTTTGGATGGTTCTCTCAGACTGCCCGTCTATCTGAGGATGGTAAGCGGTACTAAGCTTCAGTCTGGTTCCTAATGTTGCTTGTAAGGTCTGTCAGAACCTTGAGGTAAACCTTGCGTCTCTGTCTGACACAATACTAGAGGGTACCCCGTGTAACCTCACCACTTCCTTGATGTACAACTGAGCTAATTTGTCCATAGACATTCTTAGATTGACCGGCAGGAAGTGGGCACACTTAGTCAATCTGTCTACAATGACCCAGATGGAGTCATGTCCTCTAATCGTCCTGGGTAGGTGGGTAATAAAATCCATAGATATGTTGTCCCACTTCCACTCAGGTAACTCTAGTGGTTGTAGCATTCCACCCGATCTCTGATGCTCTACCTTGGCCTTCTGACATGTTAAGCAGCTAGTAACATACCGGGCTATATCCTGCTTCATCCCAGGCCACCAGAAGGTCTCCTTCAAATTTTGGTACATCTTAGTCACTCCAGGGTGTATACTCAACTTGTTTTTGTGCCCTTCCTCTAGAATTGTTCCTCTCAACTCATCACCTGTAGGAACACAAACTCTGCCCTTGAACCTAAGCACACTATCTGTTCCCAAAACAAACTCCTTCACTTTTTCTGTACCTAAAGAGTTTCTAATCTGTATAAGGATAGGATCCTTCATCTGGCCTTCTTTAAAGATTTCTAAGAAGTCACTGGTGATAGTCATCACCCCACAGCTGATACTAACTGGTAAAATTTCAAAGCTTAGATTTAGATCTCTGAAACTCTATCAATTCCAATTCCTTAATCATCAGTGTAGATATTCCAATCGCCTTTCTGCTGAGAGCATCTGTCACTATATTGGCCTTTCTTGGATGATACATCAACTGGAAGTCATAGTTTTTGATGAATTTCATCCATCTCCTCTGCCTCATTGTCGCTGCTGTCAAAACGAGGCGGTCAGAGCGACGCGATGGTTTCGACTTTCCATTTTTCGCGTTTTTCTTGTTGTGGTTACAACGCCTTTAGATTGTCCGATAACCGGGCTGAACCTAGAGGCGAGGTTTTCGAAAAGGCGTTCTTAGATTGTCCGATAACCGGGCTAACCCAAGAACTAATTTTGAAGGGTTCTTCTGGAGTCGCCACTGATGTTTTTACCGGAAACATCAAAAAAGGAGTGAAAAGGCGTTGGTTTTCGAAAAACCAACTTTGGTCATTAGAACCAGAGTTGGGTAAGGGAGTTAGTTACATATAAGGGAAGTGTTAGTTCCCTTATGACACCCCTTTCGGGTTCCCTATGATAGGTCAGCTATTTTAAATAAGTAAACCGGTGAAAGTACGCTTTTACCCTTTATTTGCGGAATTTAAAGTTATGACTACATGACCCTAATATCTACTGCGTAATTTAAAGATAAAGCACTAAAGAGAGAGAAATAATGTAGAAACCTTCGAGGCAAGCTTTCTATTAATTTCTTGACAATTTGGGTGCTTTTTGGCAGCCCTTCACTCTCTACAGCGCTGGAAACCTCTCAAAAACACTATAAAAACTCTTAGAAAACTCCAGAAATGCTTCGGAGGGGTTCTAGGAAGAGAATTTTATGAAGTGACAAGAAAGAGAATGGAAGAACTGTGTGAAATGAGGGGAATGACGCGACTATTTATAGGGATTCGCGCCTGTCAGGTCGAGACAGCTGTCTCGTCTGACAAGTTCGAGACGGCCGTCTCGCCTTGCAGAAATGGCGAGACGGTCGTCTCGCCAAACGAGACGGCGGTCTTGACCCTAAAAGGCGAAAATCCTTATTTACATGCATAAAATCCCTCCTATTCTAATATAGGGCCTAATAGTCTCTCCTAATGGCTTCTTAGGCTTCATCCATCTTCAAAAAGGAGGTCTTCTGGTCTTTATTATGAGGCCGGACAAGATTTGGGGTCTACAGCTGCCCCCCCTTTACCCGACTAGTCGACTGCTGGCCTGTTGTGCCAAGGAGATCGACTAGAGGGTAAAGGAGTTGACCCTCTTGCCCGGTTGTCCTTCAGATGTTCCGTCTTTGTGGTGGATATATTCCGGGAAAAAGTGTGCTTCTAGGATGCTTCTTCTGGCGGTAGCTGATCCTTTCGGCTGAAGAGTATGAACCTCCATCTGGTTTGACGAGTATGAACCCTCGCCCGGTAAGCCCCCTTTTGTAAGGCCTGATAGTATACACCCCTATTTGGTGTTTGACGAGTATGAACCCCCATCCGGTAAGCCCCCTTTTGTAAGGCCTGATGAGTATACAACCCCATCTGGTGTTATGCCTCCGGATGCTCCTTCTTGCGGTAGCCGATCCTTTAGCTGTGGTGGCGGCTAGCTACTCTAGCTCATGCGCCTGGTGTTGAGATGTACTTTCTTTGTCTTTGTTTTGTCTTTTTCTTGGGGAATGGTCGTCCGGTCTGCGCCGGGGATTTTAGTGGTGTTCATCCAGCCTTGTTGGTTGCTGGGGGAGTCTGTTATTCGACTTCTGCTTGGTCGTCGAAATTTGTTGGTCAAGGTGATTGACTTATTTTAATCCTACCTTTTTCTTCGCGGTTTTATCTTTTTTCTCATGATTTTGGATTTTGGCTTTTTTTCTTGAGCATACGTCTTTTTACTCTTAGCTTCTTTTGGTTACGCTGACTCTTTGGAAGGGATAAAAAGATGCATAAAAAAATTTATTTATAAGAAATTTTATTACAACAACTTATTCTATGAGCCCTATCTCGAGGTGGACTTTCATCTGGAGACGATCCGTGGGAGGGAAATTTCCGGTACATATGTCTCCGGAACTCTGCCTGGTCCCGAACTTCATCGCGATACTCCTGCTGGAATGTTGCTCAGTCTTGCCTCATTCCCTCTTGGTACTGGTATATCGTCTCCAGTCTCGTGTCGAAGGCCTCCTGCCTTAGAGACATCTTCTCTTGCCTCACAGACATCTGATCGAATTGCTGGCGCAAATCGTAGATATTACGGTTAACGCCAGCGAAGTCATCTGTGTACTGCTGTTGTTGTTGTTGCTGTTGTTGTTGTTGTTGGAACTCGGGGGGTGTTGGGAGATCGTGCATTGCCACGAGGTCCCGGAGATCCAAAGTGATATCCTGGGAGGGGTGGAGAATCAGCTGGGTTTCGTGGCGCAGCAGCATCCCCATGCTGACCAGGATTGACCCGTTGATGGACTCGGGTCGTAGGTTGGAGGCCAGTTCTTCCCGGCCATTGCACCCCCATTTCTCTGCCAAGGGGGTAATGAGGGGAGCCATGAGGACGGCTCCCACTGGCCTACTCCCGAAGTCCTTGAGGGCCTTCAGGAAGAAATAGTCAGGGTTGTATCGGCGCCTCTTGCTCATGCAGTAAAGGACGAAGAGGTCTGTGAGGGTTACCTTTCCTTGGCTCTCCTTCCGCCCGTGGATGGTCCCCGCCAGCAGCTTGTGGCAAATGCAGAGGGCTGGGGGGAGTGCTGAGCCCTTCATCAGCGTGGGCAAAGTGGGCACCCTGGTGAGCTCCTCCCACATCTCGCCGACAGTGAGGTTGGTGGGGCGTGCGCAGGTGGCCTCCTGGTAGTCCCGGGTTAACACATCCCCGGGTTGGACGAATCCGATGGACACGTTGAATTCGTCCAGGGTGGTGGTTCGGTATATCCCACCCATAAAGTATGTCACCATTTTTGTTGGTGACAGGCCTGGGATCATGGCGGGAGTCTCGGCGTAGGAGATGGAGGCAAGAAACTCCAGTACCGCCTGGGGGTACACATGGGTGGGTGGAGACTATAGGAGGAAGCCCCACCCAATGCTGTCAATGTGGGCCCGGACGTCGTCCTCCCACCCAAATTCGGCGAGAATGCCGAAGTCTAACTTGAGCATGAGGTGCCATGTGTATCCCCTGATGTGCTCAAGATGAGCCTGGTGCGCTGGAGAGAGCAGAGTGGGGTCCTGAGGGACAGGTGCTGAGGAACTGCTAGGGCCAGCAGAGCCTCTTCTTTTCCTGGACTGGCTTCCACGGTGCATTTTCACAGTAAAGCGCTCAAGAGTGAGAGAACAGAGAGTTGCGGTGCAGAGGAGGTGTGGAGAACCCCCAAGACCCCTCCTCTATTTATAGGAGAAAATTCAAATTCGGGACCGCCGTCTGGGAAGTCGAGACGGCGGTCTCAATTTTGCGTAAGTCGAGACGGCCGTCTGGAACCTCGAGACGGCGGTCTCGACTTTAGTCTTAAGCGAGACGTTCGTCTTGCCAAGCGGGACGACGGTCTCGTTTTTAGCCAAGTCGAGACGGCGGTCCCGATTTTCTGGAGACCGAGACGGCGGTCTGGGAATGCCGGACGACCGTCTCGATTTTAAGAGTTTTTTTTTTTGAAACCTCTAATTTTTTCCTAGGACGTATCCTAGCGAGGAATGCAGACCCTATCTTTTGCCCAGGATGCTCTTTGCGAGTTTTCATCCTGACGGGTCATGAGCAATGTTTTCAGGCGTAGTATTTCTTTACCGCATCTGAGTTGACAGGATGTCGAAGCTCTTCTCTGTCCATGTTGGTGAGGATGAGGGCTCCTCCTGAGAAGGCTTGCTTGACCACAGAGGGTCCTTCGTAGTTTGCTGTCCATTTCCCGATTTTGTCTTTCTGGGCTGGAAGCAGTTTCTTTACTACTAAATCCCCTTCTCGGAAGATGCGGGGATTGATTTTCTTGTCGTAGGCTTTCTTGATCTTCTTTTGATAAACTTGCCCCCGACATATAGCGTCCAACCATTTTTCTTCGATTAGGTTCAGCTGATCGTATCAACTTTGGACCCATTCGGTGTTTGTCAACTTTGCTTCCATAACAACTCGTAGGGAGGGTATTTCAACCTCTACTGGTAGTACGACCTCCATTCCGTATACGAGGGAAAATGGAGTAGTCCCTGTGAAGGTTCGTACTGACGTTCGGTAGCCGTGTAGGGCGAAGGGCAACATTTCGTGCCAATCTTTGTAGGTTACTACCATCTTCTGGATTATTTTCTTAATATTCTTATTGGCTGCCTCTACTGCACCGTTCATCTTTGGTCGGTACGGAGAAGAATTGTGGTGTTGAATTTTGAAGTCTTGACACAGTTCCTCCATCATTTTATTATTGAGATTGGTCCCATTATCAGTAATGAGCCTAGAGGGATGTCGTACCTACATAGAATATTTTTCTTGATGAAGGTGGTCACCACTTTCCGAGTCACATGCGCATATGACGCTGCCTCAACCCATTTGGTGAAGTAGTCAATTACCACCAAGATAAAACGATGGCCATTAGATGCTTTGGGTTCTATGGGCCCGATGACGTCCATGCCCCACATAGAAAATGGTCATGGTGTAGCCAGGGTACTGAGAGGTGCGGGCGGCACGTGGATATTATCGACGTAGATTTGGCACTTGTGACATTTTTTAATATACTGGTGACAATCGACTTCCATTGTGGACCAAAAATATCCTGCCCTTAAGATCTTCTTTGCCATGACATGCCCAGGTGCGTGGGTCCCAAAAGCTCCTTTGTGGATTTCTCTTATCAAGGTTTGGGCTTCTTCTTGGTCCACACACCTTAAGAGAGTGGAATCAAGACTCTTTTTGTAGAGGGTTCCTTCAAGCAACGTGAACCCTACTGCCCTTTTACGAATGATTCGTTTATCATTGTCATTAATTCCTTTAGGATATTCGCCCCTTATGAGATATTGTTTGATGTCATGATACCAGGGATTTTTGGTCGCGCTCGCCATTTACTGCCATGCAAAAAGCTTGTTTGTCATGCAGCTTGATTTGGATGATTGGCATCTCATGTTCTTGGCCCAAAGAAAACATGGATGATAGAGTGGCGAGGGCGTCAACAAATTGATTGTCTTCCCGAGGAATATACTAGAAGGTGACGCTTTCCATTCTTGAGACTAAATCTCGGATGTGCTCCAGATATGGGATTAATTTAGAGTTGCGGGTTTCCCATTCACCTTTAAGTTGGTAGATGACAAGGGATGAATCACCGAAGACTTTGAGTTTAGTAACCCCGTGATCTAAAGCTGCTTGGATCCCTAGCGCGCACGCTTCGTATTCGGCCATGTTATTGGTACAGTCGAAATTAAGCCTAGCCGTTACGGGGACATATTTCTTTTCAGGGGATATCAAAATAGCTCATATCCCGTGTCCGAGCATGTTTGAGGCCCCATCGAAGAACATGGTCCATGCCTCTTCTTTGATCTCTTCGTGTTCGATGTGCATGATATGCTCATCAGGAAAGTCATCTTGTAGAGACTGATACTCGTTTGTTGACCCATGGGCTAGATAATCCGCTAGGGGGCTACCTTTAATAGCTTTCTGGGTGACATGAATGATATCAAATTCTGAGAGGAGAACTTGCCACCTAGCTATTCTTCCAGTCAAAATGGGTTTCTCGAAGAGGTACTTGATTGGGTATATTTTGGAAACCAACCATGTTGTATGCCGAGCCATATATTGTCGGAGACGCTGAGTAACCCATACCAATGCGCAACAGGTTTTTTCGAATGGTGTATAACGGGTTTCATAGTCTAGGAATTTCTTGCTGAGATAGTAAATGGCTCGCTCTTTCTTCCCGATTTCATCTTGTTGAACGAGCACACATCCCATGGACTCTTCGAGTATTGACAAGTATAGGATCAGAGGTCTCCCTTCAACGGGTGGTACCAATACCGGCAGATTGGTTAAACATGTTTTGATTTTATCGAATGCTTGTTGGCATTCTTCATTCCACACCGTTGGTTGATTTTTGTGCAACAGTTTAAAGATGGGTATACATTTATCCGTCAACTGCGCGATGAAACGGGCAATGTAGTTATTCCGGCCTAGAAAACCTTTGACCTCCTTTTTCGTGCTTGGTGGAGGCATTTCCAAAATTACCTTGGTTTTGTCGGGGTCCACTTCAATTCCTCTTTTGCTGATAATGAACCCCAATAGTTTTCCTGAACGTACTCCAAAAGTACATTTTGCCGGGTTTAGTTTAAGTTGATACTTCCGAAGTCGGTCAAAAAGCTTTTTGAGGTATTGAATGTGGTCCATCTCATTTCTGGACTTGGCAATCATGTCATCCACATATACCTCTATTTCCTTGTGGATCATGTCATGGAACAGTGTGACCATAGCCCTTTGATAAGTAGCCCCTGCATTCTTGAGTCCAAAAGGCATTACACGGTAGCAAAAGGTACCCCATGGTGTGATGAAGGAGGTTTTTTCTCTGTCCTCGACGACAAACTTAATTTGGTTGTACCCCCCGTACCCGTCCATGAAGGAGTAAAGTGTGTTGGTAGTGGTATGGTATACTAGCATGTCTATATGTGGTAGGGGAAAGTCATCTTTTGGACTTGCTCGATTGAGGTCTCTATAATCCACACATACCCTGACCTTCCCGGTCTTTTTGATGATAGGTACTATGTTGGCCAACCACTCTGGGTATTTGGAAACTACTAGGAAATTGGCGTCCAATTGTCTTTGTACCTCTTCTTTTATCATTAAGGACCAGCCGGGTTTGATTCTTCTGAGCTTTTGCTTTACAGGTCGGAACCCTTCTTTCAATGGCAATCTATGCTCCACTATACTCGTGTCGAGCCCGGGCATGTCATGATAAGACCAAGCGAATACATCCATATATTCTTTTAGAAGCTGTATCAATCCCTTTTTTATGCTACTTTCTATCTGGGTGCCGATGTTTATCTTTTTCTCATCGTCCCCTTCTCCCAAATTAACAGTTTCTGTTTCTTCTTGATGTGGTTGTATAGTACATGCTTCTTTTTCCAGCATTCTTTGCATGTCCGGAGAAATGGTCTCCTGCTCACTGTCGGACTCAACCCATTCGCTTTCGGTTTCTGGGGTCCACAGAGATTCATCAATCACAGACATGATGTGTTTTAGGCTCTGTTTTAGTCATAGATTTTATTATTCAATTATCCTTGAAAGAATAATAAATAAAAGGGGGAAAAGAATGAGATGATTATGACAAGAAAATGCCTCGTGTATTAAAAAAACGTATGTACAAGCCCTTTTAATCAGAATTCCTGCGACCGCGGATGGGGACCACAGGAGATACACGAAAAAAGCTTAAAAAATAACACCCTAGGGGTTGATCCTCCCAGTCCTCCCTCTCTGCTATTCTGGCTTAGCCAGAGGTTTGGCGTCAACATCAGAAGCAGAGGCATCAAAGGTTATCCAACCGGCATCAATTAGCTCTTGGACCTTATATTTTAAGGTCAAACAGCTTGTCCGTTGAATGCCCAGGTGCATCTGAGTGGTAGCTACATTTTTCGTTGGGCTTGTACCACTCGGGGTAGGGAGGCTCCATTTTCTTTGGAGGGACGCGAGCTAGAAAGTTGGCCTGTAATAACTAGGGTAGCAGCTTTGCGTACGAGGTGGGGATAGGGGTGAACTTCCTCTCCTTTCTTCGTGAATGCCTCTCTGTTTGAGGAGTGGAGGAAGGGGTTACAAAATTGATGGTGTGTACGACCTCTTCCTTCTTTTTGAAGGGTTTCTTGAACGAGGTACTGGAAGAAGAAGGTCGTGCTATTTTCCCGCTCCTTAACCCCTGCTCCACTCTTTCTCCTACAGTGACTATGTCCGAAAAAAGATTGGAGGTACTGGCTATTGCCTTATCGTAGTACGCTCCAGTCAGTGAATCTATGAACATAGCTACTGTCTCCTTATCAGTTAGTGGAGACTCTATTTGGGCGGTCATTTTCCTCCACCTTTGGCGTACGCTTTGAAGGATTTGTCGTCCCTTTTGCTTAGGGTCCTGAGATCTGACCTGTCAGGGGTCAGATTGATATTGTATCGGTAACGACGAAGGAAAGCGTCGACCAGTTGTTTCCAGTTTTGAACCTGCCCCTCTTTCTAACTGCATGTACCAGTTGCGATATGTATCGGCCAGACTCTCCTGGAAGCAGTGTATCAGGAGTTTTTCATTTTCAGCATGTGCGGCCATCTTACGACAATACATCGTAAGATGGTTCTTGGGGTAGGTTAGCCCAGCGTACTTGGGGAAGTCCGAGACTTTGAACTTGGGAGGGAAATAGATATTCTTCACCAGACACATATCCGCTACCTCCTTGACGTCGAAATTGTGCCCATCCACCGCCTTCAGCCTTTCTTCTAAGGCGGATATCTGCTGCTTAGAAACCTCTGGGGTGAGGATGTGTACAGTCCTAACATCCTTTTCATCATAGAAGTGTTCCTCCTCTTCCTCTTCTTCATGGCGAGAGGCGTTTTCTGCGTGGGTTTCCCCTTTATTTTGCCCTTGGCGTATGACCTCCATTAATTGAGTCATTTGCTCGCGGAGGGTGTTAACCTCTGCAGTGAGCTTACGGTTTTGCTCCTCCAGGTTCTCCATTGCTTTGGCCTTTTGTGCACGGGTTCGAATGGGGAGAGGACCAGCCACTTTCTAGAATGCCCGAAAGAAATTTATTAATGCATGTTGAGTGTTGGACTAACATGGATATGTATGAGAGATTCTGTTTTAGATGATGCTAAATATGCTCTCTTTTTATTTTCTCTCTTGGTTTTTCTTTACTCATGATATGATGTAATATGAATGACTTGACTTTGTCAAAAGTTGATTTATTTTCTAGTTTTAACCCCTTTTTTTATACTCTTTTATCTCTTCTATCGGACTGTGTGGCTACTTAGCTTACAAAGAACCTGAAACTAGGCTAGCTAAAAGGCAGACTGTCCGAGATAAGGGCGTTTATTGCAAAAAATGTTTTTTGTGATTTTTCTGTTGTTTGGTTATGCTATGCAACAGACAAATGCAACAAACAGATGCACACACAATTCGATCATCCACGAACAGGCGAGAAGTCGTTTTAATCACGAGGTAGGGTTTTCCTGCAGAAAAGTGCTTTGGCGAAGGTAGGTTCTAACTGTTCTCACCAAGGCTAAGGCCCCCAAGGTGCCCCCATTATAGGGTCCCCACTCTCCAGCCTTCCGACCATGCTTAGCACTAAGGCCATAGTCAGTCTTTGTGCCAAAAGAGGAAGGTTATCACCTTGAGTGGTGGTTTCTGATCACACTGGTGGGCACAAGGCCATCACTACAACGAACCGTACCTGCCACCCACTCCCTATGGATTTCTCACTTGCCCCCGGGTATAGAGGGAACTGTAGTGTGTAAAGGTTTGTGTACAGTTTGTATTTCAAACAATTGCGTAAGTATAAACAAGCAACAGTTATTAAAGTCAAGCATTAAAACATGTTATAATACAAGGTAGGGTAAAAGCGTAATCTTCTTGGTTTATTTACTTTAAGTTGACCCATCACTAAATGGGATCAACTCTCTAGGCTTCCCTAGTGGAGTCGCCATTTGTCGCCGCCATCAAAACGAGGCGATCGGAGCGACGCGATGGTTTTCGACTTTCCATTTTTTGCGTTTTTATTGGTGTGGTTACAACGCCTTTAGATTGTTCGATAACCGGGCTGAACCTAGAGGCGAGGTTTTCGAAAAGGCGTTCTTGGATTGTCCGATAACCGGGCTAACCCAAGAACTAATTTTGAAGGGTTCTTCTGGAGTCGCCACCGATGTTTTTACCGGAAACATTGAAAAAGGAGTGAAAAGGTGTTGGTTTTCGAAAAACCAACTTTGGTCATTAGAACCAGAGTTGGGTAAGGGAGTTAGTTACGTGTAAGGGAAGTGTTAGTTCCCTTACGATGCCCCTTTCGGGTTCCCTATGATAGGCCAGCTATTTTAAATAAGTAAAACGGTGAAAGTACGCTTTTACCCTTTATTCGCGAAATTTAAAGTTATGACTACATGACCCTAATATCTACTGCGTAATTTAAAGATAAAGCAGTAAAGAGAGAGAAAGAATGTAGAAACCTTCGAGGCAAGCTTTCTATTAATTTCTTGACAATTTGGGTGTTTTTTTGCAGCCCTTCACTCTCTACAGCGCTGGAAACCTCTCAAAAATGCTATAAAAACTCTTAGAGACTCTCAGAAAACTCCGGAAATGCTTCGGAGGGGTTCTAGGAAGAGAATTTTATGAAGTGACAAGAGAGAGAATGGAAGAACTGTGTGAAATGAGGGGAATGACGCGACTATTTATAGGGATTCGCGCCTGTCAGGTCGAGACGGCCGTCTCGCCTTGCAGAAATGGCGAGATGGCCGTCTCGCCACTTTCGCAAGGCGAGACGGCCGTCCCAAATACGAGACGACGGTCTCGACCCTAAAAGGCGAAAATCCTTATTTACATGCAGAAAATCCCTCATATTCTAATATGGGGCCTAATAGTCTCTCCTAATGGCTTCTTAAGTTTCATCCATCTTCAAAAAGGAGGTCTTCTGGTCTTTATTATGAGGTCGGGCAAGATTTGGGGTCTACACTCATGTTCAACTCCTTCTGATCAAACAAATATTTCAAGCTCTTATGGTCACTGAATACCTAAAATCTAGCTCCATACAAGTAGTGCCTCCAGATTTTTAGAGCAAACACCACTGCTGCTAGCTCTAAGTCGTGTGTCGGGTAATTCTTCTCATGACTCTTCAGTTGTCTAGAAGCATAAGCCACTACCTTTTTATCCTGCATCAGAACACACCTTAACCCCTGATTGGATGCATCATAGAAAACCTCAAATGGTTTGCTTGAATCAGGAATAGTTAGTATGGGTGAGTTGGTCAACCTTTGTTTGAGTTCTAAAAAACTCTTCTCACACTGATTTGTCTAAACAAAGGGGTGGTCCTTCCTTGTTAATCGGGTTAGAGGAGCTACCACTCTGGAAAAACCTTTAATGAACCTCCTGTAATAGCCGGTCAATCCCACAAAACTTCTAACCTCGGACACTGACTTGGGGCGTTCCCAGTCCAGAACTGCTTCTACCTTGGCAGGATCCACTGCTATCCCCTGAGCAGACACCACATGCCCCAAGAATTTGATGTCTTCCATCCAAAACTCACACTTAGATAACTTAGCATACAAATGTCTCTCCCTCAAAATCTCCAACACTACTCTCAAATGATGCTCATGCTCTTCATGCAAGCGTGAGTAGATAAGTATGTCATCAATAAAGACGACAACAAACTTGTCCAAAAAGGGATGGAAGATCCTATTCATGTAGTCCATGAAGATGGCTGGCGCATTCGTCACTCCAAATGGCATAATCACGAACTCAAAGTGGCCATATCTGGACCTGAAGGCAGTTTTTGAAATATCTCCCTCTTTCACCAGAATCTGATGATACCCCAACCTCAGGTCGATCTTAGAGAATACTACTACACCGTGCAATTGATCCAATAGGTCATCTATCCGAGGGAGGGGATATTTATTCTTGACTGTAAGCTTGTTCAACTGCCTATAGTCTATGCACAGTCTGTAGCCCCCATCTTTCTTCTTAACAAGCAGCACTGGTGCTCCCCAAGGGGACACACTAGGTCTGATCAATTTCTTGTCCAACAACCCCTCAATCTGCATCTTTAGCTTAGCCAATTCAGTTGGAGCCATCCTGTAAGGCGCCATAGACACTGGTCCTGCTCCAGGTATAACGTCTATGGAGAACTCGACCTCCCTCCTAGGAGGTAACCCCGACACTTCATCTGGGAATACATCAGCGTATTCATTCACTACTAGAACTTCTGATCCAACATCTTCGCTTGGCTGTCCCATATGAGTTAGCATAGCATAACATTGGGCTCCCTCTTGGATCTCCTTCAAAGCTTGGGAGATGGACAACATCTCAAATTCCTCCGACTCGGGAAACAACAGTCTCTTCTGCCCACAGTCAATCAAAATCTTATTTTGGACTAGCCAGTCCATACCTAGGATCACATCTAGGTTTTTGAGGGGCAAGCAGATCAAATTCGCTCTGAATCTGCAACCTTCTACCACTAAGGGGCATCCATAACAAGCTTTGGATGTAACCACTAGATCAGTTGCTGGATTAGACACGAACAACTCACAAGTAAGGTCCCTAACAGACAAACCTAGTCTCTCAATACAATCAAGTGACACAAAGGAGTGTGTCACTCCAGAATCATACAAAACTTTCAGTCTGTGACCAAAGAGGAAACACAAACCTTGGACTAGATCAATGGACTTCTCGGCTTCTACTCCCTTGATGGTGAAGACCCTGCCGGCTGCTCTCGGTCTGATCTCCATTCTCTGAACTCCAGTCGGCTGACTCCCAGATGGAGTTACTGACAAATTCTCTCTATAGTCTCTGGCAAAATGCCCCAACTTCTAGCACCTGTAACATCTAATAGGACCTCGGATCTACTGATGATGGAAGGAAGGTGAGCTCCTCCCTCTAAACTGGCTGCCCCCACCTGACTGGTGAGAAGTAGGAGCAAATTCCCTCCTGGGAAAAGTGCGAGCATACGGGGTCCTCCTTTCCAGCCTCCTACTGCCGGGATGGGACCCAGCTCTGCTAGAAGACTCCACTCTGCTGCCTGAGGGCCCAGATACCAGTGGCACAACTGACTTGACTCTACCAGCCACCAGTCTCTCTGCAGTCTTAGCCCTCTCAACCAGAACAGGAAAATCAGCCACAAACATTGGCACCACAAACTCCTTCAGTTCCTGTCTCAGACCCTCCTCAAATTTGCTGCATAGCCATGCCTCAGTGCTCGATTGAAAATAGTATCTGGCCAGGTGCTCAAATCTGGTAGCATACTCATGCACTGATAAATCTCCCTGCTCTAGCTTCAGAAATTTCCCCTCCTTAGCAAATCATGCACTGCGTGGGAAATACTTTCCCATGAACTTCTCTCTGAAGCTTTCCCAACTGATAGCTTCGTCTCTGGCAATCATCAGCCTCTTGGTTCCTTTCCACCAAAATTCAGTCTCCCCTGCTAATAGATATACAACAAAAGTAACATTCTTATCCTCAGGGCACTCCATAACATCAAAAATCTTCTCTATCCCTTCCATCCACATATCTTCCTGATATGGGGTAGAATCTCATGAAAACTTAGGTGGCTCGTGTTTCAAGAAGTCAGCCAACACTGCTTGCCCTTGTGGCTGACTGGAGGAGGAAGCTGGAATGAGGTTAGAAGTTGCAGCTGTTGCCGCTGCAGTGGCCTCCCTTCATGCTTGCAATTCTTGCATAGTAGCCTGGTGCTGCTGTGCCATTACTACTCCTTGTTGTTGCATGGTAGCGGCCATTACTTCAATGGCTCTTAGTATTTTACTCACCTCAGACTGGGGCTGAGGCTGGGGAGGTGGTCTAGGAGCCATCCTAGACATAAGAAGAAAACAAAAATTATCATTCTATAATATACTACAATTATTTTAAGTTTACATGCAGTTAGCATAGCAAGTCCATAACCCTAAGGTTTCCTAGAAATTACCACTTTGATACCAATTTGTAACAACCCGCAAATTCTACTTAAAATTTTCACTAAATGAAGGAAGAAAATAAAATTTTCACCTATGAGAGATATAATAGTTCAGTTTACATATCCAGAATAGTTGAAAAGAAAAATAAAAGAAAAGAAAACACCACACATCAAAAGTCCTAATTACACGAATGTTTTACACATAATTACACAACACAAAATAACTCCTTCAAATTTAGGAGGTATCTACTCCATTTCTCAAATCACTGGGTCTTACTACCACCTATAGAAGATTTGGAATCTCCTCACGTGTATAACACGATCATAGCAGGATCCCAAAAGATCAAGCACGCAACAAAAGCAAGGGTAAGTTACCATTTGATTAAATATGTAGAACAGTGTAACATTGCAAACAATACTTATTCATTCACAAACATCCTAAAACTAGACTCACCGGAGAGTCTAGCATTTTACAATCACAACACATAACAAGACTGACGCTTTCCAGAAAACTATATGGAATTCAGACCAGTAAGGTAGACACCTGATAAGGAATATTTGGGGTCCCAAACCCTTAAAATTTCATGGCCCCAGGCCTATAATATCATTTTTTTTTCAACCTCTCATTAGAGCAACACATGCATAGGATTGACACTATGTTGTGTCTCCATCGACTTCCCATCACTGATGTCTTCGTCTATATGACTAGGAACATCTTGGAAGTCTGGATACCCTATTACGCCTATCCATATAATTCCATACACATTATTCTACACAGTCCATCAAATCTATCATTCAACAACTATTTCATACACACTATTCTACTCAGGGTTTCTAGAATCAAACCAACATCATGCAGTTCACAATGTCCAGTCCAACATTTACAATTCTTAACTACTATGCAATCATAATTCACTTAAACGGTACATCTTTTCTCCTTCAAACCACACAAACCAACCATACAATTTAGAAATTCAATGATACAAAGATATCTATTTCAAAACAGTTTACATTGCAAGGTTTCCACAAGTGCTCACAATATCATATCACATATAGCACGTATATATATATATATATATATATATATATATATATATATATATATATATATATCACAAGCATACTCTCATATCACATATAACACGTATATATATCACAAACATACTCTCATATCACATATAACACGTATGTATATATATATATATATATATATATATATATATATATATCACAAGCATACTCATCACTCACTTTATTAAAATTTTCATCAATACAATACAGCCAGTAAAAATCAAAGAAGTCTCCCTTACCTGTGGGTGATGTTACACGTCAACCTAATTCTAATAAAGTCTTAGGAACGCCAAAACACCTAAGAGGTACCGTTCTCCCCCAATTTGGAAAACCCTAAAAATAAAATTAACGTAATAAATAGAATTAAACCCGAGAACATGACATTGGGGAGTGACAGAGTAAGAGAAAACCTTTAATTCAACAAATAATTCCTTAAATTCTCAAAATCCCAAATTTTAACTTGTAAAAACCCTAAAATTCAAACTTACTGAAACGAAATTCTAATTGGTGGGTCTTCTACTCTTCTCCGCCGTGAGCATAACGACAGCCTTGGATTCTTGATCGGGAAAGAAGAAGATCCTGATCTGTAGGAGAGAAGGTAGAGGTGAGTTATGAAGAAGGAGATTTGTTTGCACGAAGGAGAAGGAAACTTGTTTTCTCTCTTCTTCTTTTTACTTTTCTTTAATTAAAGCATATTACAATATTTATATCTTTATATATTTATATATAAAGATATTAGTTTTTTATATAAATAATATTATAGTATAGTATGTTATACTATTAGTATAATATACAAATTATATATTAGTATAGTATAGTATACAAATTATTAGTTTTGTAATTTATACACAATAATAATATAATGGTATATTAGTATAGTATATATTTATATATTTAAGAAAAAAATTTAAAAATTAAATATTAAATTTTAAAAATAATATTATATTTTTAAAAATAAATATTAGAAAAAGGTTTAAAAATATATATAAATTATATTAACATGTACAAAATATTAAAGATATATATTTATATTTTTACATATTTATATATTTATATATTTACATCTTTATATATTTATATATTTATATCTTTACATATATTTATATATTTATATATATATATATATATATATATATATATATTATATATTTATATCTTTATATATTTCTTTATACATTTATATATTTATATATTTAAAAAAATGAAAATTTTAAATATTAAATTTTAAAAATAATATTATATTTTTAAAAACAAATATTAGAAAAAAGTTTATAACATGTATAAATTATATTTATATGTCCAAAATATTAAAGATATCCACATTTAAAAAAAATACTAAAAAATATTAAAAATTATACTTTAAATTGATGAAAATATTTAAAAAAAAGTTATATTTATTAAAGTATTAAAAAATATTTTGTAATATATAAGTTACAAAAATTATCATTAAAATTTTTAAAAATTATTAGTTTTATAATTTATACACAATAAAAATAAATAACAAATATTATAATATAATAGTATATTAATATAATATAATATATTTGTATTTTAATTTTTAATTAAAATTACACTAATAATGTACAATAATATATGAGGGGATAATATTGATATATTTATATATTGATATATTAATATATTGATATATTGATATATTTATCTATTGATATATTTAATATTTATATATTTATATATTTATTTATATCCTTATACATTTATATTTTTATATATTTATATATTTAAAAAAAATTAAATTTTAAAAATAATATTATATTTTTAAAAATAAATATTAAAAAACGATTTAAAAATATATATAAATTATATTTATATGTACAAAATATTAAAGATATATATTTATATATTTATATATTTATATATTTTTATCTTTATATATTTATATCTTTATATCTTTACATATATTTATATTTTTACATATTTATATCTTTATATATTTATAAAATTTATAAATACAAATATATTTATATATTTTAATATATATTTAAATATTAATATATTGATATATTGAAATATTTACATATTTATATATTTATATATTTATATATTTATATATTTATATATTTATATATTTATATATTTATATATTTATATATTTATATATTTATATATTTATATATTTATATATTTATATATTTATATATTTATATATTTATATATTTATATATTTATATATTTATATATTTATATATTTATATATTTATATATTTATATATTTATATATTTATATATTTATATATTTATATATTTATATATTTATATATTTATATATTTATATATTTATATATTTATTTATATTTGTAAATTTATATCTTTATATATTTAGGAAAAAATAAAAAAATTAAATATTAAATTTTAAAATAATATTTTATTTTTAAAAACAAATATTAGAAAAAGGTTTAAAAATATATATAAATTATATTTACATGTACAAAATATTAAAGATATATATTTATATCTTTACATATTTATAAATTTATATTTTTATATATTTATATCTTTATATATTTATATATGTATATCTTTATATATTTATATCTTTATATCTTTATATCTTTATATATTTATATATTTATTTATATATTTATACATTTATACATTTATATCTTTATATATATATATATATATATTTAAGAAAAAATTTAAAATATAAATTTATACACAATGAAAATAAATTATAAATATTACAATATAATGGTATATTAGTATAGTATAGTATATTTGTATTCTATTTTTTAATTAAACTAAAATTACGTTAATAATGTATAAGAGTATATGAGGGGATAATAAATTTAATCCAATTACTTTTATATATATATATATATATATATATATATATATATATATATATATATATATATATATATATATATATATATATATGTATCCTTTTTAAACTTTTTTTCTCTTTTTAAACTTCTCACATTCTACATCCTTTTTACTTATATATATATATATATATATATATATATATATATATATATATATAAAATAATTAATATTATTTTAACATTTATTTTTATGATTTTTACTATAATAAATCAAATTAAATGGTTCGATAATATCAATTAATTAAAATCATCACATCAAAAACTTAGATAACTACATTAAAATTATTAATTTTAAAAATATAAAATATATTTTAAAAAAACTCAAATTATAGATTGACAATAAAATAGAATAAACAAATACTCTTTACTTTATATTATATTTAAGTGTCTGCACAAATGTTGACCTTCTTAACTATAAAGAAACAAGTAGAACAATATAAAGATAGTATTTGAAGAAGTGAATTTTGAAGATAAAGACTATTTTTATATAAATTTATTCTAGTATATCAATTAACAATAATAATACATAAAATTTAAAAACTAAACTAAAAAAAGTAAGTTTAAATTTATAAAAAAATACATTACTAAAAGTATCATATTATATATAAGATTTTAATTATGTTCGTTAATTATAAATTTAAATGTGTCTCATAAATAAAATTATAAATTTAAATGTATTTCCACTTTTGATCCATCATAAATTAAAAATAAATAGTCTTTTATAAATGTTGTTCTATTTTAATTCATCATTAAATTTGTTTTATATACGAATTTGATGACTTATCATATTATTAAAAATTTTGATGAAATTATGTATAATACTTTTTTAGTATATTATGTTTTTAAATTTGCTAATAGAGAAAAAATTTCAGAATTCAAAATGTTAAATACTTTTAAATATTAAAATTGACTTTATAAAAAATTAGGAAAAAACAATTAATCCAAAAATATAATAAAGATAAAAATATTATAAAAAAGAGTTCAAAAATATATTGTAATATTTTCAGTTTTAGTTTAATTATATTTTTAATTCTCAAAGTAGAAAAATATATTGTAATTATTTTAATTTAATAAAATATAATTTAAATTTTTAATACTAAAATTAAAATATTAAATAATAATAAATTTAATTCTTTAAATTTAGTATTTAGAAACTAAAATTATAGTTTATCTGTTTTAAAAATTTAAAATAAATATTAAAAATAAAAACTAGTATTATCTTAAATTTCTTATGCAATTTTAGAAATTTTTTAATGAAAATCCAATATATAAAAAAGTCAAAATTTTAAAAAGGCACAACCTTAACTTATATTAACTATTTTTTTTTTAAACTGACAAGAAAAACTTGATTTTGAAAAAAAAAAGTTAATAATTTTGAAGTTATTTAAGTGATGAAGTTTTCAAATGTGATCTATAAATTTATTGAGCAAAATTGGATGTATGTTGAATATAAATTTAAATATATTTTTAATTTATTTAAATATGATTTATTTTTAGTATTTATAAAATAGATTAATTTTAAATTTTTAACTTTTCTAGCAGTCTATTTTTAATCTTTGTTATTAATTATGTTAAAAGTGAAAATATTAATTAGTATACTTAAACTAAAAAATATTTTAACTAAAGATAAATATATTTTTATAAATAATTTAATTAAATAATATATTTATTATCTAATGTATATTGATATAAATTTTTTTGGGTATATCAATTATATGACAACAACCATGGTTAAGTAATTAATAATAATAAAGCAATAAATTTAAAAATGAGATTAAAAATAAAGTATTATAAAATAAAATTGTAATAATTTGATTAAAATTGTAATTTTTTAATTAATTAAGTTAATGATGAATTAAAATGTGATAATTTGATGTGTTTACTTTTTTTAATATAAATTTTTAAAATTTAATTTAATTTCAATTGAAATTTTCAATTGAAAAATAAACTAAAGAATATTTGTTATTAAACTTTTCTTAAATAATGTATTGAATAGTTAATATCACTCTAGTATTAATTTATTACAATTTAATTTTTTAATAAATTTGATTTATTTTTAATAATATTTTTATTTTAGTAATTTAAAATTAAAGTTAATCTTCATTTGTTAATATTGAGACCAAAGTTTATTTTTAAAGTATATTTTAAAAATTAAATTATTTTTTAAAAAATAAATTACTTTTAAAAAATAAATTGTAAAAAATATACTAAAACAATTAAAGTATATTTATAGAAAAATAAATTTAAATATAATAAAAAAATAATATTCATCGATGACCGATTTCAATTCGGTCACTATTTCAATTTGTAATTTGGTCGCTAAATCGAGTCGCTAAATGATTTTTTTATTTTAATATGGAATAGCTACCGATTTAGCGATCGAAATTTTGCGACGCAAATCATTGATCGCTATTTCGGTCGCTAAATAAAAAAGTGAAACCAAATCATATTTCGGTGACTGAATCGGTCGCTAAATTGTGACCGAATTAAAGCGGTTGCTAAATCGGTTGCTAATTGCGACTGAATTAAATCGATTGTTAAATCGGTCACTAATTGCGACCAAAATTAAATCGGTCGCTAATTGCGACCAAAAAAATTTCGTCGCTAATTTCGGTCACTAAATGTGTTTTTTCTTGTAGTGCATGTGGCCCCAACACCGTCCGTTGTCCCATGCAAGTACCCATTTTTCTCTAAGTATCTCATCCAATCAATTAGCTGTTTTTATGTCACATTGCCTCAAGATGTTCTAATAATAGTAGAATCGTGGTTCAGTCATCCCATATGCTACAACAATATTAAAAAAATATAGTTAATATAAATATTTATTAGCAACAGTTAAATAATGAATAAATGGTAACAAATTTGAAGCAAAGGAATTACCCATATTTACAACATCTTTCCTTAGTGCGATGTTTTTGAAACATCTCATAAAATTTTGTGCAATGTGTCTAATGCAGTAAACATGCACTGAATTATTTTCTGTTCATTCACTTCCATTTCTCATATATGCACTTCTAATAGATTCATGCCGGTCTGATATGAGGCATAATTCTTGCTGGGGTGTGACATATCTTTGGAGGTTTTTTAAGAAAAAAAATCAGGTATCACTTGTTTCACCTTCAACCACTGCAAATGCAATGGGGAGGATGTTGTTGCGGCCATCTTGTGTTACTGCAACCAACAAAGTACCTCTATATTTTCCGTACAGAAAAGTTCCGTCCACTTGAACAATGGGCTTGCAGTGAACAAATCCATCTATGCATGACCTAAACGTCTAAAACACACGCTTAAAAATATTTGAATTTTGTTAAAGGACCTCACCTTGGTAAACTGGTTGTGACTGCAGTTTGTAGATGAATCCGGGAACAAATTGTTGCATGACTTGTAACAAACAAGACAATTTCTTATACGAATCCTTCCAATTGTCATAGATGGTCTCCACTGCCTAGCCAGACCTTCCTATATGTTATAGTGTAACCTATTGTTAATTGGATGTGGGCTATGATTGTGGAGATTGGTGTTGACGAATCAGCATCAATTATTTGACCAATTGTTTGGAAAATCATTTTATATACCAACTTATTGTGGTTTTGGCTGATTAATGGCGAAACGCATGTATGGTGCCCTTCAAGCTTCATAATCTTCCAATATTGCTCTCTTGTGCGCAATATTGCTCGACATCTCCAATTGCATTGGTTATCAATACATTCAACAACATATCTACTTTGGTTTGAAAATTTTACCTTGTATGTGCAGTGATTGACAATGTGAAAGCAGTTGATGACATCTTGAACTTGTTCTTTTATTATGAAACGTTGTCCAAGAAATAGAGTTCCTACCGGAAAAACAAAAGACTCTTTGTCCAACGCATCACCATACTCTGGGTCTTGTTGTTGAATGTGACTTTCAAAATTAAGAAAATGTTGTGGTGGGTTGTATGGTTCAATGAAGTTTGGTGCATGTGTAGGGATATGTGGTTGTTCGTCCTCTGATTCATCTTGATGTTGGCTGAGAATTTCATCTTCGACTTCGTCCTCACTAAAAGGATCAACGACTTCAATTGGGAAGCCAACAATTTCGTTCTCTTGTGTGGGTAGTTCTTCGTTGATGTTGGTGGAATGCCCAGTTAGAAGTTGGGTAAAAGGGATGTAGTCATTATGTGTGGGTATTTCAGGGTCAATGTTTGGGAAAGCTTGGTAGGGTGAGGGTGAGATTTTAGGTGAGTGTGTGTTGGGGTATGAAGAAGAAGAAGTTTTAAATATAACAAAAATTTCAATACCACATAGACTTGAGTTTGAATCATTAACATTGAAAATGGCCTCCACGTCGTCATCATTTTTCAACTCAACAGTAATGAAGTTGTTGATCCCAACTTTGAATCTAGTTGGGTAGTGAAAATGGATGGTTGCTACATTTTCGTGGGTTTCTTTCTCCAATTTCCTGTGGATCAACTTCTTCAACCTTTGTAGAGAAATTCCTCTCTTTAAAGGAACAAGTTTTGTAGTCCCAATATTGAAGGTAACTCCCTCCATGGGACATGGGTTCATGAAACCATTATAGTGGACAATAGTAGACACCACACCCATTTTAGGAGTGTGGAACAAAAAGAAGACTAAAGATAAGAAGAAAAAAGAATGCAAAGAGCTTCAGAAATTTAGGAGTGTGCAATGTGAGAACTTTAAAGAATGAAAGTGGTCTATTTATAATGAAGTCCAATGGTTTGAATCCAAGGCTTCCTCATATGGCTTCTGACGCACATAAAACCCAAACAAAGTGGGTGGGTCAGCATCTCTTTAAATGTTCTTGGATTCTTCTGCTTTTGACTAACCCAATGCAGGAAATCCAATATTGGAATCCTGACTTGGGTGGGTGACTCAGTATTGGATTCCTGACTTGTGTGCATCAGAAAGGCATGAGAATCCTGACTTAGGTGAGTGACTTAGCATTGGATTTATGACTTGTGTGTGTTAGAGATTATATTGGGATGTATTGTTTTGGAAAATATTTTTTTTAAAACTATTAATTATGTAAAAATGTCGCAAAATAATCGATCATAATTTAAAATAATAGATTATTTTAAAATTTTAATCGATTAGTTTAGCTTATAATCGATTATAAATAGTTGCATGTTTCCTCGCTCAAGCGATAGATTTCTCGCTTGAGCGAGAGTTGACCACAGGCTAAAGCTCCAACGCAGTTAGCCACATAATGTAACTTGGGTCACCACATATTTCAATCACTTCTCGCTCGAGCGAAATTACTCATCGGTTGAGCGAAAAAACACCCAAGATTACCCATTAGTTTCAGGTCACCTCGCTCAAGCGATGGATTTCTCGCTGGAGCGAGAGAAAAATAATCGATCATAATTTTATATATTTGATTATTTTAAAATTATGATCGATTAGTATAAATTATAATCGATTATAAATTTTCTCGCTCAAGCGATAGATTCGTCACTTGAGCAAGAATTGACCACGAGCTAAAGGTCCAACGCAGTTAGCCAATCACTTCTCGCTCGAACGAAATTACTCATCGCTTGAGCAATAATTGACCCGAGATTACCCATTAGTTTTAGAACTCCTGCTCAAGCGATGGATTTCTCGTTTGAGCGAGAGAGAAATAATCGATCATAATTTTAAACATTCGATTATTTTAAAATTATGATCGATTAGTTAAATTATAATCGATTATAAATTTCCTTGCTCAAGTGATGGATTTTTCGCTTGAGCGAGAATTGACCACAGGCTAAAGGTCCAACGTAGTTAGCTAATTACTTCTCGCTCGAGCGAAATTACCCATCGCTTGAGTGAGAATTGACCACAGGCTAAAGGTCCAACACAATTAGCCACATAATGCAACTTGGTTCATCACATATTTCAATCACTTCTCGTTCAAGCGAAATTATTCATCGCTTGAGCGAAAAAACACCCGAGATTACCCATTAGTTTCAGGTCTCCTCGTTCAAGGGAAGGATTTCTCGTTCAAGCGAGAATTATATCGCTTGAGCGAAATTAAACCCCACAATACTCGTTAGTTCCAGGTCTCCTCGCTCAAGCGATGCATTTCTCGCTTGAGCGAAAATTTCGTAAATAGGAAAAAGTGCTAGTTAGGTAAATAATGTTTTAGATATGCTATTTTAGGAAATATTTTTTAAAATAATATTATTTATGAAAAAAAAAAGTCAAATTGGAAAGCATCGAGTCAATCTAAAATAAATGAACCAGTTATGCATACAACTTTTAGGTTTCATTTTCCACCTAATTAAATTACATAACCATCAACATTGCCTCCCATGTATAAGGAGAATTTAAAAATACTGAACAATATTTAAACGATTTTAACACTAACTTAAATATATTAAACAAATATAAATTTGCTACAAGACTTTATTTTAAAAATTAAAATCAAATCGAATCAAAACACACTTAAAAAATAAAATCAATTTAATTTATAATTAATATATATATATATATATATATATATATATATATGAAAAACTCAAATCAAATTTAGAATTAATCTCTATTATTATTTAAAATTCATTATAATTTATTTAGTAGATGCCTATTTAATTCAATTTCAAAAAATTATTTTAGATTTTAAAATTTATAATCTCCGTATATTTTTATAAATTAAAAATAAAGAGATATTAATCTTAATTTATAAAAGATCTAATCTCTTTATTAATAGTAAAAAAAATTAGGAGAGGATATAATTTTTGTTATATATAGTTATCTTTCATTTTATCATTAATTTTAAAAGATAACTCCTTGTATTATATATTAACAATAAATTAGTTTATATTAATTTAAGTTACATAATTAAATTAATTTATTTATTTATTTTACCGTACTTTTAAAAAAATAATTTTCTTTTGAACTTTAGTAAAACAATGAAAAAAATTACAGGATAATAGAAAGACAAATTCGCATAACAAACCCCTACATGGTGGGATGTGATCCTGTTTGGATTAACAAAAAATTAACTGAAGATATATTATTTCCAGGATTCATGAAAAGGATGATTATTTTTAGAAACTCGATGATAGAATCATTTTTCGGTACCAAGATAAATTACTGGATAAATGCGTTCTTTCGAAACATATACACTGAGGAATATTTCATTGAAATATTCTCTACACACCCCTATAACATAAAAGGGGTATACTATCCAGCTAAACATCACTTGTTTCTGGATATTTTCTTCAGTGAAAGACTCCAAAAAATTGATCATGATAACCCTTTTTTCACTACAACGAGGTATGATCAATTTGAGGAAGAAAATGAAATTAAGGAGCTATTAGCCGAAACCACCACCATCAGTCTTTGGGTGAAACTTGACAAAGCTTCTTATGTACGGTAGAACTGTACAAATCCCGCCTCTCCACAACCAATGAGTCTTTCTGATAAATACGACTTTACCCTTAAAGATTTCGAAGAACTCCTAATGGCGTAATCTCTTACGTCATTAGCCATACAAAGACTATTTTGCTCTTGAAGATTTCGAGGAGCTTCTCATGACGTAAGTCCTTACGTCATACAACTGTATCAAAAGACGACAAAGGTTAATGACAAATAATGATATCTTGCTACCTTGTCACGATTCCTCTTCCGTTACATGTTGTTAGGCCCATTAAGCCTTGCATGTTAATGACTGGAAAGATTAAATCGATCTTTTGATAAATGTAAAAATAAAATAAAATTATTATTATTATTAAAAAATTAATTAATGTTACTATTCATTTTTTTTAGTGAGGAAAATTTCCTCCGTAAAATCTCCTTTGTACATTATTTCTCCACTAAATTTATAAGACTCATAAGTCATAAAATAGGTCCCACATATAAAATTATTATTCATTATTTAAATATTTTTATTTTTCTATATAATACTTTTTAAGAACCTTATACTGCATAAAAACATTCATGTTAAGAACAGTTTTTAAAAATATAAAAAGCATAATTGAAGATATTCTTAAAATATATAAATACAGGCGCTTTAACGTTTATGTGGTCATATTTTGTTTATAATTAATTTTAAATATTATTTTATTTTTGTTTTTATATTTATTTTTCTTTCACAATTTTGTATTACTTTTTAAATATATAATTTATAATATTTATTTTTTTAAACTATAATGTTTTTATTTTTTTCTTTCTTATATCAAAAAACAGTTATAACGAATCTTAAATCACATTTTTATATAAAAAAATAATTACAAAAGTCATTATACATGTATAATGACACCGATAACACTGCAGCAGTTACAGTTAGTATGTGATCTAAAAAGATTCTTAAAAAATACTTTATATGAAATTCTTAAAAAATACTTTATATGGATCGATTCATATGAATATCTTATATAAATCAACAAAGCGGGGCCAGTCAACCTTGTCCACTAGCATTAGTGTCATAAATCAACGTCACTAAATAACCATACTTTTATTTTTTATTACATTATCATAATACTCTGTCATCCACTAAATAATAATATGTTATTTTTTATTTATTTACTTTCTCTAATCTCCTTTAAATAATTTAATCTTAATTCTTTTTTCATTCTTCACTTTTTATTATTATATTTAGATAAAAACTCGAAAAAATGTAAAAAAAGATAAAATATTAAAATTTAAATACAAAATATTGTTTGACTAAAATAAAATTACATATATACTCGTACACTCACACGCACTCTCCTCTCTTTTTCTTACTCTCTTTCTCTTATATATATATATATATATATATATATATATATATATATATATATATATATATATATATATATATATATATATATATATATCATAATGTAAATTAACTGTTTTTTCGCTAAATAACTTATTTAAATCTATGTTAAAAGAAATACAGTTTGGAAATTATAATTTGTATTTTTTTTATTTTTTTATAAACTATGACAATTATGAAAATTAAGTTTTTCAAACATTTCACCCATTTTTTACTTCCAAATTTACAGTTAGTTAACAAAACCTCTAAAGATAATAATAGTATACAAAATAACGAAAAAATTGAATGTTTATTTATTTAAAATTTTAATATTGTTTTTGAAATAATATATTCTTTATGAAAAGTAAATGTTTTCAAACTGAGTACTACTATAAACGATGCTTTCTCTCTTTCTCTTAAATTTTTAATTAAATTATATATTCAAAACTTAAATTCAAAGTTAATAATTAAATTAAAATAACAGACCGTTAAGGATGTTAATAAAATGTTTATTTTTGGATCAATTATATAAAGTAACGGACACGTCATACTCTTATCCTTTCTTTAATTCTTAGAGAATATATAGACAATATTTTTTTAGATTTGTAGAGAAAAAATAAAATAAAATAAAATTAATTTATGTACAAATTAAACATACTCTTTAACAAATTAATTTATGTATTAATTCATTTATTTTTCATACTCGTCTAAATATTTTTGAGAGTAAATTTTTGGGTTCTCTAGTGAATCTAGATTATTATGAAGTTTAATTATTATTATTATTATTATTATTATTATTATATAAATTTATTTTAATAGATCATTATTGAAAATATAACTCTATGTGCTCATATTTTTATTAATTTATCAAAATTATTATTATTTTTTAAATATATAAATTATAACAATTATATTTGTTTTAATTTTTTTCTTTTTAATGAGTCAATGATATTAAAAAAGGATAATTTTTTTCATTTATGTATTTTTATAAACATTATTTGAATTTTGAGATTTTTGTTTTAATATCTGTAGATTCTTAAAATGAATTAGTTTTATATATAAAAAAAGAGAAATAGAAAAAAAAAATAGTGATTCAGTATCCGGACAAAAAGTAGGCATGCGCCCAAAAGAGGTTAAAAAAGTAGGTCCCAGGCATGCACAGAGGTTGCATCAGTTGTCCACGTTCACCCGAGGACCTAATTAGAAAGTTAGAAGGACTACTACGTAACGGTGTCATCGTTGTGATTAAATTAATCATTTACCCATCATTACCATGAACGAATGAAAATCAGACAAAAATAAAATACTGATCCGCTTAAATTAAAATCAACGTCGTCCTCTCTCTATTTTGGTTCAGTGGGAGCCAACAAAAAGAGTTAAACGTTTCGCTTGTGCGTGCGAGTGTCATGCTTAGCGCGTGCCACAGATCTTGGATCATATTATTTCTTCTACTGTCTCTCTCGTTTTGAACATTCCCCAAACTCCCGGTGCTGATAGAGCACAACCTATTCAGTCACCATGAACACGCTCCTCCGATCCACGCTCAGGACTAAGGCACTGGTTATTTATTTTCTCTTAATTGTTGTTGTTGCTTGAATCTGCTCCTGTTTCCCTCACTCGTTTTCCACGTTATGTTTTCCCTATCTAGTTTCCAGAGTTCTGATTTGGAAATTTGACTTACGCTTATGGATTAGATCGACGATTGATGAAACATATCCTGTCTCTTGCCGCTCTGAGTCGTTCATTGTTCTTGTTTACTTGTTTTATGCTATAGGATTTAGGACGTGCGATTTTGACAAAAGCTAAACTGCTTTTACAGTTCTTGAATATCAATGACCACGGAGATTTGTGAAACTGGACAAGATCCTTGCTTACGAAAATGAAAAATTATTAATTATATTGTTGATGCTTGTATTTTACAAAGTCCCGTTTCGTTGCATATTTTGGGTGCCTAATCAATTTCGTCACTTTTGCCAGCTTTTTATAATTTAATCACCCTTTGCTGTTTCTGTTTTAGAATATTTCACGGTTTGAGCGGCTTTATTCGGGTCGTTTAGAGTAGCTGATTAGGTTATAGATGGCATTTTCGTTTTTGTACTTTTTAACGCAAGCAATTTAGTAATATTCTGAAGGCTGTTGTCTGGAATTCTGAAATGTTGGCGGCCTGTTTGTGTTTCTGTATTCTTAATGGTAATCTATTATGTATGCTAATTTGTCGATTTCATTTGGTGTAAACGGATTGTCCCGTTTGTTACTCAGAACTCTTATTTGTCCTGTGATGCTTATTTTGCTTTCTATCTACAGAATGTTGCATCTCTAGCATATGCTGCGGTTTCCAGAAGTGTTCAGGAAAATCTCCTTCATGTTCCCTTGCGGTCTAGATCAAATAGCACGGAGTCTTCCTTGGCAGAGGATAATTCAACTAATGAAGTCAAAAGTGGTTCAGGGTATATGGTTCTTCCATGTCAATACTTTTTCATTTGGTTGCTTGTGTTTTCATCCTAGCTCTGTCTTGCATGTATCTTAATTGGTATAGTGTGTTTGAACTCAATATAGAACTCATTGCTCTTTATAATAAAACATGATGCTAATGTAATACTAGTCACTCTTTTTTTCTTGTGGGGATTTCAAGCTATTTGAATTAAAGCCGATTTGTGACATACACTTTTATTATCAAGAGGAGGAAGTGAGTGACTGGGACACCCCTCTGGGTTAGTGTTTATGATTCTGATACAATCTCGAATATGTTGAATGCATTACCTAATGCCTTTATTTTCTCTTTAGATTCTTGTTTTGATTGAGTTGGTGGTTATATATGTGAGCTCTTTATTTTGTTTAACAAAACAATGAAAAATTAGTTTATAGTTAAAAATTTGAACTTTATATGGCCACTGTGAGTAAAACTGCTGAAACACTTCAATTTTCTCAGGTTCAAAGGCCACGCTATGCTTGCCCCTTTCACGGCTGGGTGGCAGACTACTGATCTGAATCCTCTCGTTATAGAAAAGTCAGAGGTGAACCTTTTTTGCAATGTTTCTGTATTTTATTTTATTTTTAATTTATACCGTGTGGTATAATTTGGAATCACGATTCCATCTGTTTTCAATATAAGGATTTAATAACTTTTTTTTTTATTATGTTATTTTCCTGATTAATGGATTCAGGGAAGCTATGTATATGACACTAATGGGAAGAAATATCTTGATGCACTTGCTGGTCTATGGGCCACTGCTTTAGGTATGTATAACATCCCCTTTACAGTTATTTATTTTTCTAAGCTTTTCTGAAGGCTATATTTCCTTTGGTTCATGTTCTCAATCTATTTTGGAAGCACTGATGCTTATAAATTTCACTCATTGATATTTTAGCATGCTCTCTAATCAGCTAACCACCGTATTATGTCTGGTTGCTTGGGGATGCATCTCCTTCTCTGTATTTGATCTGGAAATTTTTTCTATAAGAGATGAAGCATTGTGACTATTTTTTGCAGAATGCCCTTGATATGAAACTTTATGGGATTGGAAAAGATATATTTTGAGTTTATTAATTGGAACAAATGATCTGTAAGGTCATAGAAGTTGTTTTAACTACTATCATGATATAAAATTTATTAACTTTGATCTGTTAAGTATACAGATATTCACTAAAATTGTGAGGGTATATATTCACATATTTAAGTTATAAACAATGTTAATGTTTTGTTTGTAATTTTTTTGTACATGGAAGTATTTTAATCTGAAATAAAATATATTTTATTTTCCAGGGGGAAATGAGCCACGCCTTGTTGAGGCTGCCATCACACAATTAAAGAAGTTGCCATTTTACCATTCCTTTTGGAATCGGACCACCATACCTTCTCTGGTACTCATTAATTCTCTTATAGCAGGATTTGGAGGATAAAATAAAGATTTTGGGTAAAAATCTTTTTTGCATTTTTTGAAGTTTCAAAGATGATAGTTAGGGTTCAATATTTTCATATACAGGAACTAGCCAAGGAACTCCAAGAAATGTTCACAGCCAGAAAAATGGCAAAAGCTTTTTTTGTTAATAGTGGATCAGAAGCCAATGACACTCAGGTTTGATAGATTATTATTTCATTGTTTGAGTCTCATTTTCTTTAGAATTTTTAATTTAATTGTAATGTAGATATTTAGCATGTGCTACTTTCTCATGCAAAAAAAAAAAAAAAAACCTTAAAAATCATTATTATGGACTACATAGAATGCCGACGGCAGGTACTACCAAGAGGGGAAATCTCCGAGCAAATCAAGCGCTTGAAGACAAAATCAAATATTTTCTCAATGCCAAATGTGGTGTCTTAAATATGGATTGGTCTTTTGTGGGGGATAATAGAAAATGAAGATAAATATTATACATGCATTTCAACTTATAGCTCGAATACATAGTTTATTTGTTAGATATATTTCACCTTTTGCTTGTTTTATTTTAGGTGAAACTTGTATGGTATTATAACAATGCGCTTGGAAGACCAGATAAGAAGAAATTCATAGCTCGTGCAAAATCGTATTCATAACCATCTCAAACAATGCTGTTTTCTTTGTACAGCTGAAAAGTATGCATAATATCTTGTGTATTGTTGCTTTTGTCAGGTATCACGGTTCCACGTTGATAGCAGCCAGTCTTTCCGGGTATGATGCACTCAAAAGACCTTTTTTTTCAGTAAATTAGTGCTTAGGTAGAACATTGTGTTTAATAAAAAAAAATCTTTATTCAATTAATCAACATTGTGTTTCAGCCTTCCGGCTCTGCATCAGAAATTTGATTTGCCAGCACCTTTCGTATTGCATACTGACTGTCCCCATTACTGGCGGTATCATCTTCCAGGTTACTATTTGGATGGACAAGTTTCTAGTAATATTTTAAACATTTATTTTAAGGTATAATAAAATACTATGCATGCTTATGAACATTTCAGGTGAGACAGAGGAAGAATTTTCAACCAGATTGGCCAACAATTTAGAGCAGCTGATTCTGAAAGAGGGACCAGAGACAGTAATGCATTCATGTGCATGCAAAGTGATTTCTACTACTGGATCACTGATTTTTTCACTGACTTAATGGCTTTTTTATTTTCAAGATTGCTGCATTTATTGCCGAACCTGTAATGGGGGCAGGAGGTGTAATACCTCCACCATCTGGTTATTTTGAAAAGGTATTTTGTCCTTCTATTTGCTTCACATCTTCTAGAGATGTTATTTCATGTCATGAGATGGTGTCTTCGTTTAAGATTAAATATAGGGAAGTCTTAAATGATAGTAGTTGTTTGTCCTATTGGTACTGAGCTTGGACTTGTACTTGTAGTATGATAAGAAGCTTGTAACAACCACACCATAAAAGCTGTTGTTGTAGGTTACCAACATCCTATACTCTAACAAATCAATTCACATCCCTTTAATTCTAGAAAGGGTAATCAAGAGAAATAAAGGGGGTTTGAGTTGAATATTTTTGGGTGCAAGAATAAGTACATCTCTTAAGAGACCAAATCCTATGAACTACACATTTCAGGTATAATCTTCATACTTCCAATGTAAGACTTGAGACTCAATACGTTACAATTGGATCTGAACATAGTACTAACACTTCACCAAATAAATAGTATAAATAAGTGTTAGGTTATTGTATCTTTTGTGTTTATTACTGAACCTAAGAACGCATTGTTGATAGACATTTGCTCTTCCTTTTCATTGTCTAAACCAAAAGTTTCGACAAGAACAACTAGCCACTCTTTTAGTGCCCAGGTACATCTTATAATATTATTGTTGCCAAGAGTGAGAAAAAAAAAAAAGAGAGTTCTTGCACTTTGCAAAAGATACATTTTGCTGATTGACATATAGATTATCAGATGAGTGTTTTTCTTTTAGCACATGACATTAATCGATGTCATTGTCGCTCTTCACTATTGTCCATTACCGATAGAATATAATAGCATTAATTCTTATGCAGATCCAAGCTGTTGTCAAGAAGTATGACATTCTTTTTATTGCCGATGAGGTACTTCCATGATTCTTTGTATACTGTTATATAGGGTATTCTGTTGTGCAGTTTTCCATTCTAATTACTATGCTATATGTCTCTTTTAAAGGTAATATGTGCCTTTGGAAGGCTTGGGACAATGTTTGGATGTGACAAGTACAATATTAAGCCGGACCTTGTATCCCTGGCCAAGGTAAACATGAAAAAGCTCTAAGTAGAGATTGTCCTTCTCATATTTTAGAATTTTGTACATGTTTCTCATTTTTCTGTTTGACTTCTAGGCATTGTCTTCTGCATATTTGCCCATTGGAGCTGTCCTTGTATGCCCAGAAGTTTCAGAAGTTATACACTCACAAAGTAACAAACTTGGTATGGAGGTTCATTTATTCATCAGAATCATCTCTAAAACTTCAGGCTTAGTATTCTGACACGTTTGCTTATTTTAGGTTCATTTTCTCATGGGTTTACTTATTCTGGACACCCCGTAGCCTGTGCTGTTGCAATTGAAACACTCAAGATTTATAAGTGTGTTCTTTTTGTTTCAGTTTCCAAAAACTGCAATGAAGCTATATAGTAATATTTTATCAATGGAGTATGATTATATTATACCTCTTTGCAGGGAAAGAAATATTGTTGACGAGGTGAACAAGATCGCCCCCAGGTTCCAAGATGGCATAAAAGCTTTTTCTGATAGTCCCATCATTGGAGAGGTGTATATTATTTGGTTGCTGAGTAATTTTATGTTTGTGGTTGATATAATGTATGTTTGACAAACATTATGCTACGGGATCTGCAGATACGGGGAACTGGCTTGATTCTGGGCACTGAGTTCGTAGACAACAAGTCACCTAATGATCCGTTTCCTCCTGAATGGGGTAAGTTCAATACTCATTTTTCATCTGTCCCTATATTTAAACGTACTGGACTCAACATGTCTTTTTTATAATTTCTAGTGATCTTAACTGTAATTTAAGAAGCGTACTTATTCTAATAAAAGACTATCCTCTAATACACTTAGCAATCTGCACAGGACATTACGGGGTTGCATTCTTTCCATGTTTAAAATTCGTTATTGGATCCTATGATGGATTGGATAGTCTATATCTCGGCTACTTTATTTATTTATTGTAAATTAACAGTGATAATTTCATGTCAATAAAACATGCTTGTTGTTTTTATGTGGATCTGAGCATATTTTTTGGTTGTGACTACAGGAGTGGGTGCCTATTTTGGAGCACAATGTGAGAAACATGGAATGTTAGTTCGTATAGCGGGGGATAACATCATGATGTCTCCACCATTTATTATATCTCCAGGAGAAGTTGACGAGGTAACTTCACAAACTACCTTTCGGTCTGTTTTTGCTACTCATCAAAATTAAAGAGGACCATATACTACAATGCAGTCACTACTTCAATGTAAAATTTTGTTAGAAAATTTATATATGCATTTCAATATTTTGCCCCAGTTAATCAATATTTATGGGAAAGCTTTGAAAGAAACGGAAAAGAAGGTACAGGAGCTCAAGTCTCAGCGCAAGTAGCTTAGCACGATGATGATATAATAAACTCTGCTGCGCCCTTGTGAGTGAAAAGGACTTACATGCTGTATTGTCAAACTTTGTTCCAACCTTTTCTTTATTGTAAATGTCAGTAAATGGATTTCCTAGTTGCTTCTTATTTTATATTCTAGTTATATTTAGAATAATAATCGCCACAGGCCCCCGCATTGAACATGTGTAGGACCTTCCTCTCATTTATGAGGTGCAGCATCGATAGTTGAAGTGTAGAAAACCTAGTTAAGTTAGACTGCAATAAGGTGATGGAAATTGTGCAAAAGGGAAAGATGTGTGCAGATGTGTGTTTGTGAAAAGCAACAGCAACAAGTCGATACGAAGGGTGTTTTGTGCATTTTGCCATTAAAAATAAGTTGTAGTGATGAGTAACTAATTGCTGGAACCCGAAGTCACGTTAGATTTTAATCTTCTAGGCTTTTACCCTCCTAAATACCCGAAGTGATCATTCCTTGAATTTGAGTGCATTTGCGATTCTGTAGTGAACTATTGGATATTATGATCGTTGCGAATTTTATGGAGGTTTTTTCTGTAGGACGTCCACGGTACAATATAATTTAAATGACGTTCAAACTGAGCTAAAATTGTACTTGGTTATCGATGCTGGTAAACATTAAGTTTTAATTTGCTTTTGTTTAATATGTTATTTACTTTATTACTTTCTTTTAATCATTAAATATTGTAAGATTATTAACCAGAACTAAATTGTAAATTTGTTAAAATGATGTAAATAAAAGAAGAAAACGAGATAAAAAAAAAAGCATGTAATATTAGTGGAAACATAAATGTTATTCTATGTTAGTTTGTACCTTGTATTTTTATATTAAGAACAAATATTATTTATTAAAAGAACAGTTGTAAATAAAATTAATTTAAAAAAAGGTAAAAAACTAGATTATATAATGAGTAAAAAAGAAGATAACGTGTCCGTTAAAATACGGCTACTGGAACAATCTCTTTAATATATATATATATATATATATATATATATATATATATATATATATATATATATATATATATATAAAAAGGATTGTAGATATTAAAAAAAATGTTTAAACAACAGTTATATATATATATATATATATATATATATATATATATATATAAACTATTACAAAGACTAATCCCTTTTATTAATATTATAAAGATAAAATAAAATATATATGAAGTACATTTTGTATTAAATTAGTAACCTTTCATTATTTTTTTTAATGTGAATCTTGTCAAGTTTGAATTTCACTCATCTATATAATTTAACCTAAAGTCAAATATGAGTTAAATTGAATATCAACGAATTGAATTTGAATGTTCTACAGGGTAAAATTAGTTTATAAATAAACCCTACACATTCAAATACGACGTGTATATAACAATAGTTTCAATCGTGTGGCAATAGTTTTGTCGTAATTTTGGTTCATTAAACACCTAAAATCAAAACGCTGAAGACTATTATTGTGCAGTCTGCATATTATTAACAAGTACATCTTAAACTCCTGCTAAGTTTGCAATATAAAAAAAAAAAAAATTACATCACTTACCACCACGCACAAAATGACATAAGAGCGCATCGCGTTCACTGGCTGAACATCTCTCATTGTACCAGAAACCAAACTTGGAGTTTCTTATGGTAGCAAAATAAATAGACATGTATTATATATCTCATTTGGAAAGAAAAACGGTCCCCTTAAAAGCAATTCCACCGCACCATGAACTTGGCAAAAGCATAGATGATTTGATTTTGATTTTGACTTTGTTTAGATACAAAGTTACAATAACTTGATGAGTGTTTCATGTTCAAAATTCATGTTTCTAATTAAAAAAAAAAAAAAAATCTCAAAATCACTTCTTACTTATATCTAAACATATTCTTAATGAATTCATTTTTTGTTATTTTTGTTAGCTTGTCTTCTGGCACGCCTCTCCCGGGAGCTAGGGGATGGCCTATAAACTCCATCTTCATATTCAGATTCTTCCAAATCTCTAAATGATTTCTGTCCCAATTAACATTGCAAATGAAATTAAAACTTGGAATTCGAAATGGGGTTGACAGAGAAAAGGTGAAAGCAATTAATTACCTCTCTAAGCTCAGCAAAGCTCACTGCATAGAAGGTCACAGCTGCAGCAGCAACAACTCCAACAATAGGCAGAGCTATTTGTAACCCATCCATATCTCCTTAATCTCTCTTCCTTTCTCTTTTCTTTTTCAAGACAGTAGTTGCTTTTATTTGAGTGATTGTGAATAAAGGGTATAAGATGATGATGATGATGAGATAAGATATTGGATATGCTTCCTCTCTACAGTTCCACTTTTACAGTTCTCTACGTACTGCACTTCCAAGTAATTTTAAATTATTATATTTATTTAATACACGCTATTTTGTTAAATTCTCAAATATATTTCTTCTTGCAATGAATATCTGCTCTTCAAAAAAACTACTTTCAATAATCTCCGCTCCTCCAACCTCGTCACAAACTATTGGCTCTTCACTGTTAAGTGAGTCAAGTGGCAACTGGGAACCTGTTATTTATTGTTCACAGAATCAATTAGTTTAATGTTAATTTAAATAATTAAGTAAAATAACTATTTAGATTTTTTTTCAGTCACTTTTATTTCAACTATTTTTTATATCCTCTTTAAAAAAACATAATAAATAAGTTTTACGTCTTTATAAAATTCTTAAAATATTATATACGCACCCCTACAAATTGTTATATTATTTTTATTCCTCTAAAATTTAAATATATATTTTTTATCTTTATTAATAAAAATAAAATAATAATAAATAAATTATTTACTTAGATAACAATCTTAATAGAATATTGATTGAAATATAATTATAAATCATTTTTAATTATAATTTTATACATTAAAGTTGGTATTCATATCCACTTTAATTTAGAATAATAACTCATTTAACTAAAATCATATCCTTAATGATAAGGATAATTTTGAAGATTATTATATAGTTAGGACTATGGGCGATATTTTTGCAAGGTGAACATGATCTATTATTTTCTTATACAATTTTCTTCTTTTTCTTCCTTTTGAACTTATTAATGGTCGGTGCTTGATTCTCAATATCGTATGAAGGATGAAGAATCTTTAAGAAAAATACTCTGACCCTCGAATCAGTAAAGACAGGATATACTTTGTAATTAACTATTTTATATATCTAAATCTTTTACCTTATTTTTAGTAACGTTTATTAGTAACGTTTATGTAATGGTATAGTTTCAAGCTCTTAAACGTGAGACTATATTAAAAACTATCAATTCAATATAAATAAGAAATAGCACTATCTTACATTTTTTATAAAAAATAAAAATAAAATATGAAGTACATTAATAAAAATAATAGGAGCATCTAAAGTTGTCATAAAGCAATTTTTAAATTATTTTATAAATAAGATGCAATAAATATTATTTATAATATCTCTTATCATGTTTATGTTCTTATCATTGTTATATGTATTCACGACATTAGTAAAATATTAACCTATTTTTCACATAATTTATTAATAAAATGTTGACCTAATTTCATTCACATATAGTTTATTATCAAAACGTTGACCTAATTTCACCGTAATCTTTTTTTTTTTAATGCGCTTAACATTCATGTTATCTTATCTTAAAAAAAAACTTGTAAGTTTCAAACATCTGCTTTTGGTTTTGATTTGTCAACTTTCATTTTTATTTTTTTTTCAATACCAAAACTAATCACATAAAATACTTGATTTTTTGTAATTATTATCAACATAAATCTATAAACTCCTCATATGATTGATTGATTAATCAATTAATAGAATATATATTATCATTAACAAATATATTATTGATATATAATAGAAAACATTACACCCTCGCAATCTATACGAATAACTGTTATGATTATAACATTTATTTTGATAGGATAAAAAATTAGTAAAAGATTAAAAAATTAAAAATAATATAGAATAAATAATTACTATGATCATCAATCATTTATGCTTTTGCCATGGTGTGGTGGAAGATAGCTTTCCATAGGACCATCTTTCTATCTTTTATTTTAGAAAACAAATAAATAAAGTCTCAAGTGAGGTAGATATACTTACTTGTCTATTTAGTATCATTCTCTTTCATTTTTTTTCTATTTTTTTTATGTGCTTTCTCAATTAATCTGTATTTATTTTGCTACCATAGAAAACCCCAAGTTGGGTTTACAATTAAATGAGGTTATATGAATAATCATGTTATGTCATTGTGCCATTATGTGTTGTGATAATGATTTAATTATATATTCTAACACCATTCTTTATATTAAAAATTTTAGTAGAAGTTAGGTTAATCAAGATGTATCATCCCTTTACTTAATTATAAACAAATTCAACTACTTTCACATAGATTACAAATAATTATTAAATTTATATTATTGGGTGGTTTTCATACAATTAAAAATATATATTTTCTAAATTATTCACAAATATGTTTATTAAGAATAGTATTTAAATTTAAATATAAAGATATTTTTGAAATTATAAATTTCAATATATTAATTATAATTTTTTTATATTTAAGTTCACCAAATATAACTTTTTTAATATTTAAATTGTGAAATATTAGTGGTTAATTAATAAAATTTTGAAGTATTTTATGAAAAATAAAATTATAAACTATTTATTACATAAAAAATTATTTACAATTTTATTACAAATGGATGATAATAGCTAACATTTATTGAAAATTCAGAAAGAAAGGTTTAATGAATCTAAAATTTACTTTTTATAACTTTTTAACATTTTATCTTTTTCAAATTTATAATAAAATATTTTAAAATATTAAAATAAAATGACATTTTCAATAAATATACATATGAATATTTAAAATATTAAAATGTAACATGTTTTAAAAATCACCACAGTAAAAAAAGTCGCCTTTTCTTCAAAATGTCACATGTTATTTACAAATATATTAGAATAAAATTTAAAAAGGTATATATATATATATATATATATATATATATATATATATATATATAACTCAAATGTTAAAAATGAAATTTGAACATAATTTTCTAAAATAAATTATTGTGTATAAACGGGAATAAAACCCTCGTGTTTTTCTTCTTTTTAAGTCATATGTTTTATAGTTGAAATTACTGTTGTTAAAAAGAGTATTTTGATAATCCGATAATTATTTTTCCTAGAATATATATTCAATGTTTTTCATGAAGTTGTCAAAGAAACATTAAATATATTACAATTTTCTCCTCCATATCCTTATTTCAATAGCAAAGTGAAGTCAATGTTTGATTTTATACTCTTCCAGTACTTCAATTTGATTTTCTCCTCTGTTTTCTATATAGAAAGATCTTACAATTTTAGAATTTATCATTCAATATTGTTAAATATGTCTATTAGGGTTCTTGAAAGAGAAAAATGAAGAAATCATTTTATTAATATGAAGTGTGCGTTTTCTTTATTGATATAATCTTCTTTAAGTGAAAGTTTCTTTGTTTTAATTAAATATAAAAAAAATATTAAAACCTGATTAAAATTAAACTATAGTCTCTCATATATTATTTATTTTAATGTAAACCTTATGTTATGTTTGCATGAGATAATTGAAAGGAGTAATTTATTTATTTGATAATTTTTTCAGAGTAAATTATTTATTCGGGTAAAAAAAATTCTCTAATTTTAAAAAAATAATTCAAACAATTAAGATAAAAGAATTTAAAATATTCTAAAAAGTTAAAAATTTAAAATTCCATTCATAAGAAAAATCACTTACCGTACTTTCTCTCTCCCATCTCATAATCACTCATCTATTATTCTCTCGTGAAAATATATATTTATTTTAATAATATAATACTGTATTTATTTTATAAAAATATATTTTTAAAATATTTATTTTTATTTTTAAAATTATTAAATTTTACCTAATATTACAAATTTAATTATTAAATATTATTTGAATACTTAAAATTAAATAATATTTATTTTTGTAAAGTTTAATATTAGAATTTTATATTTAAAAATTTATTTTATCCAATAAAATAAATTATATAAAATATTTGAATTATTTTATTCAAAAAAAATATTTGAAATAAAAATAAATAAAATTAAATATACTTAAATTTCTTGAAATTAATGAAATGTTTCATCTAAATAGAAAATTAAATTAAAAAAAATGTTAATTTAATGTTCAAGATATTTATCTTGTATAGGATTTTTCATTGTTGTATTAAGGTAAGGTTGACTAACATCACATACTCTTATTCGATATATATCTTTTTCATAAATAAGAAATTAAGGTATATTTTAACAAATATCTTCATGGAAATTAAAAAATAATAAAGTTTTTATTTTTTTTAATCTATACATTATAATAACAAAAAATTATGCATACAATAGATATATAATTAAAATACATATAGTAAAATGTATATATATCATCTAAAAAATATATCGATAGAACGGAGAAAATCGGAATGAACTCAGAATAAACCGCCCGAGACCCGAAATAGGAGTGGAAAGGAGGAAAGTAAAGAGACAGGAAACAAATAAATTAAAACATGTTATAACTCTTTATCTCTTCTGTAAGTCAACGTGGCTACTTAGCTCACAGAGAACCCGAAACCGGGCTAGCTAAAATGAAGACTGTCTGAGATAAAGTCGGTTATAGCAAGAAAAGTGTTCACCATAAGATTATGAGATGACTGAATCTGGCATAGCCGGTTAGACATCTCCTCATAAGCTTACACATGAACGAAATTAAATGCAAAAAAGTAAAGACAGGAAAAATAAACACACAAGTCCATGATAAGATTATGAGATGACTGAATCTGGCATAGCCGGTTAGACATCTCCTCATAAGCTTATATGAACACAAACAAAGCTGTACAAAAATTATTTAAGCCTTTAAATGATTATCGCATCTTTTAATAAATAAAGCTTAAGGCATCCGAGGACGCCCTTATAAGAAAACTACTCCATAAGGGGGAGCAGAGAATACTTACTTGGGGGGTGGAGAAGGAGAAGAAGAGGGGAGATGCTGAATAACTTCTCTTATTGATATAAGAATTTACATAAGAAATAGAGAGAAGGAGGAGAGGAGAGAGGGAAGCTCCTAAGGGAATGCTTCTTAGGTGAATGCTTCTTGCCCAGCATAAGGGACTTATGAAGCATTATATAGAAAAATAAAAATATTAAACTAATGAATAGTAATTTACATGTGGGACCCACTTTATGACTTATGGGTCTCAAAACTTAACAAAGAAGTAAAATGAAAACCTACGGAGGAAAATCTCCTCACTAAAAAACAAAAATAGTAACATCACTAAAAGACAAAAATAATGATATTAATTCTTTTTTTTTTTTTACATTTATCAAAAGACTGATTCAATCTTATCGTCATTAACATGCAAGACTTAATGGGCCTAACAACATGTAACGGAAGAGGAATCGTGACAAGATAGCAAGATATCATTATCTGCCATTAACCTTTGTCGTCTTTTGATACAGTCGTTATGACGTAAGAGCTTACGTCATGAGAAGCTCTTCGAAACCTTCAAGGAAAAAATGGTCTTTGTATAGCTAATGACGTGAGAGATTACGCCATTAGGAGTTCCTCGAAATCTTCAAGGGTAAAGTCGTCTTTATCAGAAAGACCTATTGGTGAGGCGGGAATTGTACAGTTCCGTCATTTGAAATTTTAAGAATGTCTTCTGGAAACTGACACAGAAGACATGTCTTCAAGTCCTTCTTCAACCATCTGGTCAATGAAGTTTACTTCCTCATCATCAGAGGGAAATGAAGCTCCTAGGGTTCCTTGTCCATGGACTCCAGTTTCTTCATAAATTTCTTTGAGAGTCCTTTCTCTTTTGAAGTGTTCTACCAGTATGGGACTGGCTTCAATTGGGAAAGGATAAAACTTGTTTCCCATAAGCTGTTTCCAATAGAGCTTGGTATCAGCAGTTTCTTTGAGAAGAATAAAATCTGAAATATCCTTTTTAGAGAAATTCCAGTTAGATCCTTCTAGATAAGCTTTCCAAAGCTGATATTGGTAAAACTTATCTTTGTTTAGAGTAAGTCCCTGAAAAGGATCTTGCTCTATTGAGGTACGCATCTCAGGATTTACCTTTGTGTACAACTTAACAACATGTTTTGCCATGCTGTCAAGGGAATTAGGACTTCTTGGGGAAGAAGTAATTTTTAAGAGCACACTCATCATATGCTCGGCTTGTATCTCATTTACCACAGAGTTTATTTCTGGGGTTAATGAATGGAATCTTTCTGTAGGAGGGATGATAATATCTTGGAGACATCCGACTTCTAACAGAAGTTGAGGGCTTATCAGAAGCTCTCGGTATAGTTGGTTTTTGAAGGTAGACAAATCAATTTGTGCCTTTCGGATGACATACTTTAATTGGCATGTACAATTTATGGATACTGTTTTACAGTATTCTGAGGATCCTAAACAAGGGTTCCTAGTGTTAAAGTAGGTCTATGTTTTGACAATAAGCCCATTAGGATTTTGGGCTCCAGAGTGAACTTCAAACAGAAATTCTTGTATTACACCAAACTTGGCTAGAAAGACGTTTGGGTTAACCTGGGTAGGAAGGCAACAGGCTCCTGCATAGGTTTGTGTTTGGGCCTTTGGTTCTAGCAAAATGGCCGTTTTTATTTTTTCTTCATTTATAGTTTCCAATTTCAAAGTCATCTAGGCTTCTTCCTTGGAATAAAAACCTTTGTAATTAGACCAAAACTGGTCTTGTTTGGCCTCAGAGAGGTCTTTGTAGGAATATATACTCCCTTGTTTGGCCCCGTAACTAGGGCATAATGTGTAAACCCCTTACCAGAAGGAGAAGTTGCGGAAATCAACCTAACTTCCTTGTTATCTGCATTGCAGGAACTGTATAATGCGCTAATAATGTTTTGTTTCATTTTAGCGACTTGTTGCTCATTCTGAGCTGTGTATTTTGGAATATTCCAAATGTTGTCAATTAAAACATTTAATTTGACATTTGTAGATTCTCTACCAGGAAACTGGTAGGAATTTGTAAGTGTGGGTAACTCTTGTTTCCCATACTTCATGTATTTTTCCACCATAAATGGGGATTTTGTGGTTTAGGACCTAAAGGCCCCTTTCCTTTGTGTGTAGAATCCATCATTGGATTTCTTGTTCCTGAAAAAGAAACATTAGTAAACAAGTTATATAAACTTGTAGAGGCCATCAATGGTCTTTTGTTCCTGAAAAACAATCAGAAAATAGGTTATATCAAGCAACAAAATGTTTTATTTTCTCTAGTCCTTTTTCTAGAGTTTTTATGTGAGTCTTACAAAAGGCAACCTCATAAGCAAAATTACGAGGGTTTAGTTCATCTTTAATTAGATGTATTTTGGCTAATCTTCTTTTTAGCCCTTTTATGTGTTTTGTGATCATTATGACAGGATGAGGACCAGTCTCACCAAACCTTAATGGTTTGTGTAAAAACCCAAATCCCGGGGGAATTTCAGGGTCATTTTGTACTACCAAGTCATTATCCATAGTCTTGGTCTTTGGAGGACTTGCTAGAGTCCTTTGTAGTGACGTACCTAGAAAGGATGTCAGCGAACATATTATCAGAACCTTTAATATGTTCAAAGTTTATGATTTTTCCAGAATTCATATAATCCTTGAATAAAAGCCATCTTCTGTGAGGTTTTTTATCTTTATGAATCTGGTGTTTACCATAAGAAACAATTGCTTCACAATCGGTTCTAATGGTTATTTCTGACTTATCTATCAGAAATAGTTTAAAAGCATCTAGTGCATGTATGATAACATTGACTTCATAGTCAGTGCTGGTTTGGTACACCTGATATTTAGCAGTGTATTTACCAGAGGCATACCTACAAATTTGTTCTTCTATCTTAGAAGAATATTTGTTTTTCTTGCGTTTTAGGATAGCTCCCCATCCTAATTTGCTTCCATCACACTCAATTATCAAATAATCAGAGTCTAATGGTAATTGTAAAATTGGTAATTGGTTTACCATTTGTTTTATATTTTGAACCAATCTTATGTCTTCAGAATTAATTTTTCTTTCTCCTTTAATAGAAGTCTTGTTGTATAAAGGAGATGTGTATTTACCCAAATTTGGAATAAAACTTCGGGCATAATTTAAGAGTCCTAAAAAGGATCTTAATGTTTTAATATCCTCCATTTTATCAGGAAAATCTTGGATCTTTTTAGAAATATGGGGTTGGAGTTTTATGGTTCCGTTCCCTATTTCTGTTCCTAGGAATTCTATAAATCTTTTACAGATTTCCATTTTGTTTTTAGACACTATTAACCCATAGTGTTCTAATTTATATAATACTTGTTTTAAATGAAGAAAATTTTCTTCTTTAGTTTTGGAAAAAACAAGTATATCGTCTATATAGATGCAAGTAAAGGATTTAAAGTCCTTAAAAATGTTGTCCATTTTTCTTTGAAAAATGGCGGGTGCATTTTTAAGGCCGAAAGACATAACATGCCATTCGTATAATCCTTCTGAACAGGAAAAAACTGTCCATTTTATAGAGTCAAGATCCATTTTAACCTGGTGGAACCCACTCTTTAAATCAAATTTTGAAAACCATCTTGCATTTTGTATGCGGTTTATCAAAATATCTTTAGATGGAATAGTATATCCATCTTCGACTGTGTTATCATTAAGTCTTTTATAATTGTAAACCATCCTTGATTTACCTCTTTTTTGTTCTGAAGCTTTGTTAACAATGAAAGCAGGACTCCTATGAGGACTTTCACTAGGAGTTATTACTTTCAGCTTCAAAAGATTGTCGATGTGCAATCGACATTCTTCTTGTTCCCAGTTGTTAAATTGTATGTCTTTTGTTTTTATAATCAAATCAGGATTGATTATATTAAGTTTACACATAATAGGGTCACGATCCCAAAACTTCGTAGGGTTTTCTCCTATTATGCTTGTTTTGTTTAACCTATCCAGTATCTGTTGAATGTTGTCAAACGTGATTGTTTTAGATATCTTTATGGAAGAAAAAGATTTCATGATATCATTTGTGTAGTAATAATCTAAGTTTTCTAAATCTTGTTCCAGACAATCACATATGTCTGAAGATTCAGGATTATTACAAGAACATCCATCCATAGGTTGTTCTATGTATATTGGGTTGTCGCCGCTAATTATGGGAGACATTTGTGTTCTATCACTAATTATAACATAATCTTTGTTTATAGTGATAGTTCGATCTTGGCCTAGGATAAAATCTAAACTAATAATCATATTTTGTTTGGAGGGGACTAAATTTTCCACTCTCATAGATTTTATCTGTATTTTCTTACCAAACAAGTCACAATTTGTGCTAAATTGAAGAGAGATATTTCTTATCTCTTCATCATTTATCATTATTTGACCAGACATCGTTCTGGTTTTTTGTACATGTTTACTTTTAGTAATCATGTATGTGGGTACTTTTGTTCTGCAAACAACTGTTTCAGAACATCCTATATCTAAGAGGGCTTGAACTACAGCCTCTTTGGAAGGATATTTGTCTTTCTGAGGAAATTTTAGTTTTACTAATACCTTTAGGGTAATTAGTTGTTTTGTATTACAAACTAATGGGATACATTCCGTAGTTCCCATCATATTGTTTTGTGTAAAAGTAGATACTAAATCTTTTTTAGTATCTTTTCCTTTAACAATTTTTTCTAAGTGAAGAACCTTTTCTTCAATTAGGTTTAATCGGGTTTCTAAGACTGAAGTCGTAATGTCGATTAAATTTTTGTCTTTTGTACTTTCTTCTTTTCCTAAGAAAGTAGGTAAATTCTGTATTCCTTGTTTAGTCTTTAAACAATCTATACATAAATTTTTGTAACAAAAGGGACAATGAGCCCTTTGAGAGATGTGAAAATATCTTTCACAATGTAGACAAGGAATGAATCCTGGTCCTGAGAAAAATTGAATATCATGACAACAAGAATTTTTCTCTGTTGTATTCATTAAACCATTACCCAAATAGTCTAATGTTTCTCCTAAGTTTAGAAGAAGTTTAGGGTTTTGTAGACTCAACTCTATACAAGGCATATTGTCTAGTGTAAGGTTTTGGTTGTTATCAGAACCAATATTTTGTAGTGATTTTATAGAATCGTCATCAGATTCTAACTGAGATTGAAAATCATCTTATTCAACACTCATGTTTTCAGTCCCTAGGGTTTCTAAGGGTTCTGAGATTTCAGATAAATTATCCAATATATCATCTTCATCTGGATAAAATTCATCTAAAAATCCGTTTATAATGTCATCAAAAGATACATTATCTATTGTTTCTTTTTCACATCCTATCATAGGACTGTTTTCATTTTTAGGGATAGTAAAAATACTATACCTATTTTCCTCTGACCTATCTTGTTCTAGGTCTAGGTTTGATAAAGTTTTTGAGAACCAATCCTGTAGTTCTCTGTGTTCTACTACCAAGGTATCTACAGCTTGTTGGTAGTCTCTATCCGCAATTAGGTTAGCTAAATAACCCCAAGGGTTTTTTCTACGTGACTTAAAGTATCCCATATACTCTATGTCGCCACATAGTTTTATCAATCTTTTTAGTTTTCTAGAAATCTTTTCTAGAAAAGTATTTATACTGTCTAGTATAGACTTTTTGTATCCCGTTAAAGGGAAATTTATAATTTGTTCAACAACTATCAGAGTTGTCTTGTAATCTTTATCTAAAATGTTTTGTTCAACAGCTATCAAAGCTGTTTTGTAGTTTTTGCCTGAAAAAGGCTGTGTAGTGCCTACCAAAGGCTGTGTGGTGAAAGGCTGCGAACCTTCCATTAAAATTTTTAAAATAAAAATAAATTAAAAAAAGGCAGAAAATCGGGGAGCAAGAAAGTAAGGCAGCAGACAAGTGGAGAAGGATAAGGGAATCCACGGAATACACTGTAAAACAATATTTATAAAAGAATATAGATAATCATAAGGCTTAAATGAAAATCTTTTTGGTTGATTTTATACAATTTTGGATTTTTATGTTTTTTTTATATAAAGTGAATAAAAGAAAAACATACAAACAGACAAGAAAGAGAATTAAAAAAAAACGAAAATATTTTTCTTCGCAAAGACTGCCGCAATATGCAAAGTATTCCTCAACCCACAAAGGTACTAAATAGTTTTGCAAAGACTGTCGCAATCTGCAACGTATTCCTCAACCCACAAAGGTAGCTACGCGGGACTTAGGGTCACGTGGCACTCCCTGGCCTTAACCTGCCTTACTACTGGCTGGGTATCCTAACGAACACAAACCAGTTCAATTGCAAAAAAATTCAGATACTGGCTGGGTATCCTAGAGAATACAAACCAGTTCAATTCCAAAGAATCATATTCAAGGTAACCAAGGAAAGTCCTTGCTCTGATACCAAGAGAGGAGGGGTACAGAGAAAGCAGGAAAACCCTGCTCAGATACCAAAGGGCAGATAGAACAGAGAAAACCGGGAATGAACCCAGAATAAACTACCCTGAGACCCGAAAGGGGGGTGGAAAGGAGGAAAGTAAAGAGACAGGAAAACAAGGAGAAAACACTTACTCATGGTACACAATTTTTGCCAGCTCAAGCCTTCACAAGGAGAAATGAAGGACATTTGTGGCAAACACACTTACCTAGGGAAGAAGATACTCCCGTCACTGCCCCTTCATCTGCTATTTTGCATAACAGATCTAGAGGACTTAGTCTAAGATTCATAGACTATAGAAATATTCCACGACTAGACCTAGAACAAGATAGGCCAGTGGAAAATAGGCATAGCACTTCTGCTATTCCTGACAATGAAAACATTTCTATGATGAATATTGTAGAATGTGAAGAAGATGAAGATGATGACATGACTGATGAGGAATGGAATCATCATCAGGCTATCATAGCCATGTTTAGACAAGGAACTTCAAATTCTTTGTCTCATACAAATGAAAATGTCCAAATTAATGAAGAAGACGATGTCATTAACAAGATGGACGATATTATAAATGCATTCTTAGATGAATATTTTTCAAATAAAGAAAATGATACATTAGATAATGTATCTAAAATCTCAAAACCCTTTCCCATATTAGGGTTAGAAGACATAAATGATAAAGATACACTGGATAACGTATCTTTAATCGAAAAACCATTGTCTAAGTTAGACAACACAAATAATGATACATTCGATAATGTATCCATAATTTCAAAACCCTTATCAACATTAGGGTTAGTAAATACAAATGAGGGATCAAATAGTTATCAACCTCATAGCTATCAGTTACTACCTGATGGTATACACAGTTACTCTGTTGGTTTTCCACCTAGAGTATCACCACAGAATGTTGTCTTTAGTGACAACCAATACACAACATTAGGCAAGAGGCTTCCGATAGAGCCAAATTTCCAAATGCCTAATCTTCTTTTAAACATAGGAGGAATAGATCCTCAACTATTGCCAACATACATTGAGCAATGGACTGCAGCTGTAATCCGTGATTATGGCATACATCATGAGAAAGATGTGCACTCTTCTCAAGAAATGATTGCTAAAGTTGAAACCTATTTAGGTGATATAGCTAGAGCTTGCTGGGAATCTTTTAAGAAAAATTACCCAGCCGACTTAAATATGTTTGTGATCGAACCAGGTCCTAACATATACAATTTTTGTTCTTTGTTACAAAAATTGCTTACTTCCCAGTCTGTTAATGATGGGAACACACTCAGACAACAGATTTATTTGGGTCATTTAGAAAGACTTTCCATAACATACTTTGGAAAGATAAAAGAATTTTTACAAGATTATCTCATGTACGCATCCATAGCTGGATGTTTCCATGATTTAAACATTGGAGAAAAGATGTTTCTCAAACTACCAGGAAAACTTGGCCAAAAGATCCGAGAATCCTGGAAAAATGATGAGGTTACTCCCATGTTGAACAACCTCTCTATACGTATACAGCACATCATAAAAGTGATGGAAGATACATGTACACATATTGCTATACAAAAGCAATTGAAAAATTCCGATGCTGGAATTTGCAAACAAATTTATACTCCTCAGCAGTATAATCAAAACAAGCCTTACTAACAAGGCAACAAAAACATGTTCGTAGATTTTTTCTTGGATTGGGCCGGGAAGTTGTCCCAAAAATTTTCTTTTGAATGACCCAACATAGGCCATTTTATTTGTAAAAGTTGCATAATCAATGGTTTCAAAATCATAGTCCATCTTTTTACAGAGTTCTAAGATTTCAGTTTTTAAATCTTTATTTTCTATTTCCAAACATGAAATGTGTTTTTGAAAATCATTTTTCTGTAAAGAAAAAGAGTTTTTCAATTTTTGTTCCATTTTCTTGGTAAAAGCCAAGCGGTGTCTAAGTTTAATGGAATCATAAATTGAAAAATTCTTTTGTTTTGTTGGTTTTTCAAAAATGAAATTACCAACTTCGGGATGGTCCAACAGGTTGTTGTCACCTCCAACATAGCTGACCATCACTTGTACTGCTTCTTCAAGGTTATCAAATCCTTGAAATTTGCTGTGTTTGTCATTACCTATCGCCTTCAACAGAGAGGGATATGATAGGTAGACGCCACGCTTGTCTCCAGTAAAAAGGTAGTAGGCCTCTTTCTTGGGTTTTTTAAAAACAGCGGGGAACATTTTTGCAAAAAGTAATAATTTAATGCATTAATAGCATTAAACTTTTTTGTTGTACTACAAGCTCGATGAAGAGCATCAAGTAGTACCTTTTGTTCCCTTGAAACGGGACAGTTCCTCAGACATTTGAATTGTTGAGGGTGGCCTTCAGGTAAAACCGGAAGATGCTGTGTTGCAAACTTTAGAGTATCAAACTCTTCAGTTGTTGAGGCTGGTAACTTGCCTTTGTTGATTGGGTTTGCCATATTAGTACCTGTATAACAGAAGCTTTCCCTTAGGAGCTTCCCTCTCTCCTCTCCTCCTTCTCTCTACTTCTTATGCAAATTTCTATTATCAATAAGAGAAGTTATTCAGCATCTCCCCTCTCCTTCTCCATCCACCCCCCAAGTAAGTGTTCTCTGCTCCCCCTTATGGAGTAGTTTTCTTATAAGGGCGTCCTCGGATGCCTTAAGCTTTATTTATTAAAAGATGTGATAATCATTTAAAGGCTTAAATAAATTTTGTACAACTTTGTTTGTGTTCATATAAGCTTATGAGGAGATGTCTAACCGGCTATGCCAGATTCAGTCATCTCATAATCTTATCATGGACTTCTGTATTTATTTTTCCTGTCTTTACTTTTCTGCATTTAATTTCGTTCATGTGTAAGCTTATGAGGAGATGTCTAACCGGCTATGCCAGATTCAGTCATCTCATAATCTTATGGTGAACACTTTTCTTGCTATAACCGACTTTATCTCGGACAGTCTTCATTTTAGCTAGCCCGGTTTCGGGTTCTCTGTGAGCTAGGTAGCCACGTTGACCTACAGAAGAGATAAAGAGTTATAACATGTTTTAATTTATTTGTTTTCCTGTCTCTTTACTTTCCTCCTTTCCACCCCCCCTTTCGGGTCTCAGGGCAGTTTATTCTAGGTTCATTCCCGGTTTTCTCTATTCTGTCTGCCCTTTGGTATCTGAGCAGGGTTTTCCTGCTTTCTCTGTATCCCTCCTCTCTTGGTATCAGAGCAAGGACTTTCCTTGGTTACCTTGAATATTATTTTTTGCAATTGAACTGGTTTGTATTCTCTAGGATACCCAGCCAGTATCTGGATATTTTTGCAATTGAATTGGTTTGTGTTCGCTAGGATACCCAGCCAGTAGTAGGGCAGGTTAAGGCCAGGGAGTGCCACGTGACCCTAAGTCCCGCGTAGCTACCTTTGTGGGTTGAGGAATACGTTGTAGATTACGACAGTCTTTGCAAAAATATTTAGTACCTTTGTGGGTTGAGGAATACTTTGCATATTGCGGCAGTCTTTGCAAAGAAAAATATTTTCGTTTTTTTTAAATTCTCTTTCTTGTCTGTTTGTGTGTTTTTCTTTTTATCACTTTATAAAAAAAACATAAAAATCCAAAATTGTATAAAATCAAACAAAAAGATTTTCATTTAAGCCTTATGATTATCTATATTCTTTTATAAATATTGCTTTACAGTGTATTCCGTGGATTCCCTTATCCCTCTCCACTTGTCTGCTGCCTTACTTTCTTGCTCTCTGATTTTCCGCCTTTTTTTAATTTATTTTTATTTTAAAAATTTTAATGGAAGGTTCACAGCCTTTCAACACACAGCCTTTTTTAGGCAAAGACTATAAAACAGCTTTGGTAGCTGTTGAACAAATCACAAAATCCCCTCCTGTGGGATACAAAAAGCCTACTTCAGAAGTAGACAACACACACACAGTCCTAATTGGACAAAACAACACGACAATAGCACTTCTGGAAGAAGTGTCTAGAAAATTAAATTGTTTAATAGATTTAAACAAAAACACAAACAAGTCTAATGAGATAGATGATCTTATTAGTCAGGTTTCTAAATTATCTTTAGGAACCAACACCTCCACTAAGACAATTTCTAAAAATACACAGAAATTTGTTAAAGTGTCTACAAATGGTCTTAAAAATTAGACCAACAAAGAAGAAGTTTGTTCTTCTACAAATAAAATTGTGAGTTAATTATGTTTACACGACCTATTAACTCCACACAAACACAATTAGAAACTGTTGATATGAATAATACAACAGATTCTAATCAAACACATAGATTTCCTGGAGTCCCCAGAAGATTGAGGGAACATCAAACCAGGAGTCAAAACCTGATACAACATCCAGGAATCTTGGATAGATTCCTAAATAGACAAAGATCTACTAATGTCAGACGTTTGGAAGACTTAGTAGATATACAACAAAATACTGAGATAGGATCAAATACAAGGATAGATTCCTTGAATCCTAGGCAGTTATACAATATCGGATGGTTAAGTTCAGAAAGGACTAGCCTTTACCGATATAGAAGAATAGAAGATTTTCATCTTGAAGCACTTGGTGGATTTGATGAAGACATAGATATAGCTTAGGTTGTGGGTGTGTAGATGATTAGGTTTTTAGTTTATGCACTTAATCTCTTGATATGCCATTATATTGTGTGATAAGCACCTTAAAATGTTACATATCATTGAAAATCATTTTTCTACATGAAAAACCTACATTTAAGTATTAAAAGAATAAACTAAGTTTTTTCAATCTGTTGAAAAGGATTTTCAATCTGTTAAAATCACTTAACATAATAAGTGGTCATACATAGTCGTATTTTCAATTGATTGATTCGCGGAATCAACAAGTTAAAATAACTCAATGAATTTTTCAATATCAAAGTTTCGCATTTTCAATCTGCTGAAATGATTTTTAAATCTGTTGAAACAGAAAGATTTTTTCAGTCTAAGAGTTTTTAGAAAATCAATCTATTGAAATATTTTTCAATCTGTTGAAACAGAAAGACTTATTTTTTCAGTCTAAGAGTTTTTCGAAAATCAATCTGTTGAAATATTTTTCAATCTGTTAAAACAGAGAGGCTATTTTATTAACTAAGTGTTTGCAGGATTTCAATCTGTTGAAATAAATTTCAATCGATTGAAACAGAGAGTTGTCATTTTTTCTAAAGCTGTTTCAATCCATTGAAAACTCGAAACAATCGATTGAATGAACTTTTAAATGAAATCAATCGATTGAATCGTGGTTTCAATCGATTGAAATGTATTCTGATCGATCATAGTTTCATTCTGATCGATCATAACTCTGTCTGATCGATCATACTTCAGCTTCTAATCGATCGTAGTCTCTTCTAAACTCGTTATACTTTCAAACTAATCGATCTTGTGACTCTCTGAAACAGTTTTTGACAGATGAAACGTTCTGATTCTTTGTTTTACTCTATATATACAGAATTGATCTATCTTTTGAAATATATACAACACACTACTTGAGAAAACTTGTGAAATCAATCTGTGGAACTTTCATATACGTGACTTTCTCTCGCATTCAAGAATCTTTTCATATCATAAGGTGTCGTGATCAGAATTGTGGTCAATCAAAGAGAGAAAGTGCTGTTAGAATTTGTTCTCGACAATTAGAACTTCAAGTCCAGGTTTTTTCTTTCCATACTCTTTTGTAAAAGTGTGATTGTGCAGGTTGGATTGTGATCTGCACTTGGTACAAGAATCGGATTTGGTTATCGGGTGGTTTTCAAGATTCTATCTTGTGGGTTTGCAAGATAGTTCTTGGGGTAGATTGGTGAGTATCTACCTGGTTGTAATTTTCACTTGGTATTAGTGGAACTTGACTGGTTTGTCAAGAACTGGATGTAGCTCGGATTAGAGTGAACCAAGTATAAATTTGTGTGTTAAAATTCTTCTTTCATCTCTTTTATTTTCTCGTCTATAAACTTGCTGTGTTTAAACCAAATTACCTTCGCAAAGATTGAATAAAGATAACTCATTCTTCCAAAAGAAAGTAAGTTTTGCGAAAAAGTTTTAAAGTTCAATTCACCCCCTCTTGAACTCAACCATTAATTCTTTCAATTGGTATCAGAGCTGGTTCTTGTAAGTTACTCAAGAAATCGGTCCAATGGCCGAGGGAAAGATGACTTTTTCGAAGGAGCCTCCATAAACAGGCCTCCACTTTTTCTCGGTGTGAATTATTCTTTCTGGAAGGTTAGAATGAAAATCTTTATTGAATCTCTTGATAGAGGCATTTGGGAAACAATTGTTAATGGTCCTTACAAACCAACTCATACAAGTAGATGGTAAAGTAGTTGAAAAAGATTGGGCTGAATTAACCGATGTAGAAAATAGGAGAGTCCAATATGATTATACCGCAAAAATATTATTACCTCTCGCTTTAAATCTTGATGAGTTTTTCAGTGGTGTCTCAAGTGTGCCTCCGCCAAAGAGATGTGGGAAATTTTAGAGGTCACACATGAAGGAACATCTGATGTGAAAAGGGCAAGAAAGCATGAGTTAATCAGGGACTATGAGTTGTTTAAAATGCAAGCAAGGAGAAACAATTGCAGATGTGCGTAAAAGGTTCACGCACATAGTCAATCATCTAATCGGGTTAGGAAAGATTTTTGACAAAGAAGAGTTGAACATCAAAATCTTAAAGTGTTTGGACAGAACGTGGCAACCAAAGGTGACAGACTATATCGTAATCAAGAGACTTGACTCGAAATGACTACCGCTTCACTTTTTGGTAAGTTAAGGGAACATGAGTTGGAAATCAATCGGCTCAAAGAACAAGAGAATGCAGAAAAGAAAAGTAGAAATATTGTTCTCAAGACGATTGAAGAAAACAATGGATCTCGAAGAAGATGAATCGGAGAACCTGACTTTGTTGGTTAAGAAATTTGGGAAATTTCTTAGAAGAAAGAACGAACCGGCCAAGTAAAAAGGTACAATGATAAAAAGATCGAATCTGTTCAAAATACTATTACTTGTTATTCTTGTGGTAAACAGGGTCACATAAAGAGTGATTGTCCGAAAAGACCAAGAATCAAAACAAGAAAGAATCAAGATACAAAGGGAAAAAGGCCTATATAGCCTGGCAAGACAATGATTCATCTTCCAACTCTGAATCCGAAAGTGAAGAGGTGAACCCGTGTTTGATGGCCGGCCGTGAATCCTCTTCATCACATGTAAGTTCAACTCCTACAGAGAATGAAATGAATTACAAGCACATTACTAAATGCTTTCAATGAAATGCATAGTGAAGCCAGAAATTTATCTCATACAAATAATCGGTTGAAAGGTTTAAATAACTCGGTTAGAAAATAGAGTTAAAGTTCTGAAAAAGAACTATTAGAAAGCAAAACAGATTTAGAACATCTAGATATTATCTATTCATCTCATGGATAATGTTGCTGTTAATAAGAATTGTGAAAAATGTATTGTTTTACAAAATAAGGTTGATTACTTGACTAAAACCTTGACAAAATTTACTCAAGGTAAAGAGAATTTAGATGCACTTCTTGGGTCTCAAAACTGTGTGTTTGAACATTCTGGAATCGGGTACAAACCTAAGATTGGAGTAAAAACTAAAAAGTATTTGAACTTCTTTTCATTTAGAAAAACAACTACATCCCCTTTCTCATCTTGTCATTACTGCATGAAGAAAGGACATACTATCAAATTTTGTCATGCTAGAAAATATTTTGTGCCGCAAGGTAGGAAGAAATGGGTTCCAAAACATGTTAAACAGAAAATTTGACTCCTAAGGACCCAAAATACGTAAGGGTACCAAATACTTGATATTTGATCTTTCAGGAACAGCAACAAGAGTCCCTTTGGTACCTAGACAGCGGATGCTCAAGGCACATGACAGGTGACATTTCAAAATTCCAGAAACTGAAATTGAAGAATGGAGGTCATGTGACTTATGGAGACAACAACAAGGGAAGAATTCTAGGTTCTGGAGATATTGGTGATGGTGAATCAGTTATCATTCACAATGTTCTTCTTGTTGAAGGTCTCAAGCACAATCTGATAAGCATAAGTCGGTTATGTGATCTTGGTCACAAAGTCATTTTCAAACCGTAAAAGTGCCTTATCTCGTGAGCCGAATCTAACACGGTAATGTTGGTAGGTAAGAGGTTAAACAACATATACATGTTAGATATCAAGCAGTCTATATCATCTCAAAGTTGTCTTCTTACTAAAGAAGAAGAATCTTGGTTGTGGCATAGAAGGCTTGCTCATATACATCTTAAACATCTTGACAAACTGATTTCAAAAGAATTAGTTTCTGGGCTGCCTAAGCTTCAAATCTTGAAAGACAAAATCTGCGAAGCTTGTTTGAAAGGCAAACAAACTAGAAAATCTTTTTCAAACAAAAACATTGTTTCAACTTCCAAACCTTTGGAACTGCTTCACATGGATTTGGTTGGTCCTTCAAGGAATAAAAGCCTAGGTGGTAATCTTTATATCATGGTAATTGTTGATGACTTTTCCAGATTTACCTGGACTGTTTTTCTTAAAGCCAAATCTGATTCTTACAAATCTTTCAAAAAGCTTGCCAAGGTTTTACATAATGAAAAAGGGTATTTCATTACATCTATTCAAAGTGACAATGGTGGAGAATTTGTAAATGAAAAATTTGAATCTTTTTGTGAAAAGTTTGGCATAAAACACAATTTTTCTGCTCCAAGAACTCCTCAACGTAACTGTGTTATGGAAAGAAAGAACAGATCCATTGTGGAACTTGCTAGAACAATGTTGTGTGAAAATTCTTTACCTAAATACTTTTGGGCAGATGCAAGAAACACTGCTTGTCATGTTTTGAATAGAGTCTTGATTAGACCCATGCTTAAGAAAACCCCATATGAACCGTACAAAGGAAGAAAACCCAACATAAACTATTTCAGTGGTTTTTGGATGTACATGTTTTGTTTTAAACAATGGGAAAGAAAATATTGGCAAGTTTGATGAAAAATCTGATAAAGGAATTTTTCTTGGTTACTCAACTCACTGGTCATGCATATAGAGTTTACAATTTAAGATTGAAATCAATTGAAGAATCAAGTACATGTTATGTTTAATGAGTCTCCTCGAGTGGTGCAGAATAGAACAACAAGTACTCGCAGATGAAGAAGATTTAACCGATAATTCTCATCAGCTTGAAACATGCCGAGAAACACAGATCAGTGTACCGTTGAAGAAGATGATCCATCAGTGGACCCCGCAAAAGCCGAGTCACCAACAATTACCGAAGAACAGGAAGAAGATGTTCTGGAAGAGCTTCCTAAAGAGTGGATTGTCCCAAGAGATCTCTCTCTAGACAATGTCATCGGGCAAATTAATAAGGGAGTATCTACTAGACATTCTCTTAACCAATTCTGTAATCATATGGCATTCATTTCACAAATAGAGCCTAAGATAGTTAAAGAAGCATTAAATGATGAATACTAGGTTAGTGCCATGCATGATGAGCTTAATCAATTTGAAAGAAATAAAGTGTGGGAACTAGTTCCTAAAATCAAAGATATCAATGTAATTGGTACTAAGTGGGTATTCAAAAACAAGCTAGATGAACACGGCATTATTACTAGAAATAAAGCTAGGTTGGTAGCCAAAGGGTATAACCAACAAGAGGGTATCGATTTTGATGAAACCTTTGCACCTGTAGCTAGACTTGAAGTTGTTAGATTATTATTAGCTTATGCCTGTATAAGTGGTTTCAGATTACTACAGATGGATGTAAAGAGTGCCTTTCTTAATGGACTCATAAATGAAGAAGTATATGTTTCTCAACCTCCTGGGTTTGAAGATCTCAAGCATCCTGACCATGTCTACAAATTGAAAAAGGACCTTTATGGTTTAAAGCAAGCACCTAGACAATGGTATGAGAGGTTAAGTAACTTCCTAATTGATCAAGGGTACAAGCGAGGTGAGGTTGATAAAACTCTATTCATTAAGAAATCTGGAACTGACATTATTATGGTGCAGGTGTATGTGGATGATATCATTTTCGGTTCCACTAATAATGCCATGTGTAATAAGTTTGTAAAAGAAATGCAAAGTGAATTTGAAATGTCTATGATGGGAGAATTGAATTTCTTCCTTGGTCTCCAAGTTAAACAATTAAGAAATGGCATTTTTCTTAGTCAATCTAAATACTGCAATGAATTGTTAAAGAAATTTGATATGCACAATTGCAAGGAATCCTCTACACTCATGTCTACTAACTCGTTGTCTAGACTTAGATGAAAAAGGAAAACCCGTTGATCAAACTAAATATAGAGGTTTGATTGGTTCACTACTATATCTAACTCGCTAGTAGACTCGACATTATGTTTAGTGTATGCCTTTGTGCAAGATTTCAGTGCAAATCCAAAGGAATCACATCTTACCGCTGCCAAAAGGATTCTCAAGTACCTTAAGGGAACAGTTAATGTTGGACTATGGTATCCCGAAGGTGCATCCCTTGAACTTGTTGGATTTTCTCGATTCTGACTTTGCAGGATGTAGATTGGACAGAAAAAGTACCTCGGTACTTGTCATTTACTCGGGAGCAGCTCTAATATCGTGGCACAAGCAAAAAGCAAGCGTGTGTTGCTCATCAACCGCAGTAAGCCGAATACATTGCAGCTGGAGCCGTTGTGCTCAAAGCATTTACCTCAAGCAACAACTAACAGATTATGGAGTGACTCTAAACAAGGTACCTCTGGTTTGTGACAATACTAGTGCAATAAACTTAACTAAGAATCCTATTCAACACTCTAGAACTAAGCATATTGAAATTAGACATCACTTTATTAGAGAACACGTATCTAGGGGTGACTGTGAGATTTTATTCGTTGAATCTAAAAACAAGTTAGCTGATTTATTCACTAAACCACTTCCTAGAGATAGACTTAATATGCTTAGGACTGAATTAGGAATTCTAGATATATCTAGTATTGCATAACTGATTCTTTACAAGTGATTGTATGCTTTTTAACAGGTCGATAACAAGTTCAATCGATTAATAAATTGCATGAATAACTTGATATTATTTGTTTCAATCGATTGAAATTGCGAAATAATCTGTTGATTTCCTGATTCTTACTCTCGGTATTGATATGTTATCAGTTCAATCGATTAGATAAGCTTTTAATCGATTTATTTCATTAACCTTGTAGCTCGCGATACTTTCTTCTATAAATCAATCGATTAAATCTTCGATTCAATCGATTGAATTCACTTATGATACTCTGAATGATTTTCTTTCACAAAACAATCGATTTAATTCTCGATTCAATCGGTTTATTTTACTTCGAGTATCTCGTGATTACAAAATCAATTGGTTTCACGAATATCAATTGATTATTTTTTTTAGGGCTAGTTGTATGTACTTTGTCTCTTAACAATTTCTCGCAGAGTAAATTGAAAGCATTTACAACAAGATAAACTTCAGCTACTCTCTTTAATATCTAAGATTTCCAATTAAAAGCTGATTGACCCTGATTAGATATCTACTGTGAGGGTAATTAAATGGTTCAGTAGCAATTCTCTCTCCTCCTTTATCATCACTGCGCAGATGCAATAAAACAGTAAAGACAAAAAATTTTTGAAGCTGAAAGGTTTGTGTATTCTTATTCCTGTAGTATTATTTCCTTCTTTGAACTTTCTCTTTTCTCGATTCTTCTCTGTTCTGCTCATCCCAAAAATCAAGTATGCTCAAGCGCACAAAGTCTGGTAGGAAGAAGTCCAGCAGAGGCGAGTCTTCTACTGCAAGGCAAGAACAGAATGTTGAAGGAAGGATTGAAACTTGGTTCAATGGGGACCAAGAGAAAATGGATTTGTTTATCCATGAATTGAGGGCTCGGCAGCATTATTTGGATGAAAATTTCATTGCAAGGTTCCAGCATATTGATAATCAACTAGAAGACATTTACAACAGGATTGTGGAACTGCAATTCAATCAAGGCCCCGGGGACGAATGAAGATTTTCTATGTTTACGTTATTCTGTTTTCTTTTCTTAGTTTTTAATGTTCTCGTTTTATATTTGGGGTACCCACGTGGCCCCATTGACTCGTAACTAAAACAATCTATTTGATGCGAGTCAAATAGGGGGAGAAGTATTTTGCTTAAAACCGTCACTACACACACACCACAAAATATATGTCTCTGGTCTGTTATTTTTTATGCAGGTGCAGTGGTTATTTGTCTCCATCAAATAGGGGGAGATTGAAGCACTTGGTGGATTTGATGAAGACATAGATATAGCTTAGGTTGTGGGTGTGTAGATGATTAGGTTTTTAGTTTATGCACTTAATCTCTTGATAGGCCATTATATTGTGTGATAAGCACCTTAAAATGTAACATATCATTGAAAATCATTTTTCTGCATGAAAAACCTACATTTAAGTATTAAAAGAATAAACTAAGTTTTTTCAATCTGTTGAAAGGGATTTTCAATCTGTTAAAATCACTTAACATAATAAGTGGTCATACATAGTCGTATTTTCAATTGATTGATTCGCGGAATCAACAAGTTAAAATAACTCAATGAATTTTTCAATATCAAAGTTTCGCATTTTCAATCTGTTGAAATGATTTTTTAATCTGTTGAAACAGAAAGATTTTTTCAGTCTAAGAGTTTTTAGAAAATCAATCTGTTGAAATATTTTTCAATCTGTTGAAACAGAAAGACTATTTTTTTCAGTCTAAGAGTTTTTCAGAAAATCAATCTGTTGAAATATTTTTCAATCTGTTAAAACAGAGAGGCTATTTTATTAACTAAGTGTTTGCAGGATTTCAATCTGTTGAAATAAATTTCAATCGATTGAAATAGAGAGCTGTCATTTTTTCTAAAGCTGTTTCAATCCATTGAAAACTCGAAACAATCGATTGAATGAACTTTTAAATGAAATCAATCGATTGAATCGTGGTTTCAATCGATTGAAATGTATTCTGATCGATCATAGTTTCATTCTGATCGATCATAACTCGGTCTGATCGATCATACTTCAGTTCTAATCGATCAGAGTCTCTTCTAAACTGTTATACTTTCAAACCAATCGATCTTGTGACTCTCTGAAACAATTTTTGACAGATGAAACGTTCTGATTCTTTGTTTTACTCTATATATACAGAATTGATCTATCTTTTGAAATATATACAACACACTACTTGAGAAAACTTGTGAAATCAATCTGTGGAACTTTCATATACGTGACTTTCTCTCGCATTCAAGAATTTTTTCATATCATAAGGTGTCTGTGATCAGAATTGTGGTCAATCAAAGAGAGAAAGTGTTGTTAGAATTTGTTCTGGACAATTAGAACTTCAAGTCCAGGTTTTTTCTTTCCATACTCTTTTGTAAAAGTGTGATTGTGCAGGTTGGATTGTGATCTGCACTTGGTACAGTAACTGGATTTGGTTACTGGGTGGTTTTCAAGATTCTATCTTGTGGGTTTGCAAGATAGTTCTTGGGGTAGATTGGTGAGTATCTACTGGTTGTAATTTTCACTTGGTATTAGTGGAACTTGACTGGTTTGTCAAGAACTGGATGTAGCTCTGGATTAGAGTGAACCAGTATAAATTTGTGTGTTAAAATTCTTCTTTCATCTCTTTTATTTTCTGTCTATAAACTTGCTGTGTTTAAACCAAATTACCTTCGCAAAGATTGAATAAAGATAACTCATTCTTCCAAAAGAAAGTAAGTTTTGCGAAAAAGTTTTAAAGTTCAATTCACCCCCCCCCCTCTTGAACTCAACCATTAATTCTTTCACATCTTCCAGACAACACTTATGAGATAATTCCTCTGATATCTCAACAAACTGGTTGGCAACTACTAGGCCAACAAGGAAGATATGTCCATATGGGATTGATTACCATTGGAGTTAGATCCTTGGCTAGGCATATGATTGGAGCTAGAGCTTTGATAGTTCTACATGACTCTAGATTCCAAAATAATGATTCATAAAGTGTGATAGGTATTTTAGAGGTAGATTTAAATCAACATTTTTCATTGATATACCTAGCACCAAACTTTACAATTACACTTCCAGATTTTGTTAACCACATAAGTCTAGAAGTACAAACAGTAGGATTTGGACCCAATTGGGTGGACAAAAATCTACACTTAGATATCACCTTTATTGGAAGAATTAGTAATCATATTTCTTCCATGTATAGGATTGATACAAGACCATTAAAGGAAGCTATCAGCTCTCATGGTACACAATTTTTGTCAGCTCAAGCCTTCACAAGGAGAAATGAAGGACATTTGTGGCAAACACACTTACCTAGGGAAGAAGATACTCCCGTCACTACCCCTTCATCTGCTATTTTGCATAACAGATCTAGAGGACTTAGTCTAAGTTTCACAGACTATAGAAATATTCCATGACTAGACCTAGAACAAGATAGGCCAGTGGAAAATAGGCATAGCACTTCTACTATTCCTGACAATGAAAACATTTCTATGATGAATATTGTAGAATGTGAAGAAAATGAAGATGATGACATGACTGATGAGGAATGGAATCATCATCAGGCTATCATAGCCATGTTTAGACAAGGAACTTCAAATTCTTTGTCTCATACAAATGAAAATGACCAAATTAATGAAGAAGACGATGTCATTAACAAGATGGACGGTATTATAAATGCATTCTTAGATGAATATTTTTCAGATAAAGAAAATGATACATTAGATAATGTATCTAAAATCTCAGAACCCTTACCCATATTAGGGTTAGAAGACATAAATGATAAAGATACATTGGATAACGTATCTTTAATAGAAAAACCATTGTCTAAGTTAGACAACACAAATAATGATACATTCGATAATGTATCCATAATTTCAGAACCCTTATCAACATTAGGGTTAGTAAATACAAATGAGGGATCAAATAGTTATCAACCTCATAGCTATCAGTTACTACCTGATGGTATACACAGTTACTCTGTTGGTTTTCCACCTAGAGTATCACCACAGAATGTTGTCTTTAGTGACAACCAATACACAACATTAGGCAAGAGGCTTCCGATAGAGCCAAATTTCCAAATGCCTAATCTTTTTTTAAATATAGGAGGAATAGATCCTCAACTATTGCCAACATACATTGAGCAATGGACTGCAGCTATAATCCGTGATTATGGCATACATCATGAGAAAGATGTGCACTCTTCTCAAGAAATGATTGCTAAAGTTGAAACCTATTTAGGTGATATAGCTAGAGCTTGCTGGGAATCTTTTAAGAAAAATTACCCAGCCGACTTAAATATGTTTGTGATCGAACCAGGTCCTAACATATACAATTTTTGTTCTTTGTTACAAAAATTGCTTACTTCCCAGTCTGCTAATGATGGGAACACACTCAGACAACAAATTTATCTGGGTCATTTAGAAAGACTTTCCATAACATACTTTGGAAAGATAAAAGAATTTTTACAAGATTATCTCATGTACACATCCATAGCTGGATGTTTCCATGATTTAAGCATTGGAGAAAAGATGTTTCTCAAACTACCAGGAAAACTTAGCAAAAAGATCCGAGAATCCTGGAAAAATGATGAGGTTACTCCCATGTTGAACAACCTCTCTATACGTATACAGCACATCATGAAAGTGATGGAAGATACATGTACACATATTGTTATACAAAAGCAATTGAAAAATTCCGATGCTAGAGTTCGCAAACAAATTTATAGTCCTCAGCAGTATAATCAAAACAAGCCTTACAGAAGGCCTATACCTAGAAGTAAACCTAGGTATAATAAAAACTACAATCAGAATTCTTATTCTGAAAGACAAAAACCCACAACTTCTAGAAAGACCTACACGATTAGGTCTTCAAACTCTAGAAAGCCAACTCTAAATCCTGATAGACACGTCAGAAAATTTAGAGAAAACAAAACATACAAGCAAACTTTGAAATGTTTTGCTTGTAACCAACCAGGACATTTCTCAAGAGATTGTCCTAACATTACAAAACTTTACACTAAAGAGGCAGAATTGATAAAATCCTGCCACATGAACCTTCTTCCAATAGATGAAGATGTTTCTACTGATTCTGAAATACTATCAGTTATTAGTATTACAGAATACAATGATGAAATCAATTTAGACAAAAGCCATAAAGATTATGGCTTAATAAATGATTTCACAAATAATGAATTCATTCACCTTTATCCAAATGAAAATGATTTCTAACTGGATAATAAATATAATGAATTAGGAAATATATTAGATGATTTTGGATATTATCTAATGAACACAATAATTTTTTCTTTTGATAAAGAAACTAACAAAAGGGTATTGCAGAGTTCCTTTTGTTATACAGGTACTAATATGACAAACCCAATCAACAAAGGCAAGTTACCAGCCTCAACAACTGAAGAGTTTGATACTCTAAAGTTTGGAACACAACATCTTCTGATTTTACCTGAAGGTCACCCTCAACAATTCAAATGTCTGAGGAATTGTCCCGTTTCAAGGGAACAAAAGGTACTACTTGATGCTCTTCATCGAGCTTGTAGTACAACAAAAAAGTTTAATGCTATTAATGCATTAAATTATTACTTTGCAAAAATGTTGCCCGTTGTTTTTAAAAAAACCCAAGAAAGAGGCCTACTGCCTTTTTACTGGAGACAAGCGTGGCGTCTACCTATCATATCCCTCTCTGTTGAAGGCGATAGGTAATGACAAACACAGCAAATTTCAAGGATTTGATAACCTTGAAGAAGCAGTACAAGCGATGGTCAGCTATGTTGGAGGTGACAACAACCTGTTGGACCATCCCGAAGTTGGTAATTTCATTTTTGAAAAACCAACAAAACAAAAGAATTTTTCAATTTATGATTCCATTAAACTTAGACAGCGCTTGGCTTTTGCCAAGAAAATGGAACAAAAATTGAAAAACTCTTTTTCTTTACAGAAAGATGATTTTCAAAAACACATTTCCTGTTTGGAAATAGAAAATAAAGATTTAAAAACTGAAATCTTAGAACTCCGTAAAAAGATGGACTATGATTTCGAAACCATTGATTATGCAACTTTTACAAAAAAAATGGCCTATGTTGGGTCATTCAAAAGAAAATTTTTGGGACAACTTCCCGGCCCAATCTAAGAAAAAATCTACGAACATGTTTTTGTTGCCTTGTTAGTAGAACTTGGAGCACTACAAAACTGGTTATTTCAATTACTAGTAGATTCTACACTCCGTCAATACTTGAGGATAGTCCAATATCAAGATGATTTGGCACCCTCATCTTTCGATCAGTACAACATCGGAATAAACCCATATTTGGTGGAATGCGATCCTGCTTGGATCAGTAAACACTTAACTGAAGATTTATTCTTTTCAGGATTCATGAAAAGGATGATTATTTTCAGAAACTCGATGATAGAACCATTTTTCGGTACCAAGATAAATTACTGGATAAATGCGTTCTTTCGAAACACATACAGTGAGGAATATTTCATTGAAATATTCTCAACACACCCCTACAGCATAAAAGGGGAATATTATCCAGCTAAACATCACTTGTTTCTGGATACTGAGTCATTCACTGATATTTGTTTCAGTGATAACCTCCAAAAGATTGGTCATAATAATCCTCCTTTCACTACAACGAGGTATGATCAATTCCAAGATGAAGATATCTATAAAGAGTTGTTAGCCGAAACCACCACCATCAGTCTTTGGGTGAAATTTGGCAAAGCTGCTCATGTACGGCGGAACTGTACAAATCCCGCCTCCCCACAACCAATGAGTCTTTCTGATAAAGACGACTTTACCCTCGAAGATTTCAAAGAACTCCTAATGGCGTAATCTCCCACGTCATTAGCCACACAAAGACCATTTTGCCCTTGAAGATTTCGAGGAGCTTCTCATGACGTAAGCCCTTACGTCATAAACAGTTGTATCAAAAGACGACAAAGGTTAATGGCAGATAATGATATCTTGCTACCTTGTCACGATTCCTCTTCCGTTACATGTTGTTAGGCCAGTAAAATGTATATATATCATCTAAAATATATATATATATATATATATATATATATATATAAAAATTTATATTACTCTTAGCTTCTTGTTGAGGTTTGTTACATGTAAAATTTGCTCCTTGTCATAATCCAAGCAACATACAAAATATACAGGGTAAACTAGTAATTCAACTTCAAAATTCATATATCATATGTGAGATAAAACAACATAATTCAACTTAAAGTTCTCACATATTACATGACACGCCTAATGACGGATCTTCTTGTAAACTAGGAGGGTCTTGGTCCCTTCAAAGTTTTGTCACTCCCATATATATTGATAATTTCTCCCTCCACAAAAATTAATGATCATTAAATATATTCACTTTATATTTATAATTTTATACTCTTACCCTTTCATCTTTTTTTTTCCTTTCATATTCATTTATTATTTATTAATAATATATTATTTACCCAAAAAATCAATGATCAAGATCTACTATTGGACATGTCCATATAGACTTACATTCACATCACACAGTACACTAGACGAATTCCATAAGACTAGATATTGAAATAGAATCAGAAATATGTACCTGTCACACTACAACTCCCTCAACCGTATAACAAGGGTGCTCAGTTTGGTATATACACTCATGTGTGGCTAGGGTAAATTTCTAAATGACTTATTAAGACACATTTCTTTTTCACACCGCAGGCTAAGTCAATAGAAACTTCCTTCAACTTTCACCCCCTGATTCTTTTGTCTATGTAATTCCAGTGATTAATATAGTTAGAATATCTCATCGGGTCTCAAATCAATACTATACATACAATACTACATACATGAGATGCCCCTTTGTAAATTTCATATCACAACACAACATTTTTCAAGACACATAATAGCATTCAACAAAGCTCACTTCATGTTCATAACATATATTTTAATAACTTAAGGCATATATACATCACTTCTCACATTATAACATTTTTTTTTTCTAATTTGACCTCAATATATTCTTTTGATCATAATTTTTTATGTAAACATCCTTTTAAACTAATCTTTATTTTATTGAATTCTTGAGATTTCGATTTGCATATATGGAACATTAAATTTGGAGCTCGGAATTATTTTTTATGATTTTTTGAAAACTACTAAGCAAATTTAAAAGTGTTGAGCGAAATTTTGATAGAATGAAACTTCAAAAACTTCACAAAATCCGCTGAGCGAATCTAAACGCACTGAGCAAATTTTAAGCAATTCAACACTATCTTAAATTCGTTGAATAGATTTAAATCCATTGGGCAGATTCGTAATAGTAGTAGACTGCATAATCTACTCAATACTATGTTTCTAATGTTCCAAATCAAATTAATTTTAAACCTTACCCTTCATATTGTAAATCAATTCACTACATTTAATCTAAGAACAATACATTTATATAAAAGATTATCTTTTTCAATATCATATAAATCAATTATACATTCACATTTAATACAATCATCACAAATCAACACATGCATAATCACATAACCCAAATTCTTGAAAATCAAACAATGTGACCAAGTTACCTTCACAATCCAGATCTTCTAGCTTAGAGCACTATGAAAATTGAAGAATAAATAACTTCTCTTACCTCAAACACAATTCTCCAAGTTAGAGAACCCTAAAAACTTTTAATTTTTAGGAAGATAGATCCTGCTCATGAAAAACTCAGTTTAACAAATTGAGCATAAATACTCATAAACTAGTCAAGATTTATCTTTTCACAACAAAATTACATAGGTCCCTGGACCCACATGCAGACCTAAGTCCAAAATGGTCTAAAATTAAGAAAGGAGAAACTTACTCCATTAAAAATTTTGATTGGGTAGAAATGATTTCTTCTCCTTCAGAAGCACTAAGGTGTGTTTGGATCTAGAAAAAGATAAGAGAGGAAATAAGATTTTTCAACGCATGACTTGGGTCAAGTACATACTTTCCCATCTGAGACACATGAAAAACTTTGTGCAGGTTTGACAACTGAGGTGGTAAATCAATCTCATAAGCTATGAGCCAATCCTCCTCGAAACCTATTATGGTCCAATGAACTTAGGAAACAACTTTCTAGATCTGATAGCTTTTCCAACTCGAGTAGTATGTGTGACTCTTAGAAACACATAGTCTCCAACTACAAACTCCAAGGGTCACCTCCTCTGATCAACACAATACTTCTGCCTACTCTATGAAACTTTCATCCTCTCTTAGATTTGTTTGACCTTCTCAGTAGTTTTTTGAAGCAACTCAAGTCTTATCAAGATAACTTCTCCATCCCAATACGAACATAAAGGAGCCTTACAGTTCCTCCCATACAAAACCTCATAAGGTGTCATTTTAATGCTTGCATGGTGACTATTATTGTAGGTGAACTCTACTAGTGAAAATATCTTATCTCAACTTTCTAGATGACTTAATACACACATCCTCAACCGATCCTCCAAGGACTAGGTTGTTCTCTCAGATTAACCATTTGTCAAAGGATGGTAGGTAGAGTTGAGTCTTAACATAGTTTCCAAAGCATCCTGCAAATTCTACCAAAACCATGAGGTGAACCTAGGGTCTCTATCTGATGCTATATTGGATGACACTTCATGCAACCTCACTATATATCATATAGTTGTACAAGCTTGGTCATGAAAATCCTCAAATTCACAAGCAAAAAGTGAGCACTCTTTGTCAATCGGTCAACAATTACCCATATAGTATCATGTCCCCTCAATGATTGTGATAAATGGATAACAAAATCTATGACGATTTTATCTTATTTCCACTCGCACATCCAACTACTGCAACATTTTTTTAAGTCTTTGATGCTCTACCTTAGACCTCTCTTCTCATGTTGCGCCACCAAAAAGGCTCTTTCACGTTCTGATACATCTTAGTCATGCCTGGATGCGAACTAAGTCTACTCTTATGATCCTCATCTAGTATCATCCTTATTAACTCCTTATCTATAGGGACACATACCCTGCCTTTGAATCTTAAAATTCCATCAGTTCCTAAAATAAAATCTTTAGTTTGCTCAATCGCTAACAACTCCACTCCGCCTTAGGTTAGGATCCACTAATTGTTCTCCTTCACTTTTTCAAATAAGTCATCAGTAATAACTAGTCTGCTACAACTAATGTGGTCAAGAAATAGTTTGACTCCCAGATTTAGATCATGAACTATTCATTCAACTTTAGTTCTTTCACCATTAGGGTGACATCTATATTGTCTTCCTACTCAAGGCATTTGTGACCACATTCACCTTCTTAAGGTGGTACATCAGTTGGAAGTCATAGTCATTTAGGAACTCCATCTACCTCATTTGCCTCATATTCAAATCCTTTTGATCAAATAAGTACTTGCGGTTCTTATGATCACTGGACACAAGGAACTGAGCACCATAAAGATAATGCCTCCAAGTTTTCAATGCAAACACAACGGTTGCTAACTCTAAGTCATGAGTTGGGTAATTCCTTTCTTGAGTATTTAATTGCATGGAAGCATATGTCACCGCTCTCTTCTCTTGCATCATCAAACATCCAAGCCCCTATGCGATGCATCACAGTAAACCTCAAAAGGTCTCCCTATGTCAGGAATCACTAAGACTGATGAAATAGTAAACCTTTGCTTATCTAAGCAAAAGGTTGATCCTTGCGGGTCAACTGTGTCAAGGGTGTTACAATCTTGGAGAACCCCTTAATAAACCTCTTGTAATAACTAGTTGATCCCACAAAACGCTTGATCTCAGTAACAATCTTGGGACGCTTCCACTTAAATACTACCTTCACATTAGTCAGATCCATTGATCTTCTATGTGCTGATATGACAATGCCCCAAGAATTGTATTTTAGCAAGCCAAAATTCACACTTGAATAACTTTGCATACAATTGTTTCTTCCTGAAAATACCCAACATTGTCCTCAAGTGCTCTTTGTGCGCCTCATGAGGCTTTAAATAGACAAGAATGTCATCTATAAAGACCACAACAAACTTATCTAAGAAGGGATAAAAAATTATATTCATGTAATCCATGAACAAGGTTGGGGTGTTCGTCACTCCAAATAACATTATTACATATTCATAATGGTCATAATGTGGTTTGAAAGTTGTGTTCTTAACATCTTTAGCCCTTACCAAGATTTGATGGCATCCCGACCTTAAGTCTATCTTAGAGAACATTGTTGCTCCATGTAAGTGGTTCATATCCTTGGTAGTGGATAATTATTCTTAATAATCAACTTGTTCAACCACCACTAGTATACACACAATCTAGATCCCTTATCCTTCTTATTTACCAATAAATTCAAAGCTCTCAATGATGACACATTAGATATAATAAATTGTTCTTTAACCACTCTTCCACTTACTTTTGCAACTCCACTAACTCGATTAGAGTCATTTTTGTATGAAACTATTGACATTGATCTTGACCCTAGGACCATGTCTATTATACTATAGTTTCCTCTTGGGAGGTAGTCTAGGTACTTCCTTCGGGAAAACATCAAGAAATTCTCTTATCACTGATACATAACTTTTTTTACTCCTCCATGTGCATTAGAATAACAATCAACTTATTTTTTCCTTCATCTCATTTCATTTTTGTTATGCTAACAACAACTCTTATTCCAATGGATTTGGAAACACAATTTTCTACTAGCCACAACCTATGAGAATACAATTGACAACTAAGCAATCTACGTCTAAGACCTCGCTTAAGTTCTAAAGAGATAGACAAATCAAGCTAGTCTTGAATCTACATCCTTCTACTATCATAAGGCACCCTACCAAAACCACGGATGTTGACATCAACCTAGATGATGTTGTTAACACTAACAATTCTAACAGAAGCTCCATCACTAATAAAACTACCTTTTTCCATGCACATTCATAATACAAAAGAGTGTCTCACTTTAGAATTACACAAAACTTATAAACTTGTATTAGATATGAAACATAAACCTTACATCAAATTATATATAATTGGCACTTTAAGGGAGGAATAAATATTTGACCAAGTCCTGAGTGTGCAACCTTACATTCTTAAAATATCACAAACAAAAAATAATAACTACAAAAACAAGGTCAACTACACAACCAAAACATAGTAAACTCATTCCCCTTTGGTCAACCTAGGACACGACATGCTCTAATACCATTAATGTAATAGCCCCAAAAATTATGCATACAACAAATATATAATTAAAACACACAAAGTAATTCAAAATATAATTTTTCTCTGCATAGAAAAATATATACATACATATTTATTACCTCAAAAGTAAACAAAATATAAATTTATACTTCTCCTAGCTCTAGACCTACTCTTGTTGAGGTCTATCACCTATAAAATCTGCTCCCATGTAATAATTCAATTTAAGTATACAAAATTCAAATGTGAAATAAAATAACATAATAACTTTAAGTTTTCATATATCATATGACATACTCATACAGGCTCACATTCATGTCACACAAATACTAGACGACTTTTAGAAGACTAAATATTGAAATAAACATCAGATATTTGCACCTATCACACCACAACTCCCCCAAGTGCATAACACAAAAGTGTTCAATTTAGTATATACATTCACGTGTGACTAGGGTAAATTTATAAATGATTTATCAAGACATGGTTCTTTTTCACACTACATGCTAAGTCATTAGAAACATCCTTCAACTCTCACCACTTGATTCTTTTATCTATGTGATTCCCGTAATCAGTAGAGTTAGGATATCTCATCGAGTTCTAAATTAATATTTATACATACAACACTACACATATGAGGATACCCCTTTGTAATTCTCATAATAGCACAACATTTTTCTAGGCACATAATAACATTCAACATACCTTATTTTATGTTCATAACATGTATTTTAATAACTTAAGGTATATACATATCACTTCTCACATTATAACAAAATATAATTTTTTTTTCTAATTTGACCTTTGTTTATTCTTTTGATAATAACTTTTTATGTATATATTCTTTTTAACTAATTTTTATTTTATTGGATTTTTTATTTTAGGAGTTTGGATTTGCATATATGGAACATTAAATTTGGAGTTCAAAACTATTTTTTATGATTTTTTGAAAATTGTTAAGCAAATTTGAAAGTGCTAAGTGAATTTAAAAGCACCGAGCGAATTTCAAGCGTTTTCAACACTATCTTAAATTTGTTTGGCCGATTTGTGACAAGAATAGATTGCATAATCTACTTAATACCCTGTTTCTAACATTCCAAATATAATTACTTATAAATCTTACTCTTCATATTATAAATCAATTCACTAAATTCAATCTCATATAAATTAATTATAGATTCACATTTAATATAATCATCATAAATCAACGCATACACAATAATCACACACCCCAAATTCTTGAAACTTAAACAATATGACCAAATTACCTTCACAATCCAAATCTTTTAGCCTAAAATACTATGAAAATTGAAGAATAATTAACTTATGTTACCTCAACACACAGTGCTTCCAAGTTAAAGATTAATCTTTTCACAAACAAGTCTATATGCAAAACCCCTGATATCCACATATAGACTTAAACCCAAAATATATCAAAATTGTCTAAAATTAGGAAAGAAGAAACTTACTCTATTCAAAATTCTGATCGAATAGAAATGATATTCTCTCTTTTAGGAACACTAAAGTGTATTTAAATTTAAAAAAAAAATAAGAGAGAAAACGAGAAATATAAAAAAAAATTATATAAATATAATAATTTTGTAATAATAAAATTAGAATGTTTATTTATAGTTTTTTAGTTTAAACGGTTAAACTTTAAATTTACTCTTATTATAACAATTTTACTCTTAACTTACTTCAACTTAGTCTTCACCTACATGTATTATTTTTTTCTAATAAAGTATTTTATTAATTTTTTTCTCTATTGTGTTATAAACCTTGGTTGAGATGATTCTTAATTTGATAAAATAGTGACGTAATCAATTGGTGTAATTAAAACATTATAATCACCTATATATAACTTTTTAAATGTAATGTATCAACTTAAAAGAAAAAAAGAAAAATACGAGAGACAACCCTTATATTATTCCTTAAAATTAATATACTTAATAAAATAAATATCGAGTTTGTGATTAACCTTCTGTTCCCCCCAAAATTAACCTTTTTATTTTTTTAAAATCTCTAAAACCTTAACTCGATTTTAGTCGGAACTTAGTATAGTATGTTATTTATATAATATTAATCATTGACTTTGTTCCTAATTTTTGAAGTAATTAAAATAATTAATAAATTACAAATTTATTTGTTTATTTTAAAAAAGAGTTGAATATTAGCTGAATGGTTGACAGGAACAGGAACAACATTTTAGCGTTAGGCATTGATTCTTTCAAAGAAAAGACAGCCGTCTCCATGTTTGCTAAGGATGGAGGGCGGTTTGGTCGGTTGTCTGTGGCCGCCACTTTGAGACCAAAAAGCCATTACTTTTTCAATTTATATCACTTCAATATCAAAATACTATTTCTAGAACAATTGAATGGTATTTTTAAAAAAAATAATATATAGTTATAACATACTAAATAATAATTTTGACATATTTTAGATCAATATAATTATGATACCCATATTAAAATAATATTTTTTTTAAACAATTATCACCGAAGATATTCTTATATATAAATAAAATTTATTATTTTTATATTTATTAAGAAAATCATAGATACATTTATATTCGTGTGATCATATTTTTATTATATTTTTTATTTTAATTTATTCGATATTTTAATTTCAAAGTTGAATGGACTAGTTAAATTAATTAATAAATTAAAATTGAAAGTAATACAATTCGAAAAATTATAATTTTTTTTTACATTCGTTTCTTGTCTAAATATATTTAGACAAACCCAATTAAAAAGAGCATTGTTCGAGTTGCTTAAAGGATGCCAACTAACTCCTTTTACTTAAAAGAAAAAGATAATAATTATTTTATTAGAATTAATAATTATTTTAATTAATTAAAAATAAGATAAATAAAAAAATTATTGTTAAATTACATATTTATTTAAAGATGAATAAACTTAAATGTAATAAAATATAGTTTAATATATATATATATATATATAAATTTTAAAATATAAATATTTATTTGTAAAATTATAAATTGTTAAAAATAAATATATAAATGTGAGATATAATTTAAAAAATATATGTAATTAAGAGAATAAAAATAATATAATATTTTTATTTTTTTATTTATTATTTTACATCCGAGTGAAAATATTAAAATAAACGTAAAACTAAAAAAAAATAGGAAAAAAATATAAGATATAAATTATATTTTCTCTTTCCAATAAAAAATAGTTAAAGAAATCTTTTATATATATATATATATATATATATATATATATATATATATATTTGTGTATTTACTTATGGATTGTAACTTATAAACATAAATAAAACAAAATAAATGGAAAAAATAATACAACTTTTAAAATTTATTAAAAAGTAATAAAATAAAATAAATATAAAATTAATAAAAAAATACATAACATCATAAATTTTATGTTATATTTAAAAAAAAAATTCATGTAAGTTGTTCTTCCTAAATATGTCCTCATCGACTTCTACTTTTTCAATATTTTTAACATAATGTACTTCACCTACTTTCCACACTATTTATTATTTAGAGTTAAAAAGTGGTTTTACAATGACTAAGAAAGTCATTGAATCTTTTTTATGTATTTAATACTCAAATTATTATAACTGTATTAGTGTTTTCATTTTATTCATTAGGGTACAAAGATAAATTTAGGAGTGCCAACGAGTTCCTTTTGTACAAGTTTTTAGGTAATTTTTTAATCTAATTTGCCTAAAAAATTTATTATTTTTGGTTTAATTAATTTGCTTCACTATGAACCAATTTTTTCAATATTTTAAAACACAATGCTATGTTTCACAAAGACATACGTGTAAAACAATTTTGAAACCTCGTTGTCTTCAACATTTGTTGTGTTGATCCTTATATCATTACATGTTCCTCCAAAAAATCATTTTTTATCTTTAGAGTAAAAGTAATCTCAATGTGTTTAATGTACACGATGGGTTTCATTAGAATAAGCATAAGATCATATTTGATTAAATGTGTAAATTAATTCATCTATTCGTTCAGTTCTTGGAACTCACCTTATTAAAATGTTTGTTCAAATTTGACATTTAATTTTCAATTATTTAAATGAATCTAGTTCACATTTTTTTAAAGTTTAATATTATCTATATATGTTTTTTTAAAATTAACCATAAAAACTTGCTAATTTTTGTTAGTTATAATTCATTAGAAAGTATGTGAAACTTCGTTTATTAAATTTAACTTTGAGCATTTTCTTTGTTTATTTATTGGATTATGAAATGTAATAGCTTATAATACTTGAATTTCACATCTCACATGTTGAGCACACGTGGATTACGATATAACATTAAAAAGTATTATTGTAAGATACGAAAATTTAAAATAATGAATTTGTTTAGTGAAACTTTAAAAACCTTATAAACAGTTAACTAAATATTTCAATTTTATAATTTTTAAAATTTGTGTTGGTTCTTTCTAAGGTTTATATATTAATATTTTGCTGGAATTAAGATTGAGATATGTCGGATTGAAACTAGTGGAACGAAGAATAATTTTTTTTTTCAATTACAAATATGGTTTTTATGTGTTTTTTTTTTCTAAAATTTATAAGGTGGCAACTTCAATAAAATGTTTAATTTTAGCTAATATTTTAAATCATAATCATGTGATAAGAAAATAATAAATAATAATAGATTAAAATATCATGTGATACAAAATTAATAAATAATTGTTGATAATATATTTTGGACACAGGGTTATTAAGAATAATTTATACTATACTAAGAAGTAGTTAGAATGACACTATTATTAGAGTACAATACAGATTAATATTAATATTTTAAAAAATGTCTTATCATTATTGAGAGTAACATGATGCAATGTAATAAAATATACTAATTATAAAATTGTGAGAAATTATATTTTGGTAATTAACTTATTTTATTTTCTTTGTTTTTATGAGTTTAAACTCTGGTAATTATGCTTGTTACATTCAATATATGACATAACAGAAGTTATCTCTACCCACAATAGTAATGTATTATATATATAAAAATAAATGTTTATAAACATTATGGATACAAGAACATATAAGATGCTGTCATTATAATTTAGTTGCGACTTTTAAATCCATTATAATTATAAAAAAAAAACAATTAAATTATAAGTGAGTTTGATGAGATAAATTCTAACGAGTTAGATTCATTTAAATGGAGGTATAAAATTTAAACTATTTTCATGTGTTAAATCTAAAATTTTAATCTATAAATTAGAATTCCAATTTTTGTATCATTCTCATTATTGTAATGCCCAAAAAGTAAATTTTTTAGAAAATGAATATTAATTATCCCTCTTTTCCAATAGTGTTCATAATTTCACAGTGGCGACCTCGAGAGATACGCCTCTTGTAGAATTTGTGCATAATTCATTTCCACCAACTTCATATAATGCATGTTTAGTTATATGCAGCATTATGCACAATTTGATCTTTGTTAGCTCCAACAATTCCGTTTATAACTTCCACATTTTACCTTTATTAGAACATAGTACTGTATGTCAATAACTTGCATTTTTACCATTACCCCAAAAACGTTAATAGTTGCTGCTTATTTTAGTGCAATAATAATCAAATTAAAGAAACAAAATTATGGTTGTATTTTGGTAATAAAATAAATGAATTCACATTCTTCTATAAAAGGTTTTTTAAGACTATTCCTTATTGTTAATGATAAAAGAGATTATTGTTATTTAATCTCAATAATTAATCCCTTATTTTACCAATTTTTGTTGAAGGGAATATCCTACTCGAGTTAGACATAGGACCATTTGTGCAACAAATCCAATGTTTGTGTATTTAAAGTAATTGCATACCTGTGATTTAAATTTTAGTTTTTTACTCAAACTAAAGGAATCACACGATTAATTGATATACAGACTCGGTTATATGAGTGGTGGTCCATAAATTTATAATGTACGATCAAATAGTACTTTTACTTAGATGTTTGATTTGGTTTTCTTTTTTCTTTTTTAAAAATAATTTTAATTATTAATTTAAAATAATTATTTATAAAAATAAATTAAAAAAAATTGAAAACGGTTTAAAAAAACACTAACAACACAATGTTATGATAAAAATTAATGATAATTTCAGTAACTTCATTATAATAAACGCCAGCTATACACTGTGATAATTGATTAATATCAGAAAATATATTTTATTAATTTAAAATAAATAAATAAATAAGCCTCAAATCAATAAATTTAATATGTATTAATGATTAAGAAGTGATGTTTAAACAAAATCATAACAATTCATTAATAGTTTTATCTTTGAAAATCTCAAATTATTACTTATGGTCAAAACCTTCTTACATTATGTTTTTATCTTAATTATCAATGACAGATGTCTTCAAAGTTTAATCTCACATAATAATATTTCTCTATTTTTTATAATTTTAAAATTATTCGACAAAACAAATCCAAATTAATCATTTTATTAGGACAAATTTTATTGTGCTAATTATTTAATTAACTACAATTATATTTACAATAAAGAAAAAAAGTTAGACTAACTTTACGATCTATAAAAATAAATTTTATGACATCTCTTGAGTTTTTGTATGTTTGGTTTTGATATACAATTTTCATTTTTAAAAGTTTTTTTTAATTTTAAAATGCTTTTAATTTTTTTAAACCATTTTTTCTGTAAATTTAGTTTTTAATTAAAAAAATATAATACAATAAATTATTTTTTAAATACTATTTCCCTTATTCCCACTACTATTATAATTATCAATTATTATCAATATTGTCATGGAGTTATTATTATTAATATAAGTTTTTACTCATTATTATCATTATATAATTTTGTTTTAAAACTAATTTAATTTGATCAAACTTTTTAAAATTAGTTTATTTTTAAATTTTAAAACCACTGTAAACTAAACAACCTTATTGAGAACTTACCTAAACAAAATGCACATTTTGGCCCTTGAATTCCTACAATGTAAAGTACTCTTTGAAAAAAGAAATTAATTGAATTTTACTTTGAATTAATTAAAGGGTAAATTAATTGAGTTTTATTTAATTTGATAAAAAAAGGTAAATTAATTTAGTTTTATTTTCATATTAGCTAAATAATTAAAAATTAATTATTATTTTTTTTGCATGAAAAAGATAATTTTTTACTTTGACTATATGGAATAGAAGAGAAGGATTTATGGGACTGGGTTTGGTAAATAAAGGGAAAAAAAGATGGCAATATCAAAACTAGCGGCGTTCCCACCCACTTATGTGCCGGGTTGGCTATTACATGACCCCACCAACCTTTGTCTCAATGCTCCAAAAGAAGGAGAAATAAAAAAAAAAAACACTCGTCTCTCATCTCTTCTTACCCTCTCCTTAACTTCACTTATATACCCCTCTTCTCCCTCATTTCTTCATTTTCTCAACTTCCATCATCACACCACACACCACTCCATTCCCCCATTTTTTCCAACTTTTTTTTTTTAATTTTCAGATTCAAACAAATACTAAACATTTTCTGGAGTTGAACCAAATCAAAGCAAAGCTACTTTTCCCAGGCAAGAATTCTCTTTCTCTTTCCCCTTTCTTTACTCTTATGATCGTATATATTGTGTGTGGGTTTATCACGCCGAATGAATTGACCAATCACCACCCTTGCTGTGTTCGACCTTGTGTTTTCAGTTACTCTCTCTGTTTCTTCTTTCTATTTTCTGCTTTTATTTATCTCTGCATCCAAAGTGCTGTGTGTTGTTTTCATTCTTCTCATCATGCAACCTTGTTTGTGTGCTTGATCTTATCATGCAATCTTATTTCTCTGCTTGATCTTATCATGCAATCTGATTTGTCTGTTTGATCTTTGAGACTTGATCGGTATTCAGCGCGAGTCAGAATCCGTTTATCTATCCATTTGGCTGAATACGATCGTGATTCTGAGCTGTTCTGTATTTTTATTTAAGAGTGTTTGACCACTCTGATCAGAAATGGTTAATGATTATCACCGATTATCAGAATTTGACCGCGTTCAGTTTAATTTAATTAGTTTAATCTTCAATTTTCATCTCTAACTTTTGCTCTTACGAATGTTTAATTTGAGTTTTTCTACTCTTTTGATACTTGTCATATTAATTGCCCTGGTTTTATCGAGAAATGGTTTTGATCCGGAGATCGATCTCAGAAGACAATCAGCAGTTCCTGTTGAGATGTTTTTGTAGAAATTAGAAAAACTACTTGTTTCTATAGCTTTCAGACATTAGGTGGTGATTTTTTTAATACATTTTATATACTCTGATTTTCATATCTGTTTAGATCTTGTTGTTGTTGAATTTAATGGTAAATATATAAAATATATGTAAACATTCAGATAAATATAAAATATATGTAAACATTCAGATAAAACTTGATGTAAATTTTATACTGCATAAAGAAGTAGGGTAGATGATGAAAAAAAAAAAGTTATTTCAAAAGATAAAATAAAAGAAACCGTAGCTTTCTCTCACCTCACTGTGTATTACTGTTTTAAAAGGCCTCCTCAGGAATCTCAGCCCTCTGTCAGCCTCACTTTTGTTCCTAACTTTTTATTTCAAGTTCACAACTACCCCTACTCTTTTTGTTAAAACACGATCCTGACCTCCACTTTTACTGATTTTGTCCTTTTCCAACTTGCCATCTAAGAGGATTGTTTCATGAAAAAAAAATATATATTATTTTGTTGTGCTATAATACTTGCAAGAGTAAAACATTAACCATGATCAAGTAAAACAAATAGTTATTGTTTGGCGGTCAAGTTTTTTTTTTTAACAGTGAATTATAAACACTTTTATTTTATCATATGCTGACTGATAAATATTTTGTTTGACAATTACTGAATTTTAACTATTATTTTTACATAATTATTGTAATTTAGTAAATAATCATAACTATTAATACAAATTTAATTATAATTGATAATATTAAAAACAAATTATATTATTCAATCACATATTGATATCTACATTAAGGTTTCTATTTCTATGATAACTACTCGAGAAAATATATTTGTAGTAACTTTATTGAGTAACATAGAAGAAAATAATAGTAAGATCAATAAATTATTTATTAAAATGAATTTTCAAAATTTTAAAATTGCAGAAAGTATCATCGTGAGGAGCGCAGATGATTACGATTTACCGTTACTGAAAAGAAGTGAAATTAACGCGCTTGAACTTTGTTGCGTATATCTTTATTTAAATTTTAAAAAACATCCCTAAATAATATATGATATGGTTAGCTTTGCTATGGGAAAGGAAAAGGTTTGGTGGGGGGCTTTGTAGCTAACTATCGAAAGAGGTCCTACTTACATATCATAGATATTAGCAAATTCCGTGTTGATTCATTTTTTATGTTTGAATGTTGGATCTTTGGGTCCCATGATGTTCATCTCTAACCAACGTTCCAGATATATAAATCTTCTTTCATGTTGGAAAATCAACGGTAAATTGAATTTTTAGAAAAGTATAATAAAAGAAGAAAAACATTTGGGGAATAGGCCCAAAGCTCTGATACAAGAGAAAAAAAGAAGTCATAGCATGGTATTGGTGGCATGGGTGGTGATGGACAGGGAAATGTCTTATGTGTGAGATCAAGCTGTAACACAGCATTTTAGGGGCCCACATGGCATCTTCATCCTTAACAAAACCAGTAACCAGACCAAATCTTTTGCATATGTAATTAATATAATCAAGGGATTTATTACCCTGTAACTCTTAATTAATTATTAGTAAAATAATATAAAAAATTTATAAATTATGTATAGAAAATTACAGGGGGTGAGTAATTTTTTAATAAAAATGTTTTTTAATTTCTTTATTAATATTGAGGACACTTGTTAATCTTTGCCATTATTACTTTTTTTCCACACATGCTCGGGATGGATCTTTCGTATTGCATGGAAATGTAAATAAGATTTTGACGTAATAAAGTTCAGTTAATCATTTTACATTATACTATCCTTCGATTCATATATTTGATAAATATTTATAATTTTTTACATTATATTGTAATGTAAAATTATATTTACTTGCCCATATTAATAATAAGAACTGATTTTTTTTTAATATTTATTGATTCTGTATTTTTTTTAATTTCTAGATTTTAAAATTGAAATATTCATTTATATTCTGGGACAATTACTGTAAGGAAAGTCATTCATATCTCAAAATTATAATTTTTGTAAATTATGAATTTTATAATTGTAATTATAATTATCACTTTTAAGAATGATTAGAATCTGTTGGACATAAATATTTATAAATATATCTATGTAAATTTCTTATAATCAAGAATACCTTAATATTAAATATTTATTAATCATATCAAATCATATTAAAATAGGATGGATATATTAGTAAGAAGAATTATGTTGTTTGTAGAGTGATTTATATTATATAAGAATAATTTTTTACATTTTTATTTTTTAAATTGTTGTTCCAATAAATTTTTTCTTTTCGTTAGCTTTTATTAAATCTCTAAAGAGTTTGAGAGATTTTGAAAGAGGGAGAGAGAATAATTTTGTCGCTATAATAAATATTTCTTATTTCATCATTTTCTTAAAAGTGTAAATTAACATATTAACATAAACCTGCGTATTTTTTATGAACATTTTAACCTTGTACATTTGTTTTTTTATTTGTATGGTATAGCGATGATGAAAAATAATGGTGTTCTGGTCTAATTTGGTCCCCCTCCCTCTATCTATTTTTCTTTTTCTTCATTTTCCGTTTTTTTTATTACATTAAAGGGATTGTGAATTAAGTACCTGTACAACAACAACCAAGTCTATCCACCAGCAACATCTAAATTCCTCCAATTTCTTCTTTACTTGTTAAGCAGTCAATATAAGGAAGTGAACATGGAAGAAGAGACCAAAGTCATATCAGAAGTTCCAGTGACAAAGGTTGTTGAGGAGGCAGATCATAAGAAAGATGGCATCAAGGTATCATTGTCTTCTTGCACTCGTTATTTTATAATTTGCTTTCTGTACAAAGTAGTATTGAGTTAAAAGTTCTTTCTAAAGCTTCTCTTAGCATCATACCTTGCAGTGCTATCGTTATTTCCCTGATCAGGAGGTATCTAGTTCCAATTGAAAATTTTATGGAATCCAGTGATTGTGAATACCTAGTTCCTTTTAGACTCAATATTTGCGTGGTTGTGGAGATGGGATTGAATTACGAGAATGGTAGATGAGAACTGAATTAGATGATAGAGAAAATAGAGACGCTATTGTGCTGTATATAGTTTAAAAATTTATAAATTTCAAGTCCAGATAGCTTACATGAGACATAGAAGTTATAAGATTGATTGTTTAATTGATGATCATTTAGTTATAGGAGACATTACATTATAACATTTTTTTAACAATTAATGGTAGTATGTGCTTAGCATTTCATTTAGTTGACACTTGTGTATAATTTATTTTTTGTATATTTATTTGTTCAACACTTAGACTTTATAAGTATTCACAATTCATAAAATATTATTCTCTACTTGATGCCTCCATCTTTGAGCATCAGCTTTAGTATCCATATGTTATATCATTAGAGCAATAATATGAGCACTTACTGAACTCTTAATCCATTAACAAGAGCCTGAGATTATATCTTGTAACTCTTAATAGACTATTTGCATAAAGTCATTTACCATAGGTCAAAATTCCTAGTTGTTCCACTGTTCACTCAACTATTGATTCTTGATAGTATTGTAATAGCAAGCTTTGATTACAAACTATATTTAATGTACATTTTTTTGATGATTTATTGCAGGAGACAAATGGAGACTTGCCAAGTGAAGTAAAGAAAGAAGAGGAAGAGAATGCCTTAGATGGCGAATTCATTAAAGTTGAGAAAGAAGAGAACGCTGTAGATGACAAGGCTCACAAAACTGAAAGAAGCTCAGATTCTCCGAGCAGAGAATTTCTAGAAGCTCAAGAGAAGATACAGGAACTTGAGGTTGAACTACAAAGACTAACAGAATCTTTGAAGACCTCTGAGCACGAAAACAATCACCTGAGGGGAGAGATCTCGGTTACAAAAGAGAAATTGGAGGAAAGTGGAAAGAAATGTGAAGAGCTTGAACTGAGTCACAAGAAATTGCAAGAGCAGATGGTTGAAGCTGAGAATAAATATAATCAGCAGCTCAGCAATCTTGAAGAGGCACTGCAAAGTCAAGAAGGGAAGCAAAAGGAGCTTCTTCATGTGAAGGAAGCATTCGATGATATCAACCTTGAGCTTGAAAACTCCAGAAAGAAGATGCAGGAATTGCAGGATGAGCTGCAACGTTCAGCAGATGAGGCACGGAAATTTGAGGAACTGCATAAGCAAAGTGGGTCACATGCTGAATCCGAGGGAAAGAAGGCCTTAGAATTTGAGAGACTACTTGAAGAAGCCAAACTGACTGCAAAAGGAATGGAAGATGAGATGGCCTCCCTAAAAGAAGAACTGAAGGGTGTTTATGATAAGATTGCTGAAAATCAAAAGATTGAAGAAGCACTTAAAACAACAACTGCTGAACTCTCTACTATCCAAGAGGAGCTGACACTTTCAAAATCACAGTTGTTGGAAGTTGAGAAAAGACTGTCTTCAAGGGACTCTTTAGTGGATGAGTTGACCCATGAATTAAACCTGATAAAGACTTCAGAAACACAGCTAAAGGAAGACATATCAGCACTTCAAAATCTATTGGCCTCTACGAAGGAAGAACTGCAAGAAAAAAATTCTGAGTTGGAAACTGCAAGGTCCAAATTGCAGGAGGAGGAAAAATTGAGGGAATCAATTGAAGCTGCACTCAAGAATCAGGAAAAAGAGTTTCTCAATGTACAAGAGGAGTTGACTAAACTTAAAATAGAAAAGGGAACTCTTGAAGCAACCGTGGAAGATCTAACCCGTAATTCGAAGAAGTTTGAGGGGTTATGCGCCGATTTAGAGGAAAAACTGAAGCTATCAGACGAAAACTTTCTTAAAACAGATTCTCTTTTATCTCAGGCACTTTCAAACAATGCAGAGCTTGAGCTGAAGGTGAAGTCGTTGGAAGATCTCCATAATGAATCTGGAGCTGCTGCAGCTACTGCTACTCAAAGGAGCCTTGAACTTGAGGGACATATTCAGAATTCAATTGAAGCTGCAGAAGTGGCAAAAGCACAATTGAGGGACCTAGAAACACGCTTCATAGCTGCAGAGCAGAAGAATGGGGAGCTTGAGCAACAATTAAACTTAGTTCAATTAAAAACCAGTGATGCTGACAGAGAAGTGACTGAATTGTCCGAAAAAATATCCCATCTCAACGCTAAATTGGACGAGGCCGAGGAAGAGAAGAATCTTCTTAACCGCCAATTGCAAGAGTACATGGAAAAGGTAGTTCAACTTGAATCAGACTTGAATCAATCATCTCTGCGGAGTTCACAGTTAGAGAAGGAGCTGAAGTTAGTCAATGACAAATGTTCTGAGCATGAAGACCGAGCCAGTATGAACCATCAGCGTAGCCGGGAACTGGAAGATTTAATCCAGAGCTCTCACTCCAAATTGGAAGATTCTGATAAAAAGGTGAGTGAGTTGGAGTTGTTGCTTGAAGCCGAGAAATACAGAATGCAGGAACTTGAACAACAAATAAGCGCATTAGAAGAAAAGTGTAGTGTTTCAGAGGCACAAGCCAATAAATACGTAAATGATGTGTCGAATTTGACATCAGAACTAGAGGCAATTCAGGCACGAACCTCAACCCTCGAAATTACACTGCAAGCTGCTAATGAAAGAGGAAAGGAGTTAGAAGATTCTCTGAATGCAGTGACGAATGAAAAGAAAAAGTTAGAAGATGCTTCAAACAGTTTGAATGAGAAGCTTGCTGAGAAAGAAAATGTATTGGAAATTTTGAGGGATGATTTAAATCTTACACAAGTTAAATTACAAAGCACTGAAAGTGATCTCAGGGCTGCTGAATTAAGAGAGGGTGATATAATTGAGAAACTTAAAGCTTCAGAAGAAAATCTTGTCATAAGAGGAAGAGATATGGAGGAGACTGCTACAAGACACTCGGAACTTCAATCGTTGCATGAGTCTCTTACGAGAGATGCAGAACAGAAGCTCCAAGAAGCTATAGAAAAATTCAGCAAGAAGGATTCTGAGGTTCAGTCTCTGATTGAGAAAATTAAGATTTTGGAGGAACAGATGGCACAAGCTGGGGAACAGTCTACGTCCTTGAGGAATGAATTTGAGGGGAGTTTGAGCAAACTGGCTTCTTTGGAAAGTGAAAATGAAGATTTGAAACGGCAAATTGTAGAAGCCGAGAGCAAGAGTTCTCAGTCTTTTTCTGAAAATGAATTATTGGTTGGAACAAACATTCAACTGAAAACCAAGATTGATGAACTTGAGGAATCATTGAACCGTGCACTATCAGAGAAGGAAGCCACTACTCGAGAACTTGTGTCCCATAAGAACAGTATAGCTGAACTAAATGATTTACAATCAAGATCCACTGAAATTCAAAGTGCAAATGAATCCCTAATTCTAGAAGTAGAATCACAATTACAAGAAGCATTGCATAGGCATTCTGAGAAGGAATCAGAAACCAAAGAGTTGAATGAGAAGCTGAATACTCTAGAGGGCCAAATAAAGCTTTTCGAAGAACAGGCCCGTGAAGCAGTTGCAACTTCACAAACTCAGAAAACTGAGCTGGAGGAGAGTCTGGTAAAATTAAAGCATCTTGAAACGGTCATTGAGGAACTGCAAAACAAGTCACTCCACCATGAAAAAGAAACTTCAGGGCTAAATGAAGAAAACTCAAAGCTTAATCGGGAAATAGCTATCTATGAATCCAAATTAAGTGATTTGCAGTCAAATCTCTCTGCAGCACTTATTGAGAAGGATGAAACAGCTAAAGAGATACTCATCTCGAAGAATGCCATTGAAGAATTAGTGACAAAGCACAGTGCAGAGGTGCAGACATTGAATTCACAGGTACATGAGATACAAATATTCAACGTGATATTTCTTTACTTTTCCTTCTTCCATTGGTATTGGTGGTAAAAGAAACTTCTGAAATAACCATTTTGTCTAAACCATATTATTTGGAGAATTGATAATGAAATTATATCAACTTGCAGATATCTTCAGTGATTGACGAGAAGAACTTGCTCAATGAGACTAATCAGGATATAAAGAAGGAACTTCAGTCCCTTATACTTGATCTTGAAGAGAAGTCGAAGGAACAACAGAAAATTGAAGTCTCTCTGAGATATGAGATCGAAAATCTCAAAACTGAGATTGCTGAGAAATCTGCGTTGCAAAGACAGCTAGAGGAAATTGAAGGGCAACTGACAAAATCTGAATCTAGACTAAATGAAGAGGTGATGCTGAGAGTTCCTACTTTTTGTAAATAAATGCAATGTTCAAAAACATAGTACCTATCAGAACTAAAAACTTGTTAATGTAGTATATTGAACGGGCTTTGCTGATTAATCCGATGTTTTGCAGGTTGAAAGTGTTCAAGCTGCTGCTTGTCAAAGAGAAGCAGAGTTAAATTCAAAACTAGAGGACTATGCACAAAAATTCAATGACAGAAATGTGCTGAACGAGAAGGTTGCAGAACTGGAGAAAGAATTGCAACTTGCACGGGATGCTATTGCTAACCAGGTATCCCATGTACTCTTACTGGAATTGCAATTTTATTTTTCATGGTAGCAGGATGTGTTGAAAGAGAAAGGCTAAGAAAAGGAGATATTTGAACTTAATCCTCTCGTCATTGTGTTTTTTCTCTTTGACCACCTCATGTCGATCTACCTCTGTCTGTCTGTGACAAGTATAAAACTCATACAAGTGATGTGTTATTGTGCATCATACTGATTGCTTTTTTAATTAAAAAAAAAATTACAGAAAGGAGCAGAATCTCAGAAGTTGGAACTAGAGACAACCCTGAAGAATTCTGTTGAAGAACTTGAAATTAAGAAAAAAGATATCTCTCTTTTACAGAAACAAGTGACAGATCTAGAGCAGAAATTGCAATTGGCTGGTGATAAATCCTCAGTTAAGGTAATCCTCCCCGGAAAGTTCCCAACCACTGGTGTTGGTCCTTGAATGATTTACTTGTAGTTTAAAAACCAGAAATAACATGATTTACATTCATTTAAATTTGCCTAATAACACAAAATTCCCCGGAAACACTTCCTCGGCAGTATTTCCATTGGCTTAATTGAGAAAGAGGGGGTGACTTTCGGGTGATGTTCAGAGCATATAGTGATCATGATTGGAGAATGTCGAAATTTGAAGGCCCCCCAAGTCAAATTAGCTACTGTACCTTGTCAAAATATAATCGAAAAATTCAAAACATTTGAATACGACATAAGAAATGTCTTCTTCTCTGCTATTCTGTAATTAAATGATAGGTTTTTTCTATTTTCTAATGATATTCCAGGGTGATGAGGGTGTTGATCAGAAAGAAGGGTTGGAAGTCAAGTCCAGGGACATTGGATCAAGCCTCTCGACTCCATCAAAAAGGAAAAGCAAGAAAAAGTCAGAAGTATCAAGTGCTCAAACATCATCTACGTCCGAGACTCATGTTCAAAGTGGCCAGGATTCGGCAGTCATAAATTTCAAGTTCATCTTGGGAGTAGCTCTGGTTTCCATTGTGTTTGGCATAATTCTTGGGAAGCGTTACTAGTATCAGCATTGTATGTGCTTTTGCTTTTGTTATTCATCATGATTTTCCTCTTTTTTCCTTTCCCGTTGATTAAGATTAACTATCAGATTAAAAGCTTTCTTTGTTGCATGCTTTCAAGCTCAAGTCTTCAGGTTGGTCAGGAACTTGTTTTCATTCCTATTCTTAATTTTATGTAAAAGAAATGGGGGTTGGTTAATGTTTTATTTCATTTATAGTTTGAATTTTTAATAATTTGAGTGCGAGTTGATATTGCTATGGAGCACATTTTTCTTCTGAATTGATGTCTGGGCAGCTAGAAAACTTTGTACCTAAATGGCTAAACGATGCTGTAAAGCTTTATTTACTTTCTTCTTCCTACTTCTATAATATTTGAAAAAATATATTTTTGCCTTAGTGAGCAGAAATCTATTTCTCGTAAAAATTTTGCTTCGTTGCACTAATTATATTTGCATGAAACGTGTTTAGGGTGGACTGTGCCCTATTATTTTTTGTATTTATCTTACAATACCTTTTGAAGTATTACTTAAATGTATTTTATTATTATTATTAGAGGATGGTATATGTACATCAAATACATTCAATCAACAATAATAATATAACAATAAATAATAATAATAATATTATATTAAGATATGTAATTAAAATAAAAGTTGTAGAATGAATATTTTGAAAATTGGGTGTCAAAATAAAATTTCTATTATTATTATTATTATTATTATTTAATGCAATCACTAAAATATGTGTTAAGTAATATTGACTTTGGTAGTAATTAATTATAAATCGTACTTGGTGTAATTTTTAATTCATTCATGCCAATCAACACCGAATACCTTGGGAAAAACTAATGTTTTAAAATTATTTGAAAAGGCATTTCCTCACTGTACTTTGTGCAGGTTTAGAATATAATATCAATTTGAGAGAGGGAAAAATGATCAACCTCGAGTGAAAGTGAGGTCTAGATTAACAATAAAAGATGGGAAAAAATAGAAAAAAAGTTTGTTTGATTTAATTGATGTGATAGAAAAATAATATAATAGAAAAATGAGATTATCAAATTATCTTTAATGAAAATGATTATTAGTGTTAGAATTTAAAATATTATAAATATTTAAATTATTTTTATTTTAATTAATGATATAAAATTATAATAATAATAATAATTATGCTTATAATTATAATTTTATTAGAATAATTATTAAGATAATAATAATAATTATTTATATATTTATTGTTATAAATATTATTATATTAAATAATTTGTATAGTATAATAATTTTATGGATAAAAATTAATAGAGAAAATTTAAAGATAATTTAAAAAATAAAATTTATATTATTTTAAATATTTAATTAAAATTATTTAAAAAAAATAATTAATACATAATTTGGTGATATTGTAATATTGTAAAATAAATGGTTAAATTTGGTGATAAATGAGTTGCTGATAAATGGGAAATTAATTTGTAGATAAAATGGTAATTTTGATTTTAGCATGCAGACTTTCTCAGCTTTTCATTCTTATTGTGGGGATCGTTTCTCTTTGTTTTTTACCTCCATTCTTTTATATTTCTATAGAACCAAACTTTTCTAGTCCTTTCAAGTCATCTCATATCCATCCGCGTTAACAATGAACATACACAACATTAAGAAAACAATTAAACTAAATAAAATCATTTCTTTAACAACTCACAATACTCATGAAAGCATATAAAATTATCAATTTTAAAATTATAATCGAAATGTTATTTGTTATATATTTTATAATAAATGTGTGAAGTAAGTTTTATATTCTTATAAAATATGTTATCTATTAAAAAATTCTTAAAATATCTTTTATTAACTTATTATTTGTAAAATTAAAACATAATTTTTTTCACTTTGTTACTAGTATTTTGTTTACGAGAAAAAAAAAGAAAGGAATATTGCTAAGTTGTGATAAAATCTAAACATAATAACTTTTTTCTAATATTTTGATTTTTTTATCACACATATCTAATGGTTGAACATAATTTTTTTTCTAATATTTAAATTTTTTATCATAAAAATGTTATTTTTTATAATTGATTTTATTTTAATAAATTTTAAAATAATCATTCTCTTTTTATATATTTTTAGATTATTTAATAAATAATTATAAAAGATTTAAATAACTTATTATATTATATATAATTTTCAAATATAAAATTATTTAAAATAACTGATGCTTTAATTAAATATTTCAAATTTTGTTTATAAGAGTAATTGTGTGGCGAACGAAGAGTGAAACATTGATAAGTTGTGATAAATTGTTTGGTTTTATGTATTTGGTTAAATGTTGTTTGACGTCATCATGGAAATCAGATTTCGGTTGCAACGCAGGAGATTGAGATGGTTGGCAGAGGTGTATGTATGTATGTATCATCTGGGTGGATAAGAAGGAAGGGGACACTGGGTTGCACCCATGTCTTTGGCGGCGGTGTTGTTGTAACAAGATCATTAAACATCACATAACTTATAACAGATTATATTTTTAATAAGATGTAATAAATGATAAAAAAAATATATTGCTAATATTTGTTATTTTCCTATTGATCTTCTTATTTTTATACTGTCATTTTTCTTTAAGGTAAGATATTTGTTTTTCATTTAATACTTTCTTTTGTAAGACAGTAAGAATATTTGTAGAGAATATAAGTTATTTTTTATTACTTACATTTTGAATTTGCAATGAAAAATTTAAATAAGTATATAAACTTATTTATACTCATTGATATTTTTTAAAATATTAAATTTAATTTTTAAAAATAAAGATGAATGATAGTAAATTGAAAGAAGCAAATGGTTAAAAAATCTAATTTACAAATAAAGTGAAGTGAAGATAATCTTCTTTTTATATTTACGTAAATAGTATATGAAGTTTAATTATAAAAAAAATAAAATAGTATTAGTATATTGAGAAAGTCAAAAGGATGAACATTTTACTCTTCCCACTTGAGTAAATTTTCAAATTTTATTTTAACGATCTACTAATTTGGTCACCTTAACTAACTCAGATTATTGAAAATGTTGACTTATTACATGAGAGAGTTTTATAAGTATACAGAACAATTTGTGAGTATCGAAAATACCTAAATAATATCATAAAGGTTGTATTTGATAAGCAGGAGCCATGTTATTTAGAAATAAAATAAAAGTGTTTTCTACGGATGGAATGGAGTATTTTTGCTGACTTATTTAATAGTTATTATCATATGATTATTAGAATGAAATTGAAAAAACAAAAAAAAAAAGTAAGAAACTTATTTTTCTAAGAATGTTGACTAATACGTGGGGTCATGCTACCAACCTTAGGGGTTAGATACCCATGTAAAAAAAAATTAAAAGTAGGTTGTTCTGGGATTGGATAAATGTTTACACTATAATTTTATCTAGAGGTTGTTTTCATTGTAAGTAAAAAATAAATAAAAATCTGATACAAATAAAAATGCTGACAACAGTTTTTTACTTATCTGATTAAGAGTAGTGAGCAGTGAATTTAAACATTAGCTAAATTTAACGGCGAGAAATTAAATTTAAACGATGTAATTTAATATTAGTTAGTAATACGCAATTTAGGTGACGGAAAAAATAAAGATAGGACGCAAGTGGAAGAATAAAAAAAAAGAAAAAAAAAAAGAGTTTTGTGGTGTGGATGAATAGTGAAGAAAAGGAGACATATCATTTTCGGGTGTCCTACTGGTAGGACATAGGGGACAAATAGTGATGAGCTAAAAAAAAGGGTTATCGGGAGAGGCAAAGTGATGAGGGCATTAGGAAAGTAATGTTCCTTAATTAATCCCGAAGCCGATGATTAGCGACAGAGATTAATTAATGGGGGAAAAATAGCGATATAAAACGAAGGTAAGGACAGAGGGAAAAGAAAACGGAGGAGGACCCAAAGAGGATAACATTACATAACACCCAACCCAAACTAACTTTTCTGGCTACAAAGTCATCACCCTTTCTGTCTCCTTTTTTTACCTCTATCTCTCTCTAAGATTTTCTCTCACTAAAAGTTTATGTTTCTCTCTCTATCTCTCACACTCACGCACCAAACCAAACACTCGTTTTCTGACACAGGCTCTACCTATCTGCTAAAACTTTCCTTGTCCTTCCCCTCTCAGTTTTGTCACTTTTCCCCCAAAAGTTTCCTCCAAAGCTTTCGATTCTCTTCGCTCTCCACCGATCATGCTTCAAAGCTTGGTCCCGCGATCCCCCCGCACTTCCAACCCTAACGACATGAAAACTAAGCGCGCCGTTGAAACCGCTGATTCCCCAGCCGACGAACCTTCCTTCAAGCGAACCAACTTCTCCGCCGATAAAACCGCCGAGGAGGAGCAGGCCTTCGATGCTGAAACTCACGGCGGGGACTCCACCGGCCTCAAACTCCTCGGCCTCCTACTGCAATGCGCTGAGTGCGTCGCCATGGACAACCTCCACTTCGCCAACGACCTCCTCCCGGAGATCGCCGAACTCTCGTCGCCGTTTGGTACCTCACCGGAGCGCGTCGGAGCGTACTTCGCGCAGGCGCTGCAGGCGCGCGTGGTGAGCTCCTGCCTCGGCTCCTACTCCCCGCTGACCGCGAAATCGGTAACCCTAACTCAGTCGCAGCGAATCTTCAACGCGTTCCAATCCTACAACTCAGTCTCGCCGCTGGTGAAGTTCTCGCACTTCACAGCGAACCAAGCCATCTTCCAGGCCCTGGACGGCGAGGATCGCGTCCATATCATCGACCTCGACATCATGCAAGGCCTCCAATGGCCGGGATTGTTCCACATCCTCGCCTCTCGCACGAAGAAGATCCGCTCCATGAGAATCACCGGATTCGGATCCTCCTCGGAGCTCCTCGACTCCACCGGTCGGAGACTCGCGGATTTCGCGAGCTCGCTCGGGCTACCGTTCGAGTTTCACCCGGTGGAGGGGAAAATCGGAAGCGTGACCGAACTCAGTCAACTCGGTGTTCGACCTAACGAAGCGATCGTGGTGCACTGGATGCATCATTGCTTATATGATATAACCGGCAGCGATTTAGGGACGTTGAGATTGCTGACTCAGCTTAGGCCGAAACTGATCACGACCGTCGAGCAGGATCTAAGCCATGCGGGGAGCTTCCTGGCGCGGTTCGTGGAGGCCTTGCATTATTACAGCGCGTTGTTCGACGCGCTTGGGGATGGTTTGGATGCGGACAGCCTGGAGAGACACACGGTGGAGCAGCAGCTATTGGGCTGTGAGATCAGGAACATCGTCGCCGTGGGCGGGCCCAAGAGGACCGGAGAGGTTAAGGTCGAAAGGTGGGCGGATGAGCTGAAACGGGCCGGGTTCCGGCCCGTTTCCCTCCGGGGAAACCCGGCTGCACAGGCGAGTTTGTTGCTTGGAATGTACCCTTGGAGAGGTTATACTCTAGTTGAAGAAAACGGTTCCTTGAAGCTTGGTTGGAAGGATTTGTCTCTGTTGATTGCCTCTGCTTGGCAACCCTCTGATTTGATTACTTACCCTGATTGAATCCAGAAAAACCCTTGTGATATGAAATTGTTATTGTGAGGCAGCAACCACCATTGGTTCCTTTCACAATTCATATATTTTCTCTGCTCCTGCAACTCCAATCCAACAAAGGACATGGCTGGTTGGTTGGTTGGTTGGCTGGCTGGCAGAGAGGAGAATCTCTTTTAGTGAATTAAAAGTGAGAAATCATTGCAAGTATCAAGTATGGTTTTGAAGTTGGTTCCTTATATGAAATATTTATTTATTTATTTTTATTAATTGTTTAATTGATTCAGACTCAATGGTGGAACAGAAGCCTGAGGGTGAATTGTTAGGGTTGGATGCTTGCTTCTCCTACTGCATGGGAAAAGAGGAGGAGGAGGGTATGTAATATATTGTAATGTATATTATGGGTATGGAGGGGGAAGGGATGGAGCTTTGTGTATAATAAAAATAAAAATAATAATAATAATAATGATGATGATAAGCATGAGAATGTGGATTGGAAACATGAGTCCTTTTGTTTGTGACGTTTGAGAAGATGGATGCAGCAATGGTGGTAGGTTCAATAAATAATGATAGCAGTAGTTGAATTAAGAGGGGATGATGACGTTTGATCCACGCCCAGTGGTTCCGTGGAGAAATTGAATGCGTAGCAGAGGGATGGGGATTCGGGGAAACAGATCACACTGTTCTCCAAGGAAACTAATATTTCCTCGTCACTCGAGGGAGCTAGAGAGTGAGACTTCACCTCTATGTGGGACCCTACTTCTTTTCTTATGCTTTCTCTGGTTTATTGAACTCTTACTTCTTTTAGTAAACAAGTTATTGGAAGGTTGAACACATAGTATTGGTAACCAAAGCTTTTGTTACTTTTTATTGGAATGCTCATGCAACAATCATTTTTTATCGTCTTAATCCTTTTTTCTTTCATTCATAATACAGTATTCCAACGTACTAAATTTTATGCTATTTTAAAATGAAACTATTTGGAAAGAATACAAGGAGAAGATAAGTCTGAAAGCAAAATTTGAGAAATTAAAAGCAAAAAAAAACTTCAAATTAGTCAAATCTTGTATTCTTTTTTCACTTTTACTCACTAATCAAAAGAAAATTTATCGTCATTTGTATTCTTTTTCTACGTTTTTCCTTTTACCTTCTATATAGAACGAGAGATAAACTATGGAGGATAAAGTAAATTATTAATAAAAAATATTGTCGCTTTCTGTAGTATATCGTTGGAATTATGATTAAGTATGCATATATACATATATTTTAAATTTTAATCATAATTTTGACTCAATAGTTACATTTTATACTTTATTTGTAAAATGATTTCCTCCGTCAAACACATTGAATCAATTTGCGTAAAAAAAATAGCTGAAAAAAAAAATCACTGCGTAAAAAGTAATTATTCCTATTACGAATTGACAGGTCTCATCACGAGGGACCAGTTTAGTTTCATGATTAAAAAATAAAACTGAATAGTCAATCTTGCTTGTATTTTTAATCTATGATAATATTTTTTAGATTACCAAGTTAATGGAATAATTTTAATTTGATTAACAATTATAAAAAAATTTATTAATATATTTATATTAAAATAATTAATTAAAAAAGTATTTAAATATATATTAAAAATAAAATAAAAACATTTTTAAATATTTTATTATATTAAAATAATTAATTTTTATTTTAAATATAATAATTTAATATATAAATTATAAATAAAAACATTCATTTAATCTTAAAATAAAAATAAAAATCTTTTTTTATTATATATTTTTTAGTAATTTATTAATTTAAAATAATAATTCATCTTACTTATTAATTAAAATAAATAAAAATTAAAAATTTATTTTTATATTAATTTTTAAAATAAATAATTTGTTATTAAATTAATTTATAATAATATATTTTATTAAAATATTATTATTTTTATTTAAATAATAATAATTATTTCTAAAACGAGTAAGTTGATACATTTACAAAAAATTATAATCTAAATAATTATAAAATAACAAATTTATTAACTAATCTAACTTATTTTAGATTTTTTAAACCGATGGAATTAACCCTATCTTAGTAATTCTAATAATTTGAAAAAGTAATTATACCAAAATTTTAATTGCAATTTGGTTACTAGTAACATTTCTTTAAGCAGTATCATGTGCAATAAACTAATTACAACCTAAAAAAATATCATTAAATATTTTTTCTAATATTTTTCATGAAACGTCTTATTACTAATTAAAATGCGTTAAACATCATGAAATTACATGAATATTTTTTTTAACCTTTAATTGTAATTTTGTATATTTAACAAATTTAAATTAATTATGAAAATCATGTTTGAAAGAATACATTATCTGAAAGATTAGATTTTTTTTTTTTGGAAAACCCTCTTTCTTAAAAAAATACCTCAAATCGCTATAATAAAAATGACAATAATGAAACCTAATAGTTTCTTAATATAAGTTATTACAAGTTGTCTGACATGCGTATTGTATTACATTTTCTTTTTAACAAACCCTTCTTACATATAATTATAACAGATAATTTAATTAGGTCTGAAAGTGAAACTAATCTTAATCACATCTAGATAAGTTTACTAATAAATAATTGTAGGAGCCTCAAGTTCTGAAGCATCACAATTATTATAAAAAGTTGCCCCAAGCATGTTATGATTATGTGTCATATCCATCACATCCTCAAAACTCTCATCTTATATATTTCTCCGAAAGTTGGACAATCTTTCTTTACTATCCATAATTACTTTATCAATTTTCTAAGAAAATCAACACCACACATTCGAAGACACACCTCTGCTAAAATCCAATATGCCGCTGAAGTCCTCTTTAATCTTCAACCCCCTTCATGTTAATGCCTCATTATCATTTCATCCAATCTCGGGGACAAAATGTTTTCTTTAACGTGTATTGATGTGAAACTGTGTACGGGTATATATATATTCACAAGAAATAGTTAACTGAAAAGGTTATGCATACAGGTCTCAGTAAAATAGATAATTTATATTTTTTTTTCTATTTTTAATTTATTGAAATATCTTTTAGTGTGTTTTAGATCTGAGATGAATTTAAGATAATATAAATGAGTTGATTTGAAGAGGAAAAAAGAATAGATAAAATTGAGATTAATTGGATTAAAAAAATTGATTAGAAATAAAAATAAATAAGATAAAAGTTTGTGAAAGTTTATAAATAATATAATTGATTTGATCAATTAAAAAGTTATAATTTAATTGATAAAAAATAAGAATACATTTTTAGTATTATCGTAAATAAATATTTTAGAATAAAATATAGTTGACGTAAATAATATTAAATTATATATGATATATTATTTAAAATATAAAATTTAAATATATGAATTTATAATAAAATGAAGTACATGGAAATTAATTATTGAAAATTTTACATAATTTGTTTAAATGAAATGTAATTTAAATTAATAAAATTATAATAAGTTAATTATTAAATTAATTCAAATTTAAGTATATGATTAAGAATGAAATTTGATAAAATAAATTGTATACTTAATTCTAAAATTATAGGAAAAAATGCATAATAAATAAACATGAAGTTAATAGAAATAAATATTCAAAGTGTAATGTGACATACATAATAATAAATATAAATATAATAATAAGCAAATAAAGACATAAATTATATTGAAAGGAGTCCTAAAAGTCGCTAAATTACTCATTCAAATGGTTAATTCTATCATGAATCCTATTAAAATTTGTACTAACAGTTATGTATAAATTTGTTAAATCATCTTCCATCTGTTGCATTCTTACTTGCATGTCCTGAATCCTCTAAAAATTTGTGATAACATTTGACTATCATGGAAGAGTGAATGCAGTTGAACTAGTTCATGGTGGACAAAACCTTCTTATTTAAGGTTGGCTGAATCATCTTGAAGTATTGTAGGGTCTTCATTGTTGTCATTTTCATCTTCTTAGTTGACCCTTCTATGTTACCACACGTCATTGATACAAACAAAATTTAATTTGTTCAACGTTTTTTTACTAAAGTAATGAGTCCAATCCAAAACGAAGAAGGAATTCAACGTCAAATCCACGCCATAGTGAACCATTATGCGTGTTATGAATATAGTGTATGGAAGATGCATTTTATTATTCTTGTATTTCAACATGTGTTACATAATCTAATTAATTGGAATATTACTTTTCAATGCCTACAACATAAAAGTATCCTCCAATGTCAATTTTGCAAAATCCGTCGCCCAAGGAATCGATATATGAACAAGGATATAATGTAGAAGTGTTTCATTGATTTGCAAACTTCCTGTATTTCTCACATTTCGACCTTGGGCTTGTGGTCTGAGCATGAACTTCAATGTAGAAGTTCTTCAACAAGTATTGTTGGTTGACCAAATTGTGTTTTGGATTAATCAATTAATGGGTTTTAGTTTAGTTTTATTTCCTGCAATGAGACAAACTCATAAACTTAAGTTGTATTAAACATTTGGGAATTCAGAATGAACGTACATAATATTCAGAATCACTTTGTGAGTTGTTGCTCTGCTAGGGTTCTTCCTTGCATCACTTGATCTTATCAAGAATTATTCGATTCTTGTGGCGATCCTTCTTAGCTTATCAAATATTCTTATTTGTGCGCCTACGGTATCTTTTATGTTTTTCTGTTTTCTATTTCTAATCAAATCAACTTTTAAAACCTAACCCTAAATTGTTTCCCTTCTATTTGAGTGTCGTCATTTGAATGACGACACTCGAATAGAAGCGAAAGGGTGAGATATGAAGAACCCTTGGTGGAAAGTTGGGAAGAAATGAAGAGGTTGATGAGAAGAAGATTTGTTCCTTCTCATTATCAAAGAGATCTTCACAACAAGCTCCAAAGGCTCATACAAGGTAGTAGAAGTGTTGATGAATATTACAAAGAGATGGAGGTTTCCATGATTAGGGCTAATGTTACGGAGGCACGGGAGGCTACTATGGCCCGATTCCTACATGGGCTAAATAGTGATATAAAAGATGTTGTGGAGCTGCAAAATTATGTTGAGTTGGAGGATTTAACCATAAAAAGTGAGTATAATATTTGTTCTACATTTAATTTGTCAAACTTATCTCTTTTTAATGTAGATGATGAATCCGATTTGAGGACAAATCCTTTTCAAGAGGGAGAGAATGATGTGAACATGACCTATGATAAGGGCTAGAGCAAGAGAAGCAAATGAAGTTCTTCAACAAGTATTGTTGGTTGACCAAATTGTGTTTTGAATTAATCAATTAATGGGTTTTAGTTTAGTTTTATTGCAAGTTGTAATAAGGGCCCAATTGGAAATTTAGTTATCAGTCTTTGGGAGACCAAGAGGGTGCATAGCTTATTGACTTTTGCATGCCACAATTTCAGTTACAATCAATCATTAAGTAGTTTTCAATTCCTAGGTTAATAAATCATTATTAGCATTTATTTTTCTTTAATGAATATTTGTAATTCTGATGGCAAAGCTTCTTTATAAGCTGAACCATTTTTATCAGAAATAAAGTTGAGTTTTATTTTTAGAAATATTAGAGTTTATCTCTTTTATCTTAGTGAGAGTGATTCTCCTAAGTTCTTGAGTGATTCAAGAACCTTTGGCTGTATCAAAGGACTTTCACATCCTTTGTGTGTTGTCTTCCTTGGAAAGAGTGATTCTTTCCTTCCACCTTATTACTAAATTCTTAAATTTCTTACAAGGTTCTAACCCTAAAGATCCTAAATCACCCCCTCATGATTCATATCAAGTCTGAGCATGAACTTCAATATCTTTTCTTAGTCGTATTTCATGTCTTCAGAGATACTAGGAAATAACATTTTGTGACCTTCATATTTAAGATCAACCAAAGTTAACCAATCCACATGACTTATTTTGATCTTTGTCTTGTTGAACTTACTGTATAGATACCCTCATTATGTGATTTTCAGGCTCGTGTAAAATACTCAAACCAGTTCCTTATAATATTATGAATTTATCATACAGAAACGTGTCACCCCTTGAAATGAAATATGATTATAAAAGTGCCTTGATGTGGCAAAGAACGGGAAATTCATTACTTTTTGACTTAAAAATTATCCTCTCATTAAATGAGTTATTAAACTGCACCATCTGATCATGTGTGTTGAACCAGCACATCAGATTTAATACGTTCTCAACCTCCAATTGCTAGGGAGGATCTCCATTATTAAAAGTAGCACGTTTTCATTTTGTTCCCTTGTCACTTCAATGTTTTTTCGAAGAAGAGGAAGTCATGCCTACAAATATAACAAAATATGATAAGTGTGAATAGAAGACAAAATACATTACATATTACAATTAATCATAAGTTGTAAATGAATAAATCAAAACATTAATTGAAATTAAAGTGCATGACATAAATATTAAAAAAGATGTTTAGTTTATATTTAAATTAGTACAACCCACTAAAATAGTTTTTAATCATATTACAAAACATCATCCCCAATTTCGATAACATACTAATTAACTTGTTCAAACGGCGTAAAGAGCATCCCAAATAGGATTTTAGTGTGTGATAGGTTCATACACAAAAAATCGTAATATTGGTTCATTACTTGTTCATCACCAATTTCCATGTCAACTAACAATTGTCATATGTCAATCTCAGAGTGTTGAAAATTTGCATTCTTGTGCAGTAGTTCGTTCTGTTTTCAGCAGTCATCACTTGTTTTTTCGCATACGTGTCTAATCTTTCAAAAATGTCGTTACATCTATCAATGACTTCAACAACAACATCCAATTTGGTATTTAAATTGTCAAATTGGGTTTCCACCATATTTATCATTGAGACTTCTTTTTAACCTTGGGAGGAGGATGTACCACCGGATGGGATAGATGGAGTCGGTGTTGCACTATGTGAATCCACATATGGGGGTGATCAAGGAATATCTTCTATTGTCCTAAAAATACATACTCCATGTCATCGTTTAAATTCACCATGTAAGTTTATCGTTGGATGCGTTGGCAGATTTGACGTGTCGTAATTACCCGTGACCAGTGACACGATTAACACCTCATAGTTCCTTCATCAAATCATAGTATCTGATTGATATGAATCATAAGGGGTGATTTAGGATCTTTAAGGTTATAACCTTGTAGGAAATTTAGGAATTTAGTGATAAGGTGAAAAGAAAGAATCACTCTTTCCAAGGAAGATAACTCACAAAGGATGTGAAAGTCCTTTGATACAGCCAAGTGTTCTTGAATCACTCAAGAACTTAGGAGAACCACTCTCACTAAGATAAAAGAGATAAACTCTAATATTTCTAAAAATAAAACTCAATTTGTTATTTCTGATAAAAATGGTTCAGCTTATAAAAAAGTTTTGCCATAAGAGTTACAAATATTCATTAAAGGAAAATAAATGCTAATAATGATTTATTAACTTAGGAATTAAAAACTACTTAATGATTGATTGTAACTGAAATTATAGCATCCAAAAATCAATAAACTATGCACCATCTTGGTCTCCCAAAGACTGATAACTAAATTTCTAATTTGGCCCTTATTACAACTTGCAATAAAACCAAGCTAAAGTCCATTAATTGATTAATCCAAAACACAATTTGGTCAACTAACAATACTTTTTGAAGAGCTTCATTTGCTTCTCTTTCTCTAGCCCTTATCATAGGTCATGTTCACATCATTCTCTCCCTCTTGAAAAGGATTTGTCCTCAAATCGAATTTGTGATTTACATAAAAAAGACACAAGTCTGACAAATTGAATGTAGAACTAACATTATACTCACTTTTTATGGCTAAATAGCTCTCCCTCACTTCAAGTGTTTCACTCTTCTTCTTTTTTTCTCTCTTTTCTTGAAGAAATTTTTCTCTCATTTTCTTTTTATCCTCCTCTGCCATCAATTTGATGTTCAAACCTTTAAATCGAGGCTCTGAATACCAACTAATATGAATCAAAATGGGTGATTTAGGATCTTTAAGGTTAGAACCTTGTAGGAAATTTAGGAATTTAGTGATAAGGTGGAAAGAAAGAATCACTCTTTCCAAGGAAGGAAACTCACAAAGGATGTGAAAGTCCTTTGATACAGCCAAGTGTTCTTGAATCACTCAAGAACTTAGGAGAATCACTCTCACTAAGATAAAAGATATAAACTCTAATATTTCTAAAAATAAAAACTTGTTATTTCTGATAAAAATGATTCAGCTTATAAAGAAGTTTTGTCATCAGAATTACAAATATTCATTAAAGGAAAATAAATACTAATATTGATTTATTAACCTAGGAATTGAAAATTACTTAATGATTGATTGTAACTAAAATTGTGGCATCCAAAAGTCAATCAGCTAAGCACCCTCTTGGTCTCCTAAAGACTGATAACTAAATTTTTATTTTGGCCCTTATTACAACTTGCAATAAAATCAAACTAAATTCCATTAATTGATTAATCAAAAACACAATTTGGTCAACCAACAATACTTGTTAAAGAGCTTCATTTGTTTCCCTTTCTCTAGCCCTTATCATAGATCATGTTCACATCACTGATAGTGGTGGCTCTCCCCTTAGTAGCAGAGGGTCTTGCTTATAATTGAAAAACACACATAATATATATATATGAGATTGACAATGTTTGATTGTTCATTATAATAAACTATGGTATAACAAACACCTATATCTAAAAGAATATTTTCCTCAATTGATCTCATTCACTGACTTGGAATAAATACAATCTTAGGAAACTAATTAGGTAACTAAAAATATCATGCATATATTTAGGAAACTAATTATAAACTAGATATATGCTACCTAAAATACAATAACAACATATAGTTACATATATCTTAATACACCCCCGCAATCAAAGCAGGTGGACGACGAATAATGAGACTGTCCCTAAAATCATCAAACAGCACATGCAGAAGTCCCTTAAAAGATATTCGCGACCTGATATCGTGAAGGAACATGAAGAATGACCACGTGCAACCTTTTCCGTACAAAATGCATGTCTATCTCAATATGTTTGGTACGTTGATGTTGCACCGGGTTTCCCAACAAATAGATAGCACTAATATTGTCACAATACACCAGATTAGCCTTGGTAACCAGACAATGCAATTCCAATAACAAATTTCAAAGCCAATACGACTCAGAAATCACATTAGCAACACTCCTATACTCGGCCTCTGCATTAGGTCGAGATAGTGTAGATTGACACTTGGAGGACCATGACACCAAGTTGTCACCCAAAAACACACAGTAACCTGAGGAAGAACGTCTCGTATCAAGGCACACACCTCAATCAACATCAGTATAAGAAACAAGAGATGTGGTTGAAGATAAATTGAGATGAAGATCAAGATCAAGTGTACCTTATAAATACCGAATAACGCGTTTGAGAGCTTGCATATGGTTCACCCCCGAATCGTGCATATATAAGCACACTTGTAGCACCGCATAATAGATATCCGGCTTGGTGAAAGTGAGATATTGTAGAGCCCCAGCAAGAGTTCTATAAAGAGTGGGATCCTCATGAGTTGCGTTAGAAGTAGTACCCACCTTAGCATCGGTGTCAACCGGTGTTGGAGATGACTTGCACGAAGACATACCGGTCCGTTCAATAATTGTCTCAGTATATTTGTGTTGTGAAAGGAACATACCACCCTTATGCCGGGTCATTGCAATGCCAAGAAAATAGTTCAAAAAACCAAGATCCTTCATAGCAAATTCCGAGCTCAGAAGGTTCACAATATATAATCGAAGGGCATAAAACGAGGCAATAAGAATAATGTCATCAACATAGAGAAAAATGTAAGTCATGTGCAAACCCTTTCGATAAATAAATAATGAGTGGTCACATTTGCTATTTGAGAAACCAAGAGACACGACATAATCAACAAACTGCTTCTACCAAGCACGTGGTGCTTATTTAAGTCCATATAATGACTTACGCAAACGACACACATAATCTGGATGAGTACGATCATGATATCCCAATGGTTGATGCATATAAATTGTTTCTTGTAGCTCACCATGAAGAAATGCATTTTTAACATCCAACTGATGTATGGGTCATGCCTTTGAAAGAGAAATAGAAACAACAGTGCGAATGGTAGCCGGTTTCACTACCGGGCTAAAAGTTTCGCCACAATCAATGTCAACCTGCTGAGTTTTTCCATTACCTACAAGATGGGCTTTATGCCTCTCAAACACATCATTAGATTTCTCTTTATGAGTAAAAATACACATAGACCGAATAATATTAACATTAGGTGGACGGGGCACTAACTCCCACGTCTTATTTTTAATAAAAGCATCATATTCATCATCCATGGCCATTTTCCAATTGGGATCACAAAGAGCCACAACTGGGTTACGAGGTAACGGAGACCGAGTAACGGAAGTGGCTAACACATATTCATCATTATATTTCTTGTTTGGCTTAAAAATGCTTATTTGGCTTCTTGTGACCATACGGGATGGTGGAATGGGAATATGAGGGGAAGGTACAGTTTGGTCCTCTAGTGTAGAGATAGGAGAAGAGGATGGGCTAAGGGAAGGAGAAGCTCTTTTCCTCTCCTTGTGGAATAATGAATGGATCCTCTCGAATAAGAGCATCCTTTAAAATTTGTGAATCAAATGCAGTTTCTTTCCACCGGGCTAACACATATGTAAACTTCCAACCCGGTCAAGAACATAGTTTCACTCCACTCATACTCCTTGGCCATGAGTCTCACATCGCTTAGAAGTCAAGATCAAAGATAATTTATATACCTTCAATCCACTGAGTCGTCTTTTAAAAACAAAATCATGACGAACTATAGTTCCAAAGAAAATAATATATCGGACATAATAATAAACCCTAATAATATTATCATAACGAATATAAAATCGATAAAAATTATTCAAACATACAAGAAAGGTAGGGCTGGATTAATGATGAGACAAACACAACCATACCTAAAATAAAAATAGTGGTGAATACAAATTTAAAATTCAACAACATCAAAATATAAAATTTATAAATTTAAAATTTTAATTATTTTTTAATGATTCTAAACATTTGTTATTTTTACGATAAGATAAATAAATTTTAATATTGTCATACTCCATAAATCTAATAATTGATAATTAACGAGTTTTAATAAAAGTATATATGAAATTGTTTGTGTTCAACTCTTTTAGGAAACCTTAAATAAAGTCTCACTCTTTTAACCGTAGCTGGACCCAGTCCAAAGAATACGACAATCTTATTCTAGGCCCAAAAGATAATGCTGGCTTCTGAAATGGCCCAAAGCTATATAAAAGGAACAAGAAAATGACACCCACAAAGTCACAATGAAAAATAAAATAGAAAACAATGAATCAGACAAAATAGGCGATTGGGCTTCTTCAGAAGGACTCAAAAGAGTGATAATGACAGAAACATTCGGAATATTTTTGTTCATTTCTATTGCAGACCCATTTTTACCTTTGTTCGTGCTTGTTTGGGTAAATATTGTTTGAGTTTCTGATGATCCATAAATCACACTCTAATACATATTATTCTATTTTAATTTTGTTCAGTCGTGATAATATTATTTTCGATTTGAGATATAATTTGTTTTAAAGTTTTAATCCGTTATCATTTTATTTTTAAAAGTGTTTTGAGTAAGGTGTAGGCACGGCAATGAGAAGGGTAATGGGTTTTCGCTCTCCAAAATTTTTAACCATTTTTGTTATCGATCCGGTCCCTAATTCTTATCAGAATTACAGATTAAGTTTTCTTTTTTGTTTCTGATAGCTTTTAGGTTCTTTCACCTTACTCCACTCCATTTGAGCCGATTAATTTTTATTCTATATTTATTTTTAAAATAATTGTTGTATTTATATTAAATTAATTTTAAATAATATTTTTATACATAAATAAATATTTATAATTTTTAAATTATTATTAATTAAATATATATTTTAATTTATTATATTTATATTAAAAATATATATATATATATATGTGTAAAAATAATATTTGGTCATTTTTTTATATGAATATAAAATACTTACTGCTAATACGTTGTTATTATATGTTACAATTTTATAAATCAATTATTTTTAATTATCATTTTAAAATATTAATAAATATAAAATATATAATCTATAATAAAATATTTAATAAATTCATTTTTATTTAATTAATGCAAAAGAATAAAATTTTCACTATCAATTCTTATCCATCTTTTGAAATATAATTATTTAATTAAAATAAATTTTAATATATAACAAATTAAAATAATATAGTTACAAAATTTTGACATAACAAAATTTAATAAATATAAACTATAAATTAAATAATATTACATTTTATTAAGATTGATACATAATAATATTTAAAGAAATATAAAGAGAAAAAAATTATATTTGATAAATTAATTAAAAAGATTAAAAAAATCAAATTAAGAAATTAAGGAAATAAGAACTAGAAAAAAGTGAGAAGAAAAATATATATTAAATTAATTAGTGGGAGAGATTGAAAAAAATTAAAAAGTAAAAAGTGAGTAGCAGAAAAGTGAAAATCATAAAATAGATTAGATGACGCTATATGTAATATGAGAAAAAAAATTATAATATAAAATTATAATATTTTAATATTTAAATTTAAAACACATAAAAATTGCATAATCTATTATATTGATCGAACTCATATTTAAGAAAATCAATTTTTCTTTATTAAACTTAGACTGGATCGACGTTAAATATGAATTGAATTAATGAAAGAAAAGAAAACACATCAATCCATTCTATTTTAAACGAATGGATTAACGAATTAAACGGAAGAAAATAAAATTCCTCCAATTTAAAGCGGATAGATGATGAGATTTTTTTAAAATCTAGCATCAAGTAAATATACACGGATAGCATATGTACATATTATTTACCTTAATAGCACATTTTTTAATGGAAAGTGTTAAAAATTAATAAATTTTTTAAAATATAACAATATTTATTAAATATAAATATATATTATAGAATTTTATTTCATATATATATATATATATATAAAATTAAAATAAATATAATTTTTCTATAAAATAAAAATATATTTATATAATTATATTATTAAAATATTTTTATAAATATAGTAAATACAAATATATTTAATCTATATATATAATAATATTTAAATAATTATTTATATTTTTATAAATAAAATAAATTTTAATAAATATATTTATTTATATCTTTTTAGATAACATTTTTTATATAAATAAATTATATATATTATTTAAATATATTTTTAATATAAAATAATTGTAGTAAGTATTATATTATCATATATAAATATTATATAAGTATATTTAAATAATATTTATAAATATATACATATATATTTATAAAAGTATATATAAATATATTAAACATATAATTATATAATATATTTTTATTATATATAAAAGTATATATTTATATTTATTATATATTATATTTAATAAAGTTATAATGTATATAACAAAATACAAATTTGTGTTTATCATATTTATAAAAATATATAAAAATATAATAAAATATTTATATATAATTTTATATTAAAATTATTTTATATTATATTAATAAAAATGTATTTATCATATTTTTATAAAAAATATTATTTTTACTTACTACAATTATTTTATATTAAAAATATATTTAAATAATATATATAATTTATTTATATAAAAAATGTTATCTACAAAAATATAAATATATATTTATTAAATTTATTTTATTTATAAAAATATAAATAATTATTTAAATATTATTATATATATAGATTAAATTTATTTTATTTACTATATTTATAAAAATATTTTAATAATATAATTATATAAATATATTTTTATTTTATATAAAGTTTATATTTATTTTTATTTCATATATGTATATATATATGAAATAAAATCCTATAATATATATTTATATTTAATAAATATTGTTATATTTTAATAATTTTATTAATTTTTAATACTTTTTATTAAAAAATGTGCTATTCAATTAAAAGTGTCTTATTCAAGTAAATAATATCTAAATGATGTTGTCCACTTGTATTTACTTCAATGATAGATTTGATAAAAAATCTAGATGATGAAGGTGAAGAAATATATTGATTGATTGATCGATGTTAAAGTGAGGGAGTGTCCAACTTAGAATACTGTCAAACCATCACTCTCAATTCACTCCACCCACCATGCATCATTCACATTCACAACACAATTCACAGAACATCATAAGAAGTGCTTTTGGTTTATTTGAGCTAACAAGTCTCATAAAAAGGACAAACCTCCGTTTCCACAACTTTTTCTTCATCTACAGCTTCGTTTCGCCTTTTGTGCGTTGGCCTCATCCTAACTTTATTTCAACACCGAATATTGTAAATCTTAAGTTGGAATTTTTTTTTTTCATCATTCAAAATAAAAGTTTTGTTTTTTATTTATTTATATAAAATAAAATAGAAAACAATATATTTACACAGATTAAATAAAAATATAATCGCATCACAAATGTTAAAATGAAAAAAATAACATTACATTACAGAAGATAAAAAGAAAAAAAAACCAACATATTTATGGAAACTAACGAAAAATAATATTTGCAACAAATATGTAAATATTAAACTGAAATTAATTAATAAATAACAATAAATACCTCATAAAAATAAATAAATTTTATTTAAATAGCAAAATAAATTAAGTTCGGTGATAAACCAATCTAAAAAAATAACATAACCAATTAGTAATTTTAACCTATAATTCAGTTTTTTTTTTCATCTAATTCGCCAACTAAACATGTTAATCTATTTATCTACTTAAAAAATTATATATTAAAGTTAAAATAAAAATAACAATAATTAAAAATATTATATTTTTTATTTCGTAATATTAAAATATGTAAATATATGGTAGTATTATAATTTAAATTATAAATATTAATTAATTAAGTTTAAATTATTAATGATAATTAAATATTTTAATACAGAAATATAATTTTTTTTAATTTATCTAATAAAATATTAATTAATAAATTAAAAATTATTTATATAATTAAATATATTTTTTAATTAATAGAAGTGGGATGGACAAATTGAGACGGAACAATCCAATTTTTCATCCTTAAATTTTATATGTTTTTATAATAATTACCTACTAAAAATTATCATATTTTATGAGAATATTTTTGCAAACTTTTTATAAAAATTGTAAAAAGTAAGTTTTCTACAAATTTAAATAAATTTTTATAAAAAATTTTGAAAAAATAAGTAATTTTTTAGTAGCTTTCCTTAAACAGAAATTATGATCTTAAGATAGCTTGACTTGCACCTAATTGCATCACATGTTCCGATTTTATTTTGTTCAATTTTTTTGGAGATTAATTATGATGATTGAGAATCTAATATTTTTTTTCGTCTTTGTGAAAAATGATAATACTTATCATTTAACTAAAAAATTAATGTAATGTAATATTGATATGATTTTTAATAAAAAATTATTGTTATTTAAAAAAATAGTTGATTTAATACTTTTGTTCTTTTTATCCAAGTACAAAATATTTAAATAAAATTTAGTGCAATATATAATATTAAAGGGGATTTATTGAAATAATGTGAATAAATATATATAATTAAGTACATGGGTCAAATACTTCTCAATTAAAATATTGATTATAAGTTAGTGAGATAAACTTCTTTATCAAAATCTATATTTTGGCTAAATAAGTTTATAAACTAGTTAAATAAATCATGTTAATGAAATAATTAAAAGATGCATTCTAAGTTGTAATTGATAAAGTTTTGAAAATATTTGAGTAAATTATTAACAACATCATTAACTAGGTCATTGAAAATCTAGAATTCGATATTTTATGACGAGTGCTTATTAAAAAAATTCGATCTTATGACAAGTGCTTATTAAAAAAGATAACGTATATAATCAAATGTTAATTCTGTATGTCAACTAATCAATCTCACTTTAAAACAATCTTGATCTTGTCAAAATTTATTTATCTCATTTCTATTTCTTTAACATTATATTTAAAATAAATAAAAAATGTTAAAAAATAAGAAATAAGGTTTTTCAAAGTTACATATAAACTGTTGTTAAAAAATATACTATAATAATTTTAAAATTATTTTTAATTTTTTAACAAGATTCATTTACAATTATCATCAACGATATTTTAAAATAAATCGTTGTTATATATATAAAATACAAACATATAACGACAATTATATTTATAATTATCGTTGTATGTCTAATTTTTTAATAAAAATTCTTTTATAATCGTCGTTATATGTCACATACAATGACGATTATAGAAGAATAGTCGTTATATGTCATATATGATGATGGTTATTTATAAAATCGTCATCATATATTTCGTTAAAATTTTCAATTTCGCCTTTTCTGTTCATTTAATCTTTGTGTTTTCACTTATCTTTTCTTCTTCTCTCTCTTTTTTTTTTTTTCTTTTCTCTTCCTCTGTTGCAACTCTTCTCTTTTTTCCTTATTCATTATGATTAAATTATTTTTTTCTTCTCCCTCTTTCTTTTTTCTCAAAGTAATTCTCTTCACTATACACCGTAAATGTCTCCACCACATATGTCTCCAACACACCTAAAATTATCATAAAGGAGAACAACAGTGAAAGACAACATTTTATTAAAGTAAAGATAGAGAACAATGTTTTGTTGAGGCGTAAGTAGAGGAAAAATGTCTATTATATACGTTAAAACTGAGTTAAAAGAACAATAATGAGCAGGTGGAGAAAACTTGAGTTTATTACAGTGGAGCAACAAGAGAGTAATAGAAGTTTTTGCCGTGGAGAAGCAACAATGAGGGACACAAAGTTGTTATGACAGAGCTTCTATGTTTGTTGTAGCGAAGCTTTTAGATTTGTTATGGCGGAACTTCTAGGTTTGTCGTGGTAAAACTTTTAGATTTGTTGCGATGGAACAAAATGGAGATTTTAATATATAACATAATTATAAATATAATCGTCATTGTATGAGTAATCTACAACTATGGTTCAAAATCGTCGTTAATTTATTAATTTTTAGCCACAACTAAACAATAACGGTTCAAAAATCATTATTATAACTCTTTTTTAACCATTATAAAAGAGATTATAGCTAGTAGTAGAATTAAAATGTAATTCCAAAATAGGAACAAAGAGCTTTTCTTGAATTTTTTTTCAAAACTCTTTCTTTTAAGAATATTATTAAGAATGAGTGATTGTTTTTTTCTATTATTATTATCCAAATTAAGAACAGATAACTAATGCATTTCGTTTCGCTTTTTTAACTAGTATAAGATATTATATTGACTTGAAATAAAATAAAAAATAGTTAAAATTTAAGTTAAGATAATATTAATTTTTTTAAATGATGTATCTCATTTATAAATATTTTTTTATTTTGATCTCATAAATTTTTAACAATGTTGTAAAGTTGGAGAGAAAATTAAACATATAAGTATTAAAAATGAAGAGGTATTAATTCAATAAATAGTTAAAAAAATAATGATTGTACTAATTTATATATTGATATAGTTGATGTTGAATTTCATCACACTCTTCCTCTCGAAGATAATTTTTTCATCAATATATTATTTAATTTACATGGTTTAAATTTTTCTCCTTTTTCTAATTTTTTTAATATTTAGAGATAATAAAAATAGGGGGACAAAAATTCATGCAAGTTATTTTATTTTTCTTCTCATTTTTTTCTTTCTTTCCATTATATTTTTCCTCTTCTTTATTTCATGTATTTGTAATCAAATACAAAGTGAAAAATATAAATTATTCGTTAGAACAATTCAATATTTTGATCGTAAGAGACCAAGTCGTGATTCCTTTTGTGCCCATGACCCACGTGACCAATCTTCAAATCATCGTCCGCGGATGGAACTTTGAAATTACAAATAGCACAAAATTTGATCAGAAAATGCAAATAATCGTAATATTATAATTTTAATAATTTATCCAACCCATTAAAATCAAACCAATGGTGAAAGTTTATATGCATATTTTAAATTCAAATTTTAGGGTCAATGTTATATATAATAAAATAAGAAAAATTAATCATGGTACATTATGGTTGAATTATTTGACTAAATACGGAGATAGTACGTCAGTTAACAATATAATTAAATTATAACATATCAATAAATCTAAATATTGTTTTATAAATAATTAGGTGGTATTAAATTTGACTTAAAATAATAATTGTGAGATTAAATTAAATAAACCATAAGAGTCCATCAACAATGGATAACATTTTCTGATTTTTGGAAATGGTATTTTATGTTTTAGAAAATTTTCAGAAATTTATATAATAAAATCAGAAATTACAAAGTTAAAAAAAATACTTCATCAAAATTTATGATAATAATAATAATAATAAATCCTGAGCTTTAACGATCAAGAATGACAACTTGCCTAACTTTCCTTTGGGTAGAAATTTTGAAACGAAGTTGGTCCAATAACTTCCAGATATATGTTTTTTTTTTATTATTAAAAAATAATAATAAAAATTGTGAAAGGAATAAATACTACCACTTGTCCTCTCCTTTGAAATATCAAGAGGGAAGATTTGATGAAAATAATCACTAACATATAGTAGCATCTTCTTATTTATTTAGAAAATATAAAATATAAAATTATTATATTATATCATTTTGAAATAATTTATTATTTATTTTATTTTAATATTTTTAATAAAATTTTAAATAATTATTTTTTTATAAATTACTTAATAAAATAATAACAAAATAATAATCTATATATTACATAAAATTCTTTTAATGAACAATTATTTAAAATAATTAATATTTTATTTAAACATCTCATTAAATATTTCCATTAAAAATGCTTGAGAGTAATAGACTCATTTTAAACGGATATAAATTATGTAAAATTTGAAAATAATTGAGAAAAATGTCTAATTCTATATTTACATTTAAAGTCCAATACGAAGAATTTTTTTCAATTATTCTTCTCATTTTTTAATAACATTACATTAAAGAAAAATATCTATATTTGTTCAGAAAACAAACTTTTGAGTAAAACAGATAGATTTTCTTTTCTTATCTATTAATGGGGCAAAGATAAATAACACTACAGTCTTGCAACCGTAAAATTGAGATTACTTTATCAAACGTTCATAGATATTTATATATTTTTATAAATTCTTAGAAATACCTACTACAATTAAACAAGATTTTATTCAATGCAATGGGTGAGGAAAGCAAACACTTGAGTCAATCTCTCATGCTAAAAATATGATATGACAGTAATAACAGAAGAAAAGAAAAATACTATCAATTGTTAATGGTTCTTATGAATTTTTATCTAATAAAATTTATATATTTTCCTCCATAATATTATGGTGTCATTTTACTGACCAATAAAAGGATACAAGTCCAATTCCCGTTGAAATTTATGCTCTTTGAAGAAGTCTACGCCAATCAACCGTTCCAATTTCATCATCTCTTTCGGGTACAACATTGATTCCCTGTAATTGAAAAGACACTACAACGACAGTTCAATATGTAGTTTAAGATGTTCTTATATGTTTATTAAATGTTTAATTATACAATAAGGCTTGTTCCCCATACTGAACCACAATTCCCACCATACTTGATATTGTTCATCCAACACAAGCATGCTCAGGCAACAATTGGGCCCAAATGGAATTCAGAAAAGATAAAATTTCTAAGAATGCCATGTTAGGCAATCTTTACAAGATGAAAAATTGGAAATTATTCATGGTTTTTGCTACAACACATGGTATGGTATGGTTAAGAGACAATTAGTGTCATCATCATATCATGAGACTATTATTAATGTTATGATCTTGGGGGACTGAAATCATATTTATAGGAGTAGGGATTCCTACACTGAAGGGAATATGGTCCTCTGTTTATTGACTCTGTTTCAACTTTTGCTTCTAGTTCTTTAATGCCTTCTTTCTCTGGAGTTTCTTTAGTTAGTTTGTCTCAGAAAATTGCAACATTATAAAATGATCATTCACAAAATTGTCACCATAATCTTTAGGAGAAATAATTAAACTTATTGTTAAAACTTGAAAGAAAAGAAACCTTGATCAAATGGAGTAGAAGTTTCTTTACTTTTCATTGATTAGGAACTTTTTAAAATAGTAATCTGATAACTATTTAGTCCTTAATTTTAGCAACTTGATTAATTTAGTTCTTTGTCATTGGTGAAACCATTTAATGTGGTTCATGACATGTAAATCCTGTCTAGATCAATCATTCCAATTCTAGAATTGTACTGTTGCAATATGACTTCCGGAAACAAGTTTGTTTCTCTATATTGTAAAGAAACATAAAAAGAACTGTGATACATAAATCATAATACCAAACGTTCTTGAGCTGGAACAGAGTAGAATGGTTAACTTTTAAAACAAATCTCCAAAAAGTGAACATTCTGTTGATGAAATTTACTTGAACATTCAATGACAGAGTGAAATAGGATCAAAGAAGAGGTTGCAGCTGGGCAGAATTTGAGGAAAACCTGTGTAGCTAATTGAGCTAACATAAAATACGTTATTAATTAATTAATGAACTGCACATACATTCCAAAATAAATAAATAGGTAGTAACTAATTAACTTGAACTTGCTGTTGATACATCTGGGTGAAGATGTATGGAGTCAGTAGAAGTTTAAGATGTTGGAAGGAGTAAAGTTTTGGAGCCATGGACTATTCAACTGAGCCCAAAAGGTATCTTGGGTCCAATCTGTGAGCATGGGAAGCTGCAAATCAGGAAGTTTGTCCTTCCCAAAGGGCATTTGCAGTGACGTGCCACAAGTGCCTTTGTTGTCTTTCAAACCCAATTGAGTGCTTGCTATTTCTTGTTTAGGCACTGTCATGTTAGACACAAATGCCACTTCTTCAGATTCAGACTCTTTCTTAAGAACATGTTCCAACAAGGGCACGTTTTGCTCTTCCTGTGGGCTGCTAAAGGACATGGTGTCCGTGGAGGAAGGTGTAGACGCAGGGGAACCAACCATTTGCTTCATCTCTCTCTCTTCCTCTTCTGCTGCCCTTTGCTCCAGAACTTTCAACGAAGTTGCCTTTCGATATATCTTGCACAACACTATTTCCTGTACCCATTTGCCAAAAACCACAATCATCAACTTTTACTTCATTAACTACATCTACTACTACCATTAATTCAAGACGTTGAATAAGTTGCACAGTTTAACTTTCTCATGAGCCAAACAAGAGGTTTTTGCAAAAGACCAAAATGGCAGGTTCACACTTAATTTATTCACATCCTACCCGTACGAAAAGTAACTATCATTATCATTTACCTGTCTAACTTCTAGGAAACTTCCTTTACAAAAAGGTTCATGTATTTTTCAAATGTAAAAATTTACATATCGTTGAATCATATATCAATAGAAAAAATGGTGGTTCATGTTAGTAATAACAATAAGAATGAATATAGTGTTTACCTTGGGTAATTTGCAATTGTCAGGTAAACGGTACTCGTTCATGACCCAATCGGTCTTGCGTCCACTGGGGGCTCTTCCCAGATAGAAAACGAGGGTCTTCCTTAACCCGATTATGCGCTTCGGATCAGACAAAGTCACTATTTTCCGGTCTGAACCGGTGGCTTTCCAAAATCCTTTTTCAGTGGTCCGGTTTGGTCTTCCCCCGCTCCCATGTTTTTTGTCCCTCGGCACGAAGAAGTACCATTCTCTTTCCCCAACCTTAGCCAAACCTATAATAATTTAACATTGTCAAATCTCTATTTACGAACATACATGTTACACAACCAATCAATGAATTAACTAATTAAACCCATGATTACCAGGCAAGTCCCAAGGATCATGGTGATAGATGTTGAGGAAACCAATAACGTCGTAACGGAGTTTCTTTCCGACAACCATGTTTTTAAGGTAGAAATCGAGAAGCTCTTCCTCTGTAGGGTGGAATCGGAACCCTGGAAGTGCAATTTCCCCACTCATGTTCATGTCTTCCATGGAGGCCATATCATCAATATGCTTGCTTTCTAACGGTGATGCTACTACGTACTGGTTAGCTAGTGCAGTGGTAGGACTTTACCTACTTGTGTTTAGTCAGGTTTTATTTTTGTGCTAAGGAACACCAAAGTTGGTTGATACAATTAAATGAATATGTGATGGGAGGGTATTTATAAGGAATGGTTCATGGTTGGTTGTGTAAATGGGGGTCTTTATTATGCTATTTCATGATATTTTTTATAATTAAGGTTGGGGTTATGACTTGGTCGTGGAGGCATAGGGGCACAAAAGTCTCTATAAGAAATCTTGAAAGAAAATGGACTTGTAATTGCGACTCTGCACATTATTACAAGATTTGTGTGGTGGGACCGCGATAGGTGGGACCCACGCGGCTTGACAAAAAGTCTGCCGAGACTAAACTGTGTGATGTGGGACACACAGTGCATGTTATGATGTTACTAATATGTTAATATGTTATATACCTTGACCTATTTTTCTTTCTGTTCTGGACTTTTACCCGGAAATTCCTCTTTCAAATGCATCGGAAAAACCAGTTAAAACAATGCTCGGAAAAATTTTACCTTTGACATAAACTTTTCTTAAGAAAAATAACAAGCATTTATAAGTTGCTGTTGTTCTACTTCCATGCCAAATAAGGTAGCAACATACGAACAACTTCAACTTAGAAAATTACAAAATTTGCTAACTCAACTCCAACATCTGGAAAGTTCCTCGCATCTATATATACCTACATAATCTTATTTTGTTCTTCATTGAAATTCCAAATCACACATTAATTTAATGAAGTCTTAACTCAAATAACTTTCTTCGTGAATACATGTTCAGTAATAGTTTATATATATATATATATATATAGTGTACGAAATTTACGTGGAAATTTATTACTTACTCAATTCGTAACAGTTATTACATATTTTGACTCGTTAAAACAACTTCCGGAAAGATTGCATACATCCTTGGGAAAAGAATAGTGCAGTTGGTCTCATATATTGAAGGAGCTTCACTTCAATGGTCGTAAGTGATGTCAAAATTTTGATTCTTTTGTTGATTTCAGATCTGAAGGTATAACCCATAGCATGGGGGGTTCAAAGTTGAAACGAAGTCCCTAGGTGGATTCCAAATTCTTACTAAGAATAACGACTCTCTTACACAGTAGTGTTAATGTTGCTAAATTGGAAATATGACAACACTGCAATTGCCAAGTTCAAGCATTTTAACGTTTCAAGGACATTCAGGATGAAATTTAAGGGAAAATATAGGGGATTTTGAATCACAGTCTCTCGGAATGTCACCCATGGAGGTAGGGTAGACTATATACAGTACTTGTTATGTGAATTTGAATTTAACTAAATTTAAATTAAACGTATTTTGAATATTCAATAAGAGTCAGATTCTCAAACCATAATATATATAGAAGAATTAAAAAAAAAATGTTACTTTGTCTGAGTATATTATGAAACATATTTGCATTAGGCACTAAATTAGTAAAGATCTTAATTCTTTTTCACAAGTCATGGATTGTGTTGAGCCTGAGAAATGGATTAATAAAATAATAATAAAAAAACAACGAGAGAAAATAAAGATTAGAAAATTGTTGAATATTTAAATTATTACTTAAGTAACTTCCTATTACCAAATAATAAAGGAAACTTTTTTAATTTAAATTTAAATATGTATTGTTTATATATGGGTATTTAACTTTTTAATGTAAACCTATGGATTAAATCATTTGTTACATTAAATTTAAGTCACATAGAAATAAAATATATATAACCATCCTTTATAAGTGCAACATTTAGACTCTTGGTGAAGCAAATGCATATTGGTTGGTGTATATATATAACTCATTTTATATTACACAACCCTACTTGACTTTGCATGGAGGAAAAGCGCAAGCATCAACTTAACCAGTGTCTTTCTTCAGCTGTGAAAAAAGAAATAACGGATTGTATTCAGTTACGGATATTCACCAATAATTTTGAACAAAAATAATATCTAATAAGATGAAATAAAAATAGAATATAAAAATTATTTTAAATTTTTTTATTTAATATATTTAATTATTTATGAAAAAAAGTAAATAAATTCAAAATTATATATAATATTTTTTTTAAATTAATATAAATTTAATAAATTGTTTTAAATATCTAAAAGAAATTAGAGAGATCAAAATAATAAATGTATAAATAATTTAAATTTTTTGAAAACGTTAAGACCCTGACAACACAAGAAGGGTTGCTCTCATTGCATTCAACCGATGCAATTTTGTCATGATAAAAGATAAACTAAAGAAAGAAAAAAAAAAAACTATTGTCTATGTTAGTTTTAGTTCAAATCATTTTAACCTAATTTAAAATTAGTGATTTTTAATATAGTATAATTTTAAAATAATTATATAGTTATAGTATTTTTCATTATAATAGAAAATATTTTAAATATCATTACATTTTGTATTTATATTATTTATCTAAAAAATTATCTTAATCTTAATTATAACTGTATATTTCTTTAATTTTATAATTTTACGATACACAATATTGAATTGTGTATTATGTACAAAAATTGATTAATATTTCATCATAAATAAGGTTGGTCTTATAATTAATTATGTTAGATTTATTCTCAAATAATTGTTTTGACAAAAATTTATTAAAAGGAAATAAACTCATCTTAATTTATAGATGAAAGGGTTAAAAATTATAATAAATAAATATTTAGAGTTGTATAAGGGATTAATATTATCTTTAATTGAAAATCTTATTATGAAACTTGCATCTTGCTCACCTATATATTATATTTCATAAATTTTATTTAATATAAATTTCAACTCACACTTTAATTCTAAATTTTGTTTCTCAAAGGTGATTCCTTATACATAATTCTTCCATTAAAACACTACAAAAAATTTTAATATTACCGATCGGATAGAAATCCCTTATCACCAATTACATTTTTATAGCCTTCGATTATTATCGAGAATGATACTCTAACCACTAAGCTACCAGAATTTTTTGATAATAATTTACAAATAAAATATATTTATATACAAATATATTTATATACAAATATATTTATATATTTATATTTTATATATTTATATTTTATATATTTATATTTTATATTTTATATATTTATATTTTATATTTTATATTTTATATATTTATATTTTATATTTTATATTTTATATTTTATATATTTTTATATTTTTATATTTATATATTTATATTTTATATATTTATATATTTATATATATATATATATATATTTATATATATATTTAATTTTTTTAATTAGGTGTAATTTACAATTGAATTTAATTAATTATGAATTTATCGACGGATTTACATGACGGATATATCTGTCGGTAAATTCATTTGTAAATTACCGACAGATTTAGCGATGGATATATCCGTCGGTAATATCAAATTTCACAAATATTTTATATCCGTCGATAATTTCCGTCGGTAATGATTATTTTCCGACGGATACAAATCCGTCAGTAATAAGTGAATTTTTTGTAGTGAAATGAAAACAAATTTTAATCATGTGTCCGATATTAACCATCTTTACTAGCTTTGTCAAGCTGTGACTCTTACTTTGTATTTGACCGACTGACTTATCAAGTGAATCATGGGCTCTCCTACCATTGTTGAAAAATAACATAGAAAAAAATTTGTGTTGTTATTATTCATAAAGGATAATAACTTATTTAATAAATAGACTATTACGTAACAACCACAAAATGACAATAGCCATGACTCATAATTTTAAAATTAAAAATCTTCAATAATTAAGAAAAAAATAAACTAATATTAATTTTTTTTAACAACTATTAGGATTTTACATAAAAGAAAAATGGGTTTTTTCTTATTTAGAAAGGATGATAATTTGTCAAATAAATAGATCATTACAATAAGAACCATAAAAGGACAAAAGTCACTGCACCTAGCTACACATAATTTAAAAATTCAAAATTCTCCCATAAGTAAAAAAACTAATATTAGTTTATTTTTGTAAGAATCCCTCCTTAAACTGAAATATTATAGTTTTTCAATTTAATTTATAGTGCATATCCCATTAATTTTCTTAAATTATAAAAATAAAAAATCTTAAGAGACTATGTAAATATTGTTCTTCACTTTTTACAATGTTGTAGATCAATTATCTCATCATTGTTGTATTTCCTTAAAAAATAATATTTCACATCTATATATTTGTTTCTCTCATATAACATTAGATTTTTAGACAAATCAATAACTATATTATTATCACAAAATAGTGTAGTTGCACCTATTGTTTGAAATTCATTTCTTCAATGAATTCTCCTTAACAAAATGATTTAATATGCACGTGTCACCGTAGCAACAAATTCAACTTTAGTGTTTTATAAAGTAATAATATATATTTTCTTTTAGATGACCATGAAATAATACATGTTCTCAATATGAATACATAATTAAAAATACTTTTTTAATTGTTTGATCACCTGCATAATAACTATTTCATGTCTTGATCACCCAAAATCCTAAAGTATAATCACTATTAGTAAACCCCCTTATATTAGATTTCTCACCCTTCATAAAAATAAACCTAAAATATTTAGCAGCTTCTTTCAAATAATGAAGTATTCTCTTTACAACCAACAAATAATTTTTATATAGGATTCTTCGTATGTCTACTTATCATACCAACAAAATATATTATAATCAGTCGTAGTACAGTTAAATATATCAAATTGTCATTCATTTCCTTATAAAGTATGTTGTCAACTTTCCTTCCTTCGAAATATTTATGAATATTTAGGACATGTTTTATATAAAAAAAAAAATTTGATGACAAATATAAAAAATGTGTATTTATTAATGTAAGTGAAACATATAAAACATATAAATTATTTAATCCTTATACAAAAAATATTGTCACTAGCATATATATATATATATATATATATATATATATATATATATATATATATATATATATATATATTATGAAGAAAACATTTGGGATTGGAATAGGTATCAATTTCCTCAGATATTGCTAGATGACAATAATAAAAAAGAACACACTTAAGTCTTTTCTACATTTGAAAGAATTGTTATAATAATCATTGAAACTTCTTTCACAAATCATGACATTGAAAATGATTTACCTCCTCTTGTAAGGAAAAGACTAGGATGAATAATTTTCATGTAATTAAAATTCTTTATTTAATTACTCATTTTATTTTAATTGTAAATTATGATACTAAAACATATGAGAATGTTATTAAGGAAGAGAACTGATTAAAGATGTTAAATGATGAAATTAATATCATTTGGTGTAAAATAGATGTTTAAGATAAAGTGGAAAGAAAAGGGTGAAACTCACAAATATAAGATACTATTGGTACCAAAGAGTTATAAATAATATGAGATCAATTAAGTAATTTTTGTTTCTTCGACTAGAAGACATGATATTATAAGATTAATAATTGTTTTATTAGCTAAAAATGTTTGGTCTATTTATCAATTATATGTTAAATAAAGATTATTGTTTGAACATTTAAATGAGTTGATCTTTATTAAACAATCACTAATTAATATTAAAACTAAATTTGAACATCAAGTGTATAAATTAAAAAACATCATTTACGGGTTGAAACAGGTTTCATGGCATTGGTATAGTTGCCTTGAATTTTATTTTCTTACAATTGGATTTATAAAGTGTCATTTTTAGTGCATATTTTTTGTGAAAATTAGAAATGAACATAAATTGTTTATAGTTTATTTGTATATTGATGATTTTATTTTCTTAAAAATTGTAATTTCTTATTTAAAAACTTTAAGAAATGATGGATGAATTTGAAATAAGTAATTTTGACTTTGATGCATTATTTGTTAAGTGTAGAATTAATTTAATTATTTGATTAAAAATTTATTTATAAAAAAAATGTGAAAAATATTTTGAATAGGTGGCAAAAGAATGATTAAAATCTAAGTATATACAGCGATGATATTAGCACATGATGAATAACCTAACAAAATTACTTTTATTATATATGGAGGAATTTTTTTATTCATATTTAAAAAAAAAGTTATTTGTTTTTAAATATTTAATATAATTAATTTAATAATTTATTAACATTAATAATTGAATACTTTACAACTTAATATGATTAATGGGATTAAAATTTCTTATTTCAATAGTATTTCTTCATTCTTACCTCTGTAATAAAAGTTGTTATATCATTTAACTTGTATATTTTACTTTTTAAGTTCAGTTTAACTAAATTATTAAACGAATAATGGGCCGTGTTTAGGTCATTTCCATATAAAAAAAAAAACTAGTAATTTTTGCGAGTAAAGGTAAAATACTAATCTATATTCACAATTTACACATCCAAAATTCTTTAAACTGATGGTTGACTATGAATAAAAACATGGAGAATTTTGTCTTATAATATAAAGAATCAATAATAAATAAGCACAATTATATATAATTATGAATATGTAATAAACAGTGATATAAGATCATTGGAATCTCAACCATGCTTCAAAAGCAATTAATTATAGATTTAAAGAGATTTAAATCTTAAGAAAATATTATAGAATGAATTCCACTAATAATATATTTAAAAATATAAATTATTTAAATAAAATATATGTAAATTTATTTATTTACTCAATTAGACTTGTTCATACACAAAATTCAATAATGAAAAATAAATTTCTTTTACATAGAAAAACAGATATATTTCTCTCTTTCTTTATTTATTATTCTCTTCCTTCACTTATTCTTAGTTTTTTTCCTCTTTTATTTATCTTTCTCACTCTTCTAATTGAAATTTCTACATTGAGTATTTTATTATTTTAAAAAATAAAAAATATTTAAATTATTAAAAAATATTATAATTTAATATATTATATTTTTTAAAAATATTTTATGATAAATTGGAGGTATTAAAAATATTATTATTATGTTATAATTATTAAGAAAAAATAAATATTTATTTTAAGATATCCTTTTTAATAAATACTTTTTAAATTTCCTGACTATTAAATATTTATTTTGAAGTAACTTTTGTAATAAATATTTTTAAAATTATATAAATTAACTAATCATTATTATTCAATCTAATTTTAACTAGACTAAATTATTAAAAAATATATTTATTGTCATCATAAATTATTTATATCATCGTAAATAATTATTTATTGTCACCATAATTTTAAATAAATAATTGATATATGTTTAGTCTCACGGTTAATTTTAAAAATTTTACTTTATTGTATTTTAATTAAATTTTAATATAATTTTATTAATTAGAAGAATAAAAGAGGAGATAGGAAAATAAAAGACATAACTCATGAGATAAAAAAAATGAATAAGAACAAAAATATAAAAAATTATAAAAAGAAAACATCATATAAAAAATAAACAAATATATTTAAATAAATAAATTTATAAAATTGTATTTAAGTAATTTTTTTAAAATATATTATTTATAAAATTGACTTCACGGTTTAATTTTACTCATACGAAAAATATAATATGCTAAAATTATAAATATATAAAAAAAAGAACTATATTTATTTTTAACAGACTCTTTATTTAATATTTTTACTGACTTTTATAATTATAGTAAAAAGAAATCCCCAAATCTTATTCAATTCAAAGTACTAAACTTTGATTTAAATTTTACAATATATTAAAATTGAAACCAAAGGAACCACACATAACTTTGATATCTAATTTGAATAACTTTTTAGTTAAAAATTGAACCAAATTAAATTAGACATTATCCATAAATACGGATTATATCATTAAGTATGTAAATTTTTTAGACCCACGATCATTTTATTTATGGTATAGTAGTGGGAAACTAAAGCAATTGAAAGGAGAAAATAGTTTAATAAAATAATAGACACCACAAAAGGTGTTTTCTTTATAACAGATAATGATTAATGATAGTCGAAAAATTTATTTATCAAGTCAATTTGTTTATATTACAAAAGTCTTTTAGAAACAAAGAAAGAATAAAAAGTACTTATTTAAATGAATTTTCCAAAGATTTGATTGCCAATTCAAAAGCATTTCCGCGTCCTCAACATTACTTTCATATATTCTACTATCTTCGGTTGAAATCACACACATTTCTCTTTCCAGAAAAATTAAAATAACAAGAACAGAAAAAAGAAATAGATTTTTATGGATATGATTTTGGCTTTGACTTGGAAGTCTTGTGCGAAGACCCAAGAGAAGCAATAGGGCTTTCCATCACAAGTAAATGATGATGAGATGAATTTCATTGGTATCAAACACAAACACTATTTAATACTTCCTCCTTCAATCTTTTGTGGGAATACCTTTACCAAATCAAAGTCTTACAAAATTGTTGTGTCACCAAAAGCAATTTCCTATGCTCTTTCCTCGAATTTTCTCCCTTTTGTTCCTCCTTTTCTCGTTTTCCCAAAAAGATAAATTGTGAATTTGTCACGTGCAGGGCCCAGAAGATGATTGAATTGTTGTGATTAATTAAAAATAAAATAAAAAAGTAGGTAACTGTACTACATGGATCTGCTTGTGTTTCAGAGAAGAAATTACAAGTGAAATGTGCTTCTCATCTGCTACGAACTCAGTTTCTTAATGGGAACGGAAATTTCGTGGTGATCAATCCAAAATCGATTCTTAAAATCATGTTTTCTCTTTTGGATTCTGTATGTTATTCGTGTTGTTCTCACATTAAATTATAACTTATGGTGGGTAATTAACTTGTTGTCTAGTTAACTACATTTAATCCATCTAGCTTTAATTGTTTCTCATTTTCTGTTTTATTTTTTTCTTATAATTAAACAAGTTCTTATACTTTTAACAATTTCAGTTTTTTTTTTTTAAGTATTATGGTTATTTTAGTTTACTTAATGTTCTCACATTTTTATCCCTTTCTCAAACATTTTTAATGTGTGACGTATTAGTTTTATTGTGCAAAAAAACTTCGTAACGAAGTTTTCCTTATGTACAGTAAAATTTTTTCTTTTATATGTTCGAAGGGGAAAGAATGGTTTCTGCGGGAAATTCTTCCTCCCATATCACATGTTCCTCATTCTTCTTTTTCTATTGTCTAAATTTCAAGCAACGAGACTTTACTCATGCATGATCTGGTGAAACGGGAGAGAGCTTGATTTAAGTGAGAAAGCTTCGGTAGAAATACCATACCAAGTAAGGGGAAGTTTAATTCATTCAATATATGAAATTGAATTGTTGGGTACTATGTGAATAAGGAATTGGAGTAGAGATATGAATTATTTGAATGTCTGATTTTGAAGAATTTCTGATTTTGGATGCACTGTTCATGGTTTGAAAGTTTTTGAAATTTTTAAAATTAAGGATGAACTATATGGTAAAATTGTTGTTTTCAACTTAAATTAGATATAATTCATGTTTAATTTCGATTTGGGATTAGTTTGGTTGTCTAAAACTGAGTAATTTGAAATCACCCAAAATCTGCAAAATTCGATATTGTTTCTGGCGAAAGAAGAAGAAAGGGATATGGTGGGGATTTTTAAAAAAGATCAAGGGTAAAATAGTCATTTTATATCCTAGGGACATAAATGTAATTTTCGAAATTGTTCAAGGGTAAAATAGTCATTTTCGGGACATGGAAGAAATTTTTGAAAATATCCAAGGGAAAAATAGTCATTTTCAAGACATGGAAGGAATTTTCAAAAATGTCCAAGGGTAAAATAATCATTTAGGGACATATATGGAATTTTAAGAAAAGATTAAGGACAATATAGTAATTTAATGATTTCGGAAATGATTTCAAAAATAGTTTCAGAAATGATTTCGGAAATGATTTTAGAAAAATATATATATAAAGAGAGAGAATGAAAGTAGTGTATTGTGACGTGTGTGGGTCAAACTGAGCCTGAGGGCTGATGCCCAGAATCAGTCCTGAGACGTTATATATTGGCTAGATTGAGCCGGAGGGTTGGTGCTAGAATCAGTCAAATACTATTTTTATTGACCCGAATGAGCCGTGAGGACATGTGGTCCAGAATCTGGCAAATGTGAATAATTGTTGTTATGTTTGAATGGTACCCGGAATGGTACAGAGTACATTAGTGTAATAACTATGTCGGAGGATTCTGAATGAGGTCTCAAACTTCACTGATTAGTCGGGTTAGGTAGACTACGAGATCAGGTGGTGAGAAGTTGATGGGGGATGACTGGTGGCGCGCTCAGAGGGGTACTCCAGTATGAGTGATGAAGGGCGCCAGTAATCCTACTTTATGTGGAGGGTGGTCAGAATGGTACTGCGGGTACCGATCACAATGTGCCCACGGATGATAGCCTCGAGTTCGGGCATAGTTAGGGTATACTTCGGAATGTGTCTTAGTATGTTGATAATTTTGTAATTGATCATAATATATAATTATTACTTTTATATCTCGTTTTATTATATCGAATGATTTAATACTTACCCTCGTTTTTCCATGTGGATGGGATCTGCGATGATAACTTTTATGTGGGAGCAGATCGAGAGTTGAGAGATGGAGATGTAACTATCGGACGACGAAGGATAGTTCAGTGCGATAACTTCGAGTGAACTACTTTTACATGTATAATATATAAATAAATTATGTTACTATATTTTGAAGTTTCGTTAGTGAATCGAATTTCAATCTATGTTACAATTACACTAATATAATGTAAAATAGATATTATTATTTACTTGTTTACTACTTTGCGAAAACATCATTATAGTAGTGATTTATAGGGTCGTTACATAATGAACATATGATACATAATAATTTAAAATTTTAAAATTCATATTTTTTGAGACTTGATAAAACTTTAATATAATTTATATTCAAAAGTTTCTTAAAAAATTTAAAAGATGTTTATCTGATTACTATTGTGTGAAACGTAATAATAAGATGAATTATTATTTTTAATCATTGAATTTATTTATTCTAAAAATAAGAGTTATAGAATTATTTTTTTATTTATATTGTTTTTTTAATCAATTAATTTTGAATATTTATTTATTTATATTGTTTTTCTAATCAATTAATTTTGAATATAACTCTTACTCTTAAAAATAATTAGATTATATATATATATATATATATATATATATATATTATTTTGTTAATAATTTTATTTAAAAATAATAAAGTAAATTTTATGAATCCAACGTTTGAATTATGATTTTATATCATTACGATTATGCATATTAAATGTGGTTAAAATTGTACAATAATGAGAGAAGCCATTAAATAGTTTATATTTAAATGAAGTATCAAATGATTTTACATTAATTTAAAATTATATATATATATATATATATATATAATTTATGTGAAAAAGTTTATAATATAATGGAGAAAATATGTACTGGAGAGATATTGAATAGTAATTAATAAAAAATATATTTGTTCTCTGCATAAAAATTTTCCACTAAATTTAGAATTTTGATAATTTTTATTAATATATAAAGATGTGCTGATATCAATAGATTATTAATTATTAGTAATTTGCAACATGCTTAACTCGTTTAAAACGTATATCAAATAAGTTCTGAGTATTGTTTAATAATAAGTCAAAATTCACAAGATATATGTAGATAGATATAGATTCCACTGATAAATTAAGAAGTGATTACAAAAAGTTATTTCGCCATGAAAATTTCAATTAACTGGAATCTAATCGTACCACCATGTGTCAAGATATGACCTTCGGCTTTCATTTTCTTTCGGCCCATCAGTCTATGCTGTCCTGGAGAAAAATAAAATCTATGGAAATAATATGTGAAAGAAAAATTAAATATCACTTATTTCATTCAAAATTATTGCGTTCTTCGTAAGTTTGTTATTATTTAAAAATCGAAAATGATAATTTCTATATTTTATTTTCTTTTAATTCATGAAATGTATTTTAAAAACAAAATCACACTAAATTAAAGTTAATAACAGATCATATATTAATAATGAATTTTAAATATGATTTTATAAGAGACTTGAGATCAGATAACAGTATCTATATCAATAACTGAGAAATTATATTTTAAAATGTAAAATACCTTTAAACATAATATTTGACGATAACAATTAACATAACATATATAAAATCAAACTTTCTTATTTTTCTAAAAGACATACTGTTTTAATTACCTTATTTACTTTTATTGATTTTTCATTGACTAAATATTTTTTAAAAGTTGTGTTAACCGTGAAAATATATTATTTTAATATTTTTATTAGGATAGTTTTCAATATTTTTGGATAAATTTACTGAAAAATAAGTTTTAAATAATTAATCTCATTTAGATTCAAAGAAAAATAAGTTTATGTAAGAAGCTAAAAATGTAGAGTACAAAATTTTACATCCATATTATTTTTCAGGTTTTTTTATATTAAAGTTCTAATCATTCAATTTATTTTACAAAAAAGTTATTTTCTGATAAAAACTACTAGAAGGGAAGAAAAACAACATTATTAATCATCATGCTCTTATATCTTATTTAATTCTCGGATTCGTACCATAAAAAAAGGGATAGTTTTCTTATGATCACACACACACACACACACATATATATATATATATATATATATATATATATATATATATATATATATATATATATATTATCATCATTTTAGTTAATTTTTTCTAAATCTTAACTAATAAAATAATTTTGGCTTATAAGTTTATGAATGAAAAGAAAGGAAAAAAGTTACAGTATTAAGTTTTGAACCACACAAATTTTACGTCATTCACCGATAATTTAAATCATACATAATAACATAACTCTGAAGCGATGTAATTAAAAAAGTTTTTGATCCCATGAAGTGAATGGATAACAAAATAAGAATACATTTATTATTAAATAAATAAAACTTAATAGAAAGCTATGAATCAGGCGTAAATTGAGCATAGCCAGCTATGTTCATGCAATAAGTTTAACATCATAGAAAAATTACGATAATCTTATATTCAAATTAATACAATATTAGCAAATTATATTAATTATTACAAGTATTATTGAAAAAACATAAAACGAATTAACTCTTATTATTTTACAATTATTTTAGGCAGTATGATTTAAATATTCTAACTATTGAGGTCTTGAAATATAAAATAATAAATCATGAAATAAACATAGATATAAAGATATTTTAAATACTGATATCCTCAAAACAAATTGTAACATATGATTACGCCGGATATTACGTTTATAATTAAGAAGGTTCTATTTTAAGTTTATTATAATAATATTATTAAGATTTATTAATATTTTAAATTTTTTTAATTAAGCTTATTATTACTTTTAATTCAAAATTATAAATTGATCTGAACATGGTATTTAGTCAATGACTAAAAAATTAAAGAAAATATGAGACTTTAAGGTAGTTCTACAGTAAATGTCAGATGTTATTACCGAAATACAACTATTGGTCAGAGTTTGAGTGAATTCAGCCACAGAACATTCTGCATTTATCATTAACATCAGTTCACTCCTATTTTATTTTATTTTTCTTAAATGTTCCAATATATATTTTATAAGTCTCACGCTTATTTAAAAATTGAGATCAATAATTTATATATGTTTTATTTAAAAAATTTTAAAGTTAAAATATAATTAACAAAAATAAAAAATGGATAATATTTTAAATCCAATAATAGATCTAATATATTATATTTAAAATATTTTTATTTTTATCCTATTAAAAAATAATTATTTTCTATAAATTTATTTATAATTTTTTTAAAATTTATAACAAATTTCTTTCTTACTGTTTTTATAAAAATGTTATAAAAATATTTTCATGAGAATTTATAGTTGTTTTAGACAAAATAATTTTTATATTATCAAAATATTCGATAAAGTTTTCATATTTTATGTAACTTTCATGACAACCCATCGTAATTGCTGCAACAAAACGAGAGTTGACTGACTCATTGACTTCCTTTATGTATTATATCAAAGTGAGAAATAGTCAAATTGTGTATAGATTTTTCTTTCCCAAATAATTAAAATTTAATATATTCTTAAGCATGTCAAAAATTAAAATTGAAACTACATTTTTAAAATACATTTTCAACTCAATGCTCTGAGAGATAATTGTTGTTAATCTGAAATTTTAAAGATAAATACAAACAAGTTGTCCAGAAAACTTCATTTATATCACTTTTGAACAAATTTAAAAAATTAAAAAGATATTATTAATATTTTCTTTTCAGTATAACCTCTCTTACTCTTTCTCTCTCTCTCTCTGTACATATATATTAAAATTCGTTTTCTTTATCTTAATGAAGTGAACCATGGGGGGTACATTGGTCATTAATAATAATGAGTGTTGTGAAGAATCACCATGTGGTTTTCAGAATAAAATGAAGTCTGTTTGGATTATTAGGAAAAAGCTCCTCTTACTTATTATCTTTTAGTGTAGAATTAAATTCATATTATTGGATTGATAGCCTATAACATGATGTCATCTTTGTCTTATCATTACACTCTTTTGACTTATAATTTATACATTAATGACATAATTAAGGAGGATTGTTAATTGCCAATTAAGAATAGTGATTAATACATTTTTAATATATTTATTATTATTATTATGATTACTATTATTTTGTATGAAAAAAATATATTGTTGGTTTTAAAATTTTAGTTCTTTTCGATTTTATCATTTACAAATGTTTTGTATATAAATTAATCTTAAACTATATATATTATATACAAAATAATAATTATATTTTTTAAAAATGAATATAATTTATTTTATTAAAAGTATAGATGTATTATATAACAAATTTAAATAAATTTATTAATATATTTGTATTTTTTTATCAATTTTTTTAACAATCCGAATCTAGTGTCAATAACAATTAGCAAAGATTTACTCATGTTGATAATGGTTGTGTTACTTATTTTGGGGCGAACTATAATAAGAAAATATCTTTGACATCGAAATACTTTTATTTCCGACAATGAAAAAAAAAAAGGACGAAAAAAAGTGATAATTTCACATATGTAAAAATAAATTATGAATTTAAGGTAAATTTTCATCTTCTGTAAAGAAAGATAAAAAAATTTAAAAACTTAAATACAATTAACATAATTGATTATATAAACAAATGTTCATTACGTCCAGAATATAATGTTTTAAAAAAATAATTAATATTTGTTATTATCATAATAAATAGTTAAAAAATAATATTAAAAATATATTAAAACAATAAAAATTATTAATAATAAATACTTTTATTTACTTTTTACTAATTTTTGTTCTTTTCCCTTAATTTAAATAATTTTTTTTCTCAACTCTTTGACATCCTCAAATACACTATTCTATCCAAACCCACAAGTTTATATAATTATCCATCAAGAGAAACGGAAAGAGGAAAAAAAAAAAAACCATGGGCCTCATGACACGTGTTATCTTCCTTATGACCAAGATATGATGGGCCTGATAGTGCCATTTTTATTAAAAAGGATGTACTTTTGTTGATGGACTTGTAAGAGTTCAAGGGCTATCCAACTACTGTAAATAAGACACCCAGTCCCGTCCTGGAAGGGAGATTAGGTAATGATTGTATTTTTCAACTTATTGAGGGTGTAAATATATTTCAAATGTTCATCAAATCAACAACAGATATATCACATACAAAATATATGAGAATTTATTATTTTAATAAAGACTAATTATACCAGATAAAGAAATACATTTTATTAGTTTTAATTTTTAAAATTAAAAAAATAAAAATAATTTTAATAAAACAATTACAAACAATACAGTTTTTAATTTTTAAAAACTTGAAAATTAAAAGCTGTTTTTGAAAACATGAAAGCAACAAGTCCTCCTTTTTCTCCTCTCCCTCTACAAAACCTTTCACACAAAAAGTTTTGACTTCATTTTCACTCCATCTGAATATGTCTGTACTACATTAGCTCACGAAGAAGATGGTTGAATTGAAGTGATTATTATTAAACTAAATATGGTTGGAGTTATATGCCAACATGCGATTAAAATACAACGTACGACTTTGATAACAATACGAGTCCATGTGGGTACACTTCACCTGCAATATAGGATTTTGATTTTATTGGAAGCTTCTTCTTCCATACTCTCACATTACAGGAATTCTAAATCAATTCTAGAATCATGTTATTTGTAGGATAAATTCTCTAACAAATGTTAGAACAAGTGTTGTGATATTCTGAATAATACATCTCTAAAGGTTACCAGAACACATTTAAAGAGGGAAAAACATGAAAGTGACATAGACTAGGTAGTATGGTAGTTTTGTGTGTTTCTAGGTGAAAAACAGAATATACAAATCATTATTTTGGTTGGCTACAACTTCCAAAAAGAAAGAATAAGAAGTAACGAAGTGGAGAGAGGTATACATATAAGAATGGTTTTCAGATTTATTGGATTGTGCTACTCCATGATTCCTTAGTCTGATAAATTGCTTTGTGAGGCTACACTACACAGTGTTGTTGATAAAAATTTATGCCTATATTATGTATGTGTATGGTGGGTTATTGAGAGTTGCAATGAATCATGACCAGGTGGCATCATCACAAGGGAAACAACCCTCTTGTGCAGTGTCTGAAATTTGAAGGCCAGAGTCATATATGACTCCATTTTTCCAATCAGCAGGTAGAACGTTCTTTGCCCAGATCCACTTTCCATCATACCCTGCTGTTACCACAAACCGAAACTGCAATGCACCTTCTGGTACCCTACTTGTGTCCCACACTGCCCCATGGTTTCTGCTCATGAAGCTCCAATTTGAGGACCCAACCTAATCATGAAGATTGTAACCCACCAAGCCAATGTTAAATTTTTTTTATTCAAATCAGAAAACAGAAATACTAATGATGTTTTGTGTCTGACAACACACCTGAGCCACATCAACGGCTCCTATCTCTGTTTGACCTCCTTGGTACAAAAATTTAATTGCTAAATAATCAGGCTTCTTGCTTGATTCTTCTACACGGATCGCCAGATTCTGATTTTTGTAATCACAAGGTACTCTGCTCCATTAAACACACAGGAAAAAAGTGTCAGCATTCTATCTGATGCACCATAAATGTTTATGCATTACCATTATGTCAAACTTGACCTTATCTAATTACTTCCACTTAGCAAAAGCCACATAGTAAATTAAAATTAACATTGGGTCGTGAAATATTTGACTTTATACATTGCATTATTATTATAAATACAAAGACATTAGACATTAGACCGTTACTGTTATTAAAGTGGCACATGATTGAGGTAGGGATTCATTATATTAAAAGGTTGGTCCACAATGATTGTTCTGTATAGGTGGTGGGTGGGCCGATGGCGCTGGCCGGTAGGTGGGAAGTGGGGACAGACCAAAACCAGTGGCAAAGAAAGGAAAAAAAGGAAAAGGATAAAACTTTATCTAAAACTGAAGTGATTTAAGCCTACCTCTTGTGTTCAATGTCAAGAATGCCAAGTTTCAATATTTGTTGGCTCATGCCCTTCTGAGCCAAGGCTGAGAAGGCTCTGCTGCTGAGCACAAAGTCAGTTCGATTGTCGTGATTAAGATCAGTCAATACCACTCTGGTACCCACTTTGCTGCAAACACTTGAGTTCTTGCATCGTATCTGTAACACACCATCCATTAATCACAGAAGAAGAAAATGTCAAGTAATTACATTAGTAATGATGGAAGTAATATAAGAAAAGTTAACAAATGAAATTTGGTTGTACATGGTCAAATGATTTGCATACACACCTGAAAGCACGCACCACAACCGGCTCCATTTTTGAAGAGAGAGGCCACACCAGCAGCAAGGTGTCCACCACTTATGTCTAGAGCCAAAGACCCATACCCACATGCCCCAGCTAGTTCATACATAAAATTCACACAATAAACTAGTAAGATCATTCTATTTGGTCTACTCAGAGATGGGAATTGAAGATAATTATTATAAGATGAATGATGAATGTTGTTACATGAAAGAGCAGAAGCTTTGGAGAAATAGGAAGCCTTGGATTGGTGCAGGCAGCGATCGCAAGCAGTGGCAGAAGAAGCAACAAGGGAGAGGATAAAGAGGAAAAAGAAAGCCATGTATATGTGAATGTAATGTGTTGGATTTTTACTCGTTTGGAGGATGAGTTCAGAACTTGACTTGTTTGGGTGAGAAAGAAAGGGGAAGAAGCTAAGTATATATATATTTGGAAGGTTTCAGAGGAATACTATTAAGTAGGTGACAGGTCAGCATTTTAAAAAAAGGTTGCAGTAACAGATAAGAATGAAAGAAAAGAGACACGCACTCGGTTAACGCGGCTGCACATAGAAACTAAATGGGATGGATCACTTTCTCACTTCACTCACCGACTCTGCACATCAAACAGCTGTTGGTGAGTGAACGTCAAAACGTGTTCTTTTATTTTCTTTTAACTGTAAGGTTAAATAGTGTTTTAAGTTATTAATATTATTTAATAACTTTAATTGGGTACATTGAGTTAGATAATATAAATCTATCCTTTTAAGTTAAATTAGGTTGTAACCTCTTTGATGTCGAATATTCATGGGAACCTGATTGATTACAAGGTTATCATAATGTTTTTGGTGCCAAAACTTTTTCACACTTTCGGAAGTTCCTTTCCTACTACCCTTACCTTTTGCTCTCGCAGTGGAAGGAACTACTAATCTAAGCTTAGAAGATAGAAGAAGAAAAGAAAAAGGTTGATTTAACTTTTTTGGGAAAAGAAGATGCATTATTAAATGCTTTAATTAGTTAATTAATTAGCTTTAGTCACCTAAGGGGCTATAGTCAATGGCTTAAAAATCACACGTTTGAAGGGGACAAATAAAATCTTGGGTGGCTATAATCTACTACAGCTGTTCATCACTCCAAGGTGGGAATCAAGAACGCAATAGAAGAAAAAGAAAAAACAGAAAACGAGGTAATGTGGCATGTTGGTTGATTTTTTTTTTTAAAGGTTTCCGCGTAGGGCGTTCGAGAAGACAAAAAGAAATGAAGCTTTTAAGAAGGTGGAGATGGGAAATGATTGTTTGGTTGTTCATTAGTGGGAATTCAGGAACAAAGTTTACAACTCACAACCCATTTGCTAAGCAACAATACAACCAAACACCATCATATATATCTTTGATTCGTTATGGTCTGTATCTTTTAGGGTTAATTTCTTATTACCACTCCCTATTATTAGCCTAATCCTTGATTAGAGGTGATAGCCACCAAAATAATCCTGTTAAGACAAGAGGAGGAACGATGGAATTCTTTATTATTAGAAATTTGATAATATTTAGGGATGAGAAAATAAAATAAGGCTTGTGAGTTAATTTCATAGGACAGTTAAAAAATTGGTGGAATAAATTAATAGTTTTAATTTATTTTAGTTAGTCTTGCTTAATTCACTAATACAAATAATGAAAGATTAACGTGTTAGTACGTTGTAAAAATTATTTATATATTAAAATTAAAAATAAAAAAATTATATTTTTATCATGTTATTAAAATATATAAATATATTATAATATTATAATTTAAATTATAAATATTAATTAATTAATTAAATTATTAATTATAATTAGTTAAATATACATATAATAATTTTTTTAATATTTTTAGTCAAAATATTAATTAATAAATATATTTTTTAAATTTATCTAATAAAAATATTAATTGATAAATAAAAACATATAAATTATTTTTAGGTATATTTTTATAAAAATATATATAAAAAAATTTATATGAAAAAAATATTGACCAACTAGTAGATTAACCATCAATCCACCTTTTGATAGATAATAGTTCATTTGATTATGACGTGATTATGATGGGATATTATTTTTAGTGGAATAGAGATATTATAAGATAAAATTAGGCTGAGTAGTTTGTTTCTCATTTTTAACTATATTATTTTCTCATAATAATTATTATATTTAGTAAATAAATGATTAAATAAATTATGATTAGTATTTTTTTTATTATTATTTACAAAATTAGCTTTAAGAATGATAGAAACATCTAGTAACAATAAATATATAAGCTATATTATCGGTCCAGAAATAAATGTTAGAAGAAATTAATTAACTAAAAAGCATAATCGTTAACTTTAATTAATAACGCGATGACTCAAAAGTTTACTTATTAGTATTAAATAAGACAAACTAAACATCAAAAGTCTATGCCTATCATAAATTGAATAAATGTATCGTAAAGAAAGAAAATAATGTAAACTTCATGGATCCAGCAAAATAATATTTAATGGAACAATATATAAAAACAATCTAGAAAAAAAAAAAAAACAAGAAACCCGATAAGTTAACATAGTTCAATATTTCTTACCCATAATGATTAATTAAGTGTATTGATCTGTTAATGATAAAATAGTTAAAATTTTCAATTTTATTTATTAAGTGCTCAATCATGTTTATATTTTATAAACACACAAAAAAATTAGAGGGTCAAAATATTCTTTCGTGATTACAATTTAAATATATTTCATACATAACAATAAATAAATATGTATTTTTTAAATAAATATATTGATATAGTTTAAAACTTTTCTGATAAATATATTACGCTAATAGAAACAGAATAATTAATTTAAAGAAAAAATGGAAAGAAACAACAATTAATTTATTGAAAGAATATATCAACATTTATTTTTTTAAATAGTTATAATCATTATTTATATATATTATTTAGGGTTTTAAGAATAGAATTACTATCTAAATTTTGTCACTTGAAAAATGAGAGTATTGAAAAAAAAAAAAACTTCTCAGTATATTTCTTCAAGTTTCGATCATTTATTTTTGAATTTCGTATACAAAATTTCTATTTTTGTGTTTTTCTTTAAAAACATATTTTATTTTCTTTCATACTTTTTTTTAGAACTTTAAGAGAGAGTTAAAAGAGATGCTTATAAATATAAATAATATTTTATGATGCTTTTCACGTCTAAATGATTTAAAAGTAAATAAAATCACTTGAAAGTAGAAAGAACGGTTTAAAATTAAAAATAAGTTATTTATATCAATAATTTTACCAAATTTTAAATAACTCATAATATAATATTTAATTTCATTTTTAAATAACTGTTAATAAAAATTTCTTTTAAAAATTATCTTAAATCTTAGGTTATGTATTCTTTTAAAATTATTTTTTATTTAAAATTCCAGAAAAAAAATTATATTGTAGGATGAAGAACTTACACAACACACTCTAAATAAATAAGTATTTAAGAAAAGTGATTATAAACTTCTCAATAAATATTATTCATGTTCCCTTTTTAAAATAATAAATAAGGTTATAACTCATTGACACTTATAACCATTTATTAAATTATACTTAAACTTGTTTTTCTTTATTTATTGAGCCTGGCATAAAACTTAAAAAGAATATATGTAAATTTCAATCAAAAAGGCTTTTTATTGGTGTAATAATTCATCACCATGGTTTCATATTAAATATAGAAAGAAAAGGCAACACAATTTTTAATTGTTTTCCTTTGGGTAGAAAATGACACCATTGTTTGTTGCAGGTGCTATATCTATTTTCATAATCACAAATAAATATGTGGTATTTATTGGTTGTTCATAATCTTAATCATGCATGGATCACAATCCCGTAAGCTTGTTTCAGAGTCCCACCACAAAAATTTACAAACCCTAATATTCGGAACGCTCTCTGAATCTAATACTTTCAGAATTTAAAAATTTCTAATAAAATTTTATAATATAATAAATTTATCGATAAGAATTAAAAAAAAAATTATTATTATTATCATCCTGAATTATAATAAAACTATAAATATAAAATATATAATAAAAATTATAAATATAAAATATATTAAACATTAAATAATTTTTAAAATAAAAATAATTATTTAAAATTAGTGTAATAAATATGAGATAAAAAAATAAAATATATTATGTTTTTTTATAAAAGATTTATATTAAAAAATTAGTTTAATTTTATCGATTCAATAAAGCTAAAAACTCAACGAATTTTTTATTTTTTCATATTTAATTAAAATTCGATAATTTAAAAATAATGTACCTATTTATAAACCGGTTCTAGATTAAATCAATTGAAATTACCGATTTAGTTCGGTTTTAAATCAGTAATTAACGTAAAAATCACTGCAAGCAAGATTTTAAATATCAAACTATAATGAAAACTGAGATTGTATATTCAAGATAACAACAACCAATAATTTATATTTTATTCCCATATTGTTTTAATGTAATTAATTAACATGTAAAAATAACAATAATAAACATATAAGACATTGAAAATTGTAAATGTAACCTAAATTATATTTTTCTAAAATGTGATTATAACTAATACATTGCACAAAATAAATAACCAAAATTTATTATACTTTTTTACTTACACGCTGTAAAAACTATTTAATTTAGTGGGAAATTTGTATTCAATCTTTGTCATTTGTAGAAGCTCATGAAAATTACGAAAGTCACAAAAACTAAATTGAAATTAGACCCTGATCAATAGGTTAGACATTAGGAAATGATTGTGATTTTTTGTTTTACTACAATAGTAGAAAGACAGACGCTAAAATGTCTATATGTCTCATTCTTTTATATTATTAATTTTACTAATTTTTTTTCTACTCTTTAAATACATCTATATTCTTTCTTTTATCATATTATTATTCTTTTCTTCTTCTTCTTCTTCTTCTCCTTAATAATAATAATAATAAATAAATAAATGACTTTTAATCCTAGTCCACTAGAAATAAGCCCAATCCTCTGATAAGAACTGTTAGCCCAAATATTTTATAGCAAGGGATACGAACAAAAGGAATGAAAAAGGTTTAAATATAGCTTCATATTTTTGGTAGCCCAAAAGAAAGCAAAAGCTGAAAAAATAAGACTTTCTCCCCGCATCACATATTCTCTTTCCAGTATTCCATATTCATCTAAAATAATAATATTATCCATAATATAAATAGGTTTTTGAAAGTTTACTTTGGGATTACAAATTTATTCCGAAACATTTACAGATAGCTTTCAAAAATGTGAATCTAAAAAAAATTTCAAAAATTAATTATGAAAAATACAATTAAAAAATGAGTTCACATGGTAGAATGTATTTTCAGGAAACAAATTTTAGAAAATACAATTTAAAAATAAGCTCTATTTATACTTGAAACTCATTTTGGATTGTGTTTTTAAGAAATATATTTCGGATTAAAAAATTTAATATATTACAAATACAAATTAAATACGTTTTATGTATAATTTTTGAACGCATAACATGTATACTATTCAAAGCATGACTCATCAACAAATGTTTAATCTTAAACGAAGGTACAGGAGGTGCAATAAATAAAGGTGTAGGTATTGATTCAGAGATGTGTCATAGAAGAGGAAAATTGGAGGAAGAGGATATTTTGGATATTTTATATATATTATAGATAGTCGAAAATCTAAAATAATAAGTAAGAGTTAAATATATAAGATTAGAATAGATAAAATAATTTTTTTTAAATACTTAATAATCATTTTAACAAAATCAAAAAATACACGTATACACATCCTCTCTCTCTCTCTATATATTTATTTATTTATTGAAGTCCGCCCTGATTGTAGACCTAGGCGGAAAAATATTGGGACGGAAGAAGATGCAACCGGAAAAAAGGCCTCTTCTGCTCGCAATCTTTGCAGGCCCAATTCACTCATTTTCAAAACTTGGCGAATATAATCATATTTTCAGAAATCTTGATTTCAATTTATTTTAAGATTATATCCTTTTTATTCCTCCCGCTCCTACTGTGATATATTACTCTTTCATACTTATTTATACCATCAGTTTTTTTTAGAATTTTAATTTCAATAACTAGTAAATATAAAATTAATAGTTGAAATAAGACAAGAGAATGGAAAATGATACAAATACCCTAGTTTTTTTTTTCAGTGAGAGATAATAATGTACAATTTCATTGTACCTATGTGTGTTTTTTATCTAGTATGGGTGAATTTCATTCTCATTCAAGTAGATTCGGTTTCAAAACAGTGAGATTATGATTTATTTGTAGTTTTAACTATAGTAATTTGTGTTCATCTAATATAAATTTTAAAATATAAAGAATAGAACATATATAAAAAATATTATTATTATAATAATAACATGTTCATCTAAATTTCAGATGCTATTTAAAAAAAAGGTTATAAAATCAATTAAAATAAATTATTAAGTAAATTGTATCAAGTTTCTTTAAAATAAGAAAATGATAAGGTCGAGTAAAAGAAAAAAGAAATAGATTAATCGGAAGAGTGCACGTAACTATCATAAGAGTTGTTCCGTTTAATCTAATTGTTTAATGATTGTTCTTAGAGAAGTTATCTTTTAGAATTAAAACCTGTTTTTAAATAATTTTTTGCTCCGTTGACTTTTCCTTTTATAGATAGGTTAATATTTAAAATGGAAATTTAGAAAGAAGCATTTTATTTCTCTTATTATAAAAAATATTTGGCATTTTATCTTTATCAATTATGATGACATCAATGCGAATAATCTCATCTCATCCACATTATTAATAAAATAAATAATTTTCATTTAAAGTAAAGATTTTTAACATATATGTTGATAAATCTTATATAGTTTAATGGTAATTTATACAGAATTTTTCTTTTTAACCTACTAAGACACGCTTTAAAAATAAAATCCAAATAGACAAAAACTTTAGAATGGATAATACAACTCATCTATCTTTACCAATAACTTGTATTCCATTGGAAGAATATGAAAGATGGAAGAAAATTGTGACACAATTATCATCAAAATTGTGTGTATATGCCTCCCTTTATATAAACAATTAGCCAAGCAACGTTATCAATGGTAGACAGGCCATTTGATGTATTAAACACTTGATACACATATAACTGTTTTTATCTTGTTTTTTGTTCACATTCATGCATCTTACAAAAGTGTATAACGATGTGTGGATTAATCAAAGATACAACATCTTTGTATTATTTAGGTATATGTTACATCCAGGCCAAGTCCTTGATTGAAGGGGTTATCTAAAATGTTCATTTATGGTTCATGTTCGTCCTAATAAGAAAACGATCTAGCATGCATCTTAAGCTTTTGTGGCAAGTGTGTTTAGGAATCAATGAACTACAATGACATTTCTCTGTCATCAATATTATGTCTCGTAGACCAAACAACAAGCCCAATTCCTGTTATGTGGTTTCTGCACGATCACACATGGCCATGCACCATATCAGCACAACACCCCATATACACTACCAGATGGTGCTGTCTAATTTTGTGAGTATAAATACCAGAACAAGTGAGATCCCGTGATCCCATTCAATTCTGCATCACATCCTGTATCACACCACCGTTAAATTTGCATCAACACTAACAATGATAAGTGCAAAGAGGCTTATTGAAATGGCAAGAAAGTGGCAGAAAATGGCTGCGGGAAAACGCAAGAGAATTTCATACCCTAGACACCATAATCTTGACCATGCTCGTTCTTCAACAGCAAACAAGGGTCACTTCGTGGTTTATACCGTGGATCATAAGCGATTCGTGGTTCCACTCAAGTACCTTAGCACCAACGTGTTCAGGGAGCTACTGAATTGGTCCGAAGAGGAGTTTGGGTTACCATCCAATGGACCCATTACCTTGCCTTGTGATAGGGCCTTCTTGGAGTACGTAATCTCGTTGATTCGGGAACATGTTCCCGAAGATGTTGAGAAGGCTTTGATCACTTCAATGGTTACATGTCACCACGTGGCATCATCCTCATCATCATCTTCTTCTTCTTCGCATAATAATGGTCTCATGCAGAGTAACAGGCCAATGATTATTTATTGAAGCCATTTTGATATTTGTGTATACAAAATTAAAATTAAAATTAAAAAATATGGATTTTAGTCTTATAGAATCTCTATTGCTTGTTCTCGTGCTTCATAAATAACCAGTTTTGTCATTAAATATGAGAACGAATTGAAGATTCGAAGAAAGATTTCCTGAATATATGCTTCAGAACTTCCTCTCACCGTTCATATATTTATCTATGATTCTACATACAAAACAAATAAGCAATATCAAAGTTCAGACCACTGCAGATGAAGCCGAAAAAACCTACATTATATTAGTTGATCATACATTTGATCATAAAAATTAACAAATTAATTGATTGATTAGTATCTCAGAAAAAACACTGCAACACTAAGTGAATATGAATTTTAAAAGCCGTGATGGGAAAGTACGGAATTTTCTTCTATTATTAGTTACGGCACTGGTTGGTGGGTAGAGATTATATATGAGTCTGAAGGAGTCCACTTCAATTGATGTACTCTTCACCACCACACATAATTATCTCTGTATTGATTCGATTAGATAATATAGGAATTCTCAAAGTTACATCAATTTAATTAAAATTTATAAATCTGAGGTACGCAAAAACTCTCAGATTAAACAAACTAGAACGAAAACTTTACTTTTCTTTGATTTTAATATGTATTAATTATAAGATTTAAAACTTTATATAGAACTAAACGAGCTGTGTTTTTCTATAACTAAACAGCCTATTAATTAATATATAAAAAATAAACAAACTGAATTGAAAACCTGGATTTATCCGTTGTGATTCAAATAATTGGCTTGAACAATTGACAGTGAATGTTATTGTCTCACCACACACAAAACAAGTGGACACTATTGAACTATTTTCTTAACTTTTGATGCTGTGAAAATTGAAAAAGTAGTCTTGAGTATGCATTTGATTTAGCCATGAAAATGTTGTGGGAGACAGTTCAGAAATAATTAAGGGTCCGACATGACCCGTTTCCTTGCGTTTTCCATTTGGCCCATCACCATAATGACTCTCACTTGTCCATTAGTCGGTAAATGCCTACAAACTTCACAATCAAAGACATGACCACATGCTCCACCATTTGTAGACTCTTCTCCAAAGTAAATCCAATAATGTTCATTTTTCCTGTGGTTCTTGGCCACCATTCGGTCCTTCTCCAATCCAATAAACCATATCGCAAGTGGGTAGTCACAGATATTGCATACACCCCAAAATAATTTGGGACATACTCGATAAGTCCATTCCCTAAAGACCACAACAAAAGTCCATGCATGCATGCATGCATGCACCCTTCTAAATTATGATTCTACTACACATTTGTGTTCACGTCACATGGTTTCGCTTCCTCGTAAAAGCAGGCACAATATCAGCAGCATTCAAAAATTTGTCTGTGGACCTGTGATTATATTTATATATAAAGAACCAATAAGGATTTATTAGATTCCCATATCCTATACTTCATCATCTGATTGCAAGAATGATTAGTTCAAAGAAGATCATCCAAATGGCTTGGAAGTGGCAGAAAGAGGCCACGAATTACCAAAGGAAGAGAATTCTATGGCCCAAGACTCAAGAAAATGCAGCAAAAGCAGAAGGTTGCAGCAGCGTGTGGACGAAGGCTGAAAAGGGTCACTTTGTTGTGTACAGCATGGATAAGAAGCGCTTTGTGCTTCCCTTACTGTATTTGAAAAACAACATCTTCACAGAGCTTTTCAAGTTAGCAGAAGAAGAGTTTGGTCTTTCAAGCAACGTGCCCCTAACGCTGCCTTGTGAAGCGACGTTGATAGAGTACGTGATCACGTTGATCGACAAAAACGTAACCAAGGATCTGGAAGAAGCCGTGTTAATGTTCATAGCTACTACTCGATGCCAATCGTCCTTTGATCTTCATCGTGAACCAACCAATCAACATTTGCTTTGCAGCTTCTGAACCATTATTCTTAATTTGCCTCATTTATTTGTTCTTTTATATCTCTTAACCAATTCTTTGAATTCATTTTTGCTATCCAGTTTGACAAAATGTATCGATAAACGAATTATACGTTTATAATTCGAATACCATTCATTCTATAATGTATGTGCTTTGGGATTTATCAATTAAGCGTTCTCAACTCTTGATATTTGCTTCAACCATACAACGACGTTTATTTACATATTTTATATTATGAAACAAAAATATTTTTGGAATTATTTATATTATTTTCACATTTTAATTACTTATATAAATATATATATTTAAAAGTGCTGCTACTGCAAACAGTGTTTCTTTTTGAATGGTTGTTGGCATGTCAACATCCAAATCAAAGTCACACATATTATATCTTAATTGAGGAAGTTGACCACCTAATCAAACTGAAGCAATTTTTTTCTTCTTATTATTAATATAAACTCATCCATCAAAATAATTAAACAATATGATATCACTATTCATAATAATCATATAATTGTTATTAATTTATTTAATTATCATCTTATTAAATATGTATTTGAACAAATCAGACCCAACTGTTCAACCAGTTCCAACTTCGGGGAAACTTTTCTCTTAAAAGTGGACTTTAGTGGTTGGTTTGTCCTCCAAAACCACAAGGTGGTAGATGTTAGCATAAATATTGGGCCAAAATATACTGTCACGATAAAGTCTTTTAAAAATAATAAAAAGTATATAACATGTCAGAAGTGGGATTTGAACCCACGCCCTCGTAAGAGGACCAGAACTTGAGTCTGGCGCCTTAGACCACTCGGCCATCCTGACTTTTGTTTAATAAGATTAAACTTAAATTTTAAATTATATTAAAAAATTTATAAAAAAATTACCAAATACTTTTTTGTTAAGAATTCAGAACATGCCCAAAATCTTTATTTTCCACTTCTTTTTAACAAAACTTAAATTACATTCCTGTAGCATTTATCTTTTCAAAACCTCTTTTTTATCAATATTATATACAAAGGATTTTTCATTTTTATAACTATTTTTATGTTATCAGGAATATATATATATATATATATATATATATATATATATATAAATATAATTTTCCTATTTATTTTAACTATATATATTATTCAATTTTTTTATTTAGAATATAAAATAATAACAAATATTATTTTTTTCATAGTTTCTCAATTACATGCTTTTTTTTAACAAAATTTATCTTTTCTTAATATTCCGGGCATATTTATTTATTTCTAATAATTTATATATTTATATTTTAAAATTAATATATACATTAAATTTTCATAAATTAAAATAAAAAATATAATTGAATGCGGACAGCATGCGCATATGTGTATGTGTCTCCACTAATTATATATAAATGGGTGTTCTTTCTAACTTTTCTTTTTTTAATGTAAAATAATGTTATAATTTAAAGAAAATATAGTCAGTTATTATGATCTATATATTTTAAAAATATTAAAAATATAAAAAAATGGATATACTTAAAAAATAGGAAGAGAAAATAAAATAATATTTTAAAATTTAATTATAAAAAATAAACACACATATATTTTAATATTTGTATGTTTATAACTAATAATAATAATAATATAATTTTTATTTAATTTTTTTAAATATATTCTAAAAATATTAAACTATTTAAATATTAAAGAATATAATCTAAATATAATACAAATTTGAAATTAAAAAAAAAATGAGACCTAGTTTAATCCAATCAGTTGATGCGAGTCCGTTAGGTAGGTGAAATAAAGAATGTTTAAATATGCCAAATGAAAATTAATATTGAGTATTTAACACTACAATAATATCTTAGAACTTTAAATATATGAAGTTAATATTTCCTATTATAATAATAATTTTAATTTTGAAGATGGTATTTTCAAAATATATATTGTAATGGTATGTTCCGTGGATAAAATCACCTCTTTCTAACCTGTGTCCTTTTTAATAAAAAAAATCGTCACATTTTTTATTTACAGGTTAAGTTAAACTCAAATTAAAAATAAATATAAAAATTGAATATTATGATGATTTTTTATTAGAGAGAGAAATGAAAATATGTCTTGGTTACATACACTTCGAAATATATTATTTTAGTCTTTTAATCTAAATTTAATGCTTAGTAATGAATTTTTATAATATTAAATATAATTTAGTTAATTTTAATATAATAAAATGATTGGAATTATATATGTTTTAAAATTTGAGAGCTAATTATATTTTTAAAATTATATAAAAAAATAATAATAAATAAATACATGGTTGCGAGTAGATAAAGACCAAATTCATTTTCCATAAAAACAAGCAGAATCAAATTCAACTTCTTCAAAGTGAAAAATTAAATAAGATGAGAAGTTGGTGTGTGCATGCACTTTTCTCTCTCTATGGATTATTTTATTAAATAATAAATAAAATCAAATATAATATCTTCTCTCTGTAAATTATTTTATTAAAAAACAAATCAAATCAAATATAAAAAATCAAAGACATTTTGTAGTTTTAATTTGATAAAAAAATTGAATCAAAACAAACAAATATTTCGTGATATGATATAGAAAATACTTAATTTTTGTTTTTTAATACTGTAAAATGATTAACTATTTTTTATATAATAAACAAACTTTAAAACATGTTTTATAAATATATTTGTTGTGTTTTCTAAAGTTTTCTATGTTTCGCATTATTTGATTCTGTGCTTCATAATTTGTATTTTTCATGATGTATATGGTTTTGCTTGTATCTCTGATTTATTAACACGTGGTACACATGAGAGTCAATTAATTCAAAATGTGAGTGCCAAAATGGGAAGAGGAGAAGTATGACGGATTGAATGACTTCAGATTATGGAATTTGGAGTTGCAATGTTAAACAAATATTTGACAAATGCATTGGATGTTGACAAAAGTAGTAACCTTGTTAACTTTGATATTTCTCCTATGATTATTTCTATACCATAAATTATGGAACAACCTTGTTAGAATAATAATAAAAAACAATGTATCTTTACGTTGATACATACAATGTTTGGTTGTACGGCGAAAAGAAAAAAAAATTAAAAAATATGAAAATAATGGATATAAATAATATAATTTCATCCAATTTATTTTTTAGGTCTTCACTCATCTTTATATAATTTAATATGATTTGATCCAATTTTTTTAATTTACTATAATCTATTTTGATCGGATCTAATCTTATAATTTTTTTTTTCAGATTTCCTTTAGTTTGTCATTGTCCATTTTAAGTTAAATATAATTTAAGATAATTTTGATAAGTTTTGTATCTTATAGTAATTAAAATACTTTATAAAAAAAAATTCAATAAATTTAAATTATCTTATTCAAATAAATAATTTTAAATAAAAAATAAAAATTTATTGTATTTTAATTTTCTTATAAATTATAACATATCTTACCCAGATACAATATTCCATGTCTAATATGTCGACTTAGTTAATTTAAGTTGAGATGAGAAAAATTAACCTATCATTTTTACTCTCAAGAATATTGAAATAAAAAAAATAATTTTAATTTAATGGATTATAATTTTTTTTATATTGTTCGAAGATTCATATATAATAATACTATAATTTAAATAATAAATATTTATAAATTAAATATAAATTATGGATTATAATTAATTATTTAGTATTTATAATATATATATTTTTAGTTATATATATAATTTGTGATTAAATAATAGTATAAGATAGATAAATATATTTTTAAAAATCAGTAATCAGTAATCAATATTATATATATTTAATAAATTTATCAATAGTTGAAATATCTATCGCTTTCAAAACATGTAAAATATTTACTTTAATCAAAATGCTGATGAAATGTTGTTGATTAAAATAACAAGAGATCAACAATAGTTATCAAAACAACTTTCAAATACAAAATATAAATAAAAAAATATCTTAAATGTAAAAACTCATACTAAATCAGAGCTTGGACAAATTACCATCGCAACATAAATGAAAACAATCTCAAATTTAACAAAAGGTATCTTACAAGTAGATTTACTTTAGTAAGATACATTTCATACAATATAATTAAATTTAGTAAAACGTATTTTAACTCAAAATTTGTAAGTTAGTTGGATAGTTTTGAGCATAAAAAAATTGTTTTAAAACTATTGAACAACAAGAGTTATAAAAGAAAGCTCCACTTACATTATAATAATCCTCTTTGTTAAGATCTTCTGGAAAAATGAACTTTAACATCACTTTCCATTTGTGTTGGCAAATCCAAAAGATGTTCCATTGAGAAATGGTTCAGAGTATACAGAAAAAAGTTATAAATGTAATAATGATTTCGGGAACATGCCTAGCGCGATAATGGATTCCGGGATTCACATTGTGCATTGGAAAATGTTGATGTCCACAAACAACAACTCCAATTGGTTTTCCTTCTCCACGCATTTGAAAAAAAAGTCCCAAAATACTTACACCATCCCTAAAGAAACATGCTATAATAAAAAGTTATTTAAAAATAAAAATAAATATTTTATTATATATTTGTTACATGGTTTAAAAATAAAAAAAATTATTTAAAATTTAAAAAATTATTTAAATAAACAACCCTTACTAAATTTTAAATAATTTAACTATAAATTTATAATAAAATATTTAATTTTATTTTTAAAAAATCTTATTAAAATTTCTCTTTAAAATTACTCGCAATGTCTCTACACATCATGCATTAGGTTGGTTGGTATACAAGTTTCAGGGTTTTACATTTTATCTATATTTTTCAATGTTATTTTATTAAGACGTTAAAATTTTCATAAATAATCCACAACAAAAGATTTTGCAATGGTTTTACTTTTGTAAAACTATTTTTCTAAATACTAATATTTAAAAATATCATATTTTTACCTTTTTAAGTTTTATTCAGAGAGATGTACTGATATTAAATTTAATTTATCTAATGAATATACGTGTTTGAGAATAAATTCAATTTTTATATAATTTAATGTTTAGGAGAATTTTTGGGGGCACTTATTTGTAATATATTATTTTTAAAAATTGAAAAAAAAATCCAATATTGCAATACTTAGTGAAGCTATCATAAGATTAATCCAATTTTATTTTAATCCGTCTTGATCCAAAGTTGCTACAATCTTAAGGCTACATATATTGTATAGTCTTTCTTGAAACAAAATCTACATTATCTAATTAAACAAATAACAGATAATATGTCATGTCATTATAAGATCTACAATCTAATAATTCAAATTTTATAATAAATCACTTAAAGAATATGATCTTTTTTTTAGACATTAGACAATAAAAAATATTTTTGGTCGGGTGGAATCCTTTTATTGTTTGACTAATGAATTGTATGGAATATGGCTAAAAAAATGATGAGATCAAATTGTTGGAATAAATAATGACATGTGACTCATGTGAAAGATTTTTTTATAAGATAAAGGGTGTGTTTTTAATTTTTGAGGGATTAGTAATTGATGGCCAAGTTGATGGAAGTTAAATTCATTAATTACCTGAAATGAGTTCTGTCTTTTCTACAAAGTTGTGTAGTCACTGCCATTGTCATGAAGAACCAGTACGAGAAAGAAAACAAAATGGAAGTGATTGAATGAGATTAGGAGAATTTCTATGCCTAAATTCTTCCTGGATAGAAGAAGTTCTCTGTTGTAACAATAGTTCTTTCTTAAATTTAGCAAATTATATATATATAGAAAACGTCGAGAAGATAAATTTAAATAATTAGATAAATAATTTTAAAATTTGATAATTAAAATGTACAAATTTAACCTATAAAAATATTATATGCTTTTATTTTTATAATTACTTTTATCCATTTTCCTTTCCTCCCTTGTGCATTGGGACCGTTTCCCACTAACTACAGTTTTATTGGATCAGGGTGAGTGTCCACTTTCTCCTTTTTCTTTTTAGTGTCAATCAATCAGGTCGAAAATCTTCCTAATGTCATATAACCCTAAACTTAGGGAAAAAAAAAAACACTATTTCAAATTGAAATTAAACATCAATAATTAAATATGAAAAAATAATATATAGATAAATATAAATACAAAAATATCATAAGACCCATTTGCCCTTTAAATGCATTAGCTACTAGGAAGAGTGATACAATAATTACATTATATAATAGTCACATGTATCTTCATTTCCATTAACTAATATAATTAATACAAGTGGCAATCTTTTTCTCTTAAAAAAATAAAAGGTTTGATGAAACCATTGGAATGAGTCATGCATGAGACCAGACACCTAACCAACCGAATATATGAGAAAAATTTTGTTTCTTTTCTCTTTAGTGGAGAAAAATATGTAATATGATGCGAGATTCAAAAAGCGTAATCAATTTATTGGAACAATTTTATACTCACACTCACAAATAATCTCACTACCTTAATATTAACGTATGTTATGTAATAACGCACTATAAAATATTTGATTACTTAATTATATATACATTAAAACACATAATAATTAACATTAAATAAAAAAAGATTTTTTGATGATGCAAAGCACATGATTAGTCTAACAAGAAAATGATTCACTATAATTATTAGATTATATAATACAGAGGAGACAAGAGGTGATTTAAATAGAATAAACATTTCTATGTTATACAATTCACGTGGCACTAGCTGCTTAACCGATAAACCAAAATAGGATTAGTTGAATTTGAACTCTCAAAGAAAAAAATATAAAAAAAACATAATCTTTCATTACATCATGTACTATATATAGATTTTTTGTTTGTTTCAAATGAAAACACGTTAATTAATACCAATTAAGATGGTTTCTGTTGACAACCTATTAGAATACGAATAAATTACAATAAGATCACATCTTCAAATTCAAAATTTTCAATAGTGTTGAAAACCCATCAAAACTGTATAAACAGAGGAAATAGAAGAAGACCCGTGAGTGAAGCAAAAGTCTTGGTTATCTTAATTTCCTATTACTTTTCATTTCTTTAGCAAATAACATGGCAGCCACCATGGAATTCAAAACTCTGAACTTCCAACTTGTTTGGTAGCTTCTCCTCGTCAGGGAAAATTGAACCATATATACATCCAAGTCATTTCATTTTTTTTATGCAATGCCAGAGTAAAGTAAAATTGTTCGACCTACCCGAGATTTGTAATTCAACTGGTACTAAATTGACCAAACTTTTAATTCAAAGAGAAATTTTAGTTAGGGATACCATAACATTATGAATAGAGACGTAATTAATTTGTAAGATTAGGGGTTAACATATTATATATATATATATATATATATATATATATATATATATATATATATATATATATATATATTAATATAATCTTATTTTAAGAAAAAAATAAAAATTAAATTTGGGGCGTCATGAATCCTAGAGACCTATCTTAGTTGAGTATGATCCTCATTTTATCGAATCAAATTTTTTAAGGATTAAATTAAATATTTCATCATTTATAAGATAATATTAAAGTCAATTTTAACAATATTAAAATATTTTTAATTAAGGATTAAACCACTTATTATTAGAATATATTAAATTACTCCTCCTTATATGTGTGATATAAAAAATCTTTATAAAACTAATATTAGTCACTCATCTTTGATACCTGATATGAGGGGTGTGAGGTATATTAAGAAATTAATAGAAACGTGAGTACAATATTCATAAACTGGATTGTATTAGTTAGTTCATGGTTAGTGAAAAAAAACATTAACTTTGCAAAGACTTGACTTTTTTCACCTTTATAATTTGTAATAAAAGAAAAAAATAATGATTTAATTAAAATACTGTATAGAGTTATCAAAGACGAGTTGATGATGTAAAAAACTATTTTTGAAAAAAAAAATCTAAATTATGCGTCTTGTGAGAATCTAAGGAATGAGATCAGCAAAGTGATGTCATCAATCTTAGAGTGGATTCCACGCGTTCAAATCGATGTTATAAAAGAGTTTGCAGTTTGGTTTGCTTGGCCTTCAAAGTGAAAAACGTAAAGCAGCAGTTTCTCTTCTTTTTGTTCACTGGAAAGAAAGGAAGCTTCAGTTTCTTCCTATAAAGTGTATTTCTGTAGATACTATTGCTATCGTTAGGTATACAAGTACACACACCGAATAACTGATTCACAGTAGAAATAGCTTTGGTTCATTTGGTTCACTCCAGAGATCCATTAACAAGTAGGGAAGAAGAAGAAATATGGGGGAAGTGGGTGAAGCTCAATATTTCAAATCAGAAATAGCTCTTCTGAGTTTCTCAGATGCCACTTTCAAACCCCCACTTTCTCCTCTGTTGATCCGCATTGATCCACTCACACCCAGTGGTTCTTCCCCATCGGAATCTGATCCATCGCCCATTTCCCAGCACCCTCAACAGGATCAGCAACGCAAAGACGCGTGGCTTCCGATCACTGAATCCAGAAATGGGAATGCCTATTATGCAGCCTTCCATGTTCTTAATACCAACATCGGATTCCAGGCTCTCCTGCTTCCCGTCGCTTTCGCCACTCTTGGTTGGTACGTACCTTGCACAATCACGTGATGGTTGCCAGCACCTTGTTTAATAAATTACATCAACCCTTTTTCAAAGTTATATATTACGAGTATCCCAATTTATATCTACCACCGAATCACCTTTTTCAACTCCATTACTATTTATTCGGCTAAGGTAACTATTACGACACAATCAATCAGCCTCTCCTTCCAATTCCATTGTTGTTAAGTTGTAGTGTTGTACACGTCTTCATTGGGATATTTTTCTGGTTATATACGATTAATCTTCTAGTTAAATTATTTAGTTTAAGATTCAAAACAGATTAGGTAGGTCTAAGTTTTAACAAGAAAATTAAACTCTGATAGTTTCTCTTGGTAGGTGTACATGTCAGAGTCTAAGTCTCCTGTAGAAGGAAGACAACACATGCAGAGAGTCAAAACCTGTTTGAAAGCTCCACTTAATCAACCAACAACAACCTTCACCATAAAAAAATATCAGAAGGAAGAATGACCTAGAAACATGCAAAGCCAATAAACAACCTTAGTCGACGCAAAAGTCATAGGCTGGACCTACAATCTACATGATTCATGTGTTCTGTAATGAATATCTTGGTGAAATATAAAGATTTTTATGTACTAAACAGTATGAATGGCATGCAGGGCATGGGGCACGGTATGTTTGACAGTAGCATTCCTTTGGCAGCTCTATGCCATATTTCTTCTTGTTCAACTTCACGAATCCGTCCCTGGGGTTCGTCACAGCAGATACCTCTTCCTTGCCATGGCTGCTTTCGGTAAGCACAGAAGCTTTATTTATTTTCTTTTTTAAAGTTAATATTCAACCAATAACATTCAAATATGTGTAGTCCAGAACTATTTGTCCACAGTATCAGTCAACTTTAACATGACAGACATTTCAATTTTTCAATTTACAAATATTATTAATAACTTCTTGTTAAACATTAATCTAAATTACGCGTTTCCCAAAATCATGTAATAATTAACTTCAAAACTACCTAATAATTAATGTCCCTAACGTTTACACCGTCTTGGTTATATGTCACGTAACCTTCTTTTTTTTTTTTAAGACACGTGGATTTTCATTTTAGACCTGATGTGGGTCAACAAAGAAATAAATAAAGGCTTGATGTTTGAATGAATGTACTTTTCCAGGTAAAAGGTTAGGGAAGGTGGCAGCATTATTCCCGGTAATGTACCTTTCAGGAGGCACATGCGTCATGCTTATCATCACCGGAGGTGGGACCCTAAAACTATTATTCAACACACTTTGTGACAATCATAATGGAAACACATGCGCCGCTCACGCACTGACCGGGGCTGAGTGGTTCTTGGTGTTCACCTGTGTCGCGATTCTCGTTGCACAGTTGCCAAACCTCAACTCCATGGGCATGGTATCTCTCGTCGGAGCCGTTGCCTCCATCACTTACTGTACCCTCTTTTGGCTCCTCTCCGTCAAGAAGGGTAGGCCCGACAACGCATCCTATGCCTCAACCCTGTCCCAAGAATCCACCGCGGTGGCTAAGATCAGTGACGTTCTGAATGCAATCGGAATCATCGTGCTAACCTTCAGAGGTCATAATCTTTTACTCGAGATACAGGCAAGTTTTTCCAACTTTTCAAACACTTTTATGAACACACACGAATCACCTCTTCTATACACCTTGCATGACCTCCCATGGTTCATTTCTCTCTTTTCTTTTTGTCCGTATTCGTAGCGTAACTCTTGTAATGACGTCACACATGGAGTATCAAGTCATATATTTTTTCCTTGTTGAATAAAAATGTTGTTTTGACTCATTGACGTTTTTAATGGTTTTTTATTTTTGATTTTTTGTTAGCCCTGCATTAATTTTTCAGAAATCAATTAATCGATTCGATGGTGCTCATGCTAAAAAGAGTGTCTTGGATTTTGGTTTTGCAGGGGACGCTGCCTTCAAATTTCGAACAAACATCCAGAGAAGCAATGCGCAGGGGAGTGAGCATGTCATATACACTCATTTCCTTGTGCGTGTTTCCTCTTGCCATTGCCGGATTCTGGGCCTATGGAAACCAGGCAAGCACACACACCCAACACAATTATTTCTAATAACCACCTTAAATCGATGAACTTTCCAAGATTATATTGCTTAATCAATTGACATGCACGTGTTTCAGATAAACGGTGGTGGATTGTTATATTCGTTCCCGCAATTCCACAAGAAGCAAATAACGAAATTCTCCATGGGAGCATTATACGTTCTGGTAATAATACATTGTTTGAGCAGCTACCAAATCTATGCCATGCCGGTTTTTGACAACCTTGAGATAAGATACACGAGCATAAAGAACGAGAGATGTTCGCGACTGGAAAGAACATGCATACGATTATTCTTTGGGGGGTTGACGTTTTTTATAGCAGTCACATTCCCGTTCCTGCCAAGTCTATCAGCACTGATTGGAAGCATGACCCTGGTGCCAGTCACATATGCATACCCCTGTCTCATGTTTCTATCCCTCAAGAAACCTCGACCAAGAGGTTTGGTTTGGTGCTTCAACGTTGCACTCGGGTGCTTAGGGTTGCTTCTCAGTGCTCTCTTGGTTGCTGCAGCTGCATGGACTCTAGCTCACAAAGGCTTAAATGCTAACTTCTTCAAACCATAATACCCAAACCTGCTTGCCAATTACCAATCATTTAATTGTTTGCATATGCCTCACCCACTTTATCCAATATAATCTCCTTAGTGATATGCACAAAATCATTTTTGAACATGTAAATATACTGAGGTTTTAGAAAGAAAAAATACGCTGCAAAAGTTTCGACAGACTATATTTCGTCCGTTAGCACTCAAATTCTTCGTTTATTTTTTTTCCTGACTAACTTTTCATTATCATATCATTGTTCTCTCGTCTATTTCTTTTTTTCTTTTAAGGTTTTACGCCAATTTTTTTTTTTTTTTGCTAGAACAAGTTATGAGTAGTTTATTACATTTTCTTATCTGTGTTGGAGTTCTTGCGGTTGATCTTCCCCTGTCTCAATCCATCTTTCCCTTTTCAACTTTTCCCGGGTGGCTGAACATGCATAACTGCGGGGGGCCACCAGAAAACACCATAGATTTTACAATAATTTTACAATCAAAAGAGAAAAAATAATGGAACAGAAACATGTGATAATGATATTATAGAGATATAGGGAAGAAAAAAGATAGCATAAGATATTAAAAAAAGTATATTTTTTTATAAATAGAAACAACGTAAGATCAACGTTACTTTTTAAGACATAGAACTCAATCATAACTGGAAATAGAACAGGGAAAAAAAAATTAAGTCACATTTCATTATAGCGCTTAAGGATCTCAGAAAAATAAAAGTATCAAAGAGATATAGATCTTGGTAACAACCGACCAAAAGCTATTGTTACGTATCACAACCGGCTGAACCCGCTCGAGATTGGGGGATTAGTTAGATTTTTTTTTTTAATAAATACGACTGAATCACACTATTAAAACGTAATAACATGGTAACACAATGACTAAAACTTTTAAACGCTATGTGACGTTTTACCCTGTACATTGACATCTTCTGTACCTTTGCTCCCATTTTTTCCAACTGTTTGTGTACTTCACATAAAATTATAAATGGTTTGATTGCCAGCTGTTGGCGTTTTATTGTGAAAAATGTTTTTCTTTTTTAACTTCAATGTAAGTTGTTTAAAGAGTTTGAATTGTTTAGCTTTATTCAGTTAAAACATTCCTAGTCTTGTAAGATTTGCTTATTACAAAACTACTATTTTCGACTTCTCTTAAATTGGATTCCTCCATCGCCTGTATACGTTTCCCCATCGTCTTCTAATTAAAAGTAATAACATTAATGTGATACAAAATCAATATGAAGCTAAATTTTTATTTTGCTTTATAGAAAATTATCTAGTATTGGGCAATCCACAGGCTATGCTGTATGGTGCATTTCTTAACATCTCTTTCAATGAGTTGAATTTCATGTTTCATGGATACATAGGTTCCTATATCTCTATGTGAACTAATTTAAACCATGTTCCGTGTAATTTCTTGTCATAGCTTTTGGTAATGAGTCTATATTTGCATAACTTACTTTTGTATTTGTAGTTATTTATTACCAGAAGGGGTACCCACAATGCAACTCTAAAACAAAAATGTAGCGGTATTTAAGACATAACAATCTTTTCTTTCCATTTTAATCTTAAGTATTACTGCATGAAGTTTGAGTAAATAGCTTAATGACGAATAAAAAAAAATAATGAATCTTGAACTATGTTTGTAATCCCCGATTAATCTCCTCTTAGAAGTTCATTCAAATGCCTCCAAAATCTATAAAGTAGAGTGAGTGTAATTTTTGAGCCTTTGTTATTCAATATGTAATGAAATTTTTGTCCTTTTTAGGTGGATATAGAAAAGACATCAAGTGTAAGACTGACAATATACATTAGTTCCAATTTAAAAAGTGACATAACTAACGATCTTTTTAACATAATTATTTGATAATAGAGCAAAGAGTGGTTGGAGAAAGTTTTTGAAACAATTCATCTGCTCATACAACCCGGGGAGTCATTTGTGCTTCTGCTCACAGGTATCAATTAATTTTATCCTATTGTGTTTTTATCATTTCTCTAAACTTGATAATTTACTCATTATGTTTATGAGGAGATAATCAGTCCAAAGAATATATGTTACCAACATAATATAATAGTTCCACATTTTAAAGAAAAATTAATATATGTTCTACACAACATTTCTTACGTTTTGTGAAATGAAGGCACTTTGTATTTTTGACATTCGAATTTTCACTTTGGGTCATTCAACAAAACACGGAAAATAGATCTTTCGTTATAAATCAGTAGGCAAAGACAGGTGATCCACTGCCCAGATCTATGACAGAATACCATGTCATAAGTCACAATAATTTCATACCAATAAATAAAATCAGTAGGCAACCGTGGTGAATTTTGAATGTTAATAAAATCATCTAATTCTTCTTCATTCTCATTTGTGACATCAATCATTTTTCCTTTGAGGACAACTGACTACCTACCATTTGATGGATCAGTGACATAAAACACTTGTTTTGCCTGGTATGCCATTATGAAGGGTTCTTCCTTATGACCAATCTTGTTTATATCAATCAAAGTAAATCCCATTTGGTCTCTTTGGACACCAGTATTGCTATCAACCCATTTATATTTAAATAAAGGCACTTTGAATTTAGTATAATCGACCTCACAAATCTCCTCAATGACTCCAAAGTAACTAATTGATGCCATGATGGGGTTTTTGTCCATTGCACTAGAAAAGTGCATAGATGATGCCTCAATAGATACTCCACTATTTTGGACTGTACTTTTGTCATCTTGTGCCTTCGTATAGAATGAGTATTTGTTAATGTCATACCCTTGCCAAGTTATAACATTATATCTAGGACCATGTGCTAGCCATTTCAGTGTATCAGAGACATTGTCACTTGAAAATATTTTGCTTTGAAACCAATTGATAAAATTGTTGTTATGCTCTTTCATCAACCACCTTTCACCCATTTTGGGGTTTAGGTCCTTTAACATTGCTTTATGCGCATCTATGTAAGGAATAACCTCTTCTGTATTGTTCAAAATATACAAGTGGGCGGTGCTCAACTCTACATGATCTTTTGTTTGAATTCTAATACCACGAGTTCCCTTACCATTTAGCCTATCATCATGACGATTTCTAGGTACACCCACAGGTACGACTCTTGCCAAGTAATCTGTACAAAATTCTATGGCTTCTTCTGTAATATACTTGCTTCAACAATTGAAGCTTCAGTGTCTGTATGGATTTTTAGAATACCCTTTGAAGATCTTCATGTATCGCTCAATTGGGTACATCCACCTCAAATAAACCGGCCCACAAATTCGTATCTCCCTCACAACATGAACTATTAAGTGAATCATTATATCAAAGAATGATGGAGGAAAATACATCTCCAATTGACATAGCACAACCGCAGCCTCATTTTCCAACTCATCTAGTGATTTTTCATCGATAACCTTGGCACAAATAGAATTGAAGAAAAAACATAGTCGCATAATGGCATGTCTAACATTCTTAAGCAATATGTTACGTATAGCCACGGGTAACAACTGTTGCATCAAAACGTGACAATCATGTGACTTTAATCCTACTAACTTCAGATCTTTCATGGATACAAGACTCTTAATATTTGAAGAGTATCCTTGTGGCACTTTAATACTTTGAAGACAATGACATAAACTATGTTTCTCCTTCTTTGACAAGGTGTGACATGCTGGTGGTAGATATGTTTTATTGCCTTCAGGCCTTGGATGTAATTCAGGACGTATTCCCATCTCACAAAGGTCTTGACGTGCTTTGATCCCATCCTTTGACTTTCCTTGAATGTTTAACAATGTGTCAATGAGACTATCACATACATTCTTCTTCACATGCATAACATCAATACAATGTCGTACTTCTAAATGGCTCCAATATGGAAGATCAAAGAAAATTGATCTCTTCTTCCACATGTTCTTGTCAGAAGACCTTTTTTGGGTCTTTCCAAATGTAATGCTTATGTTCTTCACTCGATCGTAAACTTCTAAACCAGTCAATGGTTCTCTGGCAATTTCATCCTCCTGTATGCCATTAAAAACTTTCTTAAGTCTACGGTATGGATGGTCATGCGGGAGAAATTTTCTGTGCCTGTTATAAACTGTCTTCTTTCCATGTTTCAATTGTAGATAACTGGTCTCTTCTTCACAAATAGGACAAGCATAATGCCCCTTCACACTATACCAACTCAAGTTTCCATAGGCAGAGAAGTCATTAATGGTACAAAATAACATTGCATGCAACTTGAACTTCTGCTGCTGATACCCATCAAATGTATCTACTCCTTCCTCCCATAATAGTGTTAAGTCTTCTATCAAAGGACTCAAATACACATCTATGTCATTTCCTGGTTGTCTTGGACCTGCAATCATCATACACAACATGACATATTTGCGCTTCATGCATAACCATGGTGGAAGATTATAAATCATCAATAAAACGGGCCATGAACTATGGTTACTACTTAAATTTTCAAAAGGATTCATCCCATTTGTTGCTAATCCAAGTCTAAGGTTTCTTGCATCACTGCCAAAACTTGGAAATAGATGGTTAAAATTCTTCCATTGGGGAAAGTCAGATGGATGTCGCATTTGCCCATCACATGTTTTTCTCTTTGAATGCCAAATTAAATTTTCAGCATCTTTGTGAGCGTACAACCGCCTAAATATTGGAAGATACCATAAAACTTTTGCAGGAGGACGTTTTTTATCACTCTCCTGACTACAATCATCACCATCCTTCGCTTTGTAACGTGATACACCACATGTTGGACATTGGTCTAAAGATGAGAATTCTTTTCTGTATAAGACACAATCATTAGGACAAGCATGTATCTTCCTATATTCTAAACCCATCGGACAAAGTATCTTCTTTGCTTCATACATACGGTCCGGTAAGGTGTTATTGTCTGGGAGCATCTCCTTCAAAAGTTGAAGTAATTCATTAAAACTTGTATTACTCCAACCAAATTTTGCTTTTAGATTGACCAATTTTAACACATATGACAACCGTGTGAAAGTTGTACATCCGGGATACAAAGGTGTCTCTGAATCGGTCCTCAATGTATCATATATAGATGCATGCGCTTCAAGAAAGCTCTCTTGACCCACATCACAAAGCATGTCCTCTATTCGATCTTCACAGGTTACATCATCCTCAAAAGTTTGTGATACTGTTGGAATATCAACCACTTCACCGTGCCATGTCCATATGGTGTAATTCTTCATCATCCCATCGCAAATAAGATGTTCCCGCGTTGTGTCCATCTCTTGTACTCTGCCATTTACACAATTAACGCATGGGCAATAGATTTTTCCATTCATTTTGGGAGCATTTTTTTCGGCAAATTTCAAAAAGGAATCAACTCCATTCTCATACTCTTCTGACATGCAACTTGCATTGACCCAAGTTCGATCCATCTAACTACACAAAAGGGCTTGCCTAGATATTGAAGGTTTATTACAAAAGGTTTAACAAAACAATACAAAAAAAAAAAAAGATAGCCCAAAAACCAGTCACAGTCAAACGTGTACATCTACATGAAAGAGTATATATCAGTTCGAAACCGAAAACAAACTTGCAAAACGTAGATCAAATCAAACCATACAAAAGCATCCATCATCTTTCTACTGTTCATATGCAGGAAATGCTCTAAATAATCCATGTTTATGTTAAATGCATGCTGTAAATCATCCATACCACTTAATCTAACCTAATGAGAAGGGGTTTCCTTAGGGAAACGAGGGGTACCACGCACACGGCAACAACGGCGGTGCAACGACGTGTAAGAGCGCGGCGAGGGGGCGGCGATACCACGTCAAACAAGGAACCAAGAAGAAGCACAGAACTGCGGTAGCTAAGAACGAAGATGCAGGGCACTAAAGGGTGGGCTGGTACAACACGCAGATGAGGATTGAGGTAGCAGAGCACGAAGAAGAAGCTGAAGAACAACTGCGCGTTCTCGATTAGGTATGTTAGGACATTCAACGTCGGTTATTAAAAACCCGACGTGGATAATGCTTTCGACGTCAGGTAAATCATGGAACTAACGTTGATTTTGGGATTTCAACGTCGGTTATACATAACCGACGTTAAATTTAAACATTTTACGTCGTCTATTATCTAAACGACGTGATTTATCCATTTCTACGTCGGTTTTCTTATGACCGACGTTAAATATTGTTTCTTAATTACAAGTTTGTCACCGCATCTTGTACAACGTCGATCTTCATAAAAACCGACGTTGAATTGTGTCGTAGTATGTGTTTTCTGTAGTAGTGACAAATCCATCCCTCAATTTTAATAATATTGTATCTTTACCTCTTATAAATTACAAATCAAACCCTCATTTTTAATCCATTCAAATTTTGACCCTGAATTTCTGGTTGTCAAAGTATCGTTTTTGCTAACTAAGATCATCAAACCAACAACGTTGACAATCAATGGCTCACAAATCAACCTTTGAAAATTTTCCATCCCCACCACTCTCTCTTCTCTATTGTGTTCTGTCTCCTTACTCTTAGCATTTTCTCTAACTCTTGCGTAACTTGTTTTTTTCTCTTTTAACTGTGTTTTCACATTTGTATTGTTTTCTTTATTGAAATTTTCAGAGGACTTGTGAATGGTAGGGAGTTTGAGTCAAGGGAGCGTGTGACTGAGGAATCGTTGTTCCTTGTTTCGGTCGCTGGGGCTGGTAATACACATTTTGCTTTTGGTTGACTTGTCTAATTCAAGAATGTAATTACATGTGAGTTTGAATTGTGTTTGATTAATTGCTTTTTAAACAAGCATGTGCATCTCAAATTTTTCACGTTACTTTTATTCATGTCAATATTTCTATACAATGTTTGTATTCTTCATGTTCATCATACATATATGATAATTGTAATTGTTATTTTATTAATATTATTATTAATAGCAGTTAGAATATTAGTCACTATATTAAACATATGTATATATGTATATGCCAATTAGAGGAATTACTCATTTAAAAACCTCTATTATTTATTAAAGAGAAATAGATATTTTAAGTTATATTATTATTTGTTAAAAGAAAAAAAAAATCAGTTGTACCAAATGTTCATTAAGATGTTTTTTAATAAGAAAATTACATGAGCCATAATTAACCGGACACTTCTTTTATTTTTGTGATTGTTGATGTTTTTTAAGGATAAAGGAAGATAAGAAGACGTCATGGATTATATTTAAAAAATAAGAAGAATCAAGACCAATTAATGCAAGGCTTAGTTTGAAGCCCAATATGACTCATCTCTTAGTGACCCAATTGTTACCCAACACTTTTAGTGAAATAACTTTATTATACGTATAATAATAAGCTTGGAAAGTTAAATGGCTTAGATTTTAGATTTATAACCAAAACTACATAATTAAAGTTGTTTGTGATATAAATATGTTATTTTTCTTTTATTAATTTATAAATAATGTAAAACATTAAAATTAAATTTGTATTTTATGATTTTAGAAATAAAAAATCAGACAAACGATATTAATTAAATAGTGAGATTATCTCAACTCTAAGATTTTTTTTTTAATCTTTTCATTATTAAGAATCTACAAAATTCTTGTAACATTCAGGTTAATGACATCTAATTTGTGATTTCTTCTTTTTATCTAGGTTTCTTTATATTAAATCTGACAACATAAAAGTCTTACCTATTATTATTTATTACTTTAAAAGATTCATGAAGTCTTAATAATAACCTTGATAATTAACTAGTATTATTAAAAACAGAAAAAATAAAGTTAAAATGCTTATACAAACATTAAACCATATATTTGAAAAAAAAAATCATCAACAAGTGATATTTTGAAAATATAAAATTTTATATACAAATATCTAAATTTGATGCAGATAACCAGTGACTTTTCATAACATTATCTAAACATGCAAAACTCCAAAGTCAAAACTGCAAAAATACATCGAACTAAATTATTTAGAATCACATCCTAAAAAATAAATAATGTGGAATTTGTTGAAAAGAAAAAAAAAATGCAAAACTTAACGTTATTTATAGGCTTAGAATTAGAAAGAAATGAAGTAGATACTAGGTGGATTAAATTGACAAGATATGGTGATAAGAGGTAGAATTGGGAGGGACAAATAAGAGAAAATATATGACAACAAACATAAACAAACACATATGAATTAAAGATGGAGAAGTTTGTTGTTGTACAAGATGGGTGACAAAAAACTAAAAACGAGGAGCCAAAAATGTACCAAGTACCTTTAGAAGTGATAATGGAAAGCATGACATGAATCCGTGTAAAGAGGAGACAGAAGATATCACTTGTAGACGCATGAATCCATTAAATGAAGGGGTTTTCCAAGTTTGTTGCCATGCAAAGTGACAGAACATCTCACTCTTGCATAGAATTTAGATTTCACTAATCTTCCCAAGATGAAAGCCCTTGATCTCACTACGAAGGTGAGGTTCAGTGGCAATGCAACACTGTCCAAGTGCTCTTTAGTGTTTCCCAGAACTGACACCCCACCATAGAGAGGAATCTGGTGCCCAAACACCACCACTGACAACTTTCGATAACTCTTTCTCGACTGGTAGAACTTGTGCATCTGTTACCAATTTACACACGCGTCAAATATAAGAACGCAAATTTCTTCTAAAATGTCTAGTAATACAGTGGCAAGAACTCATGGCATTAAATCAATATATTGGATAGATATGGAGCTAATACTCAAAAATGGTCTTTGTATGTGCAAGGTCATATGGCCTAAAGATTAGTTGTAGGAACCCTGGTACGCAATAAAAGTCGTAACAGGTTATAGACTTGTAGGTGAACACATTCATCACAACTTCACTACAGAATAATGATAAAAATAGAATAAATTTGGTTTGACATCCTGCTTTTAAACACTCAACTTATTTACGTATTTTAATAAAAAAAAATTATAAAATCAAGATAAAAAATTCATCTTCGTAAAAGAGTATAAAAGAAAAGTAAATATGTTGAAAATTCTAAATTTAATCTAAAAACATTTTAATAATCAATAATTAACAAAAATTATATCGAATAGTATATTAAATAAATAAATTTATTTGACTTTGTGTTTATTTTTACTTTTACTTTTTTTTTTATCTAGATAATTTCACTTTCAACTCTGATTTTCATCTTTTTCATTCTGAATCTACTCTTAAATCAAAACAAAAATTTAAAAGCATCCCTAATTAAAACAATTAGTATGAATTATTTTATTATATCATATTTAAACAATTTATGATTAATTTTAATCCAATAAAAAATTCTTAATAAATTTTAAAGAACATATTCGCTCAACTATTCTTTCTTTTTGTGACCTAAAATTGATCAACTATCTTACCTCAGAATTCTCATAAAAAATGCTGTTGAAGATTCTCATAAAAAAGAATAGCCCGCCGTATGCCCCAAAGCTCAAGGCATATTATATCAAGAAAAATCATCACGAGTGATCTATTTTTATTAAAAAATATTTTTCAAATCCGTAAGTTGATAACCATGTTCAAATATCAAATTGTAAGTAGCGTAGAGAGAAATAAATCAAAATAAAACAGAGGAAAGTTACCGTTACATTTAATAAATAATAAAAAACTTTAATCACTTTTTACTTATGGAGAAGGGTTATCCGGAATGTGGGTTGGTTGGTGCATATGGAAATCCAAAAGATTTGAATGCAATAATTTCTGAGAAGGTCACGTGAGAGGTACAGTCCCATTAGAAGGAGCAATAAAGCCTCTGAGGGTACTCAATAGTCATGAAAAGAATCATCAAAAATGTTTGGTGGGTCCCCACAACTAGTATGATGTAGGAAGGGTAGGCACATAGCAGCTTTTATACACACCCCAATAAAGACCACCAATCAAATTCAACTTGCTCAGAAACCCCGTTCCCACACACCCCGATGCATGCTTAATTCTGTCCCCACCCCCACACCCATGCACTGAGGCCTCCCTTGGACGTAGCCAAACCAACCTCTCTCTCCCCCTTTTTCAACGTCAAATTACAATAACAATTAAAAGCTGAAATCCCACTTTTTAAAAAACCTGAACTTAGTTTAAAAATCCAACCACAGAAAAGAGATAGTTAGTTGTTCTGTACCTGCCCAGAGGCTATTGCAAGCTGGTAATAGCTAAGCTCAAGAGGTGTGGAAGTGACGTGAACGCCGAAGAAAGTCGCAGGATTTCTGTACATGATTCTCACCGTTGAGTTCAGCGACAACATATCAGTTGGTACTCCACTTCCATCGTTCCCCGACTGAACATTCAAGTTTTCGAACACTATGCTCTGTTCCACAACATAAAAACATCATTACCCTATGTTACCAGATAAAACAAATACCATCACAGACATAACATAACATAACTTAACATAACAAGAAAAAATATACAAAGGAATCGAATCAGAAAGAGGCCCCACCATGCCACATTCTTAGAAATTAATCATTGCTTCCTCTGCTCTATGCAACCCAAAACCAAGCCAAAGCAACTACTTCATGTATGAATGAATGATGCACACAGCCGTATATGGCAATGGATAAAAATAATATCTTTAATTAAATTGTAATTAAACCGAGTCAGGGGAAGACCAACTCGGCCGAATGAAGTCGGAAAATGTTACCTTCACAGTGAGTCGAGGCTTGTAGCTCTTGCTGGCGCCCCAGAGGATGATGGAGAAGAGTGTGAAAAGCATGACGAAGAGGAGGAAGAAACAGAAGTACAGGCGGAGGTTGCGGGAGGAGCGGTCGAGGTCGTCGCCGTCTTCGCCGTCGTCGTCGGGGTCGGCGTCGTGCTGAGGGTGGGGGTGGAGCTTCTTCCAGTTGGAGGAGAAGTTGCGAGGGTTTTTGAGGGAGGCGGAGAAGCGAGAGGTGGAGGATTCGCGGGAGTGGTGAATGGGGGAAGAGAGGTAGTAGTGGAAATGGTGGTGTGGAGAACCCATGGGGCTTGAACCGTACGACATTTTCTCCACGTCGTGGTTGGAAGGGCTCTGGACGTAGTACAGTGGCCGCCGCGGAGGGGAACGAGCCGGCGACGATTGCTCCATGCTGTTGCTCGTTACCTCGGAGTCCGATTTTGTGTGCATTCTTCCTCCCATTTTCTTCTCTCTTCTCTCTCTTTCTGCATATAAATACTACAACCATGGAAGCTTTTTAGTTTTTATACAACACTAATAGAAAAATTAAAATTATTTATTAATTAATTAGTAATGGGTGGTATTAACTAATAATTTAATAAATGAGATTTCGATAATTTTTTTTTTGAAATAAATTATTCTTGCCAGAAACAAGAAAGACAAATTATTTTAGAAAACTGTCTTTCATGGTTTTCAATAATCTTGGTTTCTATAATACAAAACCATGATTTCTATTCTCCATTTTCACTCCATTTTGTCTCAATGGCTTACTCTTCACGCTATGGAAGCACCGAACATCCTTCTGGAGTTAAGAATGGGTTCCTTGATTTGAACTTTGCGAAGAATGTTTGTGGGGCCCATTCTCTTCAATTTTTTTCCATTTTTCAATTTCAAGCATTGAATAACAGATTTCAGTTTTGGACCGGCATGGAAATGTGTTGGAATTGGAGCATCCTTTGGGTACTACAATGCAGTTTCTATCAAGAGAATTTGACTTATATTTTATTCAAAATTTCAAGTCTTACTCCTTATTAATAAAACTGAAACAACCTTTGATTTTACAAAAGAAAATATATATGATTAACATTTTTTATAAAAATAAATCCTTTTTGGTAGTGGTGGAGTCTCTTCCAAACTAAGATACCACCATTCAGCTGCAACTGAAACAAACTTAGCCCATAGCTTAGAACTTTAGAAGAAGAGTGGTTTGTTTTTTTTTTTAAGTGAAAGTCTTGTAGAAAGATGCTAATGTTATGTTCTGACCCAACAAGTTACCACAAAATCACGCTTCTTCATTGGTTTGTATGAAGCATCCTCAACTCCTTCGACCCAGTATTAGCTGTGAAGAAAACGACCACAGCAACCAGATTTTTCAATGGACTTTTCCACTAAAATATAAAAGAAAATTGAGGTGAAAACATCACATCAATTTCTCAAATTATAACCTTTCATTACACCACCCAAAAATAATCTTTCAAATTCACTTTTACATATTTATATGTAATGATTATTTTCAACTCTTTACTCAGCATACAACCTAAAGTCAAACTAGAAATTTAATTTATTACTATTTATTTATTAACTATTGTCTCCAAATAGTAATCATGCTTTTCTTTAATTTAATAGATTTGGTTTGCACAACAATGCTCATTAGGAAAACAATAATCACCAACCTTTCTAATTTCTACACTTCATCATCTCATTCCACTTTCTTCTCTATCATTAACAATTAATGATAAAAATAATAATAATAATAATATTATTTTGATTTCTATCTAGCATGCATTATTCTTTCTAGAAAAATTCCTTTTCTAAAAAAATGTTTGTTTGTTTAATTTCTGTTGCTTAAAAAATATAATGAATTGTTAAAAATTGTTATCAAATTTACATTAAAGGATGAAATTTGATAAAGCTACGAGTTAAATTTATTAGCTAATTTTACCACTTCCAGTTGGATGATTTCAATAAAACAAATAGCATGTCTACATCACTCTTACATAAATTTTAATTAAAAAAATTGTTCAAATATTACCTTTTTAATATTTTTTAATCTAAAAGAATATTAAAAACATTAAAATGTATATTGGCAGGAATAAATATTTTCACCTTATTACTAATTTTTTCAATATAAATATTTATCTAAAATAACTTTAGAAAAAATAAGTAATAATTAACTATATTTTATAAAGTTTCTTAAAACATTTTTAAGAATCTTGTTATTAAGAAATTCATTTTATTGAATAAATATGTTCTTACTAGAAATCGCAACTAGGTATGTAAAATCAAATCTGATCATGATAAAGTATAAAGTCAATTAAAAATATTAAAATCCAAAATAGAAATTATATAATTTCAATTATTTTGCAATGTACTACAATTTCGACACCACATTAAACCACATTAAATCTCTCAAGTTTTGAATCAAAATAAGATAACTCAGTCACAGTACTTTTGACTTACTCTTAAATTTAATTTTAAAATAAAATATAATCTTAATTAAATTCATAAAAAAACAATTAGATCAAATATTAATAACGAGGACAATATAAATTATACATAATAAAATTGATTTTAAAAAAATTAAGAATATTCTGATTATGAATACAACTTCCCAATCAATTAAAATATTTTCACTACAAACTAACATCATAATGTTATCGAGTCAGACTCAGTTTTATAAAATGAATTAAAGGTCTCATTATTTTTAAAATAAATATTCATAGCACCATAATCCAGTAATATAGAGTTGATTACTAAAAAAATTTATATGAAAATATTTTTGCAAATTTTTTTATAAAATTGTAAAAAATTGATTTTTTATAAATTTAAACAATTTTTTAAAAGAACATGTACACAAAATATTATAAATACATCATTGTAATTTAAAAAATGTTTGCATAGAATTTTTTTTTATATATATATATAATGGTCAGGATTTTTTTCATTAAATATCAATGTCAGTTTTATATTCATTACATCTATTCATGGTTTCAGACCAACTGAAATTGATCCATTCAAAATACATTTTTTTGCTATACCTTCTTGTGTTATTTAAAAAAGTCATACTTTTTAATTTTAACAACAAAATAAAACTATAAGAACTTTAATTTTCATAACAAATACAGTTAATTTTGTAATTATTTATATATGTAGTTTACTTATCTTAAGAATAGAAATTAAAGATTTTTTTATCTTCATTTTCATTTTAACAAAATAAATTATTATTTTAAAGCATCATATTAAAAAATAACAATAATAACGAAAAATAAGTAAAATCTAACTCTTAGTTAAAAAGGATTACACTATTTAAACTCTAAACGACAAGCCTTAGTGTTATTCACAAGAAAATAATCATTGATATAGAGTGAATATTTTACTTTAATTCCTTAAAAAAAAATATTTATTCAATGGTATATTTAATTTAGCATGTAATTCAAATTAGAAATAAAGTACAAATGATTAAATTAGTAAATAAGATATTTCAATTTTAAAAAACAATCCCAAGCTAAGATATATAATTCAATAGTTTTCAAATGAAACTTTTAAAAATGCATATTATACAAGTCAAGTAGAGAGTATAAAAGTTATAATTGCTAAAACAATACAATTCCTTCCTTAAAAAAAAAAAATCATAAAACACCATTTTTCTGGCTGAAAAAAATAATCGAAAGGTTTTCTGAACAGTTTTAAGTGTGGAATTCACTTTGTTACTGAATCTTCGATTTGATTACAGTAGTAACAGGAACCCTAATACAGTAAGAAGTAAAACCTGGAAAGAAATTTGTATAGAATTTGATTTCATTTCATCATTGATTTGGTACAAAATAATTATTAACTCGCTCCAAAAAGTGTGCAACAGTGCTGATCCAGTCCAAACACAAAAAAATAATTACGGGCTATCTTGATTGGAAACAACGACAGTGCGCCCATTACTACTGGGCTGGGCTTGGTTGTTAGTTTCCTCGAACGCTTTGACAAGGTCAGGGTCCACATTCTCCTGGGGCTCCCAAGTGGGCTCTTCCAAATCGGCCCATTTAACCAAAAACTCCGGCGTCCCTTCATCGGCTATCCTTTTTGCAAGCACCGCCTCGGCCACGGCGTATTCAAGGCCAGCCTCGTAGTCTCTGACCAGATCTTCCGCCACAAACTTCGCCTTCACCCATTCATTCGCACCACCGTCCTTCCACCATACAAGGTACTCCAAATTCTCTCCCTTCCCTCTCCGTTCCAGAATCTCCTGCACCTCCGCGAACTCGAACACAGCTCCTTCCAAAACCCTAACCACTCCCTCGAGTCCAATCCTGCGCCCGAACTGCATCGGATTCCCCTTCGGCGTCGCCTTCAGAATCTCCCGCGCCAGATCCAACGCGGTTCTTCCGCGGTCATCCGCCACCTCGGGATCCACGCCGAGATCCAGAAGCAGCTTTGCCACGCCGGGCCTCACGTACCCCGCCGCCATGTGCAACGCCGCAAGACCGCCGCTGCGATCGCGGTGGTTCAGATTCGCGCCGGCCTCAGCCAACAACTTCACGCACGGCTCCGAACCAAGTCCCGACACGAAGAGAAGTGCTGTACGGCCGTCCGCGTCAACGGCGTCGATGTCGCGGCCGTCGCCGGAGTCGAGGATGTTCCTCAGCGCGGACTCGTCGGCCTTCTTCGCGGCTGTCCACCACGGGGTCTCGTACTCGGCGACGACGTCTTTGGCGATGAAGTCGGCCGGAACCCAGGAAGGCGCGTGGCCGTCTTTCCACTCGATGAGGTACTCCATTCCGGCTGCGGTGTCGAGTGCCCTGCTGCCGATGATGCCTTTGACTTCGCCATAGGACTCGTCTTCGGTTTCCTTAGAAGCTGCTTGTTGTTGGTTTTGTAGTGCGGCAGTGATGTGGCGGAAGCGCGTGGGGTTGTGGCGGATGGGGAGAAAGGGTTGTCGTTTAAGGAAGTGTTTGGGGTTTGAAGAGAGTTTAGGTTTGAAGTGAGAATGAGAAGCTGGTTTGGTGACGAAAATAGCTTCCATTAATAATCTGGTATGGTTTTGCTATGATTTCTGCACTTGGGGTGTGTTTGGGAGGATTGAAGTTGAACATGTGGCAGTGACAGTGGCGGAGTGAAATGGGGTTTGTTTGGGAACTTACTGGATAAGGAACCACATCCATTTCGTGGCTGCGATTGGATCTCACGAAATTCTAACCGCCAAACTGGACACTCTTTTGTTTCTTTCTCTGCAATTTTTTTTTTCCTAAATTATTTTTAAGCCTTGGCGCCAATTAATTGAAAAAACTCTAGCCACAAGTTTGTGTGGTTCCTTCTGTTTCTCAAACATTCTGCACAAAAATTTGTCTCTTCACATGGAGGAATTTATAACTACCTCCACATAAAAGTTAATGTTGTGAGAAACATAAACTCTCAACAACATTTTCAAAATCCCCCACTTTCATAAATTATTGTCTTATTATTTTATAACTTTCATTCTAGAATATATTAAGCTCAATTTCATAATTAATTTTTTTGAAGATGATTTACATGTTAATTTTGAAATTTAATTACAAAACCATAAAATTAAATTTCATTTGAAAAAATAATAAATTATATTCCAAATATGAAAGAATTGAAGATGGCGTGTGTTATTATTATTTACCAATAAGAAAAGAATGCATAATTCAATTTCCAAATAAAGGCCCATTTTTAAGCCCGCAGAGTGCATATTACTGTATTTGTATTTTGAATTCAGGGCTCCGGAATACTGCTGGGTTGGGCCTTCTTTTGTTCGAACTATTAAACAGTAGAGAGAGAGAGAGAGAAATTTCATTTTTTGTTTCTATAAAATTTTACCCTTTATAATTTCCCATAAATGTGTACTTTTTTGTTTCTATATATAAAAAAATATTGACATGATCGTCAATAATAACAATAAGAACACAATATATTAGTATCAAATTTTGAACAGAAACTACATTTATATATTATCAACAAAAGTGTGAGAACCAAATCTAAATCAAGTCAACGTAAAAATAAAGGTGGAAACTGAAAAAATTTATAAGCCACCAACGTTACGTATATGTACCCTTATTTTTCCTTGCACCAGCTCATACGCTTCAATCAAGGTGGAAAATCTTTGAAATTGATTTATATCATTCAAACGTCATAACTCCTAACAAAGAAACAAATAATAGTAACATGTCAACTGAAATGTAAGTTGTCAAAGTTGGAGCATAAGAAACGGGTAATACTGGCATGTGAGTCATTTGAAACTAACCAAAAACATAACATATAAATTATGTATGAAACGAAATAAAGCATCAGTGATCTCTGCATACCAAATAGTCAAATCCACCAGGTTGTCACGAGAGAGTCAACAATAATCAAAATTTCCACGTCACCCTAAACCAAATTTATCTTGCAAGTTCCATATCTTATTCCTTCTAGCTGCAATGAATAATGAAAAGAAGCAAAACCCACCACCCAACACCAAAGAAACATCATACGTAGAATGTCCCAGAAGCGACAAAGGCATTATAATTGTTTCCGCGTACAAATATCATTGTTTGGGGAAAATTAAGAATGATTAAGATACCGCGTGTCACGTCAGAATTCGCGGCCGAATACACTCTTGTACAGCTTCAACATTGCTCATTGCTAACTTCACATAACCACACGCATTCACCGCCAAACTTTCCATTCCCTTTTCCCACCGCTTTAACTCGTGCCATTCCAACAACCATTTCTATTCGCTCCTCCTTTTCATTTTTTTATTGCACAAAAAATGTTTGTTAAAATGATTGTTATGTTATGTAGTTAGTTACCTTACCTACAAGGCTCCTAAGTTGTAACCTTCCCTATTTATTGTCCTCTCATGTTATAAATACAACATAAGGTTTCCGTCTTGCTACTTCAATTATAACCCTCTCCACACTTTTCTTTCCTCCTTAAACCAAACTCCAAACCATTTCTTTCCTACTCTCTCATCAACATGAAGTTCATCAATAAACCATCACAATTAAGTGCCCTTTACAATTTCTGTTCCATTTTGCTGCTTTGGGAATTTGTTTTTGTTGCTGCGGAGGACCCTTATAGATTCTTCGACTGGACCATCACATATGGAGACATTTATCCTCTGGGAGTTAAACAGGAGGTTGTTATTAAATTATCGTTTTTTAATCTGCTGTTCTTTTATGTATGTTCTCATTCTCAATGTTGGGTTGGAATATGTCTTGCATTTGTAGGGTATTTTGATCAATGGCCAATTCCCTGGCCCTGAAATCTATTCTGTTACCAATGACAATTTGATCATCAACGTACACAATAACTTGACCGAGCCGTTTCTTCTATCATGGTAACAACGCTTTCTTTCACTGTTTTAATGTTTCATTTTTTTTTATTTCATTATCTTTCGCTGAACTGTTAAAAACATAGAATGTTAATACAAATGTAGTTCATAACAAGTTTGTGAAAAACAATGCTCTTAACTTAACGCGCCCACTACTTAATGCACTTTTCAACTAAAGGCATTGCTTGCTTCGTACAAAAACTCATAAATGTCTTATTCCGCTTTCCTTTTTCCTTTTATAGAAAATGCCGAAGTTTCCTATTCATCTTGATTTACCTTGTTTTGAAAAAACGCGTTCATACCCTTGTTTTTGAAACTCCCCCACTCGTTAGATTAGTGAAGACAGTCAGTTGTAGACGAATCCGTGTTAAAAAGAGTCATAATTTGTTTTGTATTACCATTCCATGCATAGAAAGATCTAGGAAAAGAGTTATAATATAATTATTTTCCTTTATGTAAGTAGTTTAAACTAATTTTGGTTTAGCCAACGTTCAAACGGCACATATCGAGAAAAGAAAAATATAAATATTCTAGATAATATAATATGGTAATAAAGAAAAATGTACGTGTATATCATCATTACTTTTCTATAATAGGAGTTTAAGTTAGATTGGAATAGCAAGCAAGGAAGCAACTTCAGTTTTATTTTTGTTGCTGTGATTGATGAGGAGAGAGGAGATTCTCCATAATCCTTTTGTTCAGTTCACATGTGACAGTGACAGTGACAGATGTATAAAAAAACAAAACACGGACTTAATAAATATCTCATCTCACCCCTCACTTCGGCCCTTTAAGTCTTGTCACGGATCAAACCCACTCAACTAAAGGCCCACCTAACTGGAACATCTATAATTCACGAGTCAGGCCCTTAAGTCCTACTGTTATGTCTCCTACATTAGTGTTATTCTTCCCTAGTCAGGCCCATGCTTGTTTGGGCCCATTAATGTCAATAAACAATTGGGCATTTACCCTTCCCTTAAACCCAAAGAAAAATACTTGTTTTAAAAAAACAATTTTTTTCTTCTTTTTCTGTAAAAAAATTATTGGATTGACTATAAACTGCATAATAATAAAGAAAAAAACAGTAATATTCATAATAAGCACGAACACCATAAATAAAATTAGAAAAAGAAAAAAAAGTGATTTACATTATGTCTTGCTTACTTGTTGCTCTGAATGCAATAGGAATGGTCTTCAACAAAGGAGAAATTCTTACCAAGATGGTGTTTATGGAACCACATGCCCCATCCCTCCTGGAAAGAACTTCACTTACACACTCCAAGTCAAGGATCAAATTGGAAGTTTCTTCTATTTCCCATCTCTTGCTTTCCACAAGGCAGCTGGTGGTTTTGGAGCAATTAAAATCCTTAGCAGGCCAAGAATTCCTGTCCCATTTCCAGACCCAGCTGGTGATTTCAGTCTTCTTATTGGAGATTGGTACCAAATCAATCATAAGGTAATCAATCAAACCCAAACATTGCTCCTAAAATTTGTATGTTACATATCTATTTTTCACTTTTCATCCACATTTATTGACAAATGATTTATTTATGTTATCTCAGAAGCTTCAAAGTGTTCTTGATTTTGGACATAGACTTCCACTACCTCAAGCCATTCTTATCAACGGTCGTCCAAATGGTACAACATTCACAGTTGAACAAGGTATGTCTCTATTTATTGTCCTTTCCTCTACGAATGTGGATTTTTATTTTTTGTTTAAGGTTATTGAATTTTGTATGATAATGTTTGTTTTCTCATCTCTTAATGGACAACAGGGAAAACATACAGGCTTAGAATATCAAATGTTGGACTTCAAAACACACTCAACTTTAGGATTGAAGGCCATAACATGAAGTTGGTGGAAGTTGAGGGAACTCACACCATACAAACCACATATTCCTCATTAGATGTTCATGTGGGACAGTCTTATTCTGTTCTGATCACAGCTGATCAAGCACCCAAAGATTACTACATTGCAGTGTCCACTCGTTTCACTGACAAGATCATCACAAGCACTGCCATCCTTCACTATAGTAACTCCCAACAATCTGTTTCTGGCCTAATTCCTGGTGGCCCAACTGATCAAATTGATTGGTCCATCAAACAAGCTCGCTCAATTAGGTACCTTCCATTTTTCTCTATTTGTTTTTTCACTTCACCACATTTCACGTATTATATCTATATTACTACTACGGTTGTCCATGAATATTTTCGGCAGAATTAATGAACCCTTAATTACTTTGGCTCACAATAAACTTTTACAATTTGCAGGACAAACTTGACAGCAAGTGGACCAAGGCCAAATCCTCAAGGCTCCTACCATTATGGTTTAATTAACATTAGTAGGACAATTACATTACAGAGCTCAGCAGAACAGGTGAATAGGAAACAAAGATATGCTGTAAACAGTGTTTCCTTCATACCAGCAGACACTCCGTTGAAGCTCGCTGATTACTTCAAGATTGGTGGGGTTTTCCAAGTTGGAAGCATCCCAGATAGCCCTTCTCATAAACCCATGTATCTTGACACCTCAGTCATGGGAGCTGATTTTCGAGCCTTCGTTGAGATCGTGTTTCAGAACCACGAAAGCATTATCCAAAGTTGGCACATTGATGGATACTCATTTTGGGTTGTAGGGTAAGTTTTCACATTTCTCATCTATGATACTATCTCCATAACTCTTTTAGTTTGATAAGTACACTTCATGTCAGTGAAATTTTAACGTGACATTTATTTTGATTCAGAATGGATGGTGGTGTGTGGACACCTGAAAGTCGTAACCAGTACAACCTTAGAGATGCTGTATCAAGGTGCACAACACAGGTTAGAGACTTAGTACTTAATTGTATTTGGTTGTCATATTTCCAAATTCAGCAACGAACAATTAAATGAAAAATGTTGTGTTACAGGTGTATCCCAAGTCATGGACTGCAATTTACATGTCACTCGATAATGTGGGTATGTGGAATGTGAGGAGTGAATTTTGGGCACGACAGTACCTTGGACAACAATTCTATTTGCGAGTGTATTCACCAGTCGGATCCATCAGGGATGAATACCCACTTCCCAAAAATGCTCTTCTTTGTGGCAAAGCTGCAGGGAACACAAGTAGATGAGGATCTCTGCCAGAATCAAATCAATCAATCTTTAACACCAACTATGTCTCTCAAGAACCTATCCATGTATAGGGACTCACTCAGTCCCATTCTTTGCAAAATTGTCTTACGAGTTCTTTGTATTACTGCTTTAGCTCCATCCTGTTATTATAATAATTAAATTGTTTCCATTGATTTATTTTTTATACAAATAAATTTCTCACATGTATTAGTAAATTTCTTGTTTTAAATACATAAATTGCTTTCATCAAAATGCATTCCCTATGTAAATTTGAGATGTCATTTGTTAGATTTGATGGATAGTGTTAAGGTTCGAACATAAAATGAATTGACAATATGTGGATTAGTCTAACATGTATTTAAATCATACCAAATGACATGAGGTAGGTGATGTGAGACTTTCAACACACCCCCTCCAACGAAGCCTGCCGAACCAGGCAAAGGGTACGTTTGACCCACTAAAGGGTAACTTTTGGTCCATTACAATAACCGGAAAGATGTTAGACTTTGACTCTGATACCATGTTTAGGTTCCAACATAAAACTAATTGGCAATATGTGGATTAGCCTAACATGTATTTAAATCATACCAAATGACATGAGGTAGGCGATGTGAGATTTTCAACACATAGAATAGTTTGTTTTACATTATACGGTGTAAAAATAGTTTTTGTAAAAGTTCACTCTCATATTAATATTCAACAATTTATTGGGTGTATGGTCACTTAAGGATAATTTTTTTATTAGTTACTAGTTCATTATAAAATTATCTTTATTTATAGCTTAATCTTTTAGAGTATATAAATAGCAGAAGACAAAAACAACAAATAGAAAAGAGTGTTTTTTATGAGATATAGAAAAAAAAGTAAGGCAGAGAATAGAAGAAAAATATATTATTCATAGTAGTTTCATACAAAAAATAGTTTGAAGGAGAGGTTCTATTATTCCTATTATTCTGTATTTAATTTTTTATTATCTTAATAAATACTTGTTAATATTATCTGATATCTACATTACTAATGAATAGAAAGTGTTCTCTTCATCTTTTGTAACTTAAAAAGAAATTGTGTTATATTTATTAATTATTATTAGTAAAAAAATTTATCTCTCGTGAGTTTTTTCTTCATATTAGAGTCTATTCTTATTTATAGAAAAAAAAATTGTTTTTATTTGATGTAATTTTTAGTATCTTTCCCAATATTTTCAGATACTTTGTTTTTAAGAATATTTTAGAATGAGATTTATTTACTATAATTTATTAGAAACTAATATTATGTTAATGTAAATTAAAAAGAGATGCTTATGTAATTCTCACTCCATCAATTATGAAGAGTTATATTATATTTGTTTTAGAACTCTCTCTATGTCAGACAATATTAATATATCTCATATAACGAGTTGATCTTAAATTTCGGACAAGACCAAATTACGAGAAAAAAGATAAAAAAATCATAGAAAGGGAGTAAGTCACAAGCTAAAAAAGAAATATCAAAATATTGGATTTGGTGGAGTTGAAAGAAAGTAAAATCATTAATAAGAGACAAGATAATAACTCCATTACTATTAAGGAATGGAGGTTTGATAATAAAAATAAAATAAAATATATAAAATATTAGAAACCTAGTCATTATATAAAAGAGTATTGATTAAGAGGTGTCCAAACAAACCCAATAATTGTGCAAACTTGACCCAAAAAAAAATGCTCTAAAATTGCAATATTTTTGGAAACCATAAGAAGCAAATCCTCCCATGATAGTTTATAGTACTTAGATTTTCAGTGTCTCTCACTCATATAAACTCTAAAAAATTAGAATTCGATTTACAAGGAGTTGATGGTCTTGATAAGCCTTTCTTTGTGTCACAAGCAAACCTGAAAGTGTTGGTGCAAGTGATAGCTAATACTCACATGTAAAATGAAAATTACAAAAGGGAGACACACTTAACATGTCACGGTGTGCGTTTAGCAATTCCTTCCGTCACTGTGAAAGACAAACGCAGAAAGAATGGCTAATGGCTCTCATTAACCCACTCAGCCCACACGTACGCTTTAGCCCACATTATGACCCAAATAGAAGGTATTTTAGGGTTTATTTTTTCCTTTTTCTTTCTTCACGATGTAGACAATCACGCTTTCTAATTTATCTAATCCCAAGCTTGGCTTCGATTTCATTGAAGAGTTTAGTCCATAATACGACCTTCAAGCAAAATTATGCAGATAATTATGTAGGTTGAGGTAAGCTGTTAAAAGAAGAATTTGTTTTAAGCTACTAAACAGAGTCATGGACTCGTTAATTGAAGATTCTAATTAAACAAAAATAAAAGCTGTACTCAGTATGGTACATGGAGTAGTAAAGTTATGGAAAGAAGAAGCTTTAGTGCTTTTATTTTGGCTTGTAAAAAGGTAATCGTTGTATGCGTACACGTTATCTGTAAATTATTGTTTCAAACTAGCCATGTTCAGATTTTATAAAACTTAGTCAAATTCACTTTATAATTATCTCTAGGCTGTACACAGAAATAACTATTGGTGTCTAGAGTAAATAAGAATTAAAATTTTAATTTATCTTCAAATTTTATTTATTTATTTAACCATTCATTTAATCATGGCTCCAATGTGTGTGTGTTCAAATAAATTAATTCGTCGTACAAACAATGCAACTGTTCGATCACGATATTTGTTTCACTGATGCGATTCCAAAAATTTCATCTAAAATTACGACATAATGATATAATAATAAAATTTCAAACCCTCGTCCAATAGTTTTAAATTTAAAACAGAATAACCAATTAAAAAGGATTTAAGATTAGAATACCACCAAGTTTTTAATCATAATCCTAACTAACCAAAGTCTCAACAATTTTTTTACTAGATTTGCAACTAGAATACACGCGTTTCAGGTTATGGGATGAGGAAGTGAAAAACGGTGATAGTTGCAGCATTAAATTGCAACTAGCACATACACGTGTTTCTGGTTCCTTTTATGATTGAGGCAAAAGCATCTTTTCTGTGCTGTGTGTGTTTTGGTTGGAATGCAGATGGTGTTTAGTTTTTTCCTGATGGCGATTCTGGATGCAGATAATAGCTTTGTGAACTCAATTATGTTAACTTTCTTGAAGAGTAGCCACATTTATGTTTCCTAATTAGGTAGTCTATTAGTCGATTGGAACATCAATGAAACAAAACAAAGCATGATCAGTGCAAGGCAAGACCTAGTGGTGGAATGGAATTGACCACAAAGAAGCAAGCAGGTTCCACGAGTGTGGGTGTGGTGGAGTGAAATCAACGGGAGCGAACTGGGTACGAACAAAGTAAAGGAAAAAGGTAGAGCCCCTCTCTACTCTCTGGTCGGATTTCGAAACGATTTCCGTGACGCAAAAGATTTCTTCTGCGACGACGCGTGCTTGGGTTTCCTCTTCTACACCAAACACATTACCGCACTGTACCATACTAGCACCACCCAGAAAAATAAAGGCTATGCAAATTGCAATGCATATGTAATAAAACAAACCAAAGTTAACGTGATCGAAGCGGTAATACTTTCGCTACACACTATGTCAGTGTTGTCTGCGCCATGCCACGTTTTTTTACCAGGGAACCTTTTAACACCGGGACCCACACCCACAGTAGCTCATTAGATGAGATTAAAATATTGATGGCAGCGTCCACCAATGCGTGGCTGTTGAATTGAAGATGAGATTGGGCACAGATTAAGATTGCCTACACACATCCCGATGCAGAGATAACCGGCGTTTGGTAATGTTCCGCAGGTGGAGTTACCTCCATGCTGATCCCACTCGTATCCAACCAGAGGACGCCACGTCATGACTATTTCCATGGTAGGTGGACCCTAGGGAAAAGGACCTTGTCGGGTGCTTAACGTAACCCTGGTGTAACGGAAAGACACTCCCTGCAAACGGCGTCTCTTTTCTTGCTTTTGCCCCCATCAAATCATCACCACCACCACTATTGCACTATCTCGCACAGAGAAGCCAAAGGGAACGTTGCCAGTTAACCCACGCTGTCCCCCACTGCTACTTCACTTTTATCTTTCCCTTTACCATTTCCTCATTGTTGCTAACACGCTGCTGCACCACCGTTCTGTCAAACCAATGTGCCTGAGATCTGCGTGAGATTTGCGGGGAACCATGGGGAGTGTTTCGTCCGAAGATGGTTCCGACCAGCAGAGCGACCGCTGCGGAAGCTACAGTCTCAGTGCTGACGTCAGCGAGTCCGAGAGCTGCGGTAGCTTCTCCGCGCGCCGTTTCCACGCCGACGGAGCTTCCACCTCCGCCAACCTCTCGCCGCGTCCCGTCAGCGCTCACTTCAACTTCCCGCCGGCGCAGGTAATGCTTCCCGTCATTGGCGGTAAGGACGTCGTCGTTTGGGATCACAAGCGCGACCTCGATCTGTCCGGTACCCTTCCTCTCCCCTTCTTCGCGATCACTTTATCTTTTGAGTTAGAGAGAGCGAGAGTGTGGAATATGAAGAGCGATTGCGTTTTGCAGAAGTTGAAATGATGAAGGAGCGGTTCGCTAAGCTGCTTCTCGGAGAAGACATGTCTGGTGGTGGTAAGGGGGTGTGCACTGCGCTTGCAATCTCTAATGCAATAACTAATCTCTCTGGTTAGTGATTCTGTCATGTATTAATTAGTGTGTTAATTAATTAAGTAATTTGTCTAGTGTTTTTTTTAGACTTCACTGTTAGAAGAAAATAAAATATGTTTTCAAGGGAAGTATTCAGTCCAGAGTTTTATATGAAAGTAAAGTGTTAAGTGCTTATGACTAAGATTGTTGTTACTCAAGGTTTGTGAAAAGGAGTTAAGATGGTTTATGATGGTAATTGCAGCAACTGTGTTTGGTGAACTTTGGAGGTTGGAGCCGCTGGCACCACAGAAGAAGGCAATGTGGCGTAGGGAAATGGAATGGCTGCTATGTGTGAGTGATTCCATCGTGGAACTGGTGCCATCTGTGCAGCAATTTCCTGGGGGTGGAACCTATGAGGTGATGGCCACGCGTCCTCGCTCGGATTTGTACATCAATCTTCCGGCTCTGAAGAAACTTGATGGGATGCTGCTTAGTATGCTTGATGGGTTTCACGACACGCAATTTTGGTATGTTGACCGGGGAATCATATTGGATGATTCCAAGGATTGTGATGCCTATGGTAGACCATCGGTTAGGCAAGAGGAGAAATGGTGGCTTCCCTCTCCCAAGCTACCCCCAAATGGCTTGTCCGAGGAAAATAGGAAAAGGTTGCAGCAATGTAGGGATTGTACCAATCAGATACTGAAAGCTGCTGTGGCAATTAATACTTTTGTGATTGCTGAAATGGAAATTCCCGGCGCATATGTAGAGTCCTTGCCCAAGGTAAGTAATCATGCTCTGTGCTTCAAATAGGAAATGAAGTAGATACTGCCCATAATTTTTGTCATGACCGAATGAGAATCATGCTACAAGTAGTTGGCAGTCATCAGTTATAAGAATGCATCTGTGAGACGGACAAACTTCTATTTTGTGAAATGTCTAGTTTTGAGTGCTAAAATCGTGGTTTAAAGTGAAAAAAAAAAGGGGGTAGGAAATCTGTAATGCGTTGATAGGTAGTTGGTATTCCTATTCTTTAAACTAGGTTAGATATTGCTGAAGACTGAAATGCCTGTGTGTTCTTTGTTGTGTAACTACAATGCAGAATGGAAAGGCTTGTTTAGGGGATATAATTTATCGATACATAACGGCAGACCAGTTTTCACCTGAATGTCTCCTTGATTGCCTGGATCTTTCGTCAGAGCACCACACTCTGGATATAGCTAATAGAATTGAGGCTGCAATACATGTATGGAGGCTGAAGGACCATAAGAAACATCTAAGTTCAGCCAAAGCTAGACGGTCTTGGGGTGGAAAGGTGAAGGGACTTGTTGCTGACAGTGAAAAGAACAAGAATCATTTTCTTGCCCAAAGGGCAGAGACGCTTCTAGAAAGCTTGAAACATCGATTTCCTGGCCTCCCTCAGACTGCACTAGATATGGCCAAAATTCAATATAATAAGGTATGTCATTTTTTCCACCCAATCATTAGTTTGGATTGAACTCATAATTTGTTCTGTTCATCTACATGGTGTGCCCACTGCTTGAACTCATAATTTTGTCAAGGCATTGGCTACTTGGAATATATTATGTGCTTCTGATTGAGAAATTCTATTGTTGGTGCCAGTTAGCATTCAAAACTTTGAGCAATGGTCTAAAGAATTATTAGGGTTTCTTTGCACAAGTAATTAGTGAGGGAAAATTAAGGATTTACTAAGATTAAATGCTTTGTATTCCCATGCAGTATACATTCTAGTGTTTTCTCAATTTCATGGTCCATATTCATGATTTAGTGTAGCATTTTTCAGTTTATGAATTCTGTCAATATTTAATCGAAACCGTGGGTAAAAGTAACCAATGTTACGTACTTTGGTTTTATATATGTTTTGTCATTAGTTTACAATTACTGGGGATGGTGTTTGTGTTGGGAGAAGGGTGGTTTGGAATAAAATTTGTTGAAGTTTTATTGTTTTTTTCATTGCAGGATGTTGGACAGTCTATTCTTGAAAGTTATTCAAGAGTGATGGAGAGCTTGGCCTTCAACATAATGGCGAGGATTGATGATGTCCTTTATGTAGATGATAGTATAAAGCGATGTGCAGCTGCAGATTCTCTCTCATTGTTCAGCAGGGGAGGTTTCGGTGGGATGCCCATCCAGAAGCGATTCTCTCCTAGTCCCTTCTCAATTCAACACACCCCATATGCCTCCCCATTTGCAACACCATCGTTTTGCTCCTCCTCTCCTGTTACTGGGAGCCCTTGCAGTCCTGCAAGGATACATGATATGAAGAGAAATGCTCCAAAGGAGGGGGCAGATTCGAAGCAAGACAATTTGGCCAAATCTGAGTTTGAGAGAGTTTGGTCATATGCCGGAAACCTGAGTTCAAGAAGAGCGTCTGGTGATGCTCCAGAAAGAGATTGAGTTCTACAATTAGTATTACTTGCTTTCATAGTTGCTCATCAATCATCTTGTTTTAATGTGGATCTGGCTAAGGCTCTTGGTCCTGCTCCCTGTACATGAGGGTCTAATTTTTGTATATTCTTAGGCAGTATGAGTAGGCTTATGATGAAAGATCATGTTCTAATGGATTATTAGTTAAAATGTTTCCTCCCAAGTATAAATTTCTAGAGGTAGGCTTCTATAATTTCCAAATTCTAAGTAGAATTCAGGACTACATAGCTCATTCGAGATTCAGCATTATACATGTGCGGATGTACCCTTGCTCTTCCCCCTGCCACGACATCAAATAATATGTAGTCAGGCCGATGAATCCCTAGTCTCAAAATTTCCTGCTTTAAGTTGAAAACAATTATATGAATTCTTTAAATAGCCAAGCACTACCTCCATTCTACATTTTTTATATGGCTAAAACTTAGGTTGCATGTTAGCAAGTTGTGAAAATAAACATTTACTGCGCTCTTTCCTTATTTGATGTGGCTTCCACCAGCCTTAATTTTTTCAATTGATGCTAGATTTTGGCGGTGAAAAGTAAATAATTGCTTTTTCCTGTCTCTCTGTCTTACCATATGCATGAACCTATTTTAGCAATTACACATCTCATAAGGCAATTTTTTTGTCAAATGTCATAATCGATAGTCACATTACGACACCAAGAAAGAATTTAACTACAGTATTCGAATAACATCTTTGTTTTTAGTTGTTACCCAAACAAAAGTAGACTTCAATAATATTCAAATGCAGATGAAAAGTATATTGGTCAAATGGTTATAAGGTCTGTTCTGAAATTGAAGAGATTGATTTAGGACTTCCAAGTAATGGAAGTCACGTTCCTTGAATACATATTAATTAATCTCAACCATCATGGAACATAAATATGAAGAAAGCTTATTGTAGTCACACCTTGAGATCACGTTTTTCTTATAGATGTTATTCAAATGAAAATCGATCACGACACCTTACATTCATTTTTATTGAATCTGTAAATGCCCATCCAACCATATCAATATTATCATGAATTTGATTTATAAAGTCAACCATGGGGCCCGTGAGTGAACAAATCCCTAGGTTTAGAAGAGTTTCTGCTTACAAAAAATACCGTTTTAAGAAGCGAATTATTGCTTGTATCAGAAGCAATCAAAGCAAATTGTCCTGTGCAACAAGTGAAGTAATAATGTAATATCTCCTCTTTTCAAACGTTACCTATCTTAGACCACTTTCGGTTTGTTAAAAAAAAGAAAAGAGTTGAATGCAATGTATTAACCTTTTTTTTACCTATAGAAAAGTAGCTAGAAAATAAACACTTTCACAATCTTCATATTAAGCTACGTATCTATGTAATGCAATATAATATCTTTTATTATATTTTGATTTTCTATTTATTATTTTTTTATAACAACGTCAATAGACATAAAAGTCTATGAAAAAAATAAAGATTTAATTAGACCAATAACCAAATAAATGATTAAAAAGATTCAAAAAATATTATAGTAGAAGGTGACTATTTTGTAAGAGATCTACTAGTCAAAGATTTAAGTTCCTCAGGAAGCTAAATTAATTATATATGAGGCTTTGAGAGTTAAAATAAAAATAATATTTTTTTTGTAGTGCTAGAATTTGAACACAAAACTATTAGTTTAAAATTTTATTAGTATTAATTTTTTTAGTTTTTTTATTATTATAAATAGAGTTAAACATAAGAAAACTCTAAATCTTTGTATTTATAATTGTTAAATTGTGAAAAAAGACACCAGATATTTTTGTTAAAGTGAGAATATTTCTTTGATTCTTCCTTGTTCTTCAATCTTATCAAGAATTCACCAATTTTTGTTTTGATCATCCTTAGACTTATCAAACTTTATCTCTAGTGTCTTCTTTTATTCTAATTTTCTCTATTTTATTCTCCATTCCTAAATTTTTGTCTTTAATTGATTTCAAATCCTAATTTTTTTCATTAATTTTTATTTTGAATCTTATCTTATTGAAATCATTAGAATACTTTTATATATCTTTAAAATATATGTGCTCAATTATTTAATATTTTAGTTTTTATTCTCATAACAAAAAACATATATTTATTGCCACTACATTAATAGTATAATACATATAAACTAATAATTTAATAAATAAAATCATTATATATTAATATACTTCTACGTAAATGTAGATATATTTCATATTATGTGTAAAAAAAAACTAATTAAAAATATACGTCAAAATGTTATTTTTAGTGTTTAAATATATAAAATAGATTATCAACAAAAAATTTATTTGTTTTGGGTTTTTTTATTAAAAACAAATTAACATTTTTACAATCGTCAATTATTTTATAAATTAGTAGAAATCGAAGCAAATTTATAATGATGAATTCATAATCTTCAACGGATATATTTTAGTATATGCTTTCTAAGAATTTAAAATATTAATTTCTTTTTCTTTATTGACTCTAATCATTAGCATCCATAATAATTTTAATTTCTCTTTTATAATAAAGTTTCTACAAAGGTCTATTAATTAAGTCATAGCACAATCTAAAAAATATATATATTTAAAAACTATAAAATTGAGTATTTAAAGTTTGTATTTTTCGTAAAATTGCCCATGTGTAACCATCTCGATGGTGTGTCTCAAACACAGAGTGAACACTTAGTAAAAGAAGACAATTACTATGCATTAATACCTTAAAGAAAATATTTAAAAACTTTTTATTTAATATATTAATAAAAAATTATATTCATATTTGTTTTTCTTATTTCTCTTTCAAAAGTTATTTATTGATTGCCAAAATATTATTTATAAAAAAATCTATTTAAAAGAAAAAAAAAAAAAAACTGAAAGGTAGACGCAGATGGGATGATTACAAAAAGCCTCACCAAATTCTTACATAATATTTGGACACTAGTCCTGAGGGAAAGCCCAACCGCCCCACGTGTCTCTCAAGCGGACCAAGTCCAACCATTTATATTTTCATTCAAATAATATCATTTTTTATAAATTATTTTTATATTTTTTTTATCTTAACATTTTTATTATTACGTTTAAAAATATATCTTTACGTAAACTTAATTTTAGATAAAAAAATAATCTATCAGTCACTCGGATTCGTTTATAATTATAAATCCTAGTCCTCTGTCAAATAATAAGTTGAGATGATTCCGTTAATAATTATATATATATATATATATATATATAATATATTTAATTTTATAAATAATTATTAATTTTTATTTATTAATTAATATTTTTATTAGATAAATTAAAAATTTATATTTATATATTAAAATAACTAATTATAATTAATAATTTAAATTTAATTATTTATTTTTTATAATTTAAAATTAATTATTTAATTTTTATAATTTAAATTATAATATATTTATATATTTTATATAATAGAATATAAAAATATAAATTTTTAATTTTTTTTAATTTTAAAATATAAATATTTTTAGAAATCAGGTTAATCATCTGTCCACCTTCACTAACCGAATTAACATATGAAACAGATAAACCAACAAATTAAAATTATTAATCCGCCTGTTTGATCGTTATATTCAATTTATCGAATAAATTTTCTCAAAACTAATTTTATAGTTAAGAGAGGCTTTAAAATGTTAAATTTCATATTTTGTTGAGAAAATTTTAAAAAATGTTATAATATGAGTATTTTTGAAATAGTTATTTTTTCACAAGTTTTATTTCATGTTTTTTTTTTCATTATATTAAATTATTTAAATTTTATTTTATGAAGAATAATATCATTAAAATGAATTTCAAAAAATTGCAAAGAAGTCCAACTCAAGAAACCGAAAGAAAAAAGTAGCACTCGCGGACCAATCATGAGGTTGAATTTGTTGGACATGTGTATATTCATTTTAGAGACATGTGGCTATCTTCAGAAACACTTCACATACTAGTGATAGATATGCATAATCCAATCCAAGATTTTTTTGATAAGTTTAACTTTTTGTAATTTAATGCATATTTTAATGAATTTCTGAAATATCCCATGATTTTATAATTTAATGGTTTTTAAAAATATATAATTTGTTAATTAATTATTTACTTGTAAAAGTAATTTTATTTAAAATATATAATATTTTAATAATATTTAAATTGTATATTTATTTTATTTTACAGTTTAATTTTATATAATTTTAATATTAAAATTGACATATCACATTAAAAATAAAATAAATCCAATTTTATCTTTTATAAAAAAATAATTACTTAGTTATAAATAATTTGATGACCGTGCATTGTTGTTCCCTATACATTTAAAATAATCTAAGTTCAACATGCATTTATGAGAATTTTATTTAAATTAAACTATGATAAATTCAAAATAACTTAATAACTTAAATAAAACATAGAGAGAAAATAAATTATGTATTTGTAATGTAAAATCAAAATTTATCATTACTTAATAAATATATTATAATTATTATCTTAAAAGTTAAAACTAGCATTTTTTATTAAATTATAATTATAAATTTTTATGTTCTTTTTAAATTAAAATATAATAGATATGATGTGAATACATAAATATTAGATCAGATTAACATTATTTAATATTCAATAATTTCAATATTATTTATTTTTTACTGCATTAATGTTCAACTAACAAACATTGAAATATTAACATTTAGAACATGATGATGACATTAAAGATTTTATTAGTTAGATAGTTAGTTCTCTTTTCTATTTTTAACAAATCATATATTTTATATTTTTACAATTTTACTATTATCTTTTAGTTATAGTTTTGCTCTCACAATATTATTATTATTCAATTATTTTAGTGTATAATTTTAATTAATTTATAATATTTAACAAAAATATAAAGGTGATAATATATATATTATAAGTGTAGATTTGTAGGCGAAGAATGCTTTAATTTAGAATTTATTTGTCTTGACTAACAAAGTTATTAAGAAATAAGGATAATTATAAAAAGGTGATAGGAATGAAATATAAAATATAAATAAATAAATAAATAGAATGAAAGAATTTCAGTGAGGAGGAGGAGGTAGGGTGAATAAATAAAGGCGCGTGAATAGTGGGGAAGAGAAGTGTCATTTGAAGAGAAAGAGGATGGTTGAGATGCATAGTGAGTGAGGAAGAGCAGAGAGAAAGATAGAAAAGGAAAAGAGTGATACGAAGAGAAGTGACTTTGGGCGGTGTGGGAGTCACGAGAGGAGCGAGGAAGTCACAAGAGTCACAAGAAAAGGGAGAAGCGTTGAAGGGAGAGAGAATGGATACAGGTTGTGGGAGGCTGAGCAGGAAGAAAAGTGGTGGAAACGGACAGGTTCTAGACGGTTCCAATATTATGGAGTTGGTTGGAAACGACCAAGTTTTCACCACCTTCGTCGACCATAAGTTCCACGAGTTAGACACAGACAGAGATGGCAAACTCTCTGTGAAAGAGCTCCAACCTGCTGTTGTTGACATAGGTGCTGCGCTCGGCCTCCCTGCTCACGGCACCAATCCTGATTCTGATCATATCTATTCCGAGGTTTCCATTTCTTTCTTTCTTTCTTAAACCACCTAGTAACAACGATTTCAATGCTTTGTTTCTTCTACCGGGTTCTGTGTTCTAACTTTTATGTCCCCATTCCACACAAACATAAAAGAAAAAATTAGTTAATGTCCTCTTCCTTTCTTGCTTATGTGCCTGTATATTATAACTGCTTTGGAATTTTGCCATTGCTGCTAGCGACCATGCTGGGTTCAAAGTCAAAATTTTGTGACTTTAATTCTGCTCATGTGACACATAAATATTTTTTTTCTTTTTTTCTTTACACAACCCTTGTTATTACTTCTATTTGGGTTGTTACCATACAGTTATTTTATTTACACGACAGAGAGAAAAAAAAAACTATTAATTTTAGCTAGAATAAACAATTAGATTAAGAAGATGAAGATGTCATTCTCACTGCTCAGAAAGGGTTTGTTAAGGAAATAATGTGGCGTATTGGCTTGAAACTTTTTCTGTGGCTTTGGTTTAGGTAGTATTCTGAATTTCCTATGTGTTGATGTTTCTCATAAATTATTATTGGTGTCCAAGGGGGGTATTTATAATTGACTTTTGTGATATCATTATATCTTCATCTGATTTGTTTTGGTTCCAATGACCGTTGTTTTGCCCTTATTAAAATATTATTCGTTTGTGGTTTAGGGCTTTAAGCTTTGTTTTTATCCAATGTCTTTTGCGCATTTGCAACATTTTTTATGTGCTTTCAATGCCTCAGATGTTGATGGAAAGACAAACCTTAATTGATTTTTCCAATTAGGTTTTCTACCATCATTTTTTATTTTGGAAAATATAACATGTTGCTTGGAATACATATCCTTTTTCGGGCAATTATGGAGCAAGTTTTTGTCAAAATTTTGACTTCTAGTTGGTCCCAGAAGCATCCTAATCCGTTTATGATAATTTGGACTTATCCTGCAATATGATAAAATGGTCGGTTCTGTGGGACTTGGCTTTTGATTGCAAAATTGCAATTGATTTCTCTGCTCTACTTAACTTTTTGTGGTCATTTTCTTATCTCCATTTAAGGAGGAATCTAGTGAGGAATGTGGTAGAAAATAAAGATAAGCTGGCATTTTGACATCTGAGCTTTAATAATATGTACTTAAACTTAAAATATACTTGAATTTAAGACTAATAATAAAAAATAGTCAGTAAATGCTGGCATAAAGTTTTGAGTTAGACTTTAGAGTGCCGAAAGTCAAACTGTTATTATTATAGTCAATGAAAAATTTCAATGCCCTGGCAACTAGCTGCATTCAGAAACAGAAGGCAATGTTCTGGTGGGGACAGGCAAAGGTTTTCTTAAGCGGCATACTTTGGTTTAAAGCTTTCTCACCTAACTACTAAAGTTGGGCAATCAATAAATTCATAAAGTCACAAGAAGACAAAAAATAAAAGTAGCATTTGGTTCTAAAATAACTTGACGTGATGAAGATTAAATGGATTAGTTTTCTCTTTATTATTATTTCCTTTACAACAAGATTAATTATATTTGTGTGACAAGACTTTGATTGGCCAATATGTTTGGACCAATGAAGAAGCAAGAATTGACATGCAGAATGACTTATTCTGTAGGTGTTGAATGAATTCACACATGGGAAGCAGGAAAAAGTGAGCAAAACTGAGTTCAAAGAGGTTCTCTCTGATATTCTGTTGGGTATGGCTGCTGGACTGAAGCGTGATCCAATTGTGATACTTCGCATTGATGGGGAAGATCTTCTGGAGTTTGTTAATGGTTCAGGTTATGAAGCAGAAATGGTATCCGTATTCTCTCAGATTGAATCCCCTCACAGATCACTGCATGACCATATAATTGAGGCTCTTGGCAAGCTCACTGTGGAACAAGGAATTCCTCCTACATCAGATTCTTGGGTAGCCAATTTCTACAAATATCGTTGACTTTCTTTAGAGATTTAACTTATGTTTTTCTGAAAAGATATGATAAATTTAAACATGACCAACGCAATTTTTCATTTGTTGCTATGAAGCTCATTTTGTACTCCAACCAAGACATAAATGTCTAAAACATATTTCATTTCCTTCCTCTTTTGGCTTTTTAATTTTTGTTTAGGTTTTAAGCAACATTGTGGAACCGGCACTGCAATCTCAAGGTAGATCTGGTTTGGATAAGCCTGTTTCTCAGGAGACATTTTTGGAGGAATTTAAGGTAGTGGCATTGGCTGTGGCTCATCGTCTTAAGGAGCAACCGGTCATAGTTGCTCACAGTGAGAACACCTTTGATGGAAGTGGTGTTAAGAGACTATTATCCAACAAGTTTGAATTGGACAAGGTCTACATTTTTGGGATTGCTTGTAACGATATCTTTCTTGTTCTCTCAACTTTTCATAAACCTCCTTACATAGAATACATAAATATATCATGTGATGCAGACTTTGAACTCAGCTTTAGAGACTTTTCCTAGAGATCGAAATGGAAAGATGTCAAAAGAGTATCTACGGGTGGCACTGGACACGGTGGCTCCAGCTGCTGGTTTACCTCCTCTTGGTGCAATCGAAGAGGTATGGTGTTAACACACAATACCAAATTATCTTCAGTTTCTTTTTATTATTGCGAATGTTCTTACTTCTATATTGTTATACAATTGCTATTTAAAAAGTTACATAGAATCAGTGCAGACACAATAGTGTTACGACACGAATTATATCTTCTTATTATTATGACATTTGCTTATGCACAGACACAGCCTACAAGTTAAAAAAAATACAAGATTTAACTATAACTATGCGTAGTGCCCTAAGTGTAACAAATTATTTTGAAGTGGCGGTGCTTCCTTGGCCATTTATTGAATATTCAGGTGGTTGGTTGTGCAGATGGATAAAGTTATTAGTGAAGTGTTCAAGATGGTGAATGCAGATGAAGCGAAGATGGTGAAAGAAGAGGAATTCAAGAAAGTTTTAACTGAGATACTTGGGAGCATAATGTTGCAGCTGGAGGGAAATCCCATATCAGTTTCTTCAAATTCGGTAGTGCACGAGCCTCTAGACTCATCTTCTACACTTCTTCAGCCAACGTCTAGTGAAACTGCCCCATAGCTGTACGTACGTGTTTAAGTATATGACGGCTAAATGAACCATGAAATATAATAAAAATTTTATTTATGTAAATTATTATTACTACCATAATTTGTGTTTTGCTGTGCCTTTATTTGTGAACCTGAAAAATATAGAATACCATTGAGAACGAAAACTGAATAGTCTCAAGTAAAGATTATTCTACTATAATGATGCATACCTTATCAAACCATTGCAGATGTCTTTAGTAGCATTGTTCAACATTTTAGGGTTTTAACCATATGGTTAGATGAGGGCAATATCACTACTTTTTACTACAAACAATATGAAGTACATCTTATGGGAAGAAGACTAAAATATAAGATTTTAAAAATTTACATATCATTATTAAAAAATTTCCTTAACCGATTTTCTGTTTTTGTTTGTGATAACTAATTATAGTGGCAACAAATTGTTTCTTTCCTTTCATTCATGAGAGTCAAGGAAGATAATTTAAAACGGCATCGTTAGGGATAGTTCCACAAAATCCCATAGTCAATTTTAAGATATCATATTCTCCATCGACCCACTATAATAGATTATACAGGCCAAGAAAGGCCCAACCCAGAAAATCCAATGCCCCATTCCATAGTGAGCCTCTGTGAAGCAACGCTGGGCCTAAACATCTTGCCGGGCTGAGGCCCTCACCTGCATAAGCAGGCCTTCCGGTGACAGTTATGGACACAAAAACTGCCAGTGCCATGGATGCTGCTACCACCAAACACACCATTGGAAAGCCCAATTCCTTGCACCTTTTCTTATCAAATGCCACCGTTATACCAACAAAGAGTACCAAAAACGTGCAAGAGAATTCCAACAACAAAGCATCTTGTGGCTTCATGGCAGAACTTTGTCCTTTGTCACCAATTGCACACAACCTCCCAGAGAATATGTGTCTGCTAATTTTGAGTCCATCACACTCTTGAGTACAAGGAAACCACTTACTGAGCCAACGCATTGTGCAAGGACGTAAAGGAGAGCACGAGAAAGGGTCACAACACCCTTTAAAGCAGCAACGAATGTGAAAACAGGGTTCATATGACCCCCGGATAGAGGAACCATCACAATTAAAACCAAGAAGACTACGCTGACGACTGCAAAAGGAATAAGAAACTTGGGATTGACCTCATGTGATTCCAATCATGCTATGGTGCAACTCGTTAGTGAACATTAGAGCACCACTTGCAATGAACTCTACCAAAGCTGCTTTCCACGTCTGAAAAAGGAATTAAAATCTTACCCTTTAGCTGTTACGAGAAGAGAAATTCAACTAGTAAAACTCAAAAGCATATAAATGATAAACAGAGACAGGAATTCGAAAACCTCTATTGTGAAAATTTCGTGGGCACCAATAAAGGCAAGGAATTTGGACTCTGAAGACTGGTCATGAACTAAGCCCCTAGGCTGTGTCACGACTGTGAACGGGCATTGAAAATTGGTCATTCATTTCAGCCACAATTGGATGGATATATTGTGTGATATCTGGTTTGAGAAACAATGTGCCGGGGGTTTCTATTTATCATTGTTGAAGCTGAGATGAAATATGATGATTTTAATACGAGAGTTTGGGAAACTCAATCATGGCGGAATGGCTTTCATGGCATCTTTGACAAGAGCACATAGCGGGGGTGGGAGAGGAAAACTGGAACAAGGATGGAAGATAAAACGATGGAGTGCTCTGAAAACGAAAACGTTAAGGGGAAGGAAGTATAAATGCTGTGTGTGTGGATGAAATGATAAAGGAGTGGAGTAAGTATATTAACTCATGGGCACACAAGTTACCAGATGCCATGAAAGAACCAAGGCCAATTATCAATGAATATTTCCAAATAAGGATTGAATGGTTATAGTTATAAATAAGGACACGCAGTGATTTTAGAACTAACCTTTTCAAACTATTCTTTGATTATTTGCAAGGTCAATCAACACCTCTTTCACTGCACTTCTTATAGGATTTTACTTCTTTCTTTGATCAAAACATGTATTCATAACGCTACATATGCGTTTTACCTGCATCTGTGGGGGCATACATTGTAATTTGTGTTGAAAACTATTGCAGAATCAAATTCATTTTCCAATTCCGGGTCTGAGACATTCTTTATGATATTGAGAGGATAAATCAAATTGGAAAGAATAAACATTCCTTGTTCTCGCCTCATATTGCTCAACTCCTTTGTAGATAAATTTCACATTATATAAACCCATCATCAAATCATAAAAGTTCTCATCACCCTATTTTCAATTACTATAAAAAGTTGCATCTCAACTTTATGAGAAAATTATATATATATATATATATATATATATATATATATATATATATATATATATATATATATATATATATATATATATATATAGAGAGAGATAGATAGATAGATAGATAGACACAAACAATTCTAACCTAATTTAGATAACTCTGATTGCAAGACCTTCATTAAAATAATATATTTTAATTTTAAGAACTCTTTTAATCAATTTTCATTAGAAATGCCCTGATTCAAAATAAAAGATTAAGAAAAACAGCAGAAAATATTTCCAATAAGTATTGTAACTAAATACTTATATGAGAAAAGTAGTGTAACTAGTATAATCACATTACAGGGATATACAAAAACTAATCTGAAACGAATAGGAAGGTGACTTTATAGTTTTCAATTGTTTGGATTAACAGATTGATATTATTTTGGCCTATTGAATGGTTTTAGACGGTTTTACATCTAATTAATCCCATTTTTTATATCTATGCTCAAAACCCATTTGAATCACATATCAAATTTAAAAACTTTGGCCTCAATAAGAACACACAGACAATAAAGCTATGAAACTGCATCTTTTCTTTCAAACTTGGACTTGTAACCCTGCATTGCATTCTTCTGGCATATCCTTTGAAAAGGAAGTATCATAGACATTCCCACAACAACCGAGAGCCAAGTTTAATACATCATGTTCTCTATCTGCCCAAACCAAACCCTCCTTTGGCAGGTTGATAGACAAAAAATAATACACTATGCAAGCCAAGAAAGGCCCAAGCCAGAAAACCCAATGTCCATTCCAAAGTGAGCCTCCAAGAAACAATGCCGGGCCTAAACATCTTGCAGGGTTCAGGCCTACACCAGCATAACCAGTCTGCCCAGTTACAGTTATGGACACAAACACTGCCAATGCCATGGCTCCTGCCACCACCAAACACACCATTGGCAAGCCCAATTCCCTAGACCTTTTCTTGTCAAATGCCAATGTAACTCCCAGAAAGAGTACCACAAACGTGCATGTGAATTCCACTATCAAAGCATTCCCTGGCTTGACGCCAGAATTCACACTTCGGCCATCAATGGTACAACCTCCCAAGGAATATGTGTAAGCTAATTTGGGGTCCATGATGCACTTTAGTATAAAGAAACCAATTATTGAGCCAACGCATTGCGCTAAGACGTACATGAGAGCACGGGTGAGAGTGACAACACCCTTTAAAGCAGCAATGAATGTGAAAACGGGACTCATGTGGCCCCCAGAGAGAGGAACTGTCACAAGTAGGAACAAAAAGGCTATGATGAAAACTGCAGGGGGAACAAGAAGCTTAGGATCGACCTCGTGTGAGTCCAAGCATGCAACAATGGAAGTGGTCAAGGTGAACATTAGCGATGCAGTTGCTGTTAATTCTGTTAGAGCAGCTTTCCACATCTAAAACAAGAAAATTGAAAGTGCTATTCTTGCTTAATCTTTGCGAGTAACATGAAAAAAGAGAGAATTATAAAATAATTTGGGTAAATATGATGAGAGAAAAAGTGAATGCATGATTATAACTATTTCAGTACTTAAAAAAAGAGTTATATAAAGAATGTAGTGTAAAAAAATTTGGTATAAATATATTTTTCTAAATAATTCTGTCTTAAGGCTTTTGACAAAAAAGGACAGTAATATGCTTCACCTGTAAGAATATTTATTGGGCAATATTCTTCGGACTTATATGTGCAATTAAATCATTAACAGATGCCAGTCATTTAACTGATAACAACACTCAAGCGTGTGCCATAACAAGCAACAACAAAATTGGATAAGATAATTCTATTTCATAACAGATACGTTTGGCATTATAAATGAATATAATGTTGTCATATTTTGGCGTTCTAAGTAATTGTTTTCTTGAGAGTTTAGTTAGGTTTCGTTCCTTCATGGAGTAGGTATCCAACTCTGCCTATTAAAGTAATAATTTTTAACGCAGGAGTCATAGATCATACCTAAGGAATATGCTATTGTGCATAGCACTTAGCGGAACGGTATGAAAGATAGGACAACCTTCTATAATTTTGTAGAAAAGATGGAAAAAAAAGGGTAATTTTGTTTCTTTGTAACAGCTGGTTAAGATTCATCATGTGTCATAATGATTGTAGATATTGGGTAACCAAACTTTTAAACAAGTACAAAGTAGTACATGCTAAAATCTAACCAAGAGATAAGAGGATCAAACGAGAACATAACCGCTAAAATTTTCGTTAATTACCTCTGGTCTGAAAATCTCATGTGCCCCAGTGAAAGCAAAACACCTTCGCCTTAAAGAGTTCTTTTTCATCAAACAGACCGGCTTGCTAGTGTGAGCAGAACTCGGAAGTTGTTTAACAACTACATGGGAATTAGCTAAATCCATGTGTCCACGGATTTCAAGAATAAAGAAATTAATGGTCAAATTTTATTTGTAGAGACTTCTTTTACAAAGCATATTATTTAGCCACCCTTATAATGCATGTGATTGAAACTGATAAGAAGAAATTGCTATTTATAGAGCTTTTCCCATAGCAACAAGATAGCTAGAGTAAGAGCTATAGATGCCAAAATAAGTTATGGTGATAATTCATCTTAAATGTCACGTATAGCACAATGACTGCATAATGTAGCTGCGTGAATGTCTAAGACATGGATAAGTTTGACCACACTTACCTCCTTCGTCAAAACTATTATTTCTAGTTCTCTCCAACTTTTTTGCTGTGAACAAAGCCAATTCTTGGACCTATCCGATCTCCACATTCCAACAATTTAACTATTCAAAAGTAGACTAGTACGTGAATATGTAGAATAATATTATCATATTATCAAGACTCTATTTAAAAAACATATCGTCCTATGAAAAAACGTTAGTAATATCATTGTAGTTATTGCTGCTTTCTGATTTGTGTTTTTTCTATCAAAGTTATGTTCAAAGCCACTGCATTGTATTTAGAGGGCATATTTTAGGCATATTCTGAAAAGATAGGATCAACTATTCTCTTCAATTTCCGAGATTGAAATATGCATGATTTTACTTTTATGGGTGGCATAGATTTATTATTCATTACTTGGCAAGGCATCCCTTGAAGCAGAATACTATCAAACAAATACTATACAGGTTCACATTTTTATTTCTTATTTATGCCCTGGAAAATGAGGTCACCAAAGAGGATGACATATATAACGAATGAATCGCGCACGGATTAATCTGCTTAAACTTTATTTGACTAGAAGAAACATATTTTAATGTTTTCTTTTGGTAGAAGCTTTTTTTATAGTATTACAAAATGTGAATTTTCAGTTGATTCAAAGACAACTTTTGAACCGAACTGGTTGCAGACCTGCTTGGTACTCTTCAACAGATAGCTAACAAATTGAAATTTTAACCTTTTACATCAATGATCATATTCACACAACTGGAATCTGGCATGAATGCTTTCAGGCATGCAATATGACACTTGAACAATACATCAATTTGAATTGCAGATAAACCTGGTTGGAAACCAGACTTGAAAGGGCTAAGAAACAAAAGATTTTCAGTGGAAAATTGATTAGTTGTTGTACTTAAACACCAACCTATCTACACCAATGAGTTAGAAATTGGATTGGTGAGTGATCTTCCTAGAGGAAAAGGGAAGTCTCTTAAGATCATGTAGCATGGAATTCTTAATGATTTTATCAGCCTTGGTGATCCCAGTGACACCAACAGCATCAGGGTCTTGAATAATGGGATTATGCAGAGGATTCAAACGCTCCAAACTAGACTTCAACATCTTATCCTTCCTCAAAAAGTCACCTTTTTTATCGAACCAATCGCCCCAACCTTCTCTTAACGGTGAAACCCTCCTTCCAATGCTCTTCAACAAAAGCGCGTCCTCAACGCCCTTCACTTCGAACGCCATTAACCGCACCTTCTCGTCCACCGCCACGTCATCGGAGCCAAACGCGGTTTTGCTGCGATCCTCCGGACCCACGAAGGGCCCGTCGTCGTCGTTGTTCATAAAGGAGCTCTTGCTGATGGCCCGGCGGATCACGCCCTCCGCGTGATGGAAGAAGTACCCAGACGCAGCGGGGTTCTGATCGAAAGGCTCCTCGTCGTCGGCGTCGGCGTCAATGGCGTCCTCAGGCTCTTCCTCCGGCTCTTCCTCAACCACGTCGAGGGCATCGATTGTGTCGATGTTTTCCTCGCCAGCGATGAAGTCGTCGTTGACAGAATCGGAGAGGAGGGAATCGAAATTGGCATTGTGCGAGCGGTGGGGGATGGTGGCGCGGCGGTGGAGGAGGAGGGAGACAGAGCCGCACACCAACAGAAGGAGACCCGAAACGACAACACACAGGAACACGCCGTGACGGGTGTGACGCCGGGATCGGAGATTTCTCAGCATTTTCTTACGTTGGAAAATTCTCGGGATGCAACGAATGCAATGTTTCAAGTGGGCCCAATTCGGACAAAACCCATGAAGCAGGCCCAAATTTATTGTTTTGGGTCATTAATTGGTAGTGGTTGTGAAAGTATACCAATATCTTGTACTGTCTCTCCAAAATTAGTCACTCAAATGTGCAACTCAACTCAAGTATAAGCCATAAATATCCAAATCGTATTAATTATTTTCTTTTTCACGCTCCTTATACCCATACATGTTATTTTTTTTAAATTATTGAATAATTATTAGAGCATACAAATTTTTGAGAATAAATTTTTTAGTTTTTAATTGATAAAAACAAATGATGATAAATGATTTTTAGTTATCATTATTCCTTTTTTTTTTTTTTATCTTGTGTTGTTGTCACCCTTATTCGCAATATAAATCACTCACATAAAAATGAAAATGCTTATATATATATATATATAATGATTAAAATTTCAAAAAAATAATTAATTGTTTTTTTAGGTATAAATAAAATTTAATTATTATACCGTAATAATAATAATAATAATATTATTATTATTATTATAATAATAAATATTATTTCATATATGTTTATCTTTTTATTTTTATATTATTTCTTCTTGCCTTGTTTTTCTCTTTCACCTTTACACTTTTCTTATTTCAATTTTTGATGTGATACACTCATTTTAAACATAGAAAATTTTCTCTTTTAATTTTTCTAAATTGTTTTCTTCTCTATAATATACAAATTGATCTTTTTTATACAAATTAATTTTTTTCTTCAATTTTGTCTTTTTGTTTCATCATAGAAACGTGGAGTATTAGAAAAAAAACATAAGTTAAAAAATAAAAAATATTTTTTATTTTTCTTTATTTTTATAATATCTTAATTTGTGTATTATTTACTATCAATTAATTATTTTAATATTTTATAACATGATAAATTCTGATGTTAACATGTGAAAAAAATTAGATTGATATTTAGAGATATCTAAAAAAATTATGAATATAATTTTTAAATAAATAATATTGAAATATTATTAAACCAACTAAAATATAAATAATAATGAATAATTTTATGAAAAAAATATTTATATTATATTAATATATAATTATTTTATATTAATATTAATATACATTGAATTATAATTTTATATAATATATATTTATGTTTACATTTTTAATATTTATATTTTAACTAATATGATTATATATATGTACATCTTGTTATTATCAATCTACCAATTGATACTTGTGACATGGTTAATGTGTGGAAAGATGTTGTTGACATGGAATTAATTTGACATTATCAGTTTCGTCTGCTTCCTTGTTGTAGTTTGGTGTGTTAGCAAAATTTCAGTTGTGGTTTCATTTTACAGTCCCCTCTCCATTCCTTTGTTTCAGTTTGGTGTCTTCAGAGAAATTCTACGTTTCATTCTTGTTTGAGTTTGATTTCTTCACTGAGCGTAGTTTTCTCTTATTTTTGCAGTACACTACAAAAAATACAAAAAAAAGTATATAATCTACCGCCAAAATCAAACAAAATATTTTTATTTACTACAAAAGGACATTTTGATAGTAGGTAATGCACAAATATTTTTATTTACGAGAATGGTCACGGACAGAAATCAAATCTAGTATCTTAAAATTGGAGATTAAGACTCAAATCACTAAGTTATTAAGATATTTTGATAATAACTTATAAATAAATTATATTTATATTTATCCATGTAAATATATAAATATCAAATATATAAATACGAGATATATTTATATATTTATATATATAAATATTTATATATATTTACATATTTATATATTTATATATTCATATATTGATATATTTATATATTTACATATTAATTTAATGGTTTGAGTATCGGTTTTCAACTCTAAGGTATTAGGTTCAAATTATGTCAGTTACAATTTTTTTAATTTGATATAATTTATCTACGGATAGTAATTTCGTTACCTACGAAATTATCCACGGACGACATTACCTATGGATAATATCCGTAGGTAATAGATAACTTACATACAATGTATTTTAATTTGATATAATTTACCTACGAATAGTAATTTCGTAGGTAATCGGATGACATTACCTATGGAAAATATCCGTAGGCAATGGATAATTACCCACAGATAAAATTCTGTAGGTAATATCTGTATGTAATGTACAATTTACCTACGAATTTTTATTCGTAGGTAATATTTTGTAGATAATAGGCTTTTCTTTTGTAGTGGTATAGTCTCTTATCTTTGACATTGGGGATGTCTTCACCATTGTCTCTCCCTCTCGTTTTCGCTTTTTATCCAATTCCTTATAATTAACTATTTTTGAAATTGTGGATGCCTTGATAGTGCTTCAAAGTTGTATTTCCATGTTGTTTTCCTATTTATTTCTTTTCGTTTGTTTTTCCTATTTATTCCAATTCTTTGACAGTGACCTCTCTCTAAGGTTTCCCTTTCTGTCCTAATTATTTTACCTTGTTACAGGTAGCATCAATTGTCCCGTGGTGGAGGCAGGTGGGTTGAGTCACAGTCAAATCACAGGTGAGTTACTCTTAAGTAAAAAGAGTTGCGCTCGAACTAATGATTATAGTTTTTAGTCTAGTGGTAAGCGCTCGATCCTAACAATTACTATTAGAGTCAAGGTCACGAGTTTGATTCCTAGTGGGTAATTGTTAAGGGGGAGATTATTGCGGGTTACACAATTGTCCTGTGGCGGAGGCCAGGTGGGCCAATCTAAGTGGGATTCCTCGTAGGACAGGACAATTGCTGAGGGGGAAATTGTTGCAGGTAGCATCTATCGCTCTTTTTTATTTTAGCCCCTGTTTCATTGAGGGGAAATGTTGTTTACACAGACAGAAAGGAGGGAGGGGAATTTGTGTTTGGATGAATAGATTTGCGCGAAAGGAAAAGAAGAGAAAAGATGGACTCCTTTCAAACTCCTCCCTCTCTCATGTGGGAAGAAAGGGGTGGAAAGCCATGTCGAAAAAGGCAAAAGACGAAGTTGCCCTCCCTCATTCCATCGTGCATCTTGTGGTGCATGGAACTGTTGGTGATTCCCTCGGGTTGTTCTTGCACATTCTTCTGCTCTAAGGTCAGGGATGCATCAAAAGGAGAGGTAAGTCATGCAAAGGTCATGGGCTGCATAGCCAACTTCACACGTTCACAGTGTATTTTGTGTAGGGGAACAAGGTCAAATATAGAACCAATTGAGAGTAGAACTGTTCGTGAGTTCTTTTGTTTCTCTTCTCATGTGGGAAGAAAGGAATGAAAAGCCACGTCGAAAAAGGTAAAAGAAGAAGCTGCCCTCCCTCATTCCATCGTGCATCTCGTGGTGCATGGAACTGTTGGTGATTCCCTCGTGTTGTTCTTGCACGTTCTTCTGCTCCAAGGTCAGGGATGCATCCAAAGGAGAGGTCAATCATGCAGAGGTCACGGGCTACACAACCAACTTCACGCGTTCACAGTGTATTTTGTGCAAGGGAGCAGGGTCAGATATAAAACCAATTGAGAGTAGAACTGTTCGTGAGTTCTTTTGTGTTTCTCTTCTCATCTCCTCAGTTGCTTATCTTCCTCACTTGTTGCGTTCCTCAGCTCGTAGTTGTGTTCTCAGTTAGCTTCTATTGTGAGTTGTGTTCTCAGTTAGCCCCTGTTTTTAGTTGTGTTACTGAGTTGTGAGTTGCTTTCGTGAGCCCGTGTTTAAGATACTCATCTTCTTCAACTTCTGTCTCTGTTGGAGCTCATTGGAACCATAGGTAAGCTTCTCCTTTCCTTTCAACCATGGCAGCCAAAAATAACCACTAGAGGAGAGTGTGCCGCCAGAACGAGAAGACAGAAGCCGCTGGAGGAAGAAGACGCACCATAATCGATTATGGCGCCAACCATAATCAATTATGGTGCGTCTTCTTCCTCCGACGGCTTATGTATCATCGTTCTAGCGCCAGACTCTCCTCTGGTGGGCACCTCTCCGGCCGCCATGGTGGGCCTCATGGGTGTAGCTGGTCCAGTCGTGTACATGCATGAGAGGAGGTCCATAATCCCCCTCCACAAGCAGTTGTGCATGGCGACGACCACCTCTGCATGGCGCATGGTAGGAACCAAAAAACAGCTTCATGACAACCTCTGCATGACCATCTCAGGCGGCGAGGGTGGGCCTTGTGGTTGCGCCCCTGTTTGGAGCCCCATAAATGTGGATCCATGGTTTGTCATATGCGAGGTTAATTTGTTTGTATTTGTGTTGCAGGATGGATCTTTGCAGGCAACCATCAACTTTGGCGTGACCTTGTCCCACCAACATCTTGCTTGATATCTTGTCAGAGGAACACCCAGGTATGGTTCTGTGTCTTCTCTACCATGGTTGGAATCTCAAACTTGGTTGGTGCGTATGCTTTTAGAGTCTACATGCATGCATCATTCATAAGAGTGTGTCTGACCATTCAGATTTGAGGTATACAACATGAGACGAGGCGAAACCTCCTCGACTTCAACAGAAAATGGGCACCATACGACCATGGTTTCTGACTTGTGCGTTGGTTATGTTGTTGTTGCAGGCTGTATCTTAGGGGCACCGTCAATATCGTCGTCAGCTTGTCCCACGAAGAGCTTCGTTCATATCTCCTCCCACAGGTATGATTCATATTGCAACCTGAAACTGGTTCTAATGGTGTTGTACTCCATGCATGGTTGAGGTAAAAATTGGTAGCTACCGTATGCATCCATCTTGGAAGCAAAAACTCGGGAATGATGGAAGCAAAAATGGGAACGAAAAGCTGGAACCAAAAACCCTGTTTTTGCAATTATAATTATTATATGAAAATTTTGAATTTTTTTATATATACTGAAAAGAAAAAAATAATTGAGAGATCATACATGAAAAAAATTTAGTAAAAATTATGGCGAGACACTATTAATGCATAATTAAATAAGAAAAAAAAGTTAAATATAGTTATATTTAAAAAATAAAGTTATTGTTTTTATAACAAATGGAGTATGTAAAATTGAGAAAAGAAAAAATTTATAGAAATGAGAATTTGTTAACAAAGAAGTAAAAATATTAGTGGAAAAAAAATTATTAGTAGCTTTGTAAATAAATTTTGGGTTTGTGAAACAAATTTTTTTATCATTTATTTTATATTAATTAATTTTTATTTGATAACAGAATTCTTGATATATAAATTATTAGAAACATAAATAAAAAATATATAATTGAGAATTATGTAAAGATGAATTATCTAATTTAGTAATTGTGAATGCAAATTTCATAAAATATAAAATCAAGTAGGTTTAATTATATATCTTTTATTGATATCTTCTATAATTGAGATAAAAGATACAAATACAAAGGAAGAAAAATAACATAAAAAACTTTTATATTATTTTTAATTACTTATTTTTATAGAATTTAAAATTCAAATATTTTAAAAAAATTCCAATTACTTAAATGGATTGAATTATGTTTATTAAAATGTAATTTAATAAATAATTTTTTATATATATGACTTAAATTTATAAATTTAAATTTAAAAATTTTTTAGGTCAATTGAAATAACTTTTAGCTTTATTATAAAATATATTATATATTTATATGAATAAATGAAAAATATGAATTAAGAATACTAATTTAATAAATTGAAGAGTAAAATAATTTTGAATTAATAACAAATTGATAATTATTAACAGTAAGTTTATGAAATATTAAACTTATATGATTTTAGTCTTGTATACATTAACTGAATATATTTAATTTTCTAAATATTAAAATTATATACTTTGAATTACTTCCATTAAACATTAATTATATATATATATATATATATATATATATATATATATATATATATATATAATTTTGTAGATGTTAGACAAAAACATCGAGGTCGTTGATTTAGACAATGACGATATAGATACTGGTTTGGATATAAACATAATTTCACAGATACAAAGTGAGATAAAAAAGCGAAGCGAAGTAGGAGCGATGACAATTCTTTGTCTGATAGCATATGGGTTAAATATGTTGTCTACGGTAACTTGTAGTAGGAGTAACATTAGAGACTTTATTTCTGAAAAAGAACGTCGTCGACACAAGTTGATGTCATACCTTATTCATATTGAACAATCTCGTGACATTATTCGCATGGGACCAGAGGCATTCATTAACTTGTGTCAACAGTAAGGGCAACTGGATTAGTAAACGATGGGTTACAATCAACAATGAAAGAACAAGTGGCTAAATTTCTCCATATTATCGTACATAACATTAAAAATCAAACTGTTTCATTTTTCTTCCATCGATCTGGTGAAACCGTTAGTCGACACTTTCATAACATGTTGAATGCGATAATAATGTTGGAGGAACAATTAATTGTTCAACCATCAGGAAGGAATGTGTGTCCGTATACATTAAACAACAATCGATTTTACCCATACTTTAAGGTAATTTACTCACCAACTTTGTGTCTATATAACATACACATAGATTGTCTAAACTTTAATGACAATAATTTTTTTTGACCAATTAGGATTTTTTAGGGGCGATAGATGAAACTCATATTTGAGTTAAAGTTGCAAGATCTGATGCCTCTCGTTTTCGTGGAAGAAAAGATTGGTCATCACAAAACGTATTTACAATTTTTGATTTCGACATGAAATTTACATATATTCTAGCAGGGTGGGAAGAAATAACATCTGATTCAAGAATATTAAAGGATGTTCTTACGAGAGAGGATCGCCTTATCATACCACAAGATTTATTATTTATAACGTGATGATTTTGTGTATAGTCATCTAGTTTAAATATTCTAGTTAGTATAACTTCAATGATTTTAAATAAGTAAATACTACTTAGGGGATGTTGGATTTATGTTAAAAGCAAACATAATGACCCAGGCGTTAGATACCACCTTAAAAAGTATTCTCGACAAGCTCCACAAAACCCCCGAGAATTGTTTAACCATCGACATTCGTCTCTTAGAAATGTAATTGAAAGAACATTTGAAGTTTTGAAGAAAAGATTTCCTATAATAACTAGTGGAAAAGAGCCTCATTATTCATTTGATACAATGACAAATATAGTCCTAACATGTTGCATTCTACACAATTTTCTTCGAGGGGTAGACAATGATGAATCACTATTAGCTGAAGTGGATCGAGAGTTGATGGAACAAGATGTGGATAACATGTCGACTCAGGTTCGGGAAGAGGATTATAGGAAAGGGTAAAACTTAAGAGATGTTATAGCAAATCAAATGTGGATAGAATATCAAAGTCATTAGATTTTGTATGTAACAATATATTTAATGAAATGTACTATTGTTATTGTTGAAATATTGTTACATTACGATTATCCATTTATAATAATTATATGTTAGTATTGTAATTACATATATTGTCTTTCCAATAGGTTTAAAATGAACAGAAGAAAGGATATTGTACCAGATTCATCAACTGTAGTGCGCGAGTTTACAAAATGGACTGATGACATGGACTTTCGGTTGTTGACTGCTATGCTTGATGAGGCAAGGTTGGGTAACCGGGTTAATGGTAGTTGGACAACCCAAGCATATAATAATATGGTTGAATCCCTAAGACAATCTAGATTAATTGGTATAACAAAAAATAATGTTAAAAATTGACAAAAAAGTCTTAAGGATAGATGGCGGGAGGTCCACAATTTGTTTCATGGACTTAGTGGATTCGCTTGGGATGATATCACAAAACGGTTTATGGATGAGCAAGAAGTATGGGATGACCTGATCAAGGTACTGTTATATGAATTATCATTTGTTGATATAGCAAAACATAACAATTACGAGTGTTAATCATTCTCATTAATTTGTAGGCGAAGCCTTCTACAACTAAATGGAGACTGTCAATCATAAAATATTATGATTTGATGGAAGAATTGTGGGGTGTTGATCGAGCCACTAGGCATATGGCAAGAACTTCGCGTCAGTCTTGGAGAAATATCAGTTCTCGAAGGGAAACAGTCGACTTGAACGTGGACCCCACACCAGAGGAGCAACCATTTGACTTTGGCTTTGATGCAAGATTTGATACAGCTTACCGATCGTCTCCACGCATGGGTTCCGACAGTCCTGCTGAGGGTGCTCAGTCAATGTCATATGTTGCATCTACTGGTTCAGGTGGAACCTCTTCATCTCGAGACACAAAAAGAAAAGCGCTTATGGTTAATGTGATGGAAGATCAATTTGACAAACTAACAACGAGGCTGGACACATTTACAGATTACCTAGGTCAAGGTAATACATTGACCCAACGATTATCTGACATAGCTGAAAGACAGGTGGTCGCCATTGAACGCAGAAATGATTTAATTAATAAGCAAGTTAATGTGATGAGGCGATCATCAACATTTCAACATTCCGAGTTAGATATATGAGACATGTTAGTCAGCATGAACCTAAACGACGAGCAACTTATGCTTCAGTGTTATAATTATTTGTGTACTTACGAATCACATGTTAGACGATTTTTTGGCTTGCCTCCACATCTTCGTCTCTCCCAGTTGTTCATGTTCTTGGGTGGAAGTGATTGAATGGTCTGTTATAAAGACCTCAAAATGCTTTAAGATTCATTTAGGAACTCTTCGATCACAATGAATTTGGCAGACCTACTCGGAAAATCTTTCGACGAGATACTGTTATTGAAGTACATTCTGACAAGGGAACTTCTGACCTCGAGGATTTGACTACAGAGGATCAAGAGCATTATAATTATATGTTTGGGAAACATTAGTGTGTATAGGTTTATAATTTTAGTAATGTTTGTCAAATATCTAATGTCCGTATTAATTAATATTATTTGATAATCAAAATTTATGACATGTAATTCTAAAATCTATATATATATATATATATTTTAAAATTCTGTGTTGAAAGTATAAAAATATGATAAAAATATATATTAATATAATTTTTAAGTAAATAGTAAATATTTTTACTATTAAATTTACATGAATTTTTTATTTAATTATTATTTTATTTTCACTATATTTTATATTTATTTAAAATAATAATTTACAATTATATTATTAGTTGTCATAATTATTTGTTATTACTAGTTAATATTAATTATTATTTTCTACTTTATTATCATTTAATTAATCATCTAATTATTAATTACATAATTTATTTAATATGTCAAAATTATTTTTTATGTATATGCAGTGTAAATAATTTTGTAATTGTTTATTTATATAATTTTTAGTAACTATTTTAAAAAAATTTAATTTATTATTTTTTTTCCACGTCCAAACAATGTAAAAATTTTATTATTATTATTATTTGCTTCCAAATATGCAGTCAAAGTTAAAATGCGGGTAGTTGATTAAAAAATTACATTTATAATAATTCTAACCTTATTTTATACATAAGGGAAAAATGGTAATTTTCTCAAATAATCAATTAAAATTATAATTTTTATATTTCATATCAATCAAATCACTCACCATTTCTTGTAAACTTTTCTTTCATTTTCCCTTCATCCAAACAACTTTAATTTCCCTTCAAATCCCTCCTTTTCCACTCCTCCATTTCCACTCCCCAAATCACTCCAACCAAACAAGTCCTTAGAGCTTTTACAATCGTAATTTTTTCTTTTAGGGATCATTGTGGTATCTTGCTTGCGAACGATCACTGTCAAAAGTGCATGACAAATCATGTGGAGGTAGGACAATATAGGAAACAAAACTGACTACGCAATCATAGTGAGTACTATCATTGTATTGATGTTTCCTGCTGCATTTTCCGATGTTTTAAAAGGGAAACATTTTTGTGCATTTTTTTTTTGTTTTGGAGACATATATTTTGCTATTTGAAACTTAAAATTTCTTTTGTTGATGTTTTTTCAGACATTTACTTTCAATGGTATGAAGTGACCTTTGTAACAATAAATTTGTTTCGCAAATATTGATGGATTCATTATAACAAAATTGCTTTTATTACATTTTTTATGTTAATTTTGTTTTGTTAAGGTAATTGTTATGTTTATTTTCACTTTTTATGCTATAAAAGTAGTTATATGACTTGTAAAAAATCTATTAAGAGCATTAATTATAATGATAAGTACATTGATGATAATCATAAAAAGATATGTAAATATTGAATGTGTAATTTGTTTTGTTATAATGATTGTGATTAATAATTCTCTTAACTTCCTTGGTTTCAAATATGTGCAAGAGATTGTATGGATATAAAGCGGTTAGTTAATGTAGTTGGTGAATGTCTAATAGCTATAGTTTTCAGATTATGTTTAATGTTATGTCATTGACATTGTTAGACGTTTGTTTAGTTATGGATTTGTAAATAGATGGTGACACAATGTTTATTGGTATTGTTGAAGAAGTTGAATATTGTCATGTTAAAAATTTATTCAAATGGAAAGAATCAAGTGTTGAAAACATAATTACATTGTTAGATTAATTATTTAGTGAAGCTGATGTTTTTGACTTTTTCTAAAGGATCTATATTATTTTTATTTATTGTTTTTTATATTCCATCTTTGGACAAAAGTTTTAATTTTAGTCTTGTGGGATTTTTATATGATGTTGATGAGTTTGGTTCATATAATTGAGGATTAGTGGTTTATAATTTTGTAGTAAATAGTTTGAGTCATGCATGCACTGGCTAAAAAATTCAAGTGTAAGTCTAAATTTCACATTGTATAAGAATGAGGAAGTTGGACATTATATAAGTAAGAAAGATCCATAACTAAATGCCTTAAGGTTTTTGGTTGAAGGTAGTATCAATTCCTTTTGTGAGTTTGACTCATATCATATTGGTGTTGTCTCTCCCCAGTTAATCCTCCTTGGAAAGACCCATCATGCACTCATTACTTTGAAGGCACAATCACAAATCCATATAGTTGGTTGTGTGGCTATTTGGTAGGTGCGTTGATATTTCAATTTAATAAATAAACACAACACATTCATTTACAATGAGGTAATGATGCATAGTTTTTCAAACTTGTTGTATTATCATATTTTAAACATGGGTTGATCGTATATCACTTTGTACCTTAACAAACATCATTATTTTTTATGGAATTACTGGTTGCTTTGAGGTACAAGGAATAACTACAAATATAAGGTATGCATTTGCTTCAAATTTAGTAATATTACATTTGTAACTTTGATACATTATCATATATTGTTATTAGTGAATAATCGTTGTTGTTGTTGACTATTAGATTATTCATATTGCTCAGCGAAGCGAGGGAGAGAAAGAAGATTACAATGATATTGTTTATGACATTCGTGAAATTGCAATTCAACAAAATTTTTTGATACAGAATAATAAAAAATTTTATATATAAAGAAAGAATATTGATATTAGATTGAAATGTTGAAGGATGAAAGTGATTCCTCCAAACATGAGACATCTATTATGTATAAAAATAGTTATGAGGGATTGAACCAATGCCTTGTAATGGTTGATGTAGAGGATGTTAATGATCATTCTAAGAATAGGAAGTTTAAGCAAAACTTTGAACAACTATATAATTCCTATACTAAGAGGTGTATGATTGTTAATGAGAATAAGTAAGTATTTAATTTTGATTCATTATGATTGTGTAACATGTTAGGTTAATGTAACCTAATATAATTAATTATTTGTTGCATGATTTGATTAGCATGTATGATGCTTATCTTGATCGTAAGATCATACAATCTATGAAGGCAAGAAGGCAAAAAATTGGATTGATAACATGATTAAATTGAAATTTATACACATGTTTTAAATTAATGTAAATATTTAAACTATATTGACTAGTTTTTTGGTATTGTAGGTATTTGCTTGTAAATAGTTGATACATGACTCTTTTTTCAATAGTGACATGAAGACACATTATGTTTGCAGTCCATAATTTTCATCAAATTGTAATTATAATAATGTTATTTTATATTGTTTATGAGTTTATTGATGGTGGTAAGGTTATTTATTATAATGATGTAGAATATTGTGGTTAGTATAATTAAAAATATCAATGAAAGACATTTAATTAAGGAGTGGAAGAAGGTAGACTTTGACATTTTAGCTCCTAGTTGGACAAAACCAATTTACCACATTTTGGTTTGTGAATTGGTAATTGAACAGATCATATTATGACGATGTTTAGTTGTTTAAGACTAAATATTTTTTGTATAAATGGTTAGGTTTTTCTTCTGATTATTTTTAACAATAATTAGTTTTGTTATGTGTTACACTTGAACTGTAGAAAGATATTTGTGTTAGATTTATGTCGTGATAGTAGTGTTGAGCAACAAGAACTTGATAATGCAATGCTTATTTCGTAATTGAAAATATAATAAAAATGGTGTAGTTAAATTATATGATGTTTATATATGTCCAATATTTTTATTATGTTTTATAGTTGAACACTTTGCAAGAAGTTGTTTTCATTATTCATTCCAAATGTTGAGTCAAGTATAATATTTGAGTATGAGTTGGTTCCTCAACAAAGAAACATATTAGTGTATTTGATGTATTTGACATAAGTATTGTATTTGACATTATTCAATTTGACAAACATATTTGTTGAAATATATTGAGTTGTGGGATGATCTGAAATGATGTGTTGGACTAACAATACCAAATTTTACAATAATGAGTATATCAAGTTTGTATGTTGGTTAATATTATTACTAAGAGTTTGATAGTTACTCATGTTAACAATGTTTGAGTACTGTTGAAATGGTTACGGCGAGGTGTTGAAGTTTCATAAAAAATACATTTATGGTTGGGTGAAGTTACAAGTTTTAACTAAAACTCATTTTCTTACTAAATTGGAATACCATGATGGGATTTTGTAATGTAGTTAGGCTACATTGTTATACATATGTACTATGATATTATGACTGAAAACCCGAATGAAATGGAAATTAGTATCTTAGGTTGAAGAAATTATTAGTGGTTACAAATTATGTATAATGAAGAAATGATGTTTTGACTTGTGTAAGTAATTTTATTTCAGCAGTGTCATAAAGAACTCTGAAGGCTTAACATAAAGGATCAATATTTGATATCAAATTTTGTAAATATTTTTCCTTTCTATAGTACAATTTGTAGAAACGAATGAATTATATTAACAAATACAGAAAACATAAAAGAGAAACAAAAATATCAATTTATAAGAACAACTGATGCAAAACAAATAAGGATAGAATATAGATCCATAATTGTAAGAAGTGTAATATGATTATGAAATAATGATTTATTTTTTCACAAAAGTATTAACTACTCTAAAAATGTTAAATTAATTAAATAGATTTAATATCATGAACAAATAATCAGTTCATAATATTAATATGCAAAAAAAAATCTTTAATTATGAATATATTACCTATGACTAATATATTGATGGGATATTTATGATTTTGTATGTGTATTTCTGATATATAAAATATATATCATATGAGTATGTTTTTATTCATGTACTCTATATATATATAGAGTAAAAATATTACAAAATATCAAATATTAACAATATTTAAATGATAACTGCCTAAATCAAAATAATAATATAATATTTTTTTATTTTCTCTTTTAAAAAATAATAAAATCTCTTAATACTAATTTAAATAAAAAATAATAAAGTAATATTCTCGACACCTTTATAAAATATTGATATATGCCATGAGTTGATATTTGCACCCTCTTTATCCTGCAAATGATTAAAAGGATATCATTCAATAAATTACTGTATAAAATAACTTTGCGATCATGTACAAAATAACTTTGCACTCATGGTAAAATTAAATGGTCTAAGTAGAGTAAAGATGAAGTAACAATTTGTTAGGTTCTAGAAAAAAAATTCCTTGAATTCCTTGAGTTTCATTCACTTTACCCAGTAAAGATCTGTTAATTCATGACAAGAAAGACATTTACACTCAATTATTTATAAATAGTTTTGCGATTTAATAATGAAAAAACCTAGAAAAACTACAAAAATATGCACTAAGCTAAAATGGAATCACTCAATATTATTTATTTTTACTAAGCATTATTCCATTCAAAGCTAAGTGTACAATTCTTTTAGGAGACCTCTATGACACGTGGTGCATCCAAGCCTCAAACAACCAAATAAAAAAAATGAGTGTCTTGAGACGATAACAACCCATAACATAGTGTTAGTGGCAAATCGAGAAAAACAATCGAAAATGTGACTCGATAAGATAAACAAAATCGATGTCTGGTTAGAAGCACGTAGCATCGAGAAGTACAATCGAGAATCAAGTAAATGGTAACCAAAGGCCTGTTATCGAATAAAAAACTAAGTCATATGAGACCAAGGTCAAAAAGGAATCATAAGCAAATTGAAGTTCTCAAAAATACAAAATCGAGAGTGAAGAAAGCCAATGTGGACATCGAGATTCTGCCAAACCATGAAAAGAAGAATAAGTCAAACGCACGTATAGAGAGCAGTTCCGAAACAGGGAAGGAGTCGAGGATCGTGAGAACGTGGGAGACCGTGGAAGGTAAACTGTCATATGCACGTAGAACGTGGTAGCAGCCTTGTTAACTGCTTCTGGAAAGCTTGAACGATGTCCTATAAATAGAGCAAAGAAGGACGGAAAGGGGAAATTGGCAGAGAATAGAATCAGTAGTGAAAAGTCTACCGGAGAAACGACAAACACCATGAAGCTTCTGGCAATCTGGATTTCCTTGCTCACTGAGTACATTTACCGCTTTCTGTATTTTCCTTGGTAATTTATGCTTCAGCAATTTTATGTTTCTGTACTCTCTATTCTTAGTCATTTCAATTCAATGCAAGTTTAAGTTTCTGTATTTTCGATTTCCTGTCATTTACTTTTCTTGCAATTTCGATTTATTGCCATTTACATTTCCTGCACATTTCGATTTCCTGCCATTTACTTTTCTTGCAATTTCGATCTATTGCCATTTACATTTCCTGCACATTTCGATTTCCTGCCATTTATATTTGCACTATTTTCGATTCTTCGTCATTTACAATTAATGCAAATTTGGGGTTTTTGCACTTTATATTTTCTTGCAATTTAAATGTTCTGTTTCTCGATTCGATACTTTACTGCTTTCAGTACTTTAAATACAAAATACCAAAAACAGATTTCTTGATATCTTGTGATTTTCGATCCTCATACACGTTTTCGATTGAAAGTCAGACTGCTAGCCTAAGTAAAAAGAACTTACGTGGGAGGATTTCGATTAGGACCATAACACTCGTTTATAATCAAAATCGATCGAAATTCCACCGTAAAACAAATTGGCGCGCCGGGTAGGGGGTCTTGTGTCGAGAAACACAAAATTGGTTAGTTCGAGAGTGTATGAGATTAAGGAGTGGGAGAGTCATGAGTCACAGTTCATCAAGTAACCAGAGTAACAGTGAGGGATTAAATGGGTCACACCCACCAAATACTGGGGGGCAAAACCATAATGGGAACACGCCTGTAGTATCGACAACTGTAAGTATGTCGATACCCGTGAGTAATGAACAAAATTCAGGCACTTTAGCGAATACTCAAATAGGATCTAGTGTGGTTGCACCAAATAATACGCAAACTATAGGAAATCCCACCACTACATATGTAGGGCCACGTATGAGTGTAAGACCGCCCGGATTTTCACTTAATAGTGTAAGTGGGGCTGGAACTTCTTCAGCACATAGGAATTCGAGATATAACTTAGGAATGTCCCAAACATTAGGTATGCCGCAAAATTTTGGAATTCCTCCGAATTCAGGGACATCTCAAAACTTAGTAATTCCCAGAGAGGGAGTGGACAGAATGTAGGCACACAACAGATATCTCCAAATCTAGATCATAGGGGAAACTTAGAGCATGGGAGACATGTATTCGACAGAGACTATCATCGATCTAATTTTGATTCTATTGAAAACATGGGTACCGGAATATCTAGTAATTCATTAGGGGTACTTAGACAACAAATGGATGAGAGTAATTTTGAAATGGTGAATATGTTATCACAACAGTTGACCACAGTCTTAAATCCATTAGTGCAAAACACTAATGCTAGTTTTGAGATATTAGCGGACCAAATGTCACGAATCGGGGATGCATTGGCTATACCTCGACAAACGAGGGTAGAAAATCATGCTACTAATAATCCCCCGTATCTATTGAGGAGGAATAGAAACAATGATCAACATTAACATAGGGGAAATGAGTACCAACATGTGAGGAATGACCCGTATGGGAATTTGAACGAAGGATTTCAAAATATACACAATCAGAACAACATGTTAGGACAAAGGATGAATTTACAAGGGATGGAATTTAGACCACCCAATCAGACATATTTTGTGTCACCTTTCCCCAATGCGATTCTCGAGACGGAATTACCTCGAGGATACAAAGTGCCCAAATTCACTAAATTTGCTGGAGAAGTTGGTGAATCGACTATCGAGCATGTGGCTCGATATCAGATCGAATGCGGGGATTTAGCGATGAGTGAAGAATTAAAGATGAAATATTTTCCTAGTTCTTTGACTAAGAATGCTTTTACTTGGTTCACTTCGTTACCGTCCAATTCGATATATAATTGGTTGCAGTTAGAAAGAAATTTTCATGAACAATTCTTTAGAGGAGAGACCCAAGTAAGTCTAATCGATTTGATGAACATAAAACGATACAATCATGAAAGTATAGATGATTATTTGAATCGATTTAGACAAATGAAATCAAGATGCTTTACTCAAATTCCTGAATATGAATTAGTCAGAATGACCTCTGCAGGTTTAGAATTCTCGATTAGGAAAAAACTAGTCAATTTACCATTGAATGACATGGCTCAATTAGCTGATAAAGTGAGAAGAGTGGAACAAATAGAGTATGAGAAACAAAGGTATAAGAAATATGAGAAACCTTTGAAAAAGGAAAGAATAGCATACATAAATGATGTATATGAGACAGATAACATGACAGAAAATGATATTGAAGAAATTGTCGATGAGAAAGTAAACATAGCAGAACTCAAAGTAGGGGCTCCATATACTTGTAAATTGCTACAAAAAAATGAGGTAAAGGATAAAATGGCAAATCGAACATATACTTTTGATGTAACAAAAGCAGACAAAATCTTTGATATTTTATTGAAAGACAGACAGATCAAGATGAGTGATGATCATAAACTGCCGTCTGCAGAACAAAGGAATGGTCGAAAATATTGCAAATTTCATAATGTTTATGGACATTGGACTAACAATTGTATACATTTCAGGAACACAATCCAAGATGCGATCGATCAAGGAAGGTTGAGGTTCGAAGAAATGACAATGAAAGTTGACACGAGTCCATTCGAGGCTCAAGTAGGATACCTCGAATCCCAAACGGGCATTACTGATGATGTCCGATTAACAAATTCGGCCTTTGTAGGCATGGTAGATGTCACTGAGGACATCGATCCTAAGCATGTCAGAATGGATGTATCTGAGGAAGACATGGAATTTGACCTGAGTGAATTCGAGAAAGAATTTGAAAAGGAAATATACCCTCAATCAGGAGATTCTCTCATTGAATTTTTGAATAGAAAGAAGGAAAAAGACGAGGATGTGTCATTATGCCCACGTTGCAGTGCAGTTTTCGATAAATCGGCTGCCAAAGCTTTCAGAACAGAACAGATGAAGAAGATCGAGAACCAAAATAAAAGGAAAAATGACAAAGTAGATCAAACAGTCCGACCAACGATCGAAGAAAGTCAGCAGAAATCCGTTGGCTCTGGCGTTAGTGAAAATCAGAGGCAATGGATTAGAAGAGAGATGTATCCTTCTCGAGGAGGAAGAGGTAGACTTCAAAGTAATGATGTCTTCGAAAGACTCTCGTATGATGATGGATCGACCACTAGATTCCCAACATTCCAAAGAAGATTCCGAGGAAGGCCCTGGAGAAGAGGAGGAAGGATCCCCTATTGGAATAATTACAGAAACTTTGAAGAAAATGTGGCACCGATAGAAAGTCATTATGCAAGAAAATTTTTCGATGACAAGAATGATGGCACTTGGGACGAGCATCAAATCGGAGTAATATCAATACTACCAGCAGAATATGTTAGTGAATATCAAGAGTACCAAGAACAAAGAGATGCCGAGCGAGAAGATGACTTCTATTCAGAAAACATGAGGCCAAAAATAACATGGGTAACACAAGCCTCATGTGAAGTTCCTCATAGAGACGCTGCTTTCATCGATCCCCCATCCGAGGAAATGAGGTTCCACTTGAAACCATTATTACTGAACATCGAGATTCAAGGACATATGGTGAATAGAGTCCTTGTCGATGGTGGAGCAGCAGTGAATATACTGCCAATTACTATGCTAAAAAAATTTGGCATTGAGCTAAAAGACTTAGTCAAGCACAATATTATGATTTCTGATTTCAGCGGAAAGACGTCAAGTTCAGAAGGTATGATTGCCTTAGACGTAAAAGTGGGCACTTACTCGAGACCTACTGTGTTTGTTGTGGTCCAGTCACATGCCAATTTCAATGCATTACTTGGCAGGGAGTGGATTCATGGAGTCGGAGCTGTGCCTTCGACGACTCATCAAAAATTATTTATGTGGAATCGAGATGGACATCTCGAAGTAATCCCAGGAGATCAGCACGAATTTGTAACATTTGTATCTCAGGCTGGTCGAGCACTGCAGAATCTGGCGCTTGCTCAACCATTCACTTTCGAAACAGTCGAAGATTTTAATTCAAAATTGCACGAGGAGTGTTTCCTAGAGATGAATGAGAAGAAAGGATTCGTCATGATCAAAGAGGGGGCCAACCTCAAAGTGGCCGGTGAAGATGAATAGAGAATACGAAGAGTTCTTGGCTCGATTGGAAAAATATGAAGATGGAAAGAAGAGCCAAGAAAGTAGTAGTAGTAGTAAAATAGGGATAAATAAGTCGATTCACTCGACCGTAGTTGCAAATAATAGCGATCAAGTTATACTTGATTGTATTTATGATTATTCTCCTTTAGGTCTTGAAAAACCCATTACATCAAGTTACAAGAAAGTCGAGGCTCAGGATCCACTAGAAGAAATTAACTTGGGGAGTGTAGAAAACCAGAAACCTACGTATATTAGCAAGTATCTCGAAAAAGAATTAAAGAAAGATATGATTTCCTTGTTAAGAGAATATAAGGACTGTTTCGCTTGGGAATACGAAGAAATGCCTGGATTGGATCGAAATCTTGTCGAGCATAGATTACCCATCATCGAAGGAAGAAAGCCAGTAAAACAAGCACCGAGAAGATTTGCACCTGAGGTGATGAGTAAAATCAAAGAAGAGGTTGAAAGACTCTTGAAAGCAAAATTCATCAGAACTGCCAGGTATGTTGATTGGATTTCTAATATTGTACCTGTTATTAAAAAGAATGGTAAAATGAGAGTGTGTATCGATTATCGAGATTTGAACTTAGCCACTCCTAAAGATGAATATCCTATGCCAATAGCTGATATGTTAATAGATGCAGTAGCGGGTAATGAAATGTTGAGTCTTTTAGATGGCTATTCAGGATATAATCAAATATTTGTGTCTGAGAATGATATAGCTAAAAAAGCTTTTCAATGCCCGGGGGCATTAGGTACTTATGAATGGATAGTCATGCCATTTGGATTAAAAAATGCTGGTGCAACATACCAGAGAGCAATGAATCTAATTTTTCATGATTTGATCAATGATTTTATACAAGTTTACATAGATGACATTGTTGTTATATCGAAAGAAAAACATCAACACTTAAGTAATTTGAGAAAATCTTTCGAGAGAATGAGAAAATATGGATTAAAAATGAATCCTTTGAAATGTGCCTTTGGGGTATCTGCTGGAGAATTTTTAGGATTCATAGTTCATGGAAAAAGTATTGAGATCGATAAAAATAAGGCTAAAGCAATAATAAATACCTCTGCTCCAAAAACTAAGAAAGAGCTACAGTCTTTTCTGGGAAAAATAAATTATTTGAGACGATTTATTTCTAACCTGGCTGGCAAAACTTATGTCTTTTCGTCTTTGTTAAAGTTGAGAAAAGAAGCAGAGTTTAAGTGGAAGGAGGAACATCAAGAAGCTTTCGAGCAAATCAAAATGTTGCTGACAAATCCTCCGATTCTGATTCCAGTAAAGAGAAACAAGTCATTAAAGTTATATGTATCAGCGTCAGATCGAACGATAGCCAGTTTATTAGCACAAGAAGATGAGAATGGTGTGGAATGTGCTGTGTATTATCTAAGTAGAATTTTGAATGATGCTGAAACTCGATATAGTGAGATCGAAAAGTTAGGATTATGCTTGTATTTCTCTTGTACTAAGCTCAAGTATGTAATGAAACCTCATGATGTAATGGTTTATTCCAGAAATAATATTTTGAAATTTCTTTTATCGAAACCAATTATGCACAATAGAATAGGAAAGTGGGTGTTAGCATTGACAGAATTCTCATTATTCTTCGAATCCTTAAAATCGATAAAAGGTCAAGTAATCGCAGATTTCATGGCTGAACATACAGACGGTTCTACTGATAACTTATTCATTGAAATAAGTAAATGGATAATGTATTTCGATGGATCAAGTACATCGAACAAATCTGGAGTAGGAATTCTTATTATTTCTCCAAACAATATCCCGACTAAAGTATCATGGGAGATTAAACCCATTTGTTCGAATAATGAAGCCGAGTATGAAGCTTTGATAGCGGGTCTCGAGACTTTAATTAAGTTAAAAGCTCGACATGTAATTATTAGAGGTGATTCGCAATTAGTGATCAAACAAGTGCGGAAAGAGTATAAATGCGTTAATACCAACTTGATCAGATACTTGGAAAGAGTGATGACTTTAAAGAGAATGTTCGATGATATAACATTCGAATACGTTCCTCGAGAATTCAATCAAGAAGCCAATGACTTAGCGCAAATTGCCTCGAAGTATAAGATATCTCCGGAACATTTGCAGGAAATGATTCAAATTAAAGAGAAACTACCTTGGGAAAATGAAATTTTACAAATTGACGACTTAGATGACCAAGATTGGAGAAAATCGATCATAGAATACCTGCAAAACCCCAATGGGAGGACTGTAGACCCCTAATTTTGCCCGGCCTCTCAAAATAAAAGATAGAGGAACTTCGCCCGAAGATGGAGTTCATCTGGTTTCCCAAAAATTGAGGAAACCTCCCGCAACAACATGGAATTCGCTTATATGCACGATAAAGACTAAAGAAGACCTCTCATAATAAGACGGAGTTCAATCATCCACACAAAGGAGACTTCCTACACGAAGATAAAGCTTCAACGGACACATATCGGCATCAACTGACGTCCAAAACAGACAAGGAAAGCTTCCTGGAGTCCCGAAACGCGCGAAACTGGCCAGAACAGTCGAGACAGCCGTCCCAAAGTTGGGACGGCCGTCCCAACCTGTCCCAGCCAGTTGGGACGCGCGTCCCGAAGTTGGGACGGCCGTCCCAAGTCCCAGTTCAAGTGGGACGGCCGTCTCGGGTCCCCAGGGGGTCCCAGCCTGTGTAATTTTGCCATTTGGGACGGCCGTCCCAGTCCAGACGGCCGTCCCAGTCCAGACGGTGGTCCCGAAGTGCGCCTGCTGCGAAAACTATAAATAGGAGGCTCATTTGTCACTTTTTCACACCACAGACACTCCAGAGAGCTCTGAAACACTTTCTAAAACTCAGAGCACTTGTCTATTTCTTTCTTTCTCTTGAATGATCTTTCCGATTGCCTTAAATAGGTAACAATCGGTTAAGGAATTATATTCCGGTATTCGATTCTTCTTTAAATTTTTAGTGGGGTTGATCTTGTATTGGTGAGGAGAGTCTGTGTAGAGAGAGGGGTTGCCAAAACGCATCCTCACAGTTCGAGACTCTCAATATCAAGCTTGCTACGAAGGTTCTTTTCAATTCTCTTCTCTTTTATTGCTTTATTTATTGTTTTATTTAGCTTTATTTATGCCATGTAGAATAAAATCATGTAGATAGCTATTTTGTCTCTTTTATTGTTTTATTTAGCTTTATTCATCATTTTATGCATGCAATATAGAATAAAATCATGTAGATAGCCATTTAATATTATAGGGTAATCGTGTAATTTCTCGTAGTCTTTACTTAAATGAATTAATCTGTCATAGGGAACCCGAAAGGGGCGTTGTGGGGTGCTAACACCTTCCCCACACGTAACTAACTCCCTTACCTAACTCTGGTTATAATGGCCAAGTCTGGTTTTTATTAAAATCAATGCCTTTTCATCCTTTTCCAATGTTTATGGTCAAAATATTGGTGGTGACTCCATAAGAACCCCTTTTCGAAAACCTTGCTTTTTCAATGTTGAAGCAATGAACATATTTTAAAACAAATACGCGAGTCTAAACCATCTTTCGCGACCGCTCGCATAAACGTTTCGAGACGTCCATTGGACGTCGGAAAGGGACGGCGGCGACAGATGGCGACTCCACTGGGGAAGCTAGAGAGTTGATCCCATTTAGTAACAAATAAATTCAAACTAAGTAAAGATTTGAAATTACGCCTTTACCCTTCGTATGTTTTTTTACTGTATGGCTTTAATAACTGCTGTATGATTATTTTCTGCAAATTGTTTGAAATATAAATTGCACACAAAACCCTTGCACACAACAGTCCCTCTATACCCGGGGGCAAGAGTGAATACCTATAGGGAGTGGGTGGCAGATACGATCGGTTAGTTGGCACACGGGGCTACTGCCGTTGTCGGAAAACCACCAACTCAAGGTGATAACTCTCTTCTTTTGGTCTAAGGGTGTCGCCACGGAGTTCCGTGCATGACCCGAGGATCGAGAGATTGAGAGGTCCCTATAATGGGGGCACCTTGGGGATCTTTGGCCTGGTGAGAACAATTAGAACCACCTAAACCAAGCACGTTTCTGCAGGAAAACCCTACCTCGTGATTAAATAAGCGTGGCTCTGCTCGTGGATGTATGAATTATGTGTGCATACGTTTGCTGCATTTGTATTGATGCATTAGCATAGGGTAATCATACAACAGACAAAAAATGAAAAAACCTAAAAATCATAAAAAAATGTAAAACATTAAGGTCATAAAAATACCTTTTCAAAAAGATTCTTGGCAAAGTCGTATCATTCATACCGCATCATTCAATAAGTGGTAAAACTAAGAGAGAAAACCAATGCATTAAGAAAAGTATGCATAAACATCATCATAAATAAAATCTCTCATACATAAACACGTTCATCCTAGGGCATATTTATTCCACGCTAATCATTTAAAATAAAAAGTTATAATAAGAATCATTAAAATCATTTAGAAGGTGGCTGGTCTTCCGCCCGTCCTCACTCGTGCTCAAAAGGCTAAGAAGATGGAACAACTAGAAGAACAAAACCGAAAGCTCACCGCTGAGCTTACTACACTGAAAGAGCAAATGGCTCAAATGTTAGAAATGATACATCAACAGAATCTCCATCAAGAGGGTCCTCAGAATGGACAAGCCTCTCACCACGAAGAAGAAGAGGAACCTCAGAATGAGCATGATCAATCTGGTACAAGAGCAGTACATATTCATGCTCCTGAAGTATCAAAACAACAAATCACTCGCTCTTGAAGAGAGGCCGAGAGCCATGGAAGGACACAATTTTGATATAAAAGAGGCTGCTGATATGTGTCTCGTTAAAAACATCCAATTCCCTAATAAGTTCAAAACTCCGGACTTCCCGAAATACTTAGGAATAACTCTGCCCCAAAAGCCATCTTACAATGTACCGCCGTAAGATGGCTGCATATGCCGATAATGAGAAACTCCCGATTTATTGCTTTCAAGAGAGTTTAGCTCGAATCGGCCTTAAACTGGTATATGCAACTAGAAGGGGGCCAAATCCAAACCCGGAGACACCTAGCAGATGCCTTTCTTCGTCGATATAAATACAATATTGATCTGACCCCCGAAAGAGCAGATCTACAACTATTAAGCAAGAAAGATGATGAATCCTTCAAAGCATATGCCCAAAGATGGAGGGAATTGGCAAGCACAAGTAGAACCTCCTTTATCCGACAAAGAGACTACATCCATGTTCATCAATTCTTTGACGGGTCCTTATTATGACAAAATGATAGGGAACACATCGACACTCTTCGCAGATGTAGTCATTATAGGAGAAAGAGTAGAGCAAGGTCTGAAGAACGGAAGGATTGCACAGCAGAACTCCTCCAACTCCTCTACTCCATTCATTAAAAAGAGCCTCTGGAAAAAGAAAGAAGGAACCGTAAATGCAATCAACTTGGCCATTCCTTCTTCCTCCTCTCAAGCAAACTAAGTCACGTAGACCGTAAAGGAAGTTCACCCCAATACCCACTTCTTATGCAAGCTTGCTGTTAAAATTACTAGACGCCAAACTCCTCGTACGCATTCCTCCCAAGAAGATGGAGCCACCATATCCAGAATGGTATAAGCTTAATGAAAAATGCAACTATCATTCGGACGCTCCAGGACATTCTACAGATAACTGCATAACCTTAAAGCATAAGGTCCAAGATTTAATAGATGCGGGATGAATTACCTTTGACGCATCTACTCCAAAGGTGGACGACCAGCCCTTATCAAAGCCCGAGTAAAAGACGAGATAAGGGAGACCAGCAGATTAGGGCTCATCATTTTTACTTTTTTGCAATAAACATAAAGAAATAATAAAAGCTTCCGATGTATTTCTCGTGAACCTTGTCTATGATCATGAGATTTTTGGTTAAATTGGGCTTTGTAAATATTTTCTTCTATCAATACAATGAGGCATTTTTTTTAATATCCATATTCTCTTTCATTCTTTTCTCTCTCATACATTTAATAAAAGAATCTAAAACAAAGCATAACCCATACAGTCATGTCCGTGATTGAAAACTCCTTGGAAGATCCGAAAGTCGAAGACGAATGGATTGATTCGACAGATGAGGAGGGGACCATTTCCCCGGATATGCAAAGACTGTTAGAAAAAGAAGCTCAATCAATACAGCCCCATCAGGAGAAAACTGATGCTATCAATTTGGGATCAGAAGATGATAAGAAAGAAGTAAACATCAGTACCCAAATTAATAATGATGTCAGGGAAAAGTTAATACAATTACTAAGAGAATATATGGATGTGTTTGCTTGGTCCTACCATGATATGCCTGGGATTGACAAGAGCATAGTAGAGCATCGGTTACCAATAAAAGAGGGATTTCGGCCCGTTAAGCAAAAACTCAGAAGAGTAAAACCATAATGGTCCATAAAAATTAAAGAAGAAGTAGAAAAACAATTGGACGCCAATTTTCTAATTGTATCAAAATACCCTGAATGGTTGGCCAACATTGTGCCAGCCATAAAGAAAAATGGAAAAATCAGAGTATGCGTAGATTACGTAGATTTAAACCGTGCAAGTCCGAAAGATGATTTTCCCTTACCACATATCGATATGCTCGATAGATCATACCGCTACAAATACTCTCTATTCTTTCATGGATGGATATGCAGTGGTATAACCAGATTAAATTGGTCTGTCGAAGATAGAGAAAAAACTTCCTTCATTACACCATGGGGTACATTCTGCTATAGAGTAATGCCTTTTGGACTCAAGAACGCAGGGGCTACTTACCAAAGGGCTATGGTCACGCTATTTCATGATATGATTCACAAAGAAATCGAAGTATATGTGGATGATATGATCACCAAGTCCAAAAACGAAATAGATCACCTCCAATACTTAAAGAAGTTATTCAATCGACTTCGAAAATACCAGATTAAGCTCAACCCGGCTAAATGCACATTCGGAGTACGATCAGGAAAACTCCTTGGGTTTATTGTTAGTAAAAGAGGAATTGAGGTGGACCCTGATAAAACAAAGGCAATCATAGAAATGCCCCCACCAAGGACAGAAAAAGAAATCAGAGGGTTCTTGGGCCGAATAAACTACATCGCACGGTTCATCGCGCAATTAACGGACAAGTGCACGCCTATCTTCAAGTTATTGCGTAAAAACCAACCGAAAGTTTGGAACGACGAATGTCAACAAGCTTTCGAAAAAATCAAAATGTGCCTAACCAATCCCCCGATACTGGTACCACCTGTAGAAGGAAAGCCCCTGATTCTTTACCTTTCAGTACTCGACGAATCCATGGGATGTGTGCTCGGTCAACAAGATGATACGGGTAAAAAAGAACAAGCCATATATTACCTCAGTAAAAAATTTCTAAACTATGAGACTCGTTATACACCACTCGAAAAAACATGTTGTGCATTGGTGTGGGCAACTCAACGTCTTCGACAATATATGGTCAGACATACAACTTGGTTGATTTCCAAAATGGACCCAATCAAATATCTGTTTGAAAAACCCGTTTTGACCGGAAGGATAGCCAGATGGCAAGTACTCTTATCAGAATTTGACATCGTTCATGTCACTCAAAAAGCTATCAAAGGAAGCCCTCTAGCAGCATTATCCGGCACATGGACCAATAGACGAATATCAATCCCTACAAGATGATTTTCCGAGATGAGCACATAATGCACATCCAACATGAAGAACTAGAGAATAATGAGTGGATCATGTTCTTCGATGGAGCTTCAAATTTACTAGGACACTGGATCGGAGCTATTTTAATATCTCCCGAAAAGAAGTATATGCCAAGAATGACCAGATTAAACTTTGATTGCACAAACAATATGGCGGAATACGAAGCTTGCGCTCTAGGTATTCAAGCAGCTTTGGATCATGGGGTAACTAGACTCAAAGTATTCTGTGACTCTTCCCTTGTTATTTACCAACTCAAGGGTGAATGGGAAACTAAAAATTCCAAGTTAATCCCTTATCCGGAACACATTCGTAACATGACTTCAAAAATGGAAAACATCGACTTCGAGTATGTCCCTCGGAAGACAACCAAATTGCAGATGCATCGGCAACATTATCATCCATGTTCACATTAGAACAAGAACATGAGATGCCCGTCATCCAAGTCAAAAGGTACAATAAACAAGCCTTTTGTATGACGATAGACAATGAAAAAGGTGAAACCCCTTGGTATCATGACATAAGGCAATACTTAACAAAGGGTGAATACCCCGAGGGAATCAGTGATAATGATAAAAGGATTATTCGGAAAAGGGCCGTAGGGTTTATGTTGATAGGAGAAACCCTTTATAAAAAGAACTTTGACTCCACTTTGCTAAGATGCGTCAATCTCAAAGAATCTCAGAAACTGATTAGGGAAATACATGAAGGAGCCTTCGGGACGCACGCTCCAGGGCATATCATGGCTAGGAAAATCCTCAGGGCAGGATATTTTTGGTCCACAATGGAAAAGGACTGTCATCAGTATGCCAGAAAATGTCACAAATGTCAAGTACATGCGGACAACGTGCATGTTCCACCGGTACCTCTCAATGTTATGGCAATCCCATGGCCATTTGCCATGTGGGGCATGGATGTTATTGGTCCCATTGAACCTAAGGCATCCAATGGTCATCGATTTATTCTGGTGGCTATTGATTACTTCACTAAATGGGTAGAAGCTGCATCCTACGCGCATGTGACTAAAAAGGTAGTGGTCACCTTCGTTCAAAAGAATATCATATGTCGATATGGTATCCCGCATCGTCTCATTACCGATAACGGGTCCAATTTGAATAATAAGATGATGGAAGAATTATGTCGAGATTTCAAAATTCAACACCATAATTCTTCTCCTTATCGGCCCAAAATGAATGGCGCGGTCGAAGCGACCAATAAAAATATCAAGAAGATTGTTCAAAAGATGGTTAAAACCTATAGAGATTGGCATGAAATGTTACCTTTTGCTCTTCATGGTTATCGAACATCCGTACGGACTTCAACAGGGGCTACTCCATTTTCCCTGGTATATGGTGTGGAGGCCGTGTTACCAATAGAAGTCGAAATACCTTCCTTGCGAATCATAATGGAAGCAAAACTAACGAAGCCGAATGGGTTCAAAGTCGATACGATCAATTAAACCTTATCGATGAAAAGCGACTGAATGCTATATGTCATGGACAAGCCTATCAAAAGAAGATCAAGAAGGCTTATGATAAAAAGGTCCACCCTCATACTTATCAAGAAGGGGATCTAGTTATAAAGAAATTGCTTCCAACCCAGAAGGATAAAATTGGAAAATGGGCAGACAAATTACGAAGGACCCTTTGTGGTCAAAAGAGCTTTCTCAGGAGGGGCACTTATCCTCACCAATATGGATGGAGAGGAATTTCGACACCCAATCAATTCGGACGCGGTGAAGAAGTATTATGCTTGAAGACATTGCTCAAGACCCGTCAGGAATGAAAATCCGCAAAGGACGTTCCCGGGCAAAAGATAGGGTCCATATTCCTCGCTAGGATACGTCCTAGGCAAAAAGTAGAGGTAAAAAAAAGAAAGAAACTAAGAGCAATGGTTACTTTAGTCGAAAACCGAAAAGGCGGCTAAAGTAACATTCTTCCGAAGCAAGCGTCTGCATAGTCTTTACTCCGGGCTCGGGCATCTCAACTGAAGCAATTAGGAGAACCAGGGGGCAGATATCACGGACATGACTATTTAAGCCTATACAGTATAGCCAACCCTGACCACCCATTCTTCTAAATACCTTTTGAAATCCTTCTATAAAAGAAATAAAACTTTTGCTCATTTATCAATAAAATTCCTTTTCATTTCCTTTCTCTTGACCAAATATTATGGAAATGCCTCTTTATTGATAAATCATAAATATGCGCAAAGACCTTTAATCAAAGATCAAACATGCATCTAAAAAAGGGGAAGCATAACAAAAAAGAAAATAATAAATGCCTGCTAGTATATTCTTAGGTAAAAACTAGGGTAGCCTGCTAGATCGGAAATCCCAAAAGAACGATCTAGGCAAAAGATAAGGCAAAAGCCCCCTAAGATATTCTAGGCAAAAATTAAGGCAACCCGCTAGATCGAAAACCCGCAAAGGGCGGTCTAGGCAAAAGATAAGGCTAAAATTAAAAGATGAGTAAAAGATGAGCCCATCATTGTAATCATAAAGAAAGGAACCCATCGGCATATTCATGAGAAGCCAACGGGAGAAGGCCAGTTACTTTCTAAATGCATCAAAAATAAATAAACAAATAGATTGCATTTAGGACATCCACACACAAAGTAGTTGCATAATACGACTTTATCAAAATCAAGAAAAATAATTTTCTTCAAACAAGAATAATAAACATGCATATAAAGAGGCTAGTCTCCATACTTGTGATTGAAAACAGGAGGCGCCAGAATCCAGTCTCCATATGAAAATCAAAATCGCAAAAGGCAAAATCAAAACCGTTTCAGCAAGAATAAAATAGTTTCAAGGAAACTCGCTCTAACCTTCTACAAAAGAAGGTACATAAAAAAAAATGACCAACGGAAAGGCTTGATCATCCCCAAGCGGATCCTTGCCTACTCCAGAGGCAAGACAAAAAGATTACCTCGCGACTCAGCTTCATCACTACATGAGTCATCAAGCACACTCATGCAAGAGTCTCCATTTCATTTCCCAAAAGAGAATAAGGACTACACAAGAGCCCATCGAAGAAAGCACATAATTAAATCACCCAAATCACTGGGGGGCAACAAAAAGAAAGAAGAGAAAAGCCTTTCATCCTCCAACAAAGGCCACGACATGAAAAAGCCGAAAGAAAATCCCCAAGAAGAGCACATCAAGAAAAATCTACAAAAGCAGAAAAGAAGAAATTTCCATCCCCAGGAGGCCAATAAAATTCCCCAGGGATCATTACAAAGAGAAGAGAAAATATATATCTTTCCATCTAACGTGCATAAAAGGCGCACATACAAACCCATTCCCCAGCAGAAATAAAAGCATAAGACAAAAGTCAGTTCAAGCAATAAGGAGTCAAAAACTCCATTTTCCCTCTAAGGGGGCAATTCAAAAGAGATCTCAGTCAGAGCAATCAAATTCTCAAAAGAAAAAATTTCACCGGTGAGCTTACAACAGAACTACTATTTGCTCAAAATAAGCAAAGAGCTAATATCCCAGAGAAATGGGAAATCAACCTATGCCAGAGGTAATGCAAGCCCAAAAGCATAAAAGTCTTCACCATTGCTGAAGAAATTGCCTAATCAAGAGGCACAATCAAAGTCCCCAATAAATTCCTGCCTAAAAGGCAACCAACGAAGAATCCCCGGTAAAACCGGATGACTAAAATAGAAAAGTAAAAAAGAAAGAAAATCAATTATTCCTCATGGAATAGGCGCATGATCAGAGACAATAAGTCGCCAGAAACCGGATGAGGGTTCATACTCATCAATAAAAAAAAAAAGATATACCAAAAATTTCATACCAGGTGGGGGTACGTACTCACCTAAGCCTTGCAGAACGGGGCTTACCAAAAACTTCATACCGGGTGGGGGTACGTACTCACCTAAGCCTTGCAGAACGGGGCTTACCAAAAACTTCATACCGGGTGGGGGTACGTACTCACCTAAGCCTTGCAAAACGGGGCTTACCAAAAAAAAAACTTCATACCGGGTGGGGGTACGTACTCACCTAAGCCTTGCAGAACGAGGCTTATCAAAAAAACCTTGCAGAATGGGGCTTACCAAAAACTTCATACCGGGTGTGGGTACGTACTCACCTAAGCCTTGCAGAACGGGGCTTACCAAAAACTTCATACCGGGTGGGGGTACGTACTCACCTAAGCCTTGCAAAACGGGGCTTACCAAAAAAAAAAAAAAAACTTCATACCGGGTGGGGGTACGTACTCACCTAATCCTTGCAGAACGAGGCTTATCAAAAAAGCCTTGCAAAACGGGGCTTACCAAAAAAAAAAAAAAAAAAAAAAACTTGCAAAATAAGGTTTATACCGGATGAGGGTAGGTACTCATCAAAATTTAGTAAAAATGCATCAGGTGGAGTAAAATATACTCACCGAGAAGCATTGCAAAAAACGGGTGCAAAGACTTTACTTCTATTAGAGGATAGTTCGGTGGTGAGCACCTCGGAAGTAAGTACCCACGAGAGTTCTGCAAAATGCAAACTCATACCAGGTGAGGGTAGGTACTCACCAAAACCTTGAAAAACAAGGTTCATACCTAGTGGGGGTAAGTACCCACAAAAGTCTAGTCAAATACAGACTTATACCAGGTGAGGGTAAGTACTCACCAGAGTCTTAGAAAAAGAAAGCTCAAACCAGATAGGGGTTAGTACCTATCAAGATATTTATCATCCGGAGGATCAGCAAGGAGCAGTATCCGAAGGATAGCCGGGCAAAAGGGTCAACTCCTTCCCCTACCAACTAATTATGTCGGCATATTAAAACCAACAAATTAGTTAGGCAGGTGAAGGGGGGGCAGCTGTAGACCCCTAATTTTGCCCGGCCTCTCAAAATAAAAGATAGAGGAACTTCGCCCGAAGATGGAGTTCATCTGGTTTCCCAAAAATTGAGGAAACCTCCCGCAACAACATGGAATTCGCTTATATGCACGATAAAGACTAAAGAAGACCTCTCATAATAAGACGGAGTTCAATCATCCACACAAAGGAGACTTCCTACACGAAGATAAAACTTCAACGGACACATATCGGCATCAACTGACGTCCAAAACAGACAAGGAAAGCTTCCCGGAGTCCCGAAACGCGCGAACCGGCGTAACAGTCGAGACGGCCGTCCCAAAGTTGGGACGGCCGTCCCAACCTGTCCCAGCCCGGTTGGGACGCGCGTCCCGAGTTGGGACGGCCGTCCCAAGTCCTAGTTCAAGTGGGACGGCCGTCCCGGGTCCCCGGGGGTCCCGGCCTGTGTAATTTTGCCATTTGGGACGGCCGTCCAGTCCGACGGCCGTCCAGTCCGACGGTGGTCCCGAAGTGCGCCTGCTGCGAAAACTATAAATAGGAGGCTCATTTGTCACTTTTTCACACCACAGACACTCCAGAGAGCTCTGAAACACTTTCTAAAACTCAGAGCACTTGTCTATTTCTTTCTTTCTCTTGAATGATCTTTCCGATTGCCTTAAATAGGTAACAATCGGTTAAGGAATTATATTCCAGTATTCGATTCTTCTTTAAATTTTTAGTGGGGTCAATCTTGTATTGGTGAGGAGAGTCTGTGTAGAGAGAGGGGTTGCCAAAACGCATCCTCACAGTTCGAGACTCTCAATATCAAGCTTGCTACGGAGGTTCTTTTCAATTCTCTTCTCTTTTATTGCTTTATTTATTGTTTTATTTAGCTTTATTTATGCCATGTAGAATAAAATCATGTAGATAGCTATTTTGTCTCTTTTATTGTTTTATTTAGCTTTATTCATCATTTTATGCATGCAATATAGAATAAAATCATGTAGATAGCCATTTAATATTATAGGGTAATCGCGTAATTTCTCGTAGTCTTTACTTAAATGAATTAATCTGTCATAGGGAACCCGAAAGGGGCGTTGTGGGGTGCTAACACCTTCCCCACACGTAACTAACTCCCTTACCTAACTCTGGTTATAATGGCCAAGTCTGGTTTTTATTAAAATCAATGCCTTTTCATCCTTTTCCAATGTTTATGGTCAAAATATTGGTGGCGACTCCATAAGAACCCCTTTTCGAAAATCTTGCTTTTTTAATGTTGAAGAAATGAACATATTTTAAAACAAATACGCGAGTCTAAACCATCTTTCGCGACCGCTCGCATAAACGTTTCGAGACGTCCATTGGACGTCGGAAAGGGACGGCGGCGACAAGGACTGACAAGAAAATTAAGTATCGAGCAGTAAAATATGTGTTGTTAAATGATGAGTTATATAAAAGAGGAATCGACGGGGTATTGCTTAGATGTTTAGGAAACGATGATGCTTACTTAGCAATGGGTGAAATACATAATGGAATATGTGGGGCCCATATGATAGGTCAAAAGATGAAATGGACTTTAACTCGACAAAGTTATTACTGGCCTTCGATTTTAAAAGATTGTATCGAGTATGCTAAGTCCTGTGAAGAATGTCAAAAGTTTAGTTCCATACAACAGGTGTCCGCTAGTGAATTACACTCGATCATTAAACCTTGGCCTTTTAGAGGTTGGGCTATAGACTTAATCAGACAAATTTTTCCACAATCATCGAAAGGGCATAGATATATAATCGTTGCTGTCGATTACTTTTCAAAATGGGTAGAAGCAATACCATTAAAGGATGTTGATCAGCAAGATGTAATTGATTTTATTGAAGAATACATCATTTATCGATTTGGGATCCCACAGTCTATCACTACAGACAGAGGGACAGTGTTTACTGGTAGAAAGATAGCTAAATATGCTGAATCGAGAAATATTCAATTATTAACATCAACTCCATATTATGCTCAGGCTAATGGGCAAGTCGAAGCAATTAACAAGGTGATTATCGGGTTAATCAAAAAACATGTTGGCAATAAACCAAAAACATGGCACGAAACGTTATTGCAAATTTTGTGGGCTTATCGAAATTCACCTAGAGATTCCTTACAGAATACTCCATACAAACTGGTGTATGGACACGATGCAATTCTACCCATCGAGATAAATATTGAGTCGAATCGAATACAGAGGCAGAATGATTTACCCAGTTGTGATTATTGGAACATGATGTATGATGAATTAAATGAACTCGATGAAACAAGGTTACAAGCGTTGAATAGCATGATTTTACAAAAGAATCAAATTGCTCGAGTGTACAATAGAAAAGTGCGAAAGAAGACGTTTGATGAAGGTGACTTAGTATGGAAAACAATTCTGCCAATGGACAAGAAATGTAAAAATTATGGGAAATGGTCACCGAATTGGGAAGGACCTTTCGAAGTTATTAAAGTATTATCGAGCAATGCTTATTCGATTGTCGATTGGTATAACAAAGATAAAGTGCTGTCAATAAACGGAAAGTATTTAAAGGTATATAAGCCCGAATAAGAGAAACAAACATTCAATATTGATTAAAATAAGAGTAATGTTTACAAATATTGAGTTTTCAAATTCTCAAAAGCTATTAGCAAGTTGGGTCCAAGTCGATGATATCGAAGCCTCTTCGAGTGGTCGACTTATGTTGTTGCTCCATGCTTTGTCCCAAAGACAACGCCACTTCCTTCGCAGAAGAGTTGATATGTTCTAGTTTTGACGCTAGGAGCCCTTCTGCGATTCCAGCTTGTAGTAGCCTCTTCTTTAATTCCCCGATTTCATTCTCGACTGAAGCCATCTCTTTCAGCGTCTCCTCTCGATCGAGTTTCTGAATCTTTAATATGTTCGATTTCTCGATCTGGAAAGAAGAAACGTCAGATAACTTAGTTGTCAGCGATTGCTTCTTCTTTCTTGCAGCATAGGCCTGGTTGAACAGATCAGTGGCCGCTGCAACCTCTGCATCGAAGCCCTTTGGAAGAATCCCCTCGGGGAAAGACTCGATAGAAGTTAAGATCTCTTTGAAAAGTTGTTTCCTCTCAAAAGATTCCACCAAAACTTCCAGAGGTAAAGAGTAGAAGAAAGTCCGAAAGCGATGTTTGAGTTGATACGCTCCTTCAATCGAGACGGCAGGTGGTTGGGAAGAATGGCTTGAGGAAGTGACGCCACTCGATACCAGAATATCGAGGATCGCGAAAGGATCTTCCTCGATGGCAGCTCGATATTCTGGCACGTTGCTAGTAGTGGGCTCTGTCAGCATGGGCACTGTGGGCGAGAGTGGCTCGACCACAGACATCGAGAAGGGATGGGAACCCATTTGCTCCGTAGTGGTGGGAGATGGAGAATCCTGGACATGGACGACAGGGATATTTACTGCAAAGAAAATAAATCAGGTGAGTTGAAAACTTATAAAAAGCAAATTGAATAGTGAAGAAAAAAGGAAAAAATACCAGGTGGAGGTAGAGCAAGAAGTGTTGAAGCAAGAGGAAGATTTTGTACAGCCTCGGATTGCTACAAATCGAGATAGAAATTAGAAAAGAAAACACGTGTAAATCAAGAGATGCATATGAACATTTAAGAGTGGTACCTCAAGAATAGGTGTTGAGGAGGGAGGTACAAAATCGACATTCGTCGATATGGTCGCCGATGTACGACCCTGAAAATATCAATTAATTTAAGTCATACGATAGGCTTTGTCGAAATTTAGGAATATCAAGTTTGTGTAAAAAAGGGACTCACATGGCTCGATTGAGTTGCGGGAGTAGTTTGGCCCGTGGTAGGGATCGTATTAGAGTCCGTCGATAATGGATCGAGAGCAACTGGTTGAACAGATCGAGGACTCTTCGATTTTTGTTTCTGAAAATAGAAGATCGAAAAGAGATAAGTATAAGAATATGGATTGATCAGACAGAAAAATGAATAGGACAAAACAGAAGTCAAAAGGAACCTTCGATTTTTTCGAAGAAGTAGGAATGGTGGCTGAGCGTCTGCGGTTTCTGACTAAGGCTGACGGGTCCGATTCATCTGAGGATTCCCAGTCCTCTTGTCTCTTCTCTTGACCCTTCTCGACAGCGGTGACCTTGGTAGATTTCGAAACTGCCAATAAAAGAAGACAGATTAGCTTATAATATACAGAATCAAAAAATATGAGAAGACAGTAAAACCTCACCAAAAGGTGATGGAGTCAAAATTTTGACTCGATCAATATGTACTAGCCAAGGAGGCAGGAGGTCTTCGGAGAGGTTAAGGTAAGGAAAGTAAAACAATTTCGATACCGAAATGTCTTTGTTTTTGGGTTTTGGGCGAAGTGTTTCTTTAAGGGTTCTCAGTTCTCGAACCCATTTGGGATGAGTTAAAGGTTTTGCGAGTCCAAAAGGTGCTGTAGGAAAAGTGGGAAGGCGATCGGGACAATACATTTCAAAAGGGGTTTTTCCTAAGGGATTAATTATTTTGTGGTTCGACCTATTGGTATCTGTTTTTGGGATAAAGAAATGACGAGCGTCATAAAAGGTCGATTCTAGTTTTAGTGGAGTATAACATATTTGATAAAAATTCTCGAATCGAGATATTTGGAGACAAGTGGAAGTGTGTACCTTTCTTCCCTTTCGACTTGTCCTGCAACACAAGAGAAGGACGAGCAGTCAGTTTCTGTCGAACCTCGTCAAAAGCAGCATGATTTTTTGAGAACCAAGTGGTCCACCATTGAGAAAATTCCACAGTCGATAAATAATTTGATTCAAATACATATGGGTAAAGATGCATCGAGGTTCTTGGCAAAAACTTGGCAAGCTCCCGGCCGATGGTCGATTCAGTCAACTTGGATTTGGGGAGGGTATTTAAAGGAAAAAAGGGTAAAGATTGGCTCAGACCAAACTGTCTTGAAAAAAGTTGAGGATAGTAAGTAATAAACTTGAAATCTTTGGATTGGAAGCCCGATATTAATACATCTTGAGTTAAATAGCTACTCCATATATCGACCAACTCTAATTGCAACCCAGGAGTTGAGGCAGGAAATTTTGACTTAAACCAAATCGGCCCCCTAAGTTGGTCACTTAGTCGTCCAAGATTTACAGTAAAAGGAGCTAAGGTTGAATCGAAAGTGAATCTAGTTAACAAAAAGTGAAGGTATCTACAATAAGAAGCCTCATCAGGCTTATGGCGAGGATGGCGAGAGGATAATCGAGCCCCTTCTATATTTACACTTGGGGGGTGGTAGAAGTTGGGGGAATGATGCTCTCAAAAATCGAAGTTAACCATAACTGTATAAACCAAACGGGGCCAGAAAAATTCCCTGATGCCTTAGGAGTACTCAAAATTTCGACAGCTTCATCGAAAACAGTATACACATGCGCTAGCAAAAATTTGGCTAAACATAGGCTAGGCTGGCCTAGGTGAAGGAGATATGCAAGGTTGAACAAATGAGGGGAAATTTGGATCGATCGAGGGCAAAAAACATGGGTGCACAGCCAATACACCAAAAATGCCACGTGCTCTTCATCGGTAACAGCTATCGAAGGGTCATCGATAAAATGCTTCTCAAGGAAATGACCATAGGCCTTCGATTCCCAATCAATTTTAGACTTCAGAGAATTATCCGAAGGACATGCACCCTGAAAGTATCTCTCTCCTATAGGTTTTAATCCAGTGATGACTGCGACGTCGAAAAAAGTAGGTGAGAGAGGGCCGCAAGGTAATTCCAGGGCATGTATTTCTTTATTCCATAAATGTATGGCAGCCAAAAACATAGCCATGTCTAAATAAGATAAGTCACATTGAGACAGGTGCAAAAAATCGAAAATCCCCACATTTCTCCAATGGTTCCCAAACTTAGCTTTGACCCGATCAAACCATCTCATGAACAAAGGTTTTTTGGAAGGAGGGCCTGTCCGATATATCCTAGAGACAAGATTCAGAAAATCGATTCTAACTTTAGGCTGGTGCACAAGAGCTGGGCTATTTGAGAGGGTGAGGGGAGAAATAGTTCCACTACCAGAAAGAATAGGACCCCCAAAAGCAAAACTAACACCTTCAACAGTGTAAGGAACGAGTACCTGCGTTTCAGCAATTTTTTGGGAAGCTTCTTCCATCAGAGGCCGTGGAGCGAACTTCTGGTTGTTAATCTCCAGCAAGTTAGAAGGCAATGAGGAAAGGGGTGGAACGGAGAAGTCAGAAGATTTTGACGAGGTGGTCATCTTAGTGAGCTTAGAGAAGGGTTAACGAATGAGGTAGCAAGGAGGAAGACAACAACTCAAGGAAGACGATGAAGGTGCAAGCAGAGGGTAAAAGTTCGCGTAAAAAACCAAAGTAAAAACCAAGGGAAAGGTTAAAGAGAAAATCGCCTAGGGAGCTGGAACGACAGACGCGAAAGGTAATAAATGTAGCGTACTGTAAAAGCAACAGACTGATATGATGGCGACGTAAAACGGAAAGGAAAACCTAAAACCCTTTTAACCCTAGAACCCCAGAAAACTTAAACCCTAAGTTCCGTAGGCTTCCAAACATTAAGGCGGGAATATTGAAAGAATATAAACTGAAATCATTCATATTCTTTCAAGGGGGCATTTTGTTAGTGGCAAATCGAGAAAAGCAATCGAAAATGTGACTCGATAAGATAAACAAAATCGATGTCTGGTTAGAAGCACGTAGCATCGAGAAGTACAATCGAGAATCGAGTAAATGGTAACCAAAGGCCTGTTATCGAATAAAAAACTAAGTCATATGAGACCAAGGTCAAAAAGGAATCATAAGCAAATTGAAGTTCTCGAAAATACAAAATCGAGAGTGAAGAAAGCCAATGTGGACATCGAGATTCTGCCAAACCATGAAAAGAAGAATAAGTCAAACGCACGTATAGAGAGCAGTTCCGAAACAGGGAAGGAGTCGAGGATCGTGAGAACGTGGGAGACCGTGGAAGGTAAACTGTCATATGCACGTAGAACGTGGTAGCAGCCTTGTTAACTGCTTCTGGAAAGCTTGAACGATGTCCTATAAATAGAGCAAAGAAGGACGGAAAGGGGAAATTGGCAGAGAACAGAATCAGTAGTGAAAAGTCTACCGGAGAAACGACAAACACCATGAAGCTTCGGCAACTGGATTTCCTTGCTCACCGAGTACATTTACCGCTTTCGTATTTTCCTTGGTAATTTATGCTTCAAGCAATTTTATGTTTCGTACTCTCTATTCTTAGTCATTTCAATTCAATGCAAGTTTAAGTTTCTGTATTTTCGATTTCCTGTCATTTACTTTTCTTGCAATTTCGATTTATTGCCATTTACATTTCCTGCACATTTCGATTTCCTGCCATTTACTTTTCTTGCAATTTCGATCTATTGCCATTTACATTTCCTGCACATTTCGATTTCCTGCCATTTATATTTGCACTATTTTCGATTCTTCGTCATTTACAATTAATGCAAATTTGGGGTTTTTGCACTTTATATTTTCTTGCAATTTAAATGTTACGTTTCTCGATTCGATACTTTATCGCTTTCGATACTTTAAATACAAAATACCAAAAACGACTTTCTTGATATCTTGTGATTTTCGATCCTCATACACGTTTTCGATTGAAAGTCAGACTGCTAGCCTAAGTAAAAAGAACTTACGTGGGAGGATTTCGATTAGGACCATAACACTGTTTATAATCAAAATCGATCGAAATTCCACCAGAAACACATAGTAATGATGATTATCCATGATAATTTATTTCAACAAAAAGGACAAATCGACATGTCATCTTTATTTATAGTATATTGTGTCAAATGATGGTCACAATATTCACAAAATATCCTACTTCTAACATCATCTCAACAACCATTTTTAATACAAAAATCATCGTATTAGTCAATTTTAAAACAAAAATCTATGTTGAACTCTCGTAAGAAAAAACTATAACAATAATGTGTTTTCATTATCACATTTTTCAAGTGATCTTCTTTCAACAATCACCCCTCAACAAATGAAAAATTTTGCATAACCACTTACATCTTCAATAATATAATAAAAGTTTGTGTTCAATCTAACTTCACTCTTATCGTTAATCTGTGGTTTTCTTTTCACATATTAACTTTCTGTTACCACTAAATGATCGAGATTTCTGAGAGTAAAAAGGAATGAGAATGTTCCTTAAAAAACTCACATTATTTATCACAAATCATATTTCAAACACAGTATCAATTTTACAGTACAAACATTTTTTTTAAGGATTCGTTTTCAATTCGGTTGGATGGGTCAGAAAAAAAAAACTCGGGTGTGACTTCGAAATCGGAAATTTCTCAGCATTTTCTTTTGTTCGAAAATTCTCGGAATGCAACGAATGCGATTTTTCAAGTGGGCCCAATTCGGACAAAACACATGAAGTAGACCCAAATATATTGTTTTGGGCCATTAATTGGTGGTGGTTGCGAAAGTATACCAACATCTTCTACTGTAATCTCTTCAAAATTAGTCACTCAAATGTGGCACTCAACTCAAGTATACACTATAAATATCCAAATCATAATAATTATTTTCTTTTTCAAGTTCCCTATACATAGTTTAACCATACATGTTAAAATAATTTAAATAATTATTGAATAAATATTAGAACATACAATTTTTTGAGAATAAAAGTTTTAGTTTTTAATTAATAAAAAATATATAATGATAAATGATTTTTAATTATAATTTTTTTTATCCTCGTATTTTGTTGTCACCCTTATTCGCATTATAAATAGCAGACATAAAAATGGAAATGATTTAAGAACATTATATATATATATATATATATATATATATATATATATATATAATATAATTAAAACTTCAAAAATATCTAAAAATATTTTTTAGGTATAAATAAAATTTAATCATTATATTTTTTTCATAAAAAATAATAACAACTGTTTATTATAATAAATATTATTTTCATTATCTCACACATTTTCTTATTTATATATTTTTTATCCTTTTTTTATATTTTTTTCTCTTAACTTGCTTTTTTTTCTCTCAACTTTATACTTTCTTATATCATCATACGCTCATCTTTATCTTACAGTATAAGCATTGAAAGTGTTTCTCTTTAAATTTTTAAATTGTTACTTTCTCTATAACATGAAGATTGTATTTTATTTTAAATTTTTTCTTCTGTTGATGATAGAAACATAAAGTATTAGAAAAAAATAAAATAATAAAAATAAATAAGACTTAAAATTGTCAATAATAAACTAAAATTCCCTACAGAACAAATACTTTTTGACACACACAATAGGACGGGTGAACAAAGGCTTATTAATAAATAAGAATACATCCCAATTAATTTAAAAAATTGTTTAAAATTCAAACTAGTAACTAATTCCAACACTAAAATAATATTAAAAGAAGCCATATAACTAAAAACACTTAACTTTTTTGTAATGTGATATTTTTTAATGTTAAAATGTAAAAAATTAAATAAATAAATTAGATTGATCTTTAGATATATCTAAGAAAAAATTAATAACATATTTGTTAAGAGAAAATAAAGTATAAAAGATGAAATAAATTCTATAGTTTACGGATTTAAATTATTCGTTGAATAATGTTGAAAATAGATATTTGGTTTTTATATTAATATTAAATATATGTGAGTTATATTTTTTATAATTTTATATAATAGATTTACGTTTTACCTTTAATGTATATATATTAGTCAGTATAAATTTTTTGGTTTCGTTTCTCTCTCTGTATATAAAAGAGGTCTTCTTACTATTGTTTTTAAATGTTTTTCTTTTCCGTTAATAAATAACGATGTAGTTTTATATTTTTGTCTTTACCATTTCCATTTCGAAACTAAATTGGTTTATACTTTCAGGATGATTATGTCTACTCATTTTCAAATGATTTTATTTCCAAACATGCTCAAAGTTGTTTCACATCAATGTTATTGATAAAACATCATCTACAGTTTTTACTTGTTTGATAGTGTACAACGTTAATATTTTGCTATGTTGGAATTTCATCCAAAATATTAGACATGGTATCTGAACACATTTTATGTAAAGATGAGATAAACCATTTAAATTTTACTTTACGATTATAGAAAACACTCTATAACTCATATAATATATGTCTCAACAATTCTTTTTATATCATAATTATAAATATCATTGAATGTTGAATGCATATTTGATTCAATTTTATTTCAAACAAAAAGTGTAACATTGATTTTCTTTCACAAAAAATACTATATATTTTCACAATTTAACATTTTTTCTTTTCAATAGTATTAAGTTGACCACCTTAATCATGTTAGTTGAAGTGCCTATAAGATGGTTCATGGTTGCTGCAATTTGAGTGGTTGATGCAACTTCAACTGAAAAACAAATCCCCAACATCTTCCCATCGACTAACATAATGCGATCTCCATGAACGACTTGCCTCCTATCTAATCCGCATTTTATATATAAATATATATAACAAAAGTTGCATGCATAATCATGTCTTACCCATTACAAACTTGTCACGCCACAACGTGATGCTTGGAAGATTATATATACGACTAGTCCTGCTTTCTTTATGTAGAGGAAATTAATTACATGCATCTGAAATCGCTACCAAAGAAGAATTATGGGAGAATTAGGTATCAGAAAAGGTGTTACAAAGCAAGGGGTCAAACCCGGGAAGGCTACCATATTAGCTCTTGGGAAGGCTTTCCCTCATCAGCTTGTCATGCAAGAGTATTTAGTAGATGGATATTTCAGGTGCACAAACTGTGACAATCCTGAGCTTAAGCAGAAGCTCAGTAAACTTTGTAAGTACATACAGAAAGTCTTCACCCTCCTTTTCTATGTATATGTAGGGATAATTGTGATTCATTGTCAAGTGATTTGTGCACTTGTTCTCGCGTAAGTTTGGATTATAGTTAGCAAACCATGTTTGGAAACCTGAAATCGTGTTTAACTGTACGTTTGAATAACTTCATTTTGCAAACAAAGTTTTAAAAGCAACCCTCATGTTGCTTCCGTTTGAAAGTTGGGTTGAAGTCAAACCTGAGTTTAATAAGATAAACCTCAGGGAAGGTGAATGAGACACTGACTTTGGCTTAATGTGGTATAAACAGGCAGAACAACCACAGTGAAAACAAGGTACGTGGTTATGTCAGAGGAAATTTTGAAAAAGTATCCAGAACTTGTGGCTGAAGGCATCCCCACAGTGAAGCAGCGGCTAGAGATATGTAACGAGGCAGTCACAGAAATGGCCATAGAGGCTTCACAAGCTTGCATCAAGAACTGGGGTGGATTGTTATCAGACATAACACACTTGGTTTATGTGTCATCCAGTGAAGCAAGACTACCCGGTGGTGACCTTTACCTAGCGAAAGGACTAGGACTGAGTCCTGATACTCAACGAATCATGCTCTATTTCGCAGGTTGTTCTGGAGGTGTGGCTGGCCTACGCATTGCAAAAGACATAGCTGAAAACAACCCTGGAAGTCGGGTGTTGCTTGCTACTTCAGAAACTACAATTATTGGGTTCAAGCCACCAAGTGCTGATAGACCCTATGATCTTGTTGGGGTGGCACTCTTTGGGGATGGTGCTGGTGCCATGATAATTGGTTCAGACCCAATATTGGAGTCAGAGAAGCCTCTCTTTGAGCTTCACACGGCAGTTCAGGAGTTTTTGCCTAAAACTGAGAAGATAATTGATGGGAGGCTGACAGAAGAGGGGATAAGCTTCAAGCTAGCAAGGGAACTTCCTCAGATAATTGAAGACAATGTTGAAGGATTCTGTGACAAATTAATGAGTGTGGTTGGGTTCCAGAATAAGGAGTACAACAAGTTGTTCTGGGCTGTCCATCCAGGGGGGCCTGCTATCTTGAATCACATTGAGAAGAGACTTGATTTGTTGCCAGAGAAGCTGAGTGCAAGTAGAAGGGCTCTAATGGATTATGGCAATGCTAGCAGTAATACCATCGTGTACGTGCTGGAGTATATGATTGAGGAGTGTCTCAAGATTAGAAGAGATGGCAGAGGAGATCCTGAATGGGGCTTGATACTTGCATTTGGACCCGGAGTTACATTTGAGGGAATTATTGCTAGGAACTTGTGTGCTTGAAGTCTCACATAAGTGTGATGCAATGCTTATTGTGAATTATTGTCACAGCTGTGTTTATGTGATACATGACTTAATCTAAATCAAATTCAATACTTCAACGGCTCAAAGGAAAACACTTCCAAGAATACTTTATCTACAGAATCCAATAAAAGCTGTGATAAGATGACTCCCTACATAGCTGATGAGTGCATGTTTATCAGAGCACTTTTACTTTATATAACTCCAAGCGATGGAAAATATTAGGATGCTACAAAATAAACATGGAAAGGGTCAATTTTGAGAAAAGAAAAAGAAAAAGAAAAACAATGATAATTTGTTAAGTATTACTTGTGAAATCTCGGACTAAAGCAGGAAATTTTTCAATCTTTATCATGCATTCAACAGGAGAATTAATACCAAATAAAAGAACAAATTTTAAATTTCCAGGGGCGCCATTAGAGAAATAGAGTAAGGATTCATTTTGGGAAAAGCAAGTTCCTGCGAGTTTAGTTTTGTGTGCACAGATAGTTTACCTTTTATCTAAAAATGGTTATTGTTAAAATATTGCAGGAAGATTTTAAATCGAAAAGCTGTTATGGACTTTTGGACATATTTCTGTTTATTATAACCCAACTACTAAAATTCTGTTTAAACCAATTTAATCACCAACAATGTTTTTAGCTGTCGTCATGAACACTGACTAATATGTTGTTATCTTGATTTTACTTTCTTTGATTTTGCGCTATGCACGCCGATTTAAAATCTAAGAAAGCCCCAAAAAGAGAGAAATTAGAAACTGTATGCAACCATTTCCGTAATGTTAAGGTTTAAGATAACATCTATGCACTCAACAACTTGGATTTGTTCCGTGCAATGACACCATACATAAAACAAAGTATCCCACAGCATAAATATCTCCCAGGTAGGCAGGATTCGATGTAAAACATTTTGGAGACCGCACATGGAATAGTTATAAAAAGAACTAAATTCCAAGAGTCCAAGCAAACTTAAAATGTGTCAGGTTCTGTAGTGTGGTGAACGAATGTTTTTTCAAGCTAAAGGAACTACAACTTTTCGTGGATTCAAGATTTCTGAAAATTCATTTTTGTGGTGACATTACGGAACCCCACATACACCTTTGTAAAGCACTTCCAACTATAAATAACCGTAGTACCTTTAACATAAATATACTTAGTTTTCTTTCATCCCCAACTTTACACTCCACCAAAGAACCAAACAAGTGAGCCAACACAAAATGTACTCAGACAAGGGTAACCCACCGCAATGCCTAATTAAGTTAAAATAAATGTGACAGCGCACAACAAAGCATGTCTTCAATCACACCACTCCAGAGGGAAGACGTAGAACAAGCTGTCCCCCGAAAACACTGCAATTAAAAAAAAAATAAACATCACGAGGTCAAATATACAAGAAAAATGCTGATGTAGTATCTTGAGAAACTATGAGCAAAAACATTAAACGAATCCCTGGGAAAAAAGAATTTCATTAGAAACTAAACCAACCTTTTGACGTAATAGTAACAGAAATCTGCTAAGATGAAAGTCTGGACAATTTCTGAGATAAGAACCATTGATGGCCATAAACCATACCCCAAGGCTACCAACAAATGCCCTCGGCTATCTAACACCTGTTGAAAGAAACAGAAGTTGGTAGGAGACCAACAGTTAGAGAATCAGTAACGTATGTCATTAAAGTAACAAACCAGTAACAGCAGCAATCATGTAACTGTTACCGATCAAATTGGTTTTAACTCAATTTAGAAACTCAGAAAATATCAACATTCAAAAGGAAAACTAGATCCAGGCAGAGCACATGGCCTTGAATGACTGAATTTTCAAGTTTTCATGATCATACCTGAAGAACCCAATGTGCACAGCTCAAGAATCTTGCTACACCCAGTGCAAATACGTAATGAGCTGTGAATGGCTCAACAATCTAAAAGTGTAAAATGAAACGGATAGATAGAATTAGATCTCATACACAGAATGTTGAACATGGACTCTTAAGAAATAATACCTTGGTGTTCTGCATGACCCGCAGTTGGGGCAGGACTGAGACAGCTTCCAGATATACACAGAATGCCCACGAAATCCTGTTCAATAAATGATGAGAAGTTGATGGATGAATAAGCAACGCTAAGACAGCACAGGGTATCACCTGCATTCAATTCAAAAGTAAAAAACATCAAGCTGACTCTGGTTAAAGGTAAAATTTAAAAGTTACAAGAAATGAAAGAGAAAATAACAAACATATACAAAGGAATAAGTTAAATCTTTCAAAGTAGACAGAGGAAAGGAAGAAAGAGGGAGTAAAAGGAAAGCCACATTATTTATATGGTCCGCAACAGTTTTATTTGATGCGATGGCACCTGCCTTTATCAAAATAAGAGCATGTCGTAAGTCATACGTATAGAACACCCCAACCCCACTCTAGTGTGGGGCAATAGGACAAGTTTCAAGTTTTTCCTTGCAGACTTTGTCACTGGCATTAGAAATTAGTAATGGGAAGTCCATTTCACATGATAACTTGCCATCGTGTCAGGGGAAACGGTTGTCCATTTGACTCTACAGATCCAGATTTTCTATTCTTATTCATGATGAAGGATGTTTGCATTGGTATCAAATCGATAATATGACTATTTCAATAATTAGAAAACAATTTTGGGGAAAGTTGAATCTATGCTCCCACCTCCCAACTAATGTCTTAATGAAATTGTGATTCTGGAAATTGTTAATATCTAAAGACACTATATGAAACTCTAAATAATATGGTCAAGTTTCCAGCTCCAGCAGAAAGAACAAGAAAAAATGCTTCACCTAGAAGAACTAAAAAAATGTCACAATCTTTTGAAAGGACAAAATAGATGGGGGTGGGCTTCTAATCTTAGGACGAAACAATAGGTGGAGGTATTGAAGCTTACCACGTAGTATATTGCAAAGTTATCCTTCTCCTCCATGTAACTAGCCTTCAGCTTAAAACGAATCATATATATAACCCACAGTGTTGTTATGAAAGTAGCGAAATCAAGTATGGTGTGGATATCATATTCCATGACAAAACTGCAGTAAAGCCTAACAGCCAAAAAGATAGCTGTTAATTCCTGGGATTTGAGTGATAACCCTGTTCATAATTCAAAACCATTAGAAAGATGTATCTCTGTAGCATGTTAAATAACAAAAGACAACACATTGAATTGATTGAGCCAAAACACACATAAATCAAAATCAGCAAAACAAAGATTGTCAAAGTAAATTAAGCATTGCAAAGCATAAAAGAAAACAACAATCATTAAAAAAAAAAAGTCAAAAATTGGTAAAAGAAATCTAGATGGATTAAATTAAAATCTGAAGAAACCAGTCCAAAAATTGAAGTTTCTAATTTTATTTTCTGAGCATTCAATTTGATATTTGAGCAGTATAAAAGATCAAGAGATAGAAAATGAAAAAAGCTGTGAGATTTATACCAGCGCAAGTCTTCTCCTTCATGAGCTTATAGATGAGGACTGAAATTCCGAGGGAGTGGACAGCTTCGGCAGCAACGAAGAGGTTGTCGTGGTCGTGGACGATGAAACGGAGGAGGGCAAGAGCCGCCATGCCGGAAACGACGGCGAGAAAAGCCTTCACCTTTGGGGGTTGTCGCCTCACCCATGACGAGACGGCGTGGATCGACGTTCTCTGAGGTCTCATGAGGTAGCTGAATCAACTTTCTGGACACCCAACACACGCACCCTCGCTATTCGCTAAACTACAACCAACGTTGGATTAGAACGAACACACCAAAGAAGACCCCAATGCCAAAACGAAGACACAAGCAAAACAAAACGCGATTGATGTTTTTTTCTTCTTTTTTTTTCTTTTCTCTCCCCCAAAGTTTCCACTCAAAACAGATTGGTGGATGGATCTTGCAATTTCTCGACAACAGGTGCCCTAAACCCTAAGCATATATATTATTATTTTAAAAAATCATATAAATTTTTCTATTATATAAAAAAATGTAAAAAAAAATAATCTATCATGCATTAAATACGAATAATTTTCTTAAAATTATGTTGAGTAACTATTATTAAATGAAACTTTTCTTGTTTACATGTTTTAATTTGATTAGTATTATTTAAAAAAAATATTTTCTTTTAACCTTAAATCATGCTTTTTTTGTCCGCACACATGATCTTTTTAACACTTAATGTTATCGCTACAAGTATTTATTAAATTAATATCTTAATATTTTCTATCGTCATTTTTTGACTTTATAGTCAATTGTAATGAGTTTAAAGATATAACGAAAACATTTTGTTAATACAATTAAAATAATAACAATAAATTAAGTTAAAGAAAATTTTGAAATATATAATTTAATAAGTATACTGTTTAATATAAATAAGGTAATTTTATATATTAAATTAACTTTTTTTACTTAATACTTTTAGTTTAACATATATATATTTTATTAAAAATAATTAAATTTTTACTTATAGCTTATAATTTATGTATAATAAATTAACTTTGATATTATAATATTGAATTATCATAGAATATTAATTTTTGATATTATAAATGTGATGGATCTTGGAACAGCAACCTAGCGAGCACGAAGTAGCAATGGACCAGGTTTAGCATTTACGGGCCTGTTTCCGAATGGTCGTCCATGAAAATACTCGCATTCAAAATAAATATTATTGTAAGAAAATTATAAGCTCTAAGCAAAAGACGTTTAATTTTAATTTTTTACATATATTTTTTTCTTAACTTATTTTATCTATATATATATATTTTTTTTTCTCTACATTTTCATCCAAAACTATAGTAATGATTTATTAAGAAAATTATAAATTATAAATTTGATGTTGTGTAACAAATATTTTATTTCCATCATTATTAGTTTAGAGCTTTCAATAAAAATTGTAAAAACTTTGTTGAAAAATATAACTGAAAATATTTAAATTTAAAAGCCAATAAAAATTTTGGTTTTGTGAAATTAGTAGGAGAAGAAAAATTATTAATTAATTTCTGGGATGATTCTTGATTTGATTTTTTTAAAATTAAATATATACGAAATTATTTTTTTGTGTAGAAGTATTTTTAATTGATTTTACTAATCATGTCTACACATGTTACATTGTTTAGACTGTTGAAATATAATATATATTGATTTTTTTTTAATTATAGTGTGTCTTGAATAGATCTATAATTATGATAAAAGAAATAAGCTAGGTGATAAAAAAAATCTAAAAATATTTAGATTAATTAAAAAAGGATGGCATAATAATATTAACAATAAAATATAAATATATAGTTTTTGGACTTTAATTAAAATTTTATACTTTATTAAAACTAAATATGAAAACAAAATATTAAGCACTGAAAACAAAAATTATCAAGTACATGCCTTTAAAAATCACAAATTTGTTATAGTTATTCATATAATAATACATAAAAGATGCACAAATCCCAACCTTCAAAAGTCAAACATACTACATAAATGACACGCATTTTCATAGTATTGAACAAAGATAAAAGAAATTAAAGTGTGTATTTTTATTTTTTTTCCTAAAGCATGTGTTTATAAAAAAATAAAAGAGTGTTCAACAAAGAGAAAATAAATAAAGGTTGAAAAAAATTTTGTAAACTTATTAAATTTTATATTTTGTATAACTTTTTCTTTCAATTTATGTGCCATTTAATTGTATTTTTACAAAATCAGATAACAAAAAAAGAAAATATTAAATTACAACTATGAAAATCTTATAAAAATGAGATTTGATTTGAACTGAAATTGTGGGTAGAAAGAGGTTGTCTTCGGTTCCAAATGAAAACTGCCAAAAGAATTGTTTGTGACAAATTGAGATTACATAATGTTAAGAACCAAGACTTGCTTTGGTCCTCGCAATGCGCATCATGAATACGTGCTCCATGACCCCACAATTATGATAACATCGTCATTCTCACAGAATATGATGGCCTCATAGATAATATAAAAACACTAAATGCGTACCAAATTTTGTGTGGAGGACAAATAATGGCAAGTATATAATATTATGTTCGTTCGTTCCTTTGTGTTGAGATTCCCTTTGATTACTTCATAGAATAAAACTCCATGGCCCTTATGATTGTATACATGCTTTTGACTTGATCTTTCTCAATCTCTTCTTCTATAACAAACCTTCATTCTTCTCTCGCTATTTTCTCAGGCCTTCAATGGGTTACTATTACTGTAAACCAAGGCCTTGTGATGCTCGTACTCCCAATGTTGTTCTGATCTTGGTCCTGGCTTTGATTCTTCTGTGTGCACCAAAGCTCTTCTCACGTGAAGAGGAAGAAGAAACCAATTCCACCTCACCTTTTGTCGCATTAATACTCCTAGTACTCATTCTGCTTGTGTTGTCCTTGTTGGGAACTTCAAGGAGAAAGGTTTCTGTGAAGCCACCATATTGTCAGTGTACGTATGCCTGCTACTGTTACAGATAGTGATACATCTTCAAGCTTAAGAAACAACATGTGTTCAGAACTCTGAAACTTTTAAACCGATCGAGATGAATGGTATTGTGTTCTATGTTATTTTTACTATTGTCGATGATGATGATGATGATGAGCATGTCATTTTTACTATTCCATGTTGTAGGTATACAACAATTGTTGTTACTAATGTATTACCAGAGTAATTATAACGTTCTGACATTATAATTAAAGGTGTTTGTTGTATTCTACGATTGAATGTTCTTTCAGTTAAGTGAAAAAGGAAATTATATGTAAATTGTTATGCTATCTGGATATAGAAAGAGTAGAGTTGGAAGAAATGAATTCTGTTTTTGCATTGCAGTTTGCTTGTATATGGTCAACTGTAGGAAAACAATCACAGACTGTGATGTATTAAAGTGTCCAATTTGTTGATGATAAGGCCAATTATTAAAACTTATAAACAAAAAGGTAACTGACTTAAGAAAACTACTACATCTAAAGTAGTTTGATTTTACTCAACTAGGAACTCTTAACAATGCTAGACTTTATTATTGAGAAAGAGTGAAGGGGGAAAAGGTTGTCTTCATGTTTATAGAAGGTAATGGCCCATATGTCCCCACACTAGCTCCATTATTTTTTTATGATAACTATATTTAATCAGTATCAGTCTTGAACTGCACAATAAGCACAAGATAAATTTTAAAATCGTTCTACTATTTTCAGGAGGAAAAATCAAGTTAATTAGAAAGGGGATAAGTTCAGAATTTTTTTTATTTTTATTTTTAAAAGCAGTGGATAGACGAGTAATGTAATTTCGATTCGTTATTATTCTTGTATCTGTCTTAGTTTTTTTATTTAAATTTAAATCTTAAAATATTAATACTTTAAAATATTTTATTTTGTTCTCACATTATATATAAAATATTTTTTTTACTTTTAATCTTAAATGAATCACTTTATTATATTATTATCTCTTTTTCTTATCTTTTACTTTTTTTATATTTCCTTAATTTTTTTAATAAATTTGATAAATAGAAAGTTATTTTTTATCCTTATTTAAATATTATACATCAATATTAATAATAACTAATATTATTTTATTTTTAATTTATCTTTATTAAATTTTATTTTTTATTTTTATTTGTTATATATTAAATTTTATTTTAATGAATAATTATATTTTGATAATTAAAATTTATATTATTTTGAACTAATTAAATAAAAATTAAATTATTAAATATTTTATTATAAATTATATATTTCATATTTATAAATATTTTAAAATAATATAATATATAATAATAATAACACTAATAATATTATAAGTATTTTATATTCATATAAAGAAAAAAATCAAATATTATTTTTATATAATTTTTTAATACAAATATAATAAATTAAAAAATATACTTAATTAATAATAATTAAAAATGATTAAATTATAAATATTTATCTTTTATAAAAACTACATGAAAATATTAAAATTAATTTATTATAAATATAATTATTTTTTTTAAATAATGTAAAATAAAAATAGATCAAAAGAATTTAAAATTTAATCAACTAAAATAAGTACTTAATTTGTAACCTTAACCAGAATTAAAACAAGACGGAATAAGAAATGATTAAAAAAAAAAAAAAAAAATCAAGACGTGAGGAGGCACACTCTCCCCCGTTATCATGCCTAAATGACAAGTTGGAGTTGGGGATAGACATTTAAAACTAGTTAAAAATGCAAACACTGGTTTTAGAGGAAATAACTTTTTGTTGAACATACTGCATATGCTATCACTTTAATGGGATGTGGACGAAAGAGACACCTCAGAAAATCATACTTTTGATTTAAATCTGTATCAGCTTTTCTTTCTTCTTCTTTTTTCAAGTGCATATCTTGATACCAATATAAATTCTTTCAAGAAAAAATAACTGCTGCAAATAATAAAACTTTTCCGAAATATGATTTATTTATATACAAAACAATAAATTGTTTATGTTTCAAAATCTTCATCTCTAATTTAAAAAATATATATTACAAGACATTACATTATAATGTAAAAATTCACTTTCTTACTATGTTTGTATAAATAAGACTTAAATTAATTTAACATATTTTTAGTATAATTTATTTTATTAAAATTAGCTTAGTATGATGTTAAAGCGAGAGAGGTGCTCGCGCCTGACAGTAACTGAAAGGTGTCTTCCTACAGCATGCAAAATGGGACAAAGCTTATCATAATGGCCCTTCACAATCCAACCAATCAGGTCAAAATCAATTAATTGAAACTCTGAAAAGAACACCATATATTTGTTTTGGTTTGTTGTAGCATATTAAACTTCTTCAATAAGGAAATTCTATCACCCTTTTGTTCAACTATTCAGCATGTTGTACTTTATTCATCTCATTTACCAAACAGTTCCGAAAATCATACTATTACAACTTAGTTCCACAAGTAGACCACTCACCAAATCACACACTCACAACTCTCTTTAATTTTCTCTATAAAAAATAGTCCTTTGAGCTTATCACTTCTGAATTCCAATATCCAAAAGACCATCCAATTCAATGGCTTATGGTAGAAGCAGAACGTCCTCTGCGTTGGATGGCTTCACTCTGAATCCCCTGCCATACCCCGTTCTATTAGTCTTAGCACTGATATTCCTCTTCTTTGCCATATCATGGTACTTTACCTATGAAGAAGTTGTTGAAACTGCTGAAAAACAATTTGGTTGGGTACTATTTGCCACACCAGTGGTGCTAATACTCATAGTTCGTTGGTTATCATCTATGGAAAATTCAAATTGGTTCTCTGCTTCGTTACCGTGGGAGAGTCGCATGAGAACCCACCAAGGCCCTTCGGAAGGAAGCTCTCCGTGGGGTGTGGCTGCTTTGATCCTGGTGTTGCTGATAATGGTTCAATACCAATCCAACTTTCTCGATAGCTGGTTTGTTTGATTTAGAAATTTTATTTTGTTTCTGTATAGGTTGGTTTTACTTTTCTGTGATTTGATCTTTGCTCTTAACTTTGAGTCAGTGTAAAAATCCTTTGATTATTGTAATTATTAAATATGTACATACAGATGTGATGCTGCTTGTGTAAATATATGAATCGTGTTCAAGGTGATTTTCATGTTTATGTGTTCCTTCGACAAAGATGAAACTGAGATTTTAAGTTTTTCTCAATTTTTTTGTTGAATAAGAGGTTGCTGCTTGCATATGTTCTTTGAAGTTAAAGATGATTAAAGAAGCTGTTAGAATTGTAGGCTGAGGGGGTGAATTAATCTTTGAAATATTTTCGCAATTTATAAAATATAGATTATCTATTTCAAAGATTTAGAGTTCTAATGACCTTTTGAATCAAGAAAAACAAACAATTTAATATAAGACACCGACATAATTAAAGAGAGTAAAGGTTTAGAGAAATACAACCAAGATTTATACTAGTTCACCCAAACTCCGGGGCTACATTCAGTTCTCAGTCAAATTTCAACTGAGTTACACTAGATTAAATGTATTACAGATCTGAATCACACAACACTCAATCTACCACAAGAACCAAGTTTCAGTTCTTGCACCTAAACCTTCACCAAAAACCAAGTTCTAGTTCTTGAACCAACCTGCAGTCAAATTCCAGCTACAGAACCAGTGTTCAAACACCTATAATACAGTAAAGATTAAAAAACAAACAAAGAGAAGAAACTACAATAATCAAACCCGGATTATGCAGCTCCTGCAGTATGAGTTTCTTCACAAAAAGAAAACAAAAATGCCTCACGAAAGAACTTTGTAAAACTCCACAAAATTTGCACAATTCTTTCTTGAAAATCTCTCTTATGATTATTTGATCGATTGCTAAAAGATGTTTTAAAACTCTGAAGCAATCTTGTTTATATAGAGATGTTTTTCAACTGTTGGTTTAATTAATCGGTTAAAACTTTCTTTTAATCGATTATTAATTCTTGATTAATCGATTAATTCATCTTTTAATCGGTTAAAATGTGCTTAATTATTTTCCAGATTTATTTTAACTGATACGACTACGTTTTAATCAATTAAAACAGTTATACAAAATTTTTTTAAGTTGTTTTAATCGATTAATTCGCGTTTTAATCGATTATAATTACGTCAAACTTTTTCTCAAAACTTAATAAGTGATTTTAACTGATAACAACAAGTTTTTATCGATTAAAACACTTTACAAAAATTCTCTTAAGTTATTTTAATTGATTAATTCGATGTTATATTGATTAAAATTTTGGCAGAACACTTTCCAAAATATTTCAAGTGATTTTAATCGATTAATTCGAAGTTATATCAATTAAAATACTTGACAAAACATTTTTCAAAACATTTCAAGTGATTTTAATCGATTAATTCAAAATTATATCGATTAAAATACTGATAGAAAACTTTTCAAAACATTTCAAGTGATTTTAATTGATTTCGAAGTTATATCGGTTAAAATACTCGTGAGAAGATTTTCAAATACTCCTTTAATAAAAAAATAATCGATTATTTCGAAAGTGCATCAATTAAAACAACTCTAGTATATGTTTTAAATGATTTTAATCGATTATTTCGAAAACCTATCAATTCAAAACTTTGTTTTGAATGTTCTAACCTTATTTTAATTGATAAAGCTTATATAGTATCAGTTAAAATTATTTCTTAAGAACATTTTAATAGATTACTTTGGTTTTTAACATATTAAAATATTTTCGGAGGTATTTTCAAATTCTTTTAAATGGTCAAATCTCATGCAAGAGAGATATAAATGAATACTTATTGATGATGACTCACTAAATAATCTACCCTTAAACCTAAATAGTCTTTGACTTCATCAAATTTACAAGATTTTCATTTTATCATAAAATTCAATAAGATCTTCATCATTTCCAGTGATATCATATTCATGACAAAATAAAACAAGTATTTCTAATAGATATACTTGTGCTTTTGATATAAAATAATTAAATTCATGAGTCTTTCAACAAGCTTGGTTACTCGTACCAGTGTTTTTTTTTATTAAAGTTACTATTAATGGTAACTCCCAAATCAATTCAAAAAAATAGAAAGTTTATAAATGGGGACAAATTTTATTAATGAGTAACTTTGAATTTAACATTACCCTTTTATACAAATCAACTTCAACCGGAGATTTGAAGAGAGGAACAGATGAAATGCATAACCAATTACTGCAACAACAACCGTTGAATTTCTACATGGAGATCAAATTCCATTTTTTATTTTCACAAGTGAGAAGACTACAAATTAATTTACATAAAGAATATAAGCAAATATTCAGTAATGTTACCGATTTATGCGTGTATGTATATGACTTGCATATGAACAAAGAACATAAAATTTCTGACAAAAGTTCCCCTATAACTGTGTTGTGTGGTAATACCATATAGAATTTGTCACCTTCGGAGAGATCCTAAAAACCAATTAGAATAAAATAAAGATCAATAACAAAGTGATAACAATGGAAACAGTAGCTGCAAGATTCAAAGGAGATAAGGCAGTTGGTTGGAGTGACTTGTTCCTCGAACGCATGAAGCAAAAGTTGAGCCTTCCACAGGGGGAATATGAGAGTAAGAGTATCAATAGTATGGGCGAAAGAAACAAGAATAACTGAAAGGAGAGGGCTATGTGATTCTGCTGAGCCTTGTAGGTGTTGTAATGGGAGAGCCACAACAAACTAAGGACAATGCCAAATATCACAAGTAAGTGAAGATTTGGAGAAAGAGAAGCAGTTTCCATGGTCTGCTCTGCCAATGTGCATACCTGTTTCCATTCTGCACTTTTCCTCTTCGAGTAGAACCACCCCATTATTCTCTCTTTCTTTGTCACTCAATGCAACATGCAGAGCAGTCTAGACTATATCACAAGCACACTAGGTTGTCCTATAGGGTTTATATAAGCTTCTTTAGCTTCGGATATCAGACTTGCTTTGGCATATATTCGTTGAGTGCAACTTGTCCAACCACCATTTTTTTTTTCTCTGTACTAGTAGTGCTTATAAATTTAGTTATTTTATCAATCATGTTATTAATTTTATTTTATTTCTTATCTTTATAATAATCAAAGAACTAGGACGCTTTTCATAATATTTTGGATAATTTTTAACCGACGGTATTCAGAAATATTTACATTAGCAGCACAACAATCACGCGTTGAACTAGATTGATGGAACAGAATATAGTAATCTTCTGGACGCGTAATATTGTTCTAATATTGGTGAGGATTATGTATTTTCTCGTAATATAGTTTTTAAATTTGTTCAGCCACCCTTTTTTATTTTAAAAAGATCGAAATACCAAATTAAAAACTCGTTGTTTCACAAGTAACGAACCATACGACGCTTGAGTCTGTTAGAAGTGGGCACACATTAATTATTCTCTTCATTTGATCAGGCTAATCTTCTCATTTACAGCCAACAAAGAGAGTATAGTAAAACGTCAGACTGCTCAATAAGATTTTCTACTTACCTCAGAAACGCCAATACTAGCTTTTATTTCTAATCTTGTACAAAAAAAAAATAACCTATCAAATAGATTTGATGTTGTGTAAAACACTTGAATTTTACTCAATGAACAAAAAGAGAAAACTTTCAAAGAGTGTCCCTGCGTGATGGAATTAGATCTATTGTTTAGTACCATTTCAAGATTCAGTCAAGATTCCAATGAAAGATAGTAAGTTGGCTCATTAGCTGCTCCATTCATGATGCAGACATCAAGGTTCAGACCCATGATGAAATGAAGTCCAAGATCTAATAGAAGACTTAGGAGGATCCTTTACAAGAGAAAGTTAAAAAGACTCATGAAACATTGGAACAAATGGTGATTAATGTGATGGAAGTCTGTCCAATGGAGTGATATATGCCTAATTTGAACCCTAAACCTCAAACTTAACTATATCTCATGTATCCACTGAGAGAAGTTACATATACTTAAAATACTAGGAATTTAGTTTTCTTTTATTTGCCTTCAGAGGCGAAAGAACTAATAATATTTATAATTTTGAAATTGAATAAAAAGGACAGAATGTTATTTATAAACACTCTGGTTGAGTTCTTACTTAAACCATCAATCTTATCAAGAATTATTCTAGTTTTTGTGACAATCAAACTGGCTTATCAAATTTTCAATTTGTGGCACCTTTGTTGTTATCGTTTTATCATTTTTTTATAAGTCTTCTTCTTCCTAAAATCGAATTTAGATCATTTTGCTGCTTGTTCCTGTTTTGATTCTAATTAGGTCTATCTTACAAAATAATAAGACATTTTCGATGTTTAATACGAAAAAATCGTAATTCAAAATGTCAATGTTTTTTCTCGTTTTAATAACACTCAATTTCTGATCCTAAATAGATCATTTACCCATTCCTGTAGGGAAAATCACGTCACTTCACAAGATGTTTTCTTTCCTTAGCATCCTGGTGCAAGACAGAGCTGTTTACTTGTTCATTGTAATTCTATAACCACGAAACCAACAGCTGTTCGATTAAATTTATTTATTTCCCTCAACAGCTGTCTGATAAAGAAACAAGAATACTGAATGACAAGAAAGAAGAATAAATCTTTCACTCTTACTCTTGGAGTAAATGTATCCCTTTTTATTTTTAAGAAATTACTTCTCATTTTTATCTCTCTCTATTATATCAACAATCATCCCACAATTTTTATATTTTATCCACATCTCTCTTTCTTGTATTAAAATTTTAAACATATATAATGGAAAATTGTTAACCAGTCCAGAATCATCACTTATTTATAGTTCCACAAAGTTGTAAATGACATGTATTTAATTTATATTTAAATTTTATGAGAAAAAACTAATAATATTGCATTACATGTCATGCGGAGATTAATAAGGATCGAAGACATGTTTAGAGGAAGTCCTCCATAAGCTTCTTCTAGAAAAGAAAAATAAAAAGAAAAACTCTCAAAGCTAAAATTAGTATATGCATAAATTAACTTGTAAAAGCTCTCTCATATAACTTCTCTAAACTTTAATTTTAACTTATAAATATGTTAATTTCAGTTAATGGAGAAGTTAATTTCATTTCTCTATTCCTATTTTTATCTTCTAAGAGGACTTATGGAGAAAATCATCCAAACATGTTTATGTAGTTTATAACCAACTAATATTTTTTGTTAACAGCCCAAGTTCCAAAACAACTTTCTTATTGATCAACGTTTATTACAAGTTACAATATAAATGAGGTTTCGTTGAATAAGTATAAAAACAATTTTGGGTTTTTTTAACAAATCTCATACAATAATAGAGTATATAACTAGCATTTCTCACAATATAAATACAACTTCAGGCAAAGGTTAATAGGTGAAATGATTTACACATTGGCCACACCAATCAAGTTGGTTTATCAGCTTCAATTTTGTTCACAAGAAATGCGTTTATAAACAAGACTTGCCAAGCTCTTACCCCGCAAGGAAAAGCTTATTTCTATGGTATTTAATCCTACTTTGAATAAAGTCCTAGTCTGGTAGAGATATCAGAAGAATTTAAAAATAATAATAATAATAAAAAAAAACCCCACGTGACTTATACCTCCAGACAGTAGCAGCAGGTTAAACAATATAAAAACTCCATGATGACTTCAATTCATTCATTAGCCTTTGTGCTCGTGAACTACACTACTTGATGAACTATCCTGAACACTACTAGACGAGGAACACCTACCTAACGAAGTCACAGTGCAACTGCTTTCCTTCCTTGACAACTTGCTAGGTTTTCTTTGTCCAGATGACAAGTCCTGCGAAACCCAGAACACAGATAGAACTTGAATCCAGACCTCTTTTATCAAAGCTATAGCTATAGGTTACAAGACTTCCTTAAAAGCAAAGCAACACTAACCTGGTCTGCAGAAGATCCAGAAGTCTGGTCTGCAGTGACGCCAATTGAATCCTTATGTTTTTCAGTCTTGCTCTCCTTGGATTTAATTCTGGACTCTTGTTTTCCTGAATTGTGGGATTGAAAACCTGGATGAAGAGGTGGAGCTATGTGCTGCATGGATTGCTGTTCAACAAGGGTATTGGGGACTAAATAAGGAACATATGTTGAACAAGGGTTAGGGATGATGGCAGAATGTTGATTAGCATAGAAGGGGTATGGCTGCATGCCAATTGGAGCAGGAGGTATTGCCATTGGGACTGGATATGGATATGATGGTGGAGCTACCATTACTGACTGATCCATTGCAGCCCATGGAGACACAGTCCTGAGCTGTAGCTGATACTGATTATTCAACTTCTCAATATCCGATTTAAGAGAAGCCTTCTCTTCTCTGAGACCATTTTTCTCATGAGCCAACTGAAAATTAATAAAATTTCATTATTTTCTTGATTATTTTATGTCCCGAAAGCATCATGGTGATTCATCAAAGAAAGAACAGAAAATATTACCTCACACGATTCTTCATTTAGTGTAGCATATTCATCTTTAAGTTTACTAACTTGAGAACTAAGGTCCTTTAGCAATTGAATGGTATCACCTATAATGGTTGCTTTGTCATTTTTGGGCCTATCAGGATCTGCATTTCAGAGTCAACATGCAGAGTAATTTAAGAGAAGTGCTGTTTTATCAGTTCTTACTTACCATCAAATGACTAACACATGGATAAGTTCTACAGAATATACAGGGAACAATTTTTTCGATCTAAAGTATTACATATGTAACCTAAAGTAATCTCTGCTACAATACATGTAGTTGAAAATAATTAAACTCCAACCATTGACATTATACAAACCAATGCTAACACTTCCATAACAAGTACAATATGGGTACTGTTAGTTACAACGCTTTAGTTTTTATGAATAGATCATTCAACAAATGTGAACATGGTTGATGGATATCTTAAGTTAGGAATAGCAATAAAATATCAAAAATCCATGACAATTCTTTTAGTGTGAGAATGCGAAATTTGATTTACCTAAAATGTTGCCCAGTACTACAAATTGTTCATTGAGTCGATCCCTTCTTAGCTTTTCTCGGTCAGCCTTTTGTGTCTTTCTTCCAGCGGTACAATCCATTGGTTCAACTTCAGACCTTTGGCAGAAGATACATAAGTTTCAGAAAGAAAAATAGTTTAATCAAAGTTCATATCATTGGTTTCAGCTTTGCAGAATAACAAAAACCAAATTATAAAAAAAGTACGAGAAACTTAGTTTTCAACACATTGTTCAGATACAGGTATTGAATTTAACATAAGTATAACCTAAATCTCAGTAGTTAAGAGCTATGCAAGGTGGTAGTTATAACTTACTAGTAATAAATTACAATTCATACCATGGAGCCATTCCTGTTTAAAAACTCTCCAGAGCTTTTATTTTTCTTCATTTATTTCAATGTTTATGTTGTTCTGTTACTGCCTAAGGAAGAATAGGATCTAGGAACAAGGAAAATTGTCCACATGATAAACTCAGTTTGCGCCACTAAATTTCTCCCAATGTACAATCAATTTAGAACATAGCATTGAAACAGCAGCACAAGACAAAATTCTAAGGAAACAACGAAGTGAGATAAAAATGCTGTACCCAGAATTGGGTTGAAAATGAGGACGTGTAATTGTTGGAAGGAATTCAGAAAAATATATCTGAAGAATGTTTGAAGATGAAAAAAACAACATGAATAGATAGAGTAACTAAGATGAGAGATTTTACCTTGTTATCTACGATTGATGATCTAGAATTTTGCTAATGCCCATTGGTAACATCTACTGTTTCCCCCACTTTCCCTTTTCATCTCTTCTTGTAAAAGTTTTGGAATCGATTCGTGATTCGTAATCACAAATGAAAGTCACTGGCATTGTCTTCAGTGTAAAGTAGCTTGCGGTGTAACACGTACATTAGCATATTCCCAAGGGTTTTTCTTTTTTTTATTTTCCTTCTTTGATGAATACGAAATTTTTGTAGGGATGGCAACGCACGTATGTGGGCCCTTTCTGTTTTGACCGGCCCAGATATGTTCTCTCAGGATGAGTCCGTTCGAGTTTACTAACAAAAACATTAATAGGTTAGTTTCTTCTGTGCAGACTCATGGTTATACTTAATAATATACGCAGAAAATTTGAATTCTTTTATGCAAAGAATGAAAAATTGATTAATAGTTTATGCAAAAAGACTAAGACTTTTTTTTTTTTTTTTTCTCGTAATTGGTTATGTAGAAGTAGAATTATGAGTTGAGATAGTCGATTGTGAAGACACGAACAGAGAGATACGGCGAAACGGCTACTTCCTACAGTTCAACGTCGCAATATGCGTTGAAATTGAAGAGGATATTGATAATCCGTTTTCGGATTCACCTAACCTTTCAATTATAAATATGAATTAATTAAATTTAAATTATTAATTATAATTAAATATTGTAACTTTTTTTAATTTATCTAATAAAAAATTTATATATAAACAAAAATAGCAATGATAATAATAATTATTTTAAACTTCGTTATAATTCATTATTTTGAATAATATATTATTTAGAATAAACAAAAATTTGAATAGTAATAATTATTTTGTATCAACATTTAACTCTTTAATTTAAAGTTACAATTAATAAAAAAAAAAACTACTAACTAATTTATGAAAAAAAAAATCAATAATTTAACTGGTAAATTAGAAACTTAAAAATTAATATGGGAGGTTAGGTTGAGCAAGCTTTTGATTTCGTTATTTACCTGTTAATGATTTCATTACAAATAGAATGGGATGAACAAGTAAACCTTTAGTTTAAAATTTTAAAGGAATGTTTGCAGTTGCATTTGAGCTTGTGTTTGAATTTGTACATCAAAGAAGCTTAAAAAACAAGAGATCAAAGGTTCACAAGTAATAAAAAATAATAATAATAATAAATATATATATATATATATATATATATATATATATTTCTCTAATTTGTAAAAATAAAAGAAAATAATATTTAATTGGTAATTTTTTTTTATATTTTTTGTGTAAGCATTAATGTCAATTTTAATTTAAACAATCACATTTTTTCACTCTTTCTTCTTTCATCTTCTAAAATTATCTCTCAATTCAAACTAAAATATTTTACCAAAAATAAATTTTAGTGTGTTTAGAATTTGGATAAAAAATTTCTAATGAAATAAAAAATAATAATAAACATTTTAAGGATTTTCTTAATTTTATAATAAGAGTTGCATATTAAGAATAAAACCTTTTTTATTAATGTATTTAAAAAAAACTATGATGAATTATAATTTCAAAACAAATAATACATGAATATACTCTAATGATATCAAAGCGCTTAAATTTTGGGACAAACTATTGTGCTGAACATGAACTAAAAATAAAGTTTCAATCCATCATTTCTCTTAATTATCAATTGAGATATTATATTTTAATATATCATCATAATTCTCATACCACTTATATAAACTAATTTATGATCACCTAATTTTCTTTGACCACTTATTAAATATTATATTAATTAAAAATAATGAGAACACTTTGAAAAAAGATTAATTACAAATTAGTAAAAAAAATTATAATTAAATAGTTAAGAATTAACTTGTGACAACTTAGTCTTCAAATTAATGTTGTGTAACTAATTAGATAGAAATAAAATGAAACTTTATCACTTTAATTAGCAAAAATTCAGTGACAAAAATTGCTATAAAATAAAAACAAATGTCCAATTAGTTATATAAATTTAGAGAGAGATTATTCCTTGACTAATTTATAGTTAATCCATCCTAAAACTTATTAACAAAGATTAACTCAGGATAATTAAGAAATATTTTGTAACTAAATATATAATTTTTTTTATAATATTCATTCTCTTTGGTCCTTCACTATAAAACTATGTTTCAAGTATAGTATAAAAATTGAGGTTAAGATAATATATAATTACTCTATTTCCTTAATCCTTTGAATAGATGTTATATCATTTTAAAAAAATCAAATAAGGTCACTTAATTTTGGAAATAAAATAAAAAATTATCAGGAATTTATTTTCTGTTTTACTTATTATAATTTCATTCATGTTCATTTCAAATATATTCATGGCGTCTTATTTAATATATAAATAAATAAATTAAGGTGAAGACAATTATTTTATGATGTTAGCCAAGTAGGATAGTGAGTCAGCATGTGCCACGCAAAACGACCAATGAAAAGCGATATCTCTGACATATAAGCGAATGGAGTACGGCCCGTATGTAAACGACATCGTCCTTGGAAGTCACCTTCTCAAATAGTACCCACTTTACAAATCTGCATTTCAGGGTTGAAGATTCACACGTTGAAATTGGATACCAACACCAACCCTACACCACCATGGCCTCCATCCACAAATTTTGGGTTTTCTCTCTCGCGCTTCTCCTCCTCGCCTCCCCTCTTCTCCAAGGTCTGTATCCCTTTCTTCTAGATCTAGATCTATTTCACCTTCCATCCATGCTTCCTTGCATGTCACGATTATCGTGATTTCTGGTTGGATTTATTTAAAAGATCCTATTTTTACTTTTGTGCTGACTCAATTGTTCTCTTTTTCAACTCCCCTTTTGAGCTCTGGTCTGCTTTTGGATTGTTAATTTTTTATTTTTTTTGGGTTCTGATATTTGTTGGGACCATGTGTTTTCTTCTACTTTGATTGCTTGCTCTCAATTTCTGCTTTGATGTTAGAGAGAGTGAATAGATCGGTTTTTAGTGGTGGGTAATTTATAATCAGGCACTTGACATTTCAATTTTTTTATGATTAGAAGCAATTATCAAAAATATGTGTTCTTTAGCATAGATTTCAAATTTAATTCTGAAGCTAGGTGAAGTGATGGTACGATAATAATTTTATCATCTGATTCTGTTCTATGCACTTAAGTTTTTGTGTTTATGATACTTGAATGTTAAAATCAACATCTTTTTGGCTGGCAGCACGATTCATACACTCTGCTATTTATTGTTTTATTTTCCCCACTGAATCTCTCAAATAATTTGATAGCAATGTTTTCATGTGTTTTGTGCACGGCCCTGATTAGATGTGGTTATGTTTATTTTTTTTCAGTTGCTAGGTGCCAGTCAGTCGCCGATGATGTTGTGGAGACCACCGAAGAATCAAGTGATATTGGCATTGTTGGTGATGATGCCCAAGACTTCGGTGATGGGACCTTGTCTTCCGCTCCAGGAATTGATACAATAAGTGTGTTTCCAAAAAATAGTGCGCGATGTAAGAATCATTCTGTCTAGTGCACTAAAGTATGGTTCGTAAATCATTCTTTTGTCATGTTTGATAGTGTGTTGAATGTCTTTGTTCTTGTAAATTTGCTGCAGTGATAACAGCTGGAGAAGATTCAGAGCTGCTTGTTGGTGTTAAAAATGATGGTAATTCAATCAAAATTGATACTCGATGTTGTATTTTAGCTTGTAATTTGATGCTTAACATTCTTAACTCTTGTGTTCATTACTGATCAGTAGTTAAGCCTTTCATTTGTGTCTTCTAAGTTCTAACACGACAGCATATCTTCATTTTTTGTGATTCTGTTAAATTATTTTCTTATTGATGTATTAGGAGTGTGAAAACAAGAACAGAAAATATAAATATTCATGCACTAGCATCTTATAGCTTATTTTGTTCTTTGTATGGTTTGAAACACAGGGGATTCAAGCTTGAATGTTATTGCAATCAAGGCTAGTATTCACCTTCCTTTTGATCACCGTCTACTGGTTCAAAATCTTACTGCACAGGTAATAAGTTGCTAAATATCCAAATAGAACGTGGTTATTTATTTGTTATCAAGAATTACGCAGCCTGTGTTTCTGTAAAAATTGATGAATATTCTATAGAATTTGGAACCAATACCAGGAATATGTTAGTTAGTATTTGTTTTAGAAAGAGAATTTCAAATTTTCATGAAATTAGTTTGGTTAGTAAAATATAAAATATGGATTGTTTATGTGTCCAATAATTTGAAATAAACCCTTGAAAAGTTAGGTTTTAAAATACTAGAATTGTTAATTTTCATATGACAAGGATTATTTTATTTATGTATTATATTTGGTGAAAGGGAGCATGAGATGTATCAGTGATATTTTCTTTCTTTTTATTTCAGTCGCTGTTGTTCCCCATAAAACATTTGATAATGTGTATGATTGTCAGTTTAATACCCAACCTTCTCAAGTAGTTATGCAAGGCTATATGGGATTGGATTATCATGAACCAATTATGTGGAACTTGGGGTTAATAGTTCATTGCTCATGCTTTTACCTTGTGAATGAAGTAGTTTTATGTGATTTTACATCAGTATCACTCTTCAATCTATTCTGATTCAACATATAAATTCAATTTTTTGTTTTATTGCAGGGTTTCAATAATGGTTCTGTACCAGCCTCAGCACAGGCTACTTTCCCATATATATTTGCAGTCAGTAAGTTCTTGCAGGTATCTTCATTGTTTCAGAGGCCAATGCTTTTAGTTTCTCAATGAGTAACCATCACAAGAGACTATTGTACTCATTATGGCTATTGATTTTTCTGTTATGCAGCCTGGAAATTTTGATCTTGTGGGCACTATTATATATGAGATAGATGATCAGCCATTCCAAAGCACCTTCTTTAATGGCACCATTGAAGTCGCTGAAGCTGGTGGTTTTCTTAGCATGGAATCTGTTTTTCTTGTTACCCTTGGGGCTGCTCTCCTTGTTCTCCTGGGGCTATGGATTCATGGTCAAATACAACACCTATCTAAGGTACTAAAATCATTATTTTTTCAAATAATGTGCTTTCAAGGATTCATTGTTCTTTGCTAATGGTACTCATAAACTCATCATCACCCTTTATTTTGTCTTGATCTATACTAAGACTTTGTACTTGTTTTATTTACGAACTTAAATAAATGTCATTAGATCACGACTCATATTAATCAGTAGCTTAGTTAGAGAAATTCATATTCACATGGCTTTAGGCTATAATTAACTGATAATGGTTGGTGTAATCTTGGTTTGGATTCTTTTTTGGGGAAGGTCTTACTTATCAGATCTTATGCAAATATTTTATTAAGGAAGCCGAAGTCTCCAGCTCTCCTCCCCCCTCCCCCTCAAGCCATTTATTTGCCGCCTTGTTCTGATAATCTGATTCATTTTTGGTCAGAAAACAAAGAGGGCTCCAAAAGTTGAAGTGGGAACTAGGAGCACAGATGCTTCAACTGATGAATGGCTACAGGTTTGTTCTTATGCTTTGTACTTGTTGGATTTCATGTTTGATGTTTTAACCTTTAATGTTACATAATGCATCACTTTATTGCCCTTTATTTTAACACCCAGGGAACTGCATATGCCCAGTCTCTGTCGAGCAAGTCGAAGAAGAAGAAGTAGATAAGCAAATTCTCACGATCAGCCGCACAAGACTCTGCCATGGAATACAGAATCCTGTTACTGACTAGGTTTGAGTTTGAGAGAGCACGAGGAAGTAGTTGTGAAATTTTGGCTGAAAGATCTACCTTTCTTGTTGTAGCTTAAGAATTTTTATTTTTCCCATTCGAATGAAGTTGAGCTTTTTCTAAACTAACAAGGATTTGAGTTAGGAATGATACGACTTTTCAGATGTGGCAGAATTTTTATTAGATAATGTTCATTTTGATTTACGTACATTCTGTGGTTACTGCGATCTTAAGATACTGTTTGGAATCATAGAACATAGGAAGGAAGAACACTCCTTTCAAGGTTTTGCCAAAATTTTGGAAAAAAAATAATGGTGAAATCTTTGTTAGTTTCTAAATAAATGCAATACAATGCGGAAGAAACAAAATCCCTGGGTTTGAGTGCAGTTGGATTCAACGTTGGGTTTCTCCCTAAAACAGTTTTCGAGGTAAGGATTGACCTCGAATTATAGGCTGATTATGGAGAAGAATAAAAACAGAGACTGGTACGAAAAAAAATGAGAAATTTTGATAAGATATACTGAAAAAAAGTTAAAGATTTTAATTTGAGATAAAATAGAATACAAATTGATCTTTTGAAATTATTCGGTTTTAACTTTTTTTTTTTTTTAATCTCAGATAGTTTTATAATATTTAGTAATATTTTCTGTTAACGTCTCTTGAAATTTAAGTTTGATCTTAAATCAATTTTATAAATTTGTTTTTTTAATATTTATTCATATATTTTACTTTTTTATCTTTTATTATAATAAGTTCATATATATATATATATATATATATATATATTATTTTTTTCATATTTTATTTATAATTAATATATAATTTGAAATTTTTTAAACACAGCATCTATGTTTAAACTTATTGAGCTAGTGACGTGGATATAAGATAATAAAGTAGGAGAGCTTTTCTAAAAGTATACGATTATACAATTTTAAAAAATGAGTTTAAATATTATTTAAGTCTATAAAATCAATTTATTAGACAATAATTCTTTTACTT